>CM040117.1:189152472-189752472 GCA_022559845.1 Amorphophallus konjac
TGGCAAAGTTTTCTCTCTCAGTTCGACATCACCTACATCCAGTAAAAGGCGATTAAAGGCTATGCCATAGCCGAGCATCTCGCTCACCATCCTCTTCCCAAGTTCGATCCCGTCCAATCAGAGTTTCAAGATGAGGAACTAATGTCCATCAACCAATCAGATGAGCCAATGTGGACGCTATATTTTGATGGAGCTCTGAATTCTCAAGGGAGAGGAATCGGCATCGCCCTCCTGTCGCCTGAAGGCCTCACATTCCCATTGGCATACCAGCTCAAATTTCCAGTCACCAACAATATAGCCGAATATGAAGCTCTTCTAGCTGGCCTAGAACTCGCTCATTCTTTTCGTATCACTGAGTTGCGAGTCGTAGGTGATAGTCAGCTCATCCTTCGCCAGGTGCTCACTAAATATCGCACTCGCGATCCCAAACTCAAGTCATACCAAGAACTCACTGCTGCCTTTGCCAAACTATTCACCAAACTGATCTTTGTTCATGTCCCTCGTCATCAGAATATTCTCGCCGATGCCCTCGCCTCCTTGGCATCATCCATAAGGTTCCCTCTAGGAAGATGGTTTAAGTCCATTTCCATCTATAAACTTCACGCCCCTGTAATCGATGATGCTTCCTACGTAAATATCAAAGACAGGATAGCAAGGAAGATCCTACAGGAAGATATCCTTGAGAAGAGGGAAATCATGTTGGCAGAGGCCGAAGAAGAACTGGCTGATGAAGAGAAACCATAGTTCTATGAAATTGTCAAATACTGCCAAGATCAGTCTTATCCTGAAGGGGCCACCACAGAGGACAAGAAAGCCATAAGAAGGGTGGCTCAGAAATATACTTTGGTTGGAGGTCTACTCTATAGGAGGAGCCTTACTGGTATTCTGTTAAGATGTCTTGGTGACGATGAGGTTTGGAAATGTGTAGAGGAGACGCACTCGGGTGTGTGCGGTGGCCACGTGAATAGTCAGATGCTCGCCAAGAAGATCATTCGCCAAGGCTTTTATTGGCCCACTATGGAAGAAGATTGTGCTGTCTTTGTCCGTAGGTGTGTCAAGTGTCAACTTCACGTCGATAAAATCCATTCACCATCTTCCTCACTTCATCCAATATCTTCCCCGTGGCCTTTCTCCATGTGGGCATTCGACATCATTGGTCCCCTTGGTGATCCCAATTCCCTCACCAAGCAGAAATCTTTCATCCTTACTGCGACGGAATACTTCACCAAATGGGCCGAAGCCGAAGCTTACGTGAAAATCAAGGCGTCAACAGTCTGCAAGTTCATCATGAAGAACATCCTCACCAGATTCGGCGTCCCAAGCACGATCGTCACCGACAATGGGCCACAGTTCATTTCTCAGGACCTACAGGACCTCTGCAAAAGGTACGCAATTGCATTGCATCATTCATCGCCTTATTACCCACAAGGTAATGGCCAAGCGGAGGCCACCAATAAAATATTGCTCAAAATCATCAAAAAAACCTGCGAGTCTAGTAAGTTTTCAGACTGGCCAGAAAAGCTTATCGAAGCTCTATGGGCCTATCGCACTTCAATCCGTACCCCCACCGGGCAAACTCCATTTGCCCTTACTTATGGTATGGAAGCGGTAGTCCCGTACGAGACTCTGATCCCTTCTCTCAGGGTACAATTGGATGAGGAATTTCCCCTCGACGATCGTCGTAATTCACTCCTCGCCCAGTTGGAACTCTTGGATGAGAAACGGCTGGCCGCTGCCGAACACGCGCGTGTGTATCAAAATAGACTCGCTCGCTTTTACCAAAAGAAAGTCGTTGAGAGAAAATTCAAAGTCGGTGAGATGGTCGTAAAAAGAATTTTTGTCAAACCTGGAGGTCCGCGTTCTAAGCTCCAACCCAATTGGGAAGGACCATTTGTAATTCAAGCCGTGTACCATGGCAACGCCTACAAACTAGTCAACACCGAAGGGACCGAGTTATCCCACCCTTGGAATGAGCTTTATCTTAAGAAATACTACCCTTAGCACAAAACAAAAAAATGATGAAAAGATAAAAACATCAAAAACAAAGAAATATTGAAAACCACTAAAAATATGGAAAATTCAAAATGCCAATGCCCGGCAGTCACCATGTAGTTAAGTCCCTGCATCTAACCTTCATGTTAGGATATGGCCCATTAAGGCTTGGTAGGCACCGGGTCTTGGTTTGCCAGAACCGTGAAAATCCCTGTCCGACCACGTCGGCCTATGCTCGCTCGAAGGAAGCTAACATATGCTCACTTATGTATTTTATTCAAAAAAAGTCGGTAGCGTCACCTACGGTGGGGCTCCACCCAGAAGATCTCCGGAAGTTGTAATCTTTATTCTTTTCTCTTCGACCAAATGAGACAGTCGGCGCCCTTAAAACGCTGAGCATGAGAAATCGAAACTCAAACCCCAAAGGCAAGAGTAGGATCCATTTCCTCGAGCATCGATCAGAGCATGAGAAGAGGGCAGTGTCCCCGCAGGCATACGAAAAGGGAGCCCACAAACGTCAAACGACTATATCTCCCTCACAAAAAGAAATACAAAATCAAAATCAAGAGAAAAGCCTGGTCGTGACCGTGCCTGTTGCGATAAACGGAACCCCTCAAAGCAAAAGTCTGAATCCACAAAAGGGGCCGTGGAATGTAAATGCTCGGGATTTGGTCCGAAGTTGTCCGAAAGGAAAGAGTTAATGGGCCCTTGTTCGCTCGCCGGGTTAACGGTTTTGCTGATCCTCTCAGAGGTTTATCCCCACGCTCTTCCTTCTTCCTCTAAAGATGAAGGCTCGATGGAGTTTCTGAAAGGTGAAAACTGCCCAGGGTCTGCGACCTTATTTTAATATACACATTTGGTTGCCTACTTTGAAAAGCAAAAGCTATCGCTGCGAAGGAGTCTCCGTGTTTCTGGCTAGTCAAGACCCCTGTTTACCACCTTGATGTCTTCTTGTTTAACCTCGGGCTTAGGCCAATGCAAGCGCGTCACCTATGGGTGCGACGGCGTCTGATTCCGAGTCAGCGTCGCGCGGTTGGTCATTAGGGTTTCAGGGTGTTCCATCATATACCATCTAGAGTTGTGAGGAAACAGACCCGGGTCGGGCAAATCTTTTACCTCAAACATCTTTTGGGTGAATCCCTGTGGTCGGAAGAAACTGGGAGCCTAAGCATGGCATGACGGTATTATCATCAGGGTAAGTCTTAGCCGGCGGGATCATCATTCGAGGGGTCTAGAGGCCCAAATCAACCTAGATGTGCACTTAAGATACCTGGGAGGTTAGTAAGAAACCCCTGTTCTCACGAAGGTTAGGTGCCATTTGGGTGCTTACCGGGCGTTAGCAATAAAAATTTTTTATAATAAAAGCAAAAAAAATGGAAAAGAAAAAAAATGTACATATTTGCAAACAAAAATAAAAAAATCTTTTTTATGATAAAATAAAAAAATGCCAAATATAAAAAAGAAAACAAATCAATTTTTGCATGATTGCGTTTGCGTGCAGCATCTCACTTTAATACCGCTTGCATTCGTGTGCTTGCCTGTCGCATTTATCATCACCGCATCTTTCCCTTGCCTTCGTTAAATAAAGGCTTGGACCCTTGACCAGTTATCAAGGACAGTCACAGTGACCACTTGCTTATTGAGCAAGGGGCCAAGTCAGAACAGAAATTCTGATTTGTTTGTTTCAGTGATATATGCAGGGATTCAGGCAACTGAAGCAAAGGTGAAAAACAAACAAACCGAACCTTGTATTTTATTCCAAAAACCAAAAAAATTACATCAAGTTCCGCCCTCTCTCTCTGCATTACTCGTCCCACTACTCTCCGGGCAAAACGCTCTTAAAGGTGCTACCCAACTACGAAAAGCGGTACTCCTACCGCTCTGTACTCCCCTTCCTATTCCCACATCCCGACGTTGATCCACGGAAGCAGCAGAGAAGCTACCAACACGAAAGCCACGCTCTCGTGCTCTTCGGTAGCACTCCACACCATCTCTCAGCCACTGTTCAGCAAGACCAAGGCTGATTCGGAGTTCGAATAGTTGGGCCTCCATGGCCCTTCGTTCCTCCCTTTCAGTCAATCTGTTGGCTCTTTCTCTCTCTGCGTCTCTTTCTCTCTCTGCACGTTCTCTCTCGCGGTCTTCCCTCTCCAACTGGAGAGTGATCCTCAGTTCTACGGCATCCCTAGATGAGTCGTCATCAGGATGACGCCGCAGTTCCCTCTCCAGTTCTGCTATCATAGCCTCCTTCTGCGCAGCCTTGGCAAGCGCTTCTTCCGTCTCCTTTTCCTGCCAAGTGTACCATCTCAGATACGCGATAAGGCGTAAACCAAGAGAACTCAACACTGAAACTTTTACGTGTATACAGAGCACCCCTTCTGCCTCCGCAGCACACTGCGTGGCGTGAGCAAGTTGCTCATGAAGCAAGTCAAGTTCTGAGGTGGGAATCCACAAGCTGGAAGAGGCACCACCCACTCCCATCGCTGGGGAAGCCGCGCCAATCTGGGCATGCTACGACCGCGTGAATTAGCAGCCAACATCTGGAATCTGGGGTTTTAATTAGGAACGTACTGTACACCTACCAAGGCGCTCGTAGCTCCGCGGGCATCGCCCAACTGTTATTCCATCTCTGCCAAGCGAGTTCGTAAATTCGCTATCATGGCATCCCGGACATCCTGCAGCCTTACAAGTCAGCATTTTCACCAGAAAACCAAGAAAAGGAGAAAGAAGAGAAGAGAAAAGGAGAAACCTACCTCCACAAGTCCCCGGGGTTGGAACCGTTTTACGTACTTTGTCCTATATAGACGCAAGTAGTCCTCGCTATCCGCGCCTGTGATTCTACAATCGTGCCACCCCGTTGCCAGTCCTCATACTGTTCGGGGAATCGCACGCGCCAGTCAATGCAGGTCGCCGTCCCCGCGTCTTTCTCCCGACACGAGGTGGCGCAGCTGAATCCACCCATTCTTGAGCTAGTCCTAAAGTCCTCATAACTAATCGTAGTCGAAGCGGCTCGATTTCATTCAGGCAGTGCATCCACAGTTCCCGTCCGAACCGGGCACGACTTGCTAGAACCCACGGCTGGTCGGCATCGACCATGTCTGAGTAGGGCCTCCAGTTTACCATCGCTGCAGGGAACTCCTGTAGCTCCCGCCTTAGCACCATCAGTTGGTAGGTTAGGGGTGCCGCACTCATGATGGGTTCCCACCGCCTGGCTAACGGCACCACCACGGGTCGCCAATGCCGAGCTCTCCCCATAGGGAGGTAATAATAGCTCCATAGCTGCTCGGCACAGGTCATCAGTACTTTGCAAAAACACAAAAAAATACAAAACAAGCAAAACCAAAAAATACCTGGATGAATGGTGTGAAACCACTCACAGTCATCTCACGATCCGTTTCTTAGAATAGGCCTGCAAACAAGTGTGCCAGCATGGCGGCTCCCCAGGCATAATACCCTACTCTTTCAAGGTCTGACAGCAGCTCCAGGAAGCAACATTGGATACCGTCCCCTTTCGAGCTCAGTACCAATCTCCCCAAAAGGAAGAGGAGAAATCTCCTCAAATCTATGTTGCATCTTTCCCAGTCGCCGAAATCTGTGCAGTACACGGCGCGGCATCCTATTTCCATCCTTTCCATGAACTCTTCTGAGGATTCATCGTCCCGCCGACGAGTGTCGGTGAGTCCTAATGCATCCATGAGGGACGCCCTAGCTACCGACCTATTTTTCCGACCATCTAGGTCCAAACCCAGTAACTTCTGGGCACCTTCTCTGTAGTCCGCGTAAGTGACTCCGGTCACTGCCTCGCCCTCTACCTTCAGGCTTGTGATCCGGACCACATCCTCCAAGCTGGGCACCATGTGCCCCCACGGCATCAGGAATGCCCGACTCACTGGGTCCCATCTCTCACACAAGGCTTGGATCAGGACCAGGTCGAGCTGGATCGGCTCGATCCGAAGGAAAGTACCAAATCCCATCACGTCTAGCCTCGCCTTCTGAAAATCTGGGAGGCCCCTGTACGCTGCTACTACCAACTCCCATAAGATTTGTGATTTCATCACAACCTACACATACAAGGAATGGGGGTGAGGTTTGGTCAGAAGAAAGGAAGAAAGAATGAAAAAAGGGCAAGAAAACTTGGCTTACGAGTTGTGATTGGGCCCTTTCGCTGAAGTGCCCTTCAAGGTCTGAAAGCCTCCTGGAACTACTACCACTGGACCTGCTTCTCTTCGAGGAATGGGAAGATTCGCCCTCCATCCAACTCTCAGAATTTTGAACTCCTCCTCTCCCGTGAGAACTTGTGCTCCTCGAGTTAGTCCTCGATATACCTGGGAAGATAAAAGGGACAAGAATTTATAGAAATGGAAGGAGTGCGGGCCAAGATTGCCTCCATCACCTGTTAATGATAGCCCTCGCAATGAGGCACCGGCCAAGCGGTCCCATGTGTCACTTCACCGCTCGCACAGGGTGATTGACTGGACGAAGAATAGGACGAATAGCCCCTATGTTGTCTAGGGATACCCTATCATGATTTGGAGGACGTCCGCAAAATTTGACACAACGTTGGGAAAAGAAACTAGGGCCGTCTTTTTTGACTTCGACGGTAGATTCCCGTGGAAAATGGTCACAAGACGTGATTCTCCGCTTGAGGCGGAGTCTCGGCAGACCCATCACATGGGAACAGTGCAAAGGAGAAGAAGTGTAGGGAAGAAGGAACGCACAAAAGAACAAATAAACAGCAGAAAATCAAATCACTCCATTCATAATTCTACATAAGCTGTCACAAACACTACAATCATAGAGAGGTGGCGGGTCCACTAGCTCGCCAATCCTCACCATCACTCATCTCTCTGGGCACTCTCCTCCTCTCCCCCGAGGTGAGGGTCCCTCAGAAGCCTCCGGGATCCCCGCGCAGTAGCACCTGCCTCGCCTCTGGGCGCCTGCTCCGCAGCAGTGACTCGCTGCTCCTCCCCTGGCGTGGCGAAGAAGCCACTGGCGGCAAAGCGACCGGACTGGCGGAGTCGCTCCCCGAACTCTCGCGCTCTCTCGTATCGCGTCTCCATCCCTCCTAGCCTCTGCACGACGGCCTGAAGGCCCAGCTGGAGCTCCCTCACTTGGGCCTCCAAGGCCCTCCTCTCGGTCAGATCCCGCTGTCGCTCGGACCTTCTCTCGGCTTTCTCTCTCTCTGCCTCTCTCCTCATCATCTGCAGAAGAACCCTTAACTCCAGGATGTCTGGAGAAGGTCTCTCCTCACCACGATGTCGCAGCTCCGCTACAGTCGCCACCCAGGCGTCACGCTCCTCTTCCGCCCGGGTCGCGCGGGCCACCGCACCAGCAAGTTGCTCCCGGAGGGAGGCAATCTCGAGAAAAGGGGCCGAGGAGCTGGAAGATCCGCCAGCCACTCCCACCGTCGCTGTCTGCTGGGCACGCTGGAGCAAAATAAACAACGGCCGTCAGTGAAACTCCAAAATCTGAAGTTAAAAGTGCGGCACGTAACTTACCAGGAGCGACAGCTCATGTTGAGCGACGGCCAGCTGCCGCCTAGTCTCTGACAGTTGGGCGCGTGAGCCGCCGATGCCACGCGTGTCCCCAGCTTGGGGAAGCCCCGCGTAACTCTCTCTCTGCCGCCGCAGGAAGTCGGCACTGTCCTGCACCAGTACACCCCCTTGCTGTCCAGGGAGACGTACGGGCCAGTCCTCGAGCCTCGCCTTGCCGCGACTCTCCCTCCTGACGCGGCTCGGCTCGTCCGCACTCGCCCACTCATCGGCCAGGCCCAGGATCCTTGCCATGTCCTGCACCAAGAAAGGGGTCCCACATCAGTCAAAAATAACACGTCCCCTGTCTAGGACGCGTCCATCATTTAAGTGCGACACTAGCCGAACACTTTCCCCCTTCGCACGGCTTGCTTCAAAACTCAAAATGGATCAAAGAGGGGGAAAACCAAGCACTCACCGAGCCGTGTTCACCTCCTCCCGCGCCATCGGGCCCCTCGGGTCCCTCGGGGGCCCGAAGCGGCCCTTCCTCCTCCATGGACGCCGTTCCGTGCTCTGGCGCGTCCCTCCTCGGGCGAGGAGTTCCTCGTCCCTCTCCACCTTCACCATGATCGGGCCTCACCGAACTCCATCAATCAAAAGAGGAGGAAGACGAGAAAAGGGGCAAGCGAGTTTCGGCGGAAGGCGGGCTCGTTTGCGGGTAAGGCACGGAGAAGAAAGGCCACCCGACGCTTTAAATTTGAATTCAAGGACTAAGACGCGTCCTCGCGCCTAGACGCGCCCAAAAGGGGGAGAAAGGAAACAGAATCCCCCCTGTGCAAGCGTAGTTCCCCGCTGTTCAGGGCAAGGTCTCGTGGAGCGTGCCTCGAAGGACAACTCAGTGCAAAGAAGAAAGTGTGGGAGAGAGAAAAGTACACACAACACAAGAAAGCCATTTTCATTTCATATAATAGCCGAAAGTACATCATACAGTGAGAAGGGTGACGTGTACAAGCAACTCTCTAACTCTCACCATCACCCTCCTGGTCATCTCTCTCCTCCCTCCTCTGCCGGGGATCCCTAGGGGGCCTCTGCGAACCCTGAGAAGCCGTGCTCGCCTCGCCCTGCGGTGGCACTCCAGCCTCGAAGGCGCGACGACGCTCCTCGGCCGAAGAAACCAGATAGCTGCCCATGGAAAAAGAACTGGACTGACGAAGTCGCGCCCCGCGTTCCTTCGCCCTCTGGTACCGCTCCTCGCTCTCCCGAAGCCTCCCCTCCGCCGTGCCGAGACTCAATCGGAGCTCCAGCAGCTGGGCCTCTAGAGCCCTCCTCTCGGTCTGATCCCGCTGTCGCTCCTCCCTCTCTCTCTCCCTATCCCTCTCCCTCTCTCTCTCCACGCTCTCCCTATCCCTCTCCCTCTCCTCTCTCTCCCTCATCGCCTCTCTCCTCGACAGCTCGAGGGCGATCCGCAGATCCACTACGTCGCGAGGGAGCTCCTCAGCCTCCCGTCGACGCTCCTCCTCCAGCTCTGCAATCCGGGCGTCACGCTCCGCCACCCGAGCGTCGCGCTCCTGCTCGGCACGAACAGCACGCGCCAGGGCCTCCCGAATCTCGGCCACCTGTCAAAGCACGCATGCACCATAAGAGAACAACAGTGATAGAAGGAAAGCAGCCAGAAAGAGTCAAGGTCAGGCAAGCACTCACTCGAGCCTCGCGGTCACGCTCGGCCTCCTCAGCCCGAGCCACCGCATACGCCAGCTACTCCTGGAGGGCAGAAACCTCCGGAGGAGGGCCCTGCGAACTGGAACCCGCTCCACCAGCCGTCCCGGCTGCCGCTGTCTGGTGGGCCCGCTGAAACACGGGGCAAACGTCAGTCAAAGGCTAAGCATCAAAAATCCAGGTCGTAAAAAAATGCATCACATAAACTCATCAGGATCTCCAACTCCTGTCGGATGGCCACCAACTGTCGCCTGGCGTCCGCCAACTGGGCCCGCAGGTTGGCGATCATGGTATCACGAGCATCCTGCATTGCACGTAAGTTAGTACCACATGCATATACATATAGAAGGGTGAAGCATTTTCATTTCACTTACCCCTGCCATACCACCCAAGGAGAGGCGATCCCCGTACGTAGCTCGATATCGTCTCATGTAATCTGTGTTGTCCTGTACATGGGATACCACTGGGACCCCGCCCTGCTGCCAGTCCTGGTACTGTGCTGGAAAGCGCGTACGCCAGTCCACAACCTTCGCCTTCCCCTTGGTCTTCCGCCCAATGCGGGCTGGCTCTTCTACATCAACCCACTTCTGAGCTAGCCCCAACGTCCTCATAACCAGCCTCAGCCGAAGCGGCTCGATCTCGTTCAGGCAATGGACCCACACGTCCCGCCTGAAACGAGGAAGACCCGCTACAACCCAAGGCTGGCCAGCATCGCCCATGCCCAGGTAGGGCCTCCACACCACCTGCATCACCATGCATACATCATGATAGTCACATGCATAAAAACATAAAAAATCATATGCATCATACCATGGCCTCGGGATACTCGCTCAGCTCCCGACGAAGCGACGCCAGCTGGTAGCCGTGGGGTGCTGCAACCACGACCGGCCTCCACCGCCGCGCCAGAGGCACAGCCCTCATGTTCCCATGCCTAGCCCTCCCCATCTGGAAATAGTAATAGCTCCACACCTGCATCCATCATACATCATTAGTACAAATAATTACATATTTAACTGTGGGAATGCATAAATGAAATGTTTACCTGGAGAAAAGGTGCAAAGCCACTGACTGTCGTCTCCTTCTCCGAAGTCTGGGAGAGATCGGCAATCAAATGGGCAAGCAGAGCCGCCCCCCACGCATAGTGCCCCACTCTGTCAAGATCCGCCAAGATCCCGAGGAAACGGCAGTGGATGCCATCCCCCTTCGTCCCCAGCAGAAGGCGACCCAGGAAGAAGAAAAGAAACCTCCGAAGGTCTAGATCCACCAGCTCCCTCTCGCTCGGATCCTGGGTGAAAGCTGCACGGGCATCTCCCTCCAATCGTGCCAGAAACTCCGCTCCAGTCTCGCTAACCCGCTGGCGCGGGTCAACGAATCCGAGCGCCTCCATGATCTCCACTCGGCCAACTACCCTGCTGTCTCTATCAGTCACGCTCGTCTCTAACCACAGCAGGTCCAGGGCACTCTCTCGGTAGTCGGGGTAGGTGACCCCGCTCACCGCCTCTCCGTCAACCCGTAGCCCGGTGATCCGAGCCACGTGCTCGAGTGTCGGCACTATGTGCCCCCAGGGCATCAGAAACGCTCGGCTCGGCGCATGCCACCGCTCCCTCAATGCCTGGATAAGAGGAAGGTCGAGCCGAAAGGGCTCGATCCTAAGGAAAGCTTCAAAGCCCATGGCGTCCACACGCGCCCTCTGGAAGTCCGGCAGCCCACGGTATGCTGCCACCACTAAGGACCAGCTGATCCGTCCTTTCATCACACCCTGCACACCACAAAACCAATAAAAAATACATCAGCATCATGAATAATACTAAACAAAAACACTGTATATATTACTTATTCATCTTATTTTATTTTTAAAAAATATTTTTATTTTTGGAGACGTCCAACAACTTGGACGCCTCCATTTCATTTTCTTTATTTTAATTTTAGAAAAACCCAAAAAACAAAAAAAACAAAAATAAATAATATATATATATATTATTATGGAGGCGTCCCCTTCCCTGGACGCCTCCTTTTTTTTAATTCTTTTTTTTATTATTTATGAAAATAAATAAATTAAAAAAGAACAAAAAAGAAATTATGGAGGCGTCCATGCCCTTGGACGCCTCCTTCCCTCACACTCGGCGTTCTCCACACAGCCTCTCGTCCGCCCTTTTAACCTAGTGAACCAATAGAATGGAGGTCTAAGGGGCTTACCGGATCGTGCTCGTCCTCTGCCGCGTCGCCATCATCCACTGCAGCCTCCAAGGCCAAAGGAAGAACCTCCTCACCCGCGGCAATCTCCTCCGCCGCAGCAGCCTCCTCGGCATCATCCCTCAGCCTCCTCGGACGACGAACCCGTCGTTTCCGCTTCGTTGGACCCTGGCTCGATCCTCCTCGCTCCATTGAGACTAAGAATGGGTCATCTGGGGTGACTGGGTCGTCAGAATGAACAGTACAAATGAGCAGAGGGTGAGGCCCCCCCATATATATAGAATCCACCCTGTTTGGGGCGTCCAGGCGCCTGGACGTCCCCACTTTTTTTTATTTTTTTTTAAAATTCAAAAATTTAGGGGCGTCCAGGCGCCTGGACGCCCCCCAAAAAAAAAAACCAAAAAAATAATAAATAAAACGTTGGGGCGTCCAGGACCCTGGACGCCCCCAAATCAAAAAAAAAAATTCAAAAAAATCAAAAATAAAAAATAGGGGCGTCCAGGACCCTGGACGCCCCAAAAACAAAAAAAAAACCCCAAAAAATATTAAATAAGAAGTTGGGGCATCCAGGACCCTGGACGCGCCCAAATCAACAAAATTTAAAAAAATCAAAAATAAAAAAAATAGGGGCGTCCAGGCCTTTGGACGCCCCCAAGACAAAAATTTAAAAAAATCAAAAATATAAAATTAGGGGCGTCCAGTCCCCTGGACGCCCCCATAATAAAAATTTTTTCAAAAAAAAATTATATATATATAATAAAAGTAAAAAGATAAGAGTATGTATATAATCTAAACAAAAGAAAAAACACAAAGAAAAAGAATAACCACAAAAAAGATAATAATAATTAAGTGGACGGGGGTCCCAAAACATCAATGCCAGATTTTATTCCATCAGAAAGCAGAGTGAGCTACATCAGGGGTTTAGGCGCCTTAGGCCTTAACTTCCCCAGTTCGGTTACATAAGCCCTCCACGGCTCGCATTCTTCCACCACGTGCGCTAAGGCCTTTCCCGCAACACTTGTCTTCCAGGGAGTTTTAATGGACTTCGCTTCCTTCGCGTCCGCTTCAGTGCCCAACTCCCTTTTCTTCAAAGGAACGATGCCAGTCGGTGGCGGGAACGAATGGCGTGGGATGCCAATCTGGAGGCAGCACCGATGCGCATTATAAAGGACGAACTCGGTCGCGCCGATCAGTTGAAGATCAACTTCGGGAGAAGGCCTCATGAGGAGATCTAGCGAAAGCAAACATGCCGGTGCGCAAGTAAAGAAGCCTTGTGTCACGGTGCGGAAGTGAGACCGCCAGTCTTCACGTTTCTTCAGCCACGGAACGCGGTTCACTATAGTACCACCGAAGCCTAACACGTCGGCTATGTGGTGAAGCGGGCTTTGTTGGAAGAGCTTCAAAGCAGTTGGCATTCCCTCGCGGTGGTCGAACTTGAAATGCAAATCCAGCCAGCAGCTCAGGACAAGTGCGCAACCAAAAGGAGGCTTACCCATGCTCGAGGCAGTCAGGCCACTATACAGGTAGGCGAGGACAGCGGGTCCCACCCTCTTTCCACGCCAGATCCCGCAGATAGCACTCAGTTGGTCTTCCTCCACCATGTTGTCGGTATAAGGAAATAAGAGAGCACCCGCCAGACAAATGGTGAACCCCTTCATAATTCCCTCCAAATAGTCATCGTCTGGTGACCCTCTCAGGGCGTCCATGACCCACTCCGCAAGCTTTTGGAGATCGATCCCCTTTTGAGTACGGACCTTTCTGGCTGCGTCGGGCGGCATGAAGCTTCCAAGGACACTTTCAGAAGTCCCCCGTGTCAGCATCCGCATAGCCTTCACCTTCCCGTCACTCTTGAATTTCTTCAATCCGAGCAGAAGTTTCACCTCCTCGAGGAGGATGGTAACCTCGAAGGTCGGGAAGATAAAAGTGTGGGTCTGGGGATGCCAGATCTCCACTAGTGCGCCCATAGCCGCCCAGTCCATACGAATCTTCTCGTAATGCTTGGCGTGAATAAGGAGCCCCTGCAGATGCCACTTCGAGAGTATGGCCCTCATGCCAATGGAGATATTGGAAGTTAGCTTTGAAAGCCATGGCAGTTTGGAAAACTTCCTCGGGCCTGGGAAGAGTGGATATGGCTGGAAGAGGAAAGAAAGAAGAAATGAAGGAAGTAAGAAGAAGGTTCACATGGAAAATTTGAAATGAATCAGCTTACCATATGCGACAAGATCATCTCACTCAGATGACCCTCGAGGTCGGAGAGTCGCCTGATCTCGCTGCTAGGCCTGCTCCTCTTCATAACGCGGGAAGACTCTCCTTCCATCCTGAAATCTCTAGATTTTCCTCTCCTTCCTCTCCTGAGCTTCCAAAACCCACCTTGGTGCATTTGAATGAACTAGCCTAAGGGGAGTTCTTATAGGAAGGGATGATCGCTACAGGATGGAACATGTCACATCAGCAGTCAGTGTCAGGATTTTGGCTAGATTTCATTTCCATTGTGGTGTGATTCTGTTATAAATCTGCTACTTTCTGATGTTATTGATCCATGCTGGCCTGTGCAGGTTTTACTAACGGACATCTTTGTCCTATCTCCTGTCCCACCATTCAATGGTTGGTCCCACCATGTCATGCATCGTAGTATATGATACCTACGCTACTAGAACATGTCAAGGACCTTGCGGCCCGAACGAATCTGGGATTTGAGTTCCCCTTCAACAAAAACGGTGATGATCCCAGAAGAATTTGGGTTGTACGGATAGGCCGTTAACTTGTGGTAGCATGGGGACGACGGTTCCATTCAGTGAGTTGGTGCGCGGATAAACGGGCCCCAGCTCAGTGTCGGCTCACCGGATCGGTATCCTGACCCGTTCTTAACAAGTTGACAATATTATCCTTGGCTATTTTCTATTTTAGTTTGTTTTAAATTTTTTATTTTAACCCAGCATGCATTCATATAGGATTTTGATTTATTGCGAAAAATCATTCAAGTGATTCGATTGCGAAGGCCGTTGTGCTTCAATTCCTACAAATATGAGATATTCCACTCCGAATGAAATACTGAGTTTCCTTGAGACAGCCCTACGCTGCTCTTCTAAAAGGAGACCCTTGTTTGGACAGACCCTCAGATATTCCTTTTTACCTTGTTTGACCCACCTTGGCCGCAGCACTTCCACGTTGGCTGGTAACCGCTCCCCAAAGGTGAAACCTACAGGTTTATGGCCCAGGTACTTCCACACCGAGAAGTTGGTCTCTTTTTGTTTCGTGCCTGAGCGCACATCTCACCCTCCCTTATTTGACCTCCGTCCAAGCAATCGTCAATATTTGAAAGACCTTCTTCAAGGTCACCTCATTGAAACTTCAGGAAAGATTCCAAACAGTAACGTCAAAAGCGTGTCTCATCACACCTTGGCATCAACTTATCAGTCCGCTCCCACTACATTTCACTCCACTTCGATACCATTCCACTACGTGTCGCTCCCTTACAAAGCAGACGCCAAGACGGGACAGCTGTAGACACGCCATTCTTAACGTCTCCTGAGAAAGTCTCATATTACTATACGACGCCCCGCGACGGCTTACGTATTTCGAATCACTTGAGTACTTCCTTTTCTTGGGTGTTCTTCTGCCTTTTTCGGCATCCGGAATCGTCTCGTCACGGCATTCGGACGGCATCAACACCAGTCAGACGCATCAAGAGGTTCCGGAACCAAGGTGTCTGCCGGGCAGCCGCCGATTGAGGACCCGGGTGGGAATTTTTAATTTTATTTATTTATTTTCTCAGGGCCCAAAACTAAATAAAAAAAAATATATTAATGGAGGCGTCCAGGCCCCTGGACGCCTCCATAAAAACAAAAATAAAAAATGTGTGTAAAATACCAGTTGGCATAAAAAACAAAAAAATAAATAAATAAATATATATATACTAATGGAGGCGTCCAGGCCCCTGGACGCCTCCATAAAAACAATTATAAAAAAATTAAAATGCCAGCCTTGGCACAAAAGACAAATAATAAAATAAAATAATATATTTATGGAGGCGTCCAGGCCCCTGGACGCCTCCATCAACTCTCTCACGGGCGCCGGCCACCGAACGACGGTTTGTCGTGTGTGAAAAAATCCAAATTATAGAGACGTCCAGTCAACTGGACGCGCCCATTTCTGAATCACGAGGCGCCGCTCACAAAACCACGCGTTGTGCCAAACCGCGTGCGGCCGTCGTCGGTTTTCGGTGGACTTGTTTGAGGCGTCCGGGGCCCTGGATGCCTCCACAAAAGTATTCCAAAAAAAATATATAAAAATAGAATAAAATATTAATTCGGCCCTGATGGAGGTGTCCAGGGTCCTGGACGCCTCCACCCTCCGTAGCTCTATAAATAGAGGCCCACCCCCTCAGTTCTGGAAGAGCTTCGAAGTGATCCGATAGGCTGCCGGAGCCCAGAGGCTACGGAGTCATTTTCTAACCCGTGGGTTCTTTTGTAGGTGGAGGTTCTGTCGGCTTCTCGGGTGCTCACGCTCGCGAGAGGAAGGTCGTCTTCATTCACCGCGCTTCCACGTCGTCCCCACGCTGTCGGAGCTCCGCCAGGATTTCACCATCGGCACATCCAATAAGCCAATTCTTTCCTTTTCTTCGTAGTTCTTTTGCATTCATCATCTTGCATCTCCTATCCCCCTTCATAAGGGCGCCTTTTCTTATACACTTCTTACATCCATTATCTCATTTTCCTCCTACTCGAGTCCGAGAGGGGTTTAAAAGATAACACCAACCAGGTGTGTGTCTTGCCATCATTTTATTATTTTTATCGTAAGGATTTGAATACTACACCTCCATCTTTCTAATCCACTCGTCATTTGTTTGTCGTTGTTTTGCAAGGGTAGCCGAGGAAAGCCCTCTCCGTCGGTCGGCCGGAGGGAGAGGAAGAAGCAACCCGCCATCTCTCGCTCTTGAGGTAGGCGCGATCACCTTCTTATTTTTGGGGTCTTTTGGCCCCTGGTGATCACATCTTATTTTCGAGGCCGCGGCGAGTCACTTCCCCAATGGCCGTTTAAATTTCCGTTCTTATATTCTCTTTATATTCTGTTATATTCTGCTCATATTCTCGAGGTCGCGGCGAGTCACTTCCCCAATGGCCGTTTAAATTCACGTTCTTATACGTTATATTATTATCTGTTTATGTTCTCGAGGCCGCGACGAGTCACTTCCCCAATGGCCGTTTAAATTCCCGCTCTTGGTATTCTTTTTATATTCTGTCATCTTATTATCTGCTCATATTCTCGAGGCCGCGGCGAGTCACTTCCCCAATGGCCGTTTCAATTCTTGTTATTTAATTTCTGCACCATTCCCGTCCCCCCGAGGCCGCGGCGAGTCACTTCCCGCTATGGCCGTTTAACCCCCATATCTTGCTATATCACACTTGTCCCGCTCGCCCCGCCGGAGCAATATCCCGTGGTGGCCCCTTCTCTCTTTTCTCTTATTTCTGTGTTACAGCGAACAAACACCAAAAAAAAGAGGAGCCCGCGCGCTCCGCGTCTTCTCCGCTCTTCCCCGAACCGCGTGACGTCGCTCACACCGATGAGAGGCGGTTTTTAGGCTGGTTTCCGTAGGGCCCCTTGCCTTTGCCACCAGAGTCCTGTGGGGGGGAAAACCAGCTCGAGGACTCGACCTAGAGCAGATGGTCTGTGTGTGCACACGTAGTTGGGGGCTTAGGACACACGCTGACGAGCGTGACCCCAGCTAGTCCTTGTTGTGGTACTTGTTGCGTGTCTGAGTCTCACGCCCAGGGCGTTGTAGCTAGACACTTGTGACGCGGTGTAAGACGTCAGGGGATGCATCCGGTCATTCTTCTAGTGGGTAGTGCTCCCGTTTGCTGGCAGGTGTGGACTCGAGTTTTGTTGGACCGAGGTTCAGTAGTTCGGTACTATTAGAGTAAACGGCTTTTCCGTTTATTTACTTTAGCTTATTGGTTCTACCGTACTCCTGTTAGGTAGGGTTGCTTTTCTGCTTTCTTACTTTCCTGCCTTATTTTCCGTGAGAGATGGGGATTCGCAGGATCCCTACTGAGCCAATGAAATGAGGCTCACCCCTACTTTTCAGGTGAGGCGGGGTCGTCGAGAGGCGCAGCCGAGTTTCAACGTGGTTCTTCTAGCCAAGGTTAGTCGCCAGTCCGCCAGAGCCGGGGGATGCCCCGTGTAGTTGTACGCCGGGGGGATACCCCGTGTAGTTGTACTTTCCTTTCTGTTGACTGTACATTTATTTGGACATGAGACTCTGTGGACCTTGTGACAGTTTATTTTATTTATTTAATGCTGTGCATTTTATTTTAGATCATTGTGCTATCTCTGCAGTCGTTTCAGCTTCTCTTGTACTCCCACACCATCCCTTTTACCCTTCCGAGTCTTCGGGCTCGTGGGTTGGCTGGTCGAGATTAGAGACGCGCCGGTTCCTTTCCGGTACTCGGATCCCGGGTCGTCACAGCTGGTATCAGAGCGAGGTTGTGGAGGTACATCAGAACTTGAAATGAATTGCGGTGGTCCAGAAGGTCCATGAATGTCTCGTACAGTCGACGACTGGCTTAGGGCCGTGTGTTTTATTGATTTATGGTTATTTTTTTTGATGCCAGGGTGTGTTATGGCGCCACGGAGGAGGGCTCATCCCTAGCAGGGAGAGTCTAGTGATGGTCCATAGGAGTAAAGCAGGGATTCAGTTTTCGAGGGTGTAGCTGGAGGTGCGAGAGCTCCAGGGATGGACGATTTCTTCCGAGGTATGTTTGAATATGTGCTTCAGCGGCAGACGGGAGGTCAGCAGCAGGGAGATCAGCGGCAGTAGGGCGGCGATGCTGGTGAGGACCGGGCTCGTGGTGGTCATGGTCATGTACTGAAGGAGTTCTTACTGTTTCAGCATGCTTCCTTCAGCGGGCAGCCAGATCCTGAGGTGGCCAGAGAGTGGCTGGATGATGTGCAGTGGATTTTCAGTGCGATGGAGTGTTCTGAGGAGGAGCAGGTGGCGTTGGCTACTCATCGTCTTCAGGGAGCGGCCTATACTTGGTGGACGTCAGAGTGGAGTTCAGTGTTTCGGTATCGTCCTCTTCGGCAGATTGCGTGGCAGGAGTTCGTCACGGCTTTCGGGCGTGCCTTCTGTCCGTCTTTTGTCAGGTTGCAGAGGTTGCGTGAGTTTATGGAGCTGACTCAGGGTGACCTGACGGTGATGCAGTACCATGCCAGGTTTATCGAGTTGGGCCGTTATGCTCCTCATATCATGGCAGATGAGGAGGTGAAGACCGATCAGTTTGTTTGTGGTCTGAGGCTAGAGTTGAGGCATCATCTTCTTGCGTCAGGTTTGACCACTTTGGATGCTGCATGTAAGGCAGCAGCGGCGCTGGAGGGAGACTTGCAGAAGGTTCGAGGGCAGGGCAGTACTAGTCAGCTGCAGGCAGATTTCAGCCAGCCGACGGGGATGCAACAGCAGAGTACCGTCCAGCTCTCAGCAGGTGGATCAGTGGTGACGCAGTCTATGGCTCCTATGCCAGGGTCGTCATCCTTTAGATCAAAGCTTAAGAAGTTGCTTAAGGAAGCTGGTTTTAGTAAGAGGCGCCAGGATCGTAAGGAGTCGAAGCAGGAGTCGATGGGCAGTGTTCAGTAGCCAGTGGCTTTTCAGCGTCAGGGTTTGATGACTGGTTCTCGGGGCGGTTGTCCTAGGTGCGGTGGTTCTCATCCAGGTAGACCGTGTTTAGCGCCCGTGATTTACTTTAGGTGCGATCAGCCAGGGCACATGGCACGTGATTGTCCGCAGAGACCGAGCCAGCCGCATGAGTTTCAGCAGCAGCAGTAGTTTCAACCCCTGCAGTTGTCATCACAGCCGCAGCAGTACCAGCAGCAGGGACAGTTTCCTCAGTTGTCACGGTCAGCTACTGTAGGGAGGCAGAGATCCCGAGGCAGAGTGACTCACATGACTAGGGCAGAGGCTGAGGCTTCGCAGTTGGTGGAAGGAACTCTTTCGATTTTAGGTTGTGCGGCTCGTATTTTGTTTGATTCAGGTGCTTCTCATTCGTTTATCTCGGAGGATTTTGCTCAAAGTGTGGAGGACCCAGTGACCGAGGTGTCCTGTGACTTGGCGATAGAGTTGCCTACTGGTGACTTCATGATCATGTGTGGGTGGAAGGGCGGAACTTGCCGGTTAGACTCTACGCGTTACCACTTTAGGACTTCGATGTGATTTTGGGGATGGATTGGCTCGAGGCTCATCATGCCTTAGTGGATTGCGGCTCGAAGAAGGTCTACTTCTGACAGCTTCGTGGACCCACCTTCTATTTTCAAGGTATTCGGTCTTCCTCTTCCCGCTTGCTTATTTCGGCAATCCGTGCACGTCGTTTGCTTGATGCGGGTTGTCAGGGCTTTCTCGCATCCGTGGTTTTGGTTGATCGGCAGTGTCCTGAGGTAGAGGACATTCCTGTCATGTGCGAGTTTCTCGATGTTTTTCACGAGGAGCTACCAGGGTTGCCACCCCAGCGAGAGATTGATTTTGTGATTGAGGTGGTGCCGGGTACGACGCTTATGTCGAAGGCCCCTTATCGGATGGCGCCTACAGAGTTGGGAGAGCTGAAGGCGCAGTTACAGGAGTTGCTGGCCAAGGGGTATATTCGTCCTAGTTATTCCCTGTGGGGTGCGCCAGTGTTGTTTGTGAAGAAGAAGGATGGTATTTTAAGGCTATGCATCGACTACCGTCAGTTGAACCAGGCGACTGTTAAGAACAAGTATCCGTTGCCTCGGATTGATGACTTGTTCGATCTGCTTCAGTCGGCCCGGGTGTTTTCGAGGATCGATTTGAGATCGGGCTATTATCAGCTGCGGATTCAAGAGTCGGATGTGGAGAAGACGACGTTTCGATCGAGGTATGGGCATTATGAGTTCTTGGTGATGCCGTTCAGGCTCACCAATGGCCCCGCAACGTTCATGGATTTGATGCATAGGGTGTTTCGTCCGTACTTGGACCAGTTCATGATCGTATTTGTGGACGATATCCTTGTGTATTCGCGGTCTGCTGAGGAGCATGTGCAACATTTGAGGGCGGTGTTGCAGACCCTGCGCGATCACCAGTTGTTTGCCAAGTTCAGCTAGTGCGGGTTCTGGCTCCGAGAGGTGCACTTTCTGGGGCACGTTATTTCTGGTGATGGTATTTTCGTGGGCCCGGCCAAGGTCGAGGCTGTGGTGCAGTCGCAGAGGCCGAGTTCTATCACGGAGATTCGGAGTTTCTTGGGGCTCGCAGGCTATTATCGATGATTTATTCAGGATTTTTCTCGTATTACAGCCCCGATGACCAGGCTTACGCGGAAGGAGGTGCCGTTCGTCTGGATAGAGGAGTGTGAGCGGAGCTTCATGGAGCTGAAGAGATTGCTCACCACTGCGCCGATTTTGGTGTTGCCATCTGGCTCGGGTGGTTTCGTGGTATGTACGGATGCTTCCGGGGTAGGTCTCGGTGCTGTGTTGATGCAGCATGGGAGAGTGGTGGCGTATGCGTCTCGACAGTTGAAGCCACATGAGGCGAACTACCCTGTTCATGATCTTGAGTTGGCGGCGGTGATTTTCGCTTTGAAGATCTTGAGGCATTATTTGTACGGCGAGAAGTTTGAGCTTTTCACTGACCATCAGAGTTTGAGGTTTGTGTTCACGCAGAAGGACCTTAACCTCAGGTAGAGGAGGTGGATGGAGTATATGAAGGATTATGATTTCACTCTGTCTTATCAGCCTGGCAAGATGAACGTCGTGGCTGATGCTCTGAGTAGGAGAGTACTGGTTAGTCAGTTGTTGTTGAGGAAATGGAGGCTTTGGGAGCAGGTTCCGGCCATGACTTTTAGGCTCAAGGTCCCTCAGGACTAGGGTTCGGCTATCCTTGTGAGTCTGACTATCACGCCTGCGGTGCGTCGGCAGGTGACTGAGGCTCAGCGAGTGGACCCCGAGCTACCTTGTATTCTGTCGATGGTCGAGGTGGGGTTTGGTGAGGATGGAGCTGTGAGCTTCAGAGGTAGGTTGTACGTGCCAGCCGAGGAGCAGGTGCGGCGTACGGTATTGCGTGAGGCTCACGGGAGTCGGTATGCCGTGCACCCCGGATCGGCTAAGATGTACCAGAACCTGAAGAGGCAATTTTGGTGGTCTGGCATGAAGAGAGATGTGGCAGAATTTGTGACCAGGTGTTTGACCTGTCAGCAGGTGAAGGCCGAGCACCAGTGAGCAGGAGGCACACTTCAGCCCTTGGATATTCCTGCGTGGAAGTGGGACCACGTGACCACTGATTTCGTTGTTGGTTTGCCGAGGACGTCCAGTGGGGAGGATAGTATTTGGTTGCTGGTGGATATACTGACAAAGACGGCACGGTTGCTGCCGGTCAAGGTCAGTTGGAGCGTGCATCGTTTGGCTCGTTTGTACGTGGAGCGGATCGTTCCGTTGCATGGAGTTCCCTTCTCCATTGTGTCTGATCGTGATCCCCGCTTCACTTCTAGATTTTGGAGGAGCTTCCAGAAGGCTCTAGGCACCGAGTTGGCATTCAGCTCGGCCTATCATCCTCAGTCGGACGGTCAGTCTGCGCAGACCATCCAGACTCTGGAAGACATGTTGCGAGCGTGTTGCTTAGAATGGTAGGGGAGTTGGACCCACCATCTGCCATTAGTGGAGTTTACCTATAACAATAGCTATCATTCGAGCATTGGTATGGCTCCCTACGAGGCGTTGTATGGGCGACCTTATCGAACTCCGCTTGATTGGTTCGAGGTGGGCGAGCGTGTCCTGATCGGACCAGATTTGGTGCAGCAATGTGTTGAGGCGGTGCATCTTGTTCGGCAGAAGATGTTGGCAGCTCAGAGCCGACAGAAGAGTTATGCCGATCGGAGGAGGTGACCTCTCAGCTTTGCTGTGGGAGACCGAGTTTTCTTGAGAGTTTTTCCCATGAAGGGTGTGATGCATTTTGGTAGGCGCGGGAAGCTGAGTCCCCGCTACATTGGTCCCTTTCCCATCGTCGAGCGTGTTGGGGAAGTTGCTTATCGGTTGCAGCTACCTCCGGAGCTTTCCACCGTGCATGATGTGTTCCACGTGTCGATGCTTCGGAAGTATATGCCCGATGATTACCATGTTCTCAAGGATGCCGTTTGGCCTGAGGTGACCCCAGATCTGTCCCTTCCGGAGTTTCCTGTTCGCATTGAGGATCGGCGAGAGCAGCGCCTACGGAACAAGGTTATTCCTCTGGTTAAGGTGGTCTGGCAGCGTCATTCTGGTGGTGAGGTGTCTTGGGAGCACGAGAATGAGATGCGGGAGCTGTATCCTTATTTGTTTGTGTGAGTCTTTCCCCAGTTCTTGTGCTTTGTTCTCGAATTTTGAGGATGAAATTTGTTTAAGGGGGAAGGGCTGTGATGTCCCGGACCCTTTCGGATCCTTCTTCTTGAGTCTCGGATCTGCATTTTCGGTGAATTTGGCTCCGTTGTGTCCGGAATTATGTTCTGGACATCTTTTGTGTTCGGATCCGTGCGATTCGGGTCAGTTCAGAGGCCCGGAACGTGTTCCGCGACTTTTTCCGCGTGTTTTCCGATTCCTGCGTGTGTGTCTCGGAAACATCTACGGAACCCTGTAGCGGGTGAATCGGGTCGTTCATCTACCCGGGAGTGGTACCGTTGTGATCAACGCGTCACGAGGATCGAGGAGATGTATTTTTCTATTTTTCAGGATTTTTATGATTTTCCAGATTTTCTATAAATACCAAACCTTATTCTATTCTTTTTCACCTTTTTCTTCTTCTTCTTCCTCCTTCCAACCGTGGGAGAGCGCCCTCCCCACCGCGACCGTTCCTTTTCCCCGAACGACCGAGACGCGACCTCCTTCACTCCGGCAACGGCGTGGCGGCGGCGAGGTGGTTTCGGTGGTGGCCTTTTCACGGCAGGAGGTGGGGCATGTGGCATTCAAAAGCTTCTTCCTTGATTTCGGCGGTGATTCGGCGGAGCATTCGCTCCATTGAGGTAGGAGGATGAATCCTTATGCTCATCCCGTCGTTTCCCTGGATTTGTAGGCCGAGAGGGAGCCGAGAGGGGTGTTTTTAAGCGGGTAAGGGCAAAACCATGCTTTTGGGGGTTGTGAGCCGATCCGCCGTTTCATCATGTTTTTGGCCGATCTGAGGCCATAGATGCATGCTAGGAGTGATTTGGGATCTTCCCCCTTATTTTCCCTTATCCTGCGGAGGTATGGGGGCGTGGGAAGGATTTTTGGGGTTTTCCCGCCGTTCCACCCTCAGAACGGTGTGGCGGTCGTTCCAGTGACCGTCACAGTCTGTGACACACCTAGGAGGGTGCGTTACATGCCGTGACGCCCCAAGAGGGGTGTGTCACAGGGGTTTGATTTGTCGGCAGGGCGTTGGTCTCTCTGGCGGTCCCACGATAGACCGCCAGAGGCTGTAACGCGCCTGGGTTCGACCGTCGCAGTGGCGAGTCAACTGTTGATTTCTGACCATTGGATTCCTGCCGTTGGGGCCACGTGTCCTCTGACGCCCTAAGGGTGGTGCGTCAGAGCTCTGTGACGCCCCTAGGTGGGTGCGTCAGAGCAGACGAACCCATCTCCCCTGACGCGCCAAGGTTGGTCTGTTAGGTGCTGTGACGCCCCTAGGTGGGTGCGTCAGAGCCTGTTTTCGCCTCGGCTTGTGACGCCCCAGGGTTGGACCGTCAGAGTCTTGTGGCGCTCCAGTGTAGGTGTGTCATAGCCTATGACGGTCCAAGGTTGGACCGTCAGGCTCTGTGCTGCACCGAGTGTGTGCGGTCCCGTTTCTTCGACGGTGGTTTCTGTGAGTCAGTCCTTACTTCCAGTGACCTGTCCACTAGTCGTAGCTTCCTGCGCACGCGAGTGCGGACCCACCTGGGAGTGGTGAAGAGCGAGACCCGATGAGATGCGGTTTTTTGGCTGGTTTCCGTAGGGCCCCTTGCCTTTGCCACCAGAGTCCTGTAGGGGGGGAAACCAGCTAGAGGACCCGACCTAGAGCACATGGTCTGTGTGTGCACACGTAGTTGGGGACTTAGGACAGGCGCTGACGAGCGTGACCCCAGCTACTCCTTGTTGTGGTACTTGTTACGTGTCTGAGTCTCACGCCCGGGGCGTTGTAGCTAGAGACTTGTGACGCGGTGTAAGACGTCAGAGGATGCATCCGGTCGTTCTTCTAGTGGGTAGTTCTCCCATTTGCTGGCAGGTGTGGACTCGAGTTTTGTTGGACCGAGGTTCAGTAGTTCGGTACTATTAGAGTAGACGGCTTTTTCGTTTATTTACTTTAGCTTGTTGGTTCCACCGTACTCCTGTTAGGCAGGGTTACTTTTCTGCTTTCTTGCTTTCCTGCCTTATTTTCCGCGCGAGGTGGGGATTCGCGGGATCCCTACTGAGCCAATGAAATAAGGCTCACCCCTGCTTTTCAGGTGAGGCGGGGTCGTCGAGAGGCACGGCCGAGTTTCAACGTGGTTCTTCTAGCCAGGGTTAGTCGCCAGTCCGCCAGAGCCGGGGGATGCCCGTGTAGTTGTATGCCGGGGGATGCCCCGTGTAGTTGTACTTTCCTTTCTGTTGACTGTACATTTGTTTGGACATAAGACTCTGTGGATCTTGTGGCAGTTTATTTTATTTATTTAATGCTGTGCATTTTATTTTAGATCATTGTGCTATCTCTGCGGTCATTTCCGCTTCTCTTGTATTCCCACACCAACCCTTTTACCCTTCCGAGTCTTCGGGCTCGTGGGTTGGCGGGTCGAGATTCGAGACGCGCCGGTTCCTTTCCAGTACTCGGATCTCGGGTCGTCACACAAATGGTACGGGAATCGGCGCCTCAACTGACTCAGGGGCCGGAGGAGTTGCAGATCAGGGAGTAGGTGGCGTTCGACCGTGGGCCCCGGCGGTAGTCCTCTTTCTC
The DNA here is from genome assembly GCA_022559845.1 of Amorphophallus konjac. Taxonomy (NCBI): domain Eukaryota; kingdom Viridiplantae; phylum Streptophyta; class Magnoliopsida; order Alismatales; family Araceae; genus Amorphophallus; species Amorphophallus konjac. The sequence goes on from CM040117.1 coordinate 189,177,748, forward strand.
TTCCCCTAGAGATGCTGGCGGTCCAGCACTGCCACCGCACCAAGGTCCACTCGACAGTGCTGCTCGCCCACCATTGGGGAGGCCTCGACGGGTGTGCTCGACGAGCTCCTGGAAGCTACCTGCTCATTAGCGGTGTGAGTGCCCGAACCAGTACTGGGCACGGGTGCGATGGACGGCGATGCAGGGAGCGGACGCGAGCACTCCACTGGAAGCGCTGTCGGAAGAGGATATGGAAAATGCCCTGGGTCGAAAACAACCGCCTCCCGAGGAACAGCAATAGACACCTGGTCGGCACCTGGCTCTATATGATCGAGGGGGGGAGGGACATATGCCAGTAGCTCAACCATCTCGAACCACAGCTCCGATGATTTCGGCACCCATGCAGAAGCAGCATTAAGGTCATTTCAACGGATGATAGAAGGGCAAAAGGAAAATTGAAGATAGTACCATGGGGCAATGGGGGCTCAACTCCAACTCCCAGAGTACCGTCGAAGTCAGCCTTATATCGGCATCCATGAGGGGGTGGCGAAGAACGGCCTTAATCGCCCTGACCACCTCGGCGGTCCGGGTAGGCAATCTATCAGCCCTAGGAGGGTAGGAACTCGCGGTGAAACTCCAATCACTGGGGTGGCCGCTACCTCCTACTTTTGTGATGAGAACAAAGCACTCAGACCAGCGCTTTAATGTTGGAGACCAAGGAAGAGACATGGATAATAGTACACCTGCCCTTCCTGGCCCAAAAATTAAAAGACGATGCATCCGCCGGACAACGCTGAAGGCTATAGAACTGTTGAAAAAGGAAGACATTGGGTGTAACCGAAGCTTGGTTATAGACATAGACGAAACCGCATAAGATGCACCAAGAGTTGGGGTTAAAGGTCCCCTGGGTACCTACCATAGTAATGCAGGACCGACTCTAAGAAAGGATGCACGGGGAGACGAAAGCCTGCCCAAAAGGATTCTATGGGAACCCTAATGCTACCCAGAATACGACCCCACAGACAATCATCAGAAGTCGGGAAGAGGATATCGAAGTCGGTAGGGATCTAAAAGGCCTCATGAAGGCCGTGGACCACCCTATAAGCGACTAGCGGCAGAGAGTAAGAACGACTGGGACCCGCACTCGAAGTGCTCGGGACACCAGTACGACTTACTTCCTCCTCCGCAGAAGACGTAGGGTCGACACAAAGGATCCTCCGGTGAGGTGCCATGGGCCCTGAAAGTTGAGAAAGATGGAAGGATCCTCACCAGGGCAGGAGTGTTGGTGCTCAAAAGAGAGAGAGAGAGAGAAGAACAAAAATGGGCCCAAAAAAATGAAAGGGGCCAAACATGAAGAGGCCCAAATGAAATAGAAGAAGGAAAAAGGGGATGTGCCAAATGCGCAAATAGAAGAAAGCATGGGGCAAAAGAAAAAAGGAAATGAATTTCAAAATAAAATGGAAATAGGAAGAAAACTGCGGCACTGTTCCCCCACATCTGTGTCCCTCATCGCGATATGTTAATGTTCCCCTGTTTCTTGCTTCCCCCCTATGCGAGCATTGAATGCTCGTTGACACTGCATCCTCAGATGGCTCCGCCATGCCTACGCATCCCGGACACCACGCTCACGCCTGCTCGAACGAATGACAGAGGGAGGCTGATGTGAAACCACCCTTGGGGTGATAGTCACAAGACCGAATGACCTTGGACCTACAATTGTAAGCAAACAACTTTGGGCAGCGGACTCACACTAGCGAACACGATCGCGTAGCACACACGAGTGCCCGTGGGCAACTTAGCGATGCCGGAGAGGGTCAGAGTCAGGACCTTGATGCTCCAATGGTTGGCTAGCTTGGGGAGAATCCCAAATGGGCCAGGGATGCCCAAAACATGGGCGGCCAGCACACCAAGGGTGTGGGATGTAGGGGTTCACTCACAACTCGCCCGCGGTGATCACTCACATTAATGGCAATTATGGGCCGAACTCTCACTCTCCGTCCGACGAAGCAATAGCGATAATACTATGCTAAGCAAGGAATTTAAACCAGCCAAGAGGGGGAACCGAGGCTCACCTAGTTGGCGTGAAGACGCCGACCCCGGTCGGAGACGAGGGCGAGCGGGGAGGCGAGGGTATGCACCCGCACGCCGCGTCGATGAAGCTTCAAACCTGCAACTTGAATTATTACATGAACTACACCCCTTGCAAGGGGGGGGGATCTCGGGGTGGGGATTATGAGGTTACACTCAATACTACCTCCACGCATGGAGGGGCCTTCAGCCGGCCAAGCGGGGAGGGGAATTCGAGCTAGAAGTGATGAAAGGCCGCCGATGCCGATTCTGTCCACGTTCTGGAATCAGGGACCAGCAGTCGAAGATGGCACCCCTGCGACCTCTCCTGATTTTTTCTCATCGTGGGGCCAGTGGGGAAATCTTTGTAACTGGATCAGGATGACTTCATAATTTTTCCAATTTCTGCGGGCACCGCTACTGGTCGGAGTAGGAGCTTGAACAAGGGAACAGGTTGTCAGTTCTGACTGCTTCAGGATCACAACAGAAGGAAGAAGAGACTGCCACGATCACTCCAGAGCTCCAAATCAGGTGCCGCTGGAGTTGTTGGAACCGTTGACAAGTCCTCTTCGAAGCAAGACCGACGGGGATGCCAGGTGTTTTCGGGGTCGGCCGGTAGACGCTGAACACTGAGGAAGGGTCAGTGCAGACTGAGTAGAAGTAGAACCGCGCACCGGGGGGAGAAAATTGATAACTTCTGGATCCGGATGCCAAACGGAGCTCTGCTTTTTGGGGATGAAATAAGACTTGGAGTAGAAGACTTTTGATGAAGAACTCTTGCTCAGATTCCTAGTAGGATTGTCGCAGTAGATCCTCCACTCAGGTTCTGGTTTCCTATCAGAGACACTTTGCGCAGTCGGGCGAGAATGGCTCCTCCAGTTAGCTCCGAGCTCGGATGGATGCGGCACCACCACCGTTGGAAAGCTGACTTGCAGACGCTTCCTTCGATATATGGTATGCCACCTGAAGCTCCCAGAGGACGACGGGGTGGCCTCTGCAACCTGCGGTCAATCTGCTGCCTGCAACCAGAACTTGAGAGTGTGGTGATAGGTAATGGGGAATGAGGTAGATGGGGGGGGGAAATGAGGTGGTTGTGTGTAGGGGCAAGCCCCAGCTGTGAGGGGGTCTGGGAGGGGGTGTTTCAAAGTGTGGGAAGGGGAGAATGGGGGCTGGAAGGGGGTGTTTGCTATGGGTGAGAGAGGAGCTGCGAATTTGGGGCTTGGAGGGAGAGGGGAAGGTGAGGGGGCACAAGTGGGTGGAGGGAAGGTGAGTTTGAACTTCAAATGGCCTAGGGAGGTGGAAGGGTGCTTGGGGTAGTGGGAAGGTTGCTTTGGGAATGGGTATTGGGTGGTTGGGGGTTGGAGGGTGGTATGTGGATTGGGTGGGGCTCTCTTGGAACAAGGGTGGAGTAATGGGGGGGTGTGGGGAATAGGAGAAGCCTTAATTGGGGTAAGTGGGAGAGTGGAGGTGGTTGGGAGGGGAGGAGAGAGAGTGGGGGGCGACCTCCTCCTTGGGGAGAGAGAGAAGAGAGAGGAAAGAGGGGAATCCACCCCAATAGAGAGAGAGAGAGAGAAGTGGAGAATCCTCTCCAATAACACTAAGGCACACTTGATTTTTTTTGAATTGATCATAAAAGTTGTTACAATGAGAGGGAGGAGAGGCCTATTTATAGGCTCCATACTTTCATATGACCATAGTGACCCTGACAAACTAACTAATAACCAAAGCAGTCCAAGGGAGGGGCGCCCTTGGGCCTAGCCCATTAGTTGGGCCCATTAGACTGCTTAATTAACTACATGACTCAAGACTTAGGTAAATGACCCTTATACCTAGGTACTAGACTCAAATAAAAGGAAAATTACATAGTTTATGACTCAAAGAAAGTTTGAAAATTACATGACTAGACTTAAAAACATGTGGGGAACATAATGACGCTTGCCGACGATCCAACTGAGCTTCGAAAAAAGTGGTGGGGTAAGGGATGCCCCCATCATACCCCCGGGGTGGGGAGAACTCGACCCCGTCGAGTATGGATCCACCGGGGTAGTAGTACGCAAAATGCAGCTCCGGGCGAACCACGAACTCCAAACTCAACCCGCGTCCATAGCCGGGGAATGGCGCTTCATCTTTTCAAAGTGGCGCGGACACACCCTCATGCTGGCTATGAGGTCTTGCTTGCCTAGTATTGCCGCTGTGTGCTCACGTCGGGCTCTCAGGCTAATTTGTGGTGACACTCCGAGGGTGTCTCTCACAAGGATAGGTGTAAGCTCAAGACACTCACTAGGATCCACCGCGGTGCCCTTAGAGGGTGCCAGATCCGCCACGTGGGAAGTGGGGTAAATCCCAAAACCCATAGGTAAGTTCAACCCGCAAGCTGGGTTGCCAAAGTCACTCGGAACTTGACAAGGTCCAAGTCCTCGTGCCCTTAAATTTGAGGTGACCCTAAGGTAGAGCCATCCCAAAGCCATCATCACCACGTTGCCAACTTGGAATTCCAAGTGGCGCTTACGAGTTTGTGCTCGCTTCTTGTGAATCTCACCGCTTGTTGCTTGATACTTGCTTATATGTCATGCACTATGATGCGGTGTGAGTGGACAAGGTGTGGTATGCAAAGGTGGTCCAGGGCAACCACATATAGACCTATCGTGCATTGATGTTATGAAGACTTTGAATGATTTGGGAGGACCGGGACATCCATAGATGTCCCTCTTATGAGTGAAAGTTGGAGGACCCGGACACCCATGTAGGCTCCTAGCATACATAAGACCAATGGTGAATTGCGGAGGACCGTTACACCCAAATAGGGACCACTCATGCTTCCTACTTGACATGTGGATGATGTGAAAGAATGGACCCGACTTTCTAATCATGTCAAGTGGTGTGTTGTGCTAAGACTTATGCATTTCTATCCCAGAGAGGACTTCCATGTGCATGGGTGTGGGATGGCCCTCGAGCTTCCACTCGTATGGATCAAAGGGATCTAAGAAGGGGGTCATCATGGAGTGGGGTAATTCATCAATCCCAAGGTGTATGTTACCTATGGTCAAGGCTCCCATGGTGTAACCCGAGTCTAGGAAGGGAGGGGTTTGGTTCAACATGGGTGGTAAGGGTAGGGTAAGGCGGGTGGTGAATAAGGTGAGTGGGTCACATGGGGAACTAGACTCCCATAGGAAAGGGTCAAAGGGATCATGGTAAGGGTCACCTAGATAGGGGTACTCCATGTCCTCAAGATCTTCATATGGTGGTGAGTCGCCCTCTTCTAGTGAAATGGTTGGGCCGGTGTATGGGGTGGGTTGGTTGGTCAAGGTTCTAGGAATCACAATGGTAGGGGAGTGGACTGGGATGGGCTCTTCCACTATGGGGAGAAGAAAAAGGAGGTCACTAGTGTAGCAACCAACAGTGCAAACCGAGGTGATAGACCCAATGCATGGATGGATGAGGTCAAGGCTCTTGGGTCGGTCCGTCCCTAGAGTCAACAAACAAGTCAAGTCTAATTGCCACTCTAGACCCTTGAGGAGATCATCCCAACCCTCTATCTCATAATAGGATTGGAACGTGGTGCGAAAGGAGGGGAGGGCCACAATTTGGGATTGATGTCCCATGGGTGAGAGGTGTGGGGGTGAACTAGGGACGTGGGGGCCTTGCTTGAGCCATTGGAGTATGGACTCATTCACGGTGAGGGGGTGTGGCTCTTGAGGATCCGGACTAGGAGAGGTGGGTGGAAGTGGAGGTGCTTGGATTTCCTTTATGGTTGGTTGTGGATTCGGACTAGCATCCCTTTCCATGTGGGTGGGTGTATGGGTTTCAACTTCTAATGATAATGTGTTGGGTAGATCTAATGCGGGGGAATTGGTGATAGCCGGTGCATGGTGCACCCGAGGTGGTGAACAAGTATGGGCTTGGGTTGGGATTGGTAAGGGAAGTAGTGGAGGTCTAGGTTGGGGTTGGGTTGGGGTAGGAAGAGGAAGATGGGTGGGTTGGGGGGTTTTGGGGAGATTGTCCTTGGGAGGAGTGTCCTTGTTGGGGAACGATGGCGGGGTAATGGTGGTCGGGGTGTGAGATGTTTCAACCACTAGGGACATAGGAAGATGCTTCCTTGTGGGGCATTGTCCGGCGATGTGCCCCAATTGGTGGCACCTATAACATTCCGGCTCGCACTTACCCGGGGTTATTTCACTCACTTCTATCTCCATTGGGCTCTTTCCCTTTTGAGAAGGGGTGAGGTGAGGGGTGGTCAAAGGGGCTTGGGTATTGTGGGTTGTGGAATGGGGTTTTGGTTGCATTGTGGGGAATTGGGGAATTGGAGTCTTGGGTTGGCCGGATGGGAATGGTGGAGTTGAAGTGCTCCTTGGGCTTTGATGATCCGAGTAGGAAGGGGACATAACTAGCCCTAAGTTGCTCCTTCATGTTTACCCAAGTGGTGATGGGATCTTCCCTTCTAATTATCCTTAGCCCGGCAATTTGTAGCCAATAGGTTTGAGCCTGTTTGGTAAGTTGTGATTTGGCAAATTGGACTTTCTCGTTATCGGTCATGGGATACCAAGTGAAGTAATGGTCCATGGAAGCCTCCCAATCCAAATAGTCACTAGGATGAGTTCCATCAAAGGTGGGAGGTGGGGGACATGTCCTTCTATCGTCCGCCCTTGGGGCGGGACCATTTTCTCCAAGTTGGTTGAGTCGACCCGATATGTTATCAAGCCGCTCATTGGCATGGGTCAAGGCCTTCATGAGGTAGTTGACATGGCCAGGGAGGTTATGTGTGTTAGTGGTAGGCATCTTTTGGTGGTTTGGACTTATGGAGAGGGCCGATTGATAAGGTCGGTAAGAGGTGGCCATACTATTGGACAAGAGATGCAACCGAGGACTCTAAATGCATAAACATGCCCTAGGACCAACTTGATAGAGACAAGTTATGAACTTGCTCTGATACCACTTGATGTGATTCCACCCTTGGGGTGATAGTCACAAGACCGAATGACCTTGGACCTACAATTGTAAGCAAACAACTTTGGGCAGCGGACTCACACTAGCGAACACGATCGCGTAGCACACACGAGTGCCCGTGGGCAACTTAGCGATGCCGGAGAGGGTCCGAGTCGGGACCTTGATGCTCCAATGGTTGGCTAGCTTGGGGAGAATCCCAAATGGGCCAGGGATGCCCAAAACATGGGCGGCCAGCACACCAAGGGTGTGGGATGTAGGGGTTCACTCACAACTCGCCCGCGGTGATCACTCACATTAATGGCAATTATGGGCCGAACTCTCACTCTCCGTCCGACGAAGCAATGGCAATAATACTATGCTAAGCAAGGAATTTAAACCAGCCAAGAGGGGGAACCGAGGCTCACCTAGTCGGCGTGAAGACGCCGACCCCGGTCGGAGACGAGGGCGAGCGGGGAGGCGAGGGTATGCACCCGCACGCCGCGTCGATGAAGCTTCAAACCTGTGACTTGGATTATTACATGAACTACACCCCTTGCAAGGGGGGGGGGGGATCTTGGGGTGGGGATTATGAGGTTACACTCAATACTACCTCCACGCAGGGAGGGGCCTTCAGCCTGCCAAGCGGGGAGGGGAATTCGAGCTAGAAGTGATGAAAGGCCGCCGATGCCGATTCTGTCCACGTTCTGGAATCAGGGACCAGCAGTCAAAGATGGCACCCCTGCGACCTCTCCTGATTTTTTCTCATCGTGGGGCCAGTGGGGAAATCTTTTTAACTGGATCAGGATGACTTCATAATTTTTCCAATTTCTGCGGGCACCGCTACTGGTCGGAGTAGGAGCTTGAACAGGGGAACAGGTTGTCAGTTCTGACTACTTCAGGATCACAACATCAGGAAGAAGAGACTGCCACGATCACTCCAGAGCTCCAAATCATGTGCCGCTGGAGTCTTTGGAACCGTTGACAAGTCCTCTTCGAAGCAAGACTGACGGGGATGCCAGATGTTGTTGGGGTCGGCCGGTAGACGCTGAACACTGAGGAAGGGTCAGTGCAGACTGAGTAGAAGCAGAACCGCACACCCAGGGGAGAAAATTGATAACTTATGGATCCGGATGCCAAACGGATCTCTGCTTTTTGGGAATGAAAGAAGACTTGGAATAGAAGACGTTTGATGAAGAACTCTTGCTCAGATTCCCAGTAGGATTGTCGCAGTAGATCCTCCACTCAGGTTCTGGTTTCCTATCAGAGACACTTTGCGCAGTCGGGCGAGAATGGCTCCTCCAGTCAGCTCCGAGCTCGGATGGATGCGGCACCACCACTGTTGGAAAGCTGACTTGCAGACACTTCCTTCGATATATGCTATGCCACCTGAAGCTCCCAAAGGACGATGGGGTGGCCTCTGCAACCTGCGGCCAATCTGCTGCCTGCAACCAGAACTTGAGAGTGTGGTGATAGGTAATGGGGAATGGGGTAGATGGGAGGGGAAATGAGGTGGTTGTGTGTAGGGGCAAGCCTCAGCTGTGAGGGGGTCTGGGAGGGGGTGTTTCAAAGTGTGGGAAGGGGAGAATGGGGGCTGGAAGGGGGTGTTTGCTATGGGTGAGAGAGGAGTTGCGAATTTGGGGCTTGGAGGGAGAGGGGAAGGTGAGGGGGCACAAGTGGGTGGAGGGAAGGTGAGTTTGAACTTCAAATGGCCTAGGGAGGTGGAAGGGTGCTTGGGGTAGTGGGAAGGTTGCTTTGGGAATGGGTATTGGGTGGTTGGGGGTTGGAGGGTGGTATGTGGATTGGGTGGGGCTCTCTTGGAACAAGGGTGGAGTAATGGGGGGGTGTGGGGAATAGGAGAAGCCTTAATTGGGGTAGGTGGGAGAGTGGAGGTGGTTGGGAGGGGAGGAGAGAGAGAGGGGGGCGACCTCCTCCTTGGGGAGAGAGAGAAGAGAGAGAGAAGAGAGAGAGAAGAGAGAGGAAAGAGGGGAATCCACCCCAATAGAGAGAGAGAGAGAAAAGTGGAGAATCCTCTCCAATAACACTAAGGCACACTTGATGTTTTTTGAATTGATCATAAAAGTTGTTACAATGAGAGGGAGGGGAGGCCTATTTATAGGCTCCATACTTTCATATGACCATAGTGACCCTGACAAACTAACTAATAACCAAAGCAGTCCAAGGGAGGGGCGCCCTTGGGCCTAGCCCATTAGTGGGGCCCATTAGACTACTTAATTAACTACATGACTCAAGACTTAGGTAAATAACCCTTATACCTAGGTACTAGACTCAAATAAAAGAAAAATTATATAGTTTATGACTCAAAGAAAGTAAGAAAATTACATGACTAGACTCAAAAACATGTGGGGAACATAATGACGCTTGCCGACGATCCAACTGAGCTTCGAAAAAAGTGGTGGGGTAAGGGATGCCCCCATCAGAGGCGGCCAACCCACTCCGCGCCTGCTCCGCCAGCGGCCGCTCTTCCCTGCGCCCATGCTCCGCCGCGCCCAGCAAACAGCAACAACAACAAGCAACGTCAACAGCAGCAATCGTGCCCTCCTGCTTGGCAGCTATGGCAACAGAAGGACGCCCAGCAATGGCAGCAATAGTGCGGCAGTAGCGAACAGAATGAAAGAAGAAACAAACAACAAAAAAAAGCAGAAATAGAAGTTGTTCTCCCACAAGAGGACCCTGCACCCCCTGCTTTCCCTATAAATACAAGCCTTCATGGCAAGAAGAAGGGGGGAGATGCTGAAGAAATTCCTGGGGAACCCCTACTGCTGCTGAACCTGAAGAGAGAGAAAGATTGTGGGAGAGAAGAGAGAGGTAAGGGAAGGGGAGCAGGGCATGCGGCCCTTGCTCCCTCCCCCTTTCTATTTTATATTTTCTTCTTTCTTCTTGTTCTTTTTTCGATGTATCCTTCCTCCTCCTTGATATGCAATAAAAGAAGCGCTCCCATTTCGGGAGATTTTCATGCAGCAACTTTCTTGATCTTCAGTTCTGATGTTCATGATCCTTTCCCCCTTGCTTTGGCAATGTTTCCTTTTTCTGCTGGTCGTCACCACGATTAGAAGTCAATAGGGAGGTTTCCCCCCTCTCCAAACCCCACCTCGGGACTTGACTAGCTCATAATCATGGTGCTGAAGGGGTGAGATATATGGGGACTAACCCAGGATAAATCATCATGTAGCCTTTACTTTTGCAGATTTCCTTTTTAGGGAAGAAGCACAGTGTGCTCCGTAGGGAGGGTCTCGGTTCTATCCATCCTCATGGATATTTTTCGAGATCCTTTTGCTCACCCGAGCTCCCGTGGGCTGCTCCCCAATTTTCTTTGACTTCCTCTCCGAGTTCTCTTTTGATGTTTTTGGTCACCCTTGGATCTCCGGGGGCTTGCTTCCTCATAGCATGGCCCCCGGATGATCCCCCTTAAAAGGGTGAATACTAACGGCCGCATAGTTTGGTGATAGCTTAAGTCCACATTTTGATAACGAGATCGTGGCAGCCCGTAGATCATTGGAGTCCCTTGTAGGCTAGTCCTTAGGATGTCCATGACCAATCCGGGTCATGGGGTGTTGCCGCTTCCGTGCGCATCCTTATTATTTTGGGACTGTCTCGGAGTTTCTCTGTGGACGTGTACCTAATTACCCCCCCCGACATTCCGGGTCTAGGGGAGATGCTGCCGGATTTTTGCCGGGCAATTTGGAGACTGATGGACTGGATTAGAAAAAAACAATGACCAATGGTCTGAACAAAAAAATTGGACAGATGACTGAATTGAAGAATCTATTACAAACTGATATTCAAAAAATGCAATGGCTAACTATAATTTCAAGAACTGCTGAAAATGAAGATAAACAAGATAAAGGAAAAGGAAAAGAAGCAGAGAACCAAGATCCTCGTACCAAATCAGAAATCTTGGCATGAGTTGTTGCATATGACATGCATTTTGTTCATGGGCAATTGGTGCTCCTCTAAAAAAAATCAGATTTGGCATGTGCACTTGCATGATAATTTCTACATAAAGAACCCTTGTCAGTTTGCATGAGCATGATTAGAATTTCATTGAGTTTTCATGAAATTGATGAAACTTGGCATGTATTCACTAAAACGATGTTTGCATCCTCACACGTGCACTACTTGAGATATGAATTCTGAATACAAGTGAAGCTCATGTGCACGATTAATTTCATACTTCGTTTGAAGTTGCATAACCCCCCTGATGTGTCTTCATGCATATGCATATTTGAACATGGGTGGATTTGCTCTGAATCTTTTGGACCAAAGCTGCATTTGCTACTGGCTTGGAGCAAGTCGACTTGGGCTGGCCCCAAGTCGACTTGCCCATGATTCCAGCAGCAGGGACCTACTGACTGGCTTGGAGCAAGTCGACTTGCCCAGCCTACTTATCCCTCACAGCCGTAGGCTCCCCCTGCACTTTCTCCCCACATATGCATGCATATACATATGCATTGTGTGTGTCCTTGCCCATATGTTAACAAGAAACAAGAAGAAAGAATAAATTGAACAAACAAAAAGAAAAGAAAAGAACAAACAAAAAGGAAAAAAAGAATGAAGACCAGAAGGGTTTACACTTTGATTTCACAAATTGAAATTGCATAAGCATTTGATGAAATTGCATCCATATGCATGAAACCCTCTAAACTGACGCTTGAAGGATTTGCATGTGCACACTAAGAAAAAAATGGCATTTCTATGTGCATGACCCCATGAATAAATTTCAAAAATGAACCAAACCCCACATGCATTTAATCCCTCACTTTGAAGATGTCAATTGGGATTCCATGCATGCGCATATTTAAACAAGGGTGTAACTAGTTTAATCCCCTTCTGAACTAAAGATGCACTTGCTGCTAGGAGAGAGTCGACTCCCGCCTGGCTGATCTCTGGCCGGGCTCTACCTGGGCAAGTCTTCGCCAGGAGTCGACTTAGAGACTCGACTCCCTTCAGGCCCCTTCTGCTCCTCAAAACAGGATGGCCCTTGAACATAAGCAAGAAAAAGAGAAAAGAGAACCAAGCATGGCATCTGCATGGCCTGTTTTGCCCAATCAATTTCCATGATCATAGGATCTAAGCATTGCATATGCATAACAATTTCCACATAAGAGATCCTTTTAGGCCTCTTGAGCCTTTGCTCGAACACCCCTCATATAGGGCAGATCTGCATGATAACCCTTTGGGGTTTCTTGAAAGTCATAAAACTTTGCATGTGCACGCTGATTCATACCAGATTTCCACTGCAATTGTATGAGCACGGGCATATCTGCCCTTCCACTCATCCTTCAGAACTGAACATGTCATCTGCATGTGCATATATATATGCACGCTTTGCCCATTTGCCAACAAAGGGAATTTAAAAGATGGAATGAATCAAAACCAAAAATCTCTAACTGCCAGTTGAACCTCTGAGTTCGGCTCAGCTGAGTTTCAAGAAATCAGCTGACCTGCCTGTATGCAGGTCAGCTGTCACGCCCCGAGCGCGAAAGGAACCCGGTATGCGTGATGAGTTATATCATTCATGTCAATCAGAGCACTATGTAATTTGATACCATAGACAGAGATGCGCAAATTGCAAGATAACCAAATCCAATTTATTCATAATAACCATTAAGGTAAATCTATTACATAATCTCGTCTTTAGAATAGAGTACTAAAAGACAATCCTGACTCAATAAAAGAAAATTACAATGATAGACTCAAGAAAATAGGAAAAAGACACGGCTAGATAGATGCTTCTATGATTGGATGGCTCTACGCTCTTTACTCGTTCCCGTTCCCATTCGATTGATTCTCGTTATCAGAATTACCTGAAAAATAAGAAAAAACACTAGGTGAGCGAACGTTCAGTAGGAATTACATCTCAAGTACAAGCTTGCTTTAAGTAATTACATGTTACATGAATGCAAGTCTAGCTATGCATGTATGCATGGCAATGACAAGAGAGTGTAACAAGAGTTAATAGAGATGATCTAGCAAGAATTCAAGATAATCATGTAAAATGTATCAAGATGGTCAAGCATGTGAATATATCGAGTCATATCACGTGAATTGGCTATTATAATATCAAGCAAGTAAATATCCGTTCCGGGTCACCAAAGTCATGTCAAGTCAAGTCAAGTACGAGTCGTGGAATGCCATAAATCAAGCTAGTCATGCACTTCGGTGCAATGTCACACCGTGATCAATCAACTCCCATGGGTACAAGTACTTTCGGGTGCTCCTCCCAAGACCAGATCGGGCCCTATATGCGCAGGCATTGGGTCATGTATATTTTAGACATCCACTATAGTTATAGCCAATATAGAGTTCCAAAGGAATAACCATGGTAGGATGATAAGGTAGATTTCACGAATGACGGAGTTTAATGACAGAACTTGAATAAATATAAGACATGTCATGAAACTGTCTGGTCGCTAATTCCTGTGAACAGTACATGCTCGATGAAATAGCGTCCAGGCTCAGGTCGCTATATCAGGGAAATAACGCCACTAGACTAGTCGCCAATTCTTTCTGGCGCCCAAGTCAGTGTCGCCAATTACTGACAGAGAACAGACTTCTCAAAGAGGCTAGAAATAGCGCTCTAAGAGGGCTAAGGCATCACGTTTCTTCAGAGTGACGTAACAAGACACGGGGTCATGGGTTTTTAGGGTACAACCTGTTCGGCTGTCTTGAGGGAATCCAAGACTAGCATAGACTTACGGAGGTCTCCATGATGAAATCACCAGTCCGAAGGAAGAAATATCCCGCGGAGGGTTCAAACATCACCAAGATTTAGTGTGTAATCGATAGAATCAAAAACAGAAACCCCATCTATGGATGTGAGATGAGAGTGTCAATCGACCCGCGATATGGGTTGAAAATGCGATAAAACATAGAAAGATGAATTGGCGACTTATCAGAGGTTGCTATATCAAAAATAGCGGCTTTCTGAGAGGTCGTTCAATTCTTAATTTATAACAGAATTTCCAAGAAATAATAAGAATTAAGGACACTGTATACGGGCATTAATTCTAGAAATTTCCAGAAATTAATATGTATAATTATAAATAGCGATTGTGTATGATAGCGTTCATTCTTTAAATGACACCCTGATCCAGGTCACACATTCATGAATTTCAGTATAAATTATATTTACTAGATTTTTTACAAACATCGCCACCGTATAGGGGCGTTCATTCCTAAATAGCGACTTTGTGACGGTCGCTCATTCTTTGTCTGATGCTACGCATCGGGAAGGTACAATCTGAGACACAAAATATTGTTCATGTGTTTGGAGTTCACATAATCAAGAAAGTAAAGACATGAATAGACAGAGAAAAATATCAGAATTCTAGGAACATGCTCATGCAATAATTTTAACATCAAGTTACATTATTATTTAATTTCAATCATGTGGCATTTATTAAATACTTAAAGAATTGACGACAGGGTTATAGTCGCTCTTTAAAGGATGCCCTAGACACTATCGCTAATTCAGGAAAACTGACGACTGCTCACGCGATCGTTCATTCAATAAGTGCCCATGCCAGGGTCGCTATTTTCATGCAGACAAGAAAAACCTAAAACTACAGAAAACTCAAGATCCTGACTATGAAAACGATATGTAAAGATTCTAATATGATCGTATATGCATGATCTAAGCTATATGTTATCTTTGTGGGCTTTAGAACTCGAGAAAACCTACTTTTTTGACTTGTTCTGGACGACGGACATGGAAGATAATAGAAGTAGATAAGCTGCAGTAGGCAGCTACGGTAACTGCAACGGCAACTAAAGGAAACTATGGAAGAAGAAGCACAATAGGCTTCACTTCTTCTCGTATGATAGCAGGAGGGCGACGATGAAGCAACGGCAGTAACTGCAACAACTATAGTCTCTCCTGGTCGTGAAGAAGAGGCAGCAGTAGACAGAGGATGAAGATGCCCTTCGTGTATATAGTTTCTTCACGGTAGCAAAGCACGTGGAGGAAAAAGGAGGAAGAAGCAGCTACACACAATGAAGACGACGTCGACGCAAGGGAAAACAATATGAGTAGCAGTAGCTTGTGAGTTGGATATTTAGATTTTATTTGTTTTATTTGGAGGATCTATTTATTTATTCATATATTTAACCGAGTTGCTACACCCTCCCCCACTTAAAAGAATTTGGTCCCCAAATTCAATTGTATATAATCATGGAGGGTGCAAAACACTTACAATGTTGAAACAGTTCGGGGAATCTCTTCTTTATAGATTCGTCAGTCTCCCATGTGGCTTCTTGTTCTGAGCACTTGCTCCATTGAACCTTTACCATGGGAATCGTCTTGTTCCTTAGTGCACGAACCTCGCGATCAAGGATCTTCAAAGGCTTTTGTTAATAAATAAGATCCTTTTGTATCACCAGGTTGTCATGATCTATGACGTGAGCCGGATCATGAACATACTTCTTGAGCATGGAAATATGAAATACATTGTGTACTTCGGATAGTTGCAGAGGCAAGGCGATCCGATAGGTAACCTCGCCAACTCTTTCTAGCACTTCGAAGGGACCGATATATCTTGGTGTAAGCTTGCCCTTAAAACTAAATCTTCTAATACCTCCTCCTAGGGAATCCTTAAGAAAGACGTGGTCTCCAACTTGGAACTCGAGGTCTCTCCGTTTAATATCGGCGTAAGTCATTTGTCTAAACTGAGCCATCTTGAGTCTCTCTCTGTCACGTCCCGACGCGGAATATCGAGGGCGCGACGAGTCGTAAACACGCGTGTCGATCAGAGCATGTACAATTTTATTTCTAAAGTCAGAAATGAATGGGAAAATTATACTTTTATTCCATCAAAATGAAGTTACATCACTAATTCATAAGCCATAAAGGCAATTACAATCTTCAAATCCCAAAGTACATCATTCTTGTAAAATCACTAGTTGATCTACATAAACCTAGGTAGAAAGGAAAAGACTCTCTCACTCTTGCCCATTCCCTTGTTCATTTTCATTTCCTGCAACAATTAACCAAAACGTAGGGTGAGCTAAAAGCTCAGTAGGATTTTATATCTCTATGAACCAGGCAATCTTTAAGTGTTAGCAATTTAAACAATTTTCTAACTTGTATCGGGAAGTGTATAAACATGAATAGAATTTTCAAGTAATTGAGATGATATGATATCAAGATGAATTTCCAAGTAATGACGTTGAACAAGTAAAGAATTCCATGTAATTGGCCATTTTCACGCAAGTCAAGTAATTCATGTAATTTTCAAGTAAACAAGTACGAATAGTGGAATGCCGTATCAAGTAAATCTATCATGCACTTCGGTGCAATGCCACACCATTGGTCAATCAACTCCTATGGGCACAAGTACTTTCGGGCGCTCCCCCTAGGACCAGACCGGGCCCCATTAATGCCAGGCATTGAGTCATATGGATCCGAAGATCCCAAGTACGTTTAGACATCCACTTTAATGTATATGGCCAAGAATTTTCAAGAATATGTTGTTTTAATAAGCACAGATTTGACACAATTTCAGAAGTTGCAAGAAAAGTGGATAACAATTTAAGGCATAATGTTTAACGACATTAAGTCGTGGAGTTCAAAAATGAACGGTAAGTAGGAAGAAAATCAAGTAATTAGAGTTTAATAGAATTAATTTGATTCCATGGTTTAATCTTATGTGCATTTGATTTACAAGTGTTTAGACATGTTTACAGAAAGTTTTTTGTTCATTAAAAATGCATTAGTTAGCCAAAACGGTGATTTATTATAATAATCAGAATTTTATTATGAAAATAACTTTTTAAGTTGAAAATAATTATAACTTGCTGAAAATAATATTAACATGCTGAGAATGATTTTCATATGTTACCTTACTGGTAAGATGATAAAAATAAATTTTTCATGCTGGATTTAATTTTTACATGTTGAAAATTAATTATTAACATGCTAAAATTAATACTTAACATGCTAAAATAATCAACTTACTGATAAGATGATAAGATAAGTTTACCATGTTGATTACAGAAATTTTCTGATAACAACATAATTTTTATCATGCTAAAAATCACTTTCTCCATTTATTTGCTAATTATTTGATAGGAAAATAGAATTATCACGCTGAAAAATAGTTTTAATACACTGAAAATAATTCTAACATGCCAAAAATAATTTTAACATGCTGGAACAATTTTACTATACTAGAGGAATTTTTATCATGCTAGAAGTATTTTTCATGCATCAATTTACTAATTATTTAATAGGAAATTAAGTTTTATATGCACAAATATAGCTTTAAATATATTTTAACATGCTGAAAATAATTTTTATATCTCAGTATGTATAAAATAATTTTATCATATTGGAAGTCACTTTTAACATGCTGGAAATAGTTTTAACATGTTGGAAACAATTTTTAGTATGTATAAACTAATGTGGTGAAAATTAGATTTTTACATGTAAAAATAATTTCATTCTACAAAAATAAAATTTTAACATGCTGTAAGAATTAAAACATGCTAATCTTACATTTTCTTACTTTTGGTGACTAATTACGTACAATTAACGTGGACTTCCAACAGATATAGTTCCTATTGTAAAGTGACTTAAGTTTAGTCCCACATTGGAAGTTACAAAAACTTGCATAGCTTTATATGTTGGAGAGACCCAAGGGGCATAGGATGTGGGCTTCAATTGTGAGTCGATACAAAACTAGTTATGTATATATATTTATTTATTTGTGCCGTGCCGTGCCGTGCCGAGCCGAGCCGAGCCTAGTCGAGTCGAGGTGCGGTGCGGTGCGGTCAAGTCAAGGCCAATTATATATATATATATATCGTTCTGGAAACATATATATATATTTTTTTTAAAAAAATGTTTGACCCAATTTTTGTGAACGCGCTAGCATAAGCTAGCGCGACTTTGAAGATCGCGCTACCCTTGGGTAGAGCGTTCTGAAAGTATAAATATTTTTTTTTAAAATGGTTGACCCCAGAGGGGCGGGAAGAACACTGTGTGAACGCGCTATGTCGGGCCGGCACGTTCATAACGCGCTACTGAGGTATAGCGCGTTCTAGACCTGATAAAAAAACGGGAATACACCTCCAATAAAATGACCATAACTTGCTCATTTCAGAACGGAATTTAACAAATGAGCTATCAATGAAAAGAGCATAGAAAAACAAACAAGATGGCATGATTTTATTGAAATTTAGCCTGAGAGACACGTACCTTTTGACGGATCTAAGATTATCCCTAAATATATAAAGAAAACCCTTGATCTTCCAAATCCTCCTTCAAATCTGCACGAATCTTCGCAGCAGCATAAACTTAACTTCTAGGGATGGTTTGAGGGTCGAATGGGGTTCTATTTATAGCCAAAACTTGGCAAAATGGGTCAAAATTTTCTTACCTAAATCCACCAACCCCATGAACTCGTTTTAGAAGAAAAATACAATTTCTCCTCTTAATTTAGACCATCTTAAGTGTGAATTCAGTGTAAAAACGGCTGGTCCAAGGTGGCTGGTAGGTAAGGGTCCATTTTTGAGTCAAAACATCTAGAAATGGGGTTATTATAATCCCTTAAATATCATATTAAACACATGTTACGAATTTAAGGTTAATTTAACCTTTATTGAATCCTTTAACCATTAATTCAGCCCATTATAGATTATCCAATGGGCCAATTGTAAACCTAATCCATTACATGAACTTTTATTGGGCTTACTATGATTTATCTAAGGTTTAAAGCATTTAATCTCTATTTATTTCTAGTTAATTCAAGTAAATTCAATAAACTAGCTTATTTCATATAGTAAAAATGTAATTTGATTATTTCATGAAAATTTTAATTACATAATCAAATTGAAAAATGTATTTCTCATTTTTAAATTTTGGGTTTCTACATCCTCCCCCACTTAAAAGAATTTGGTCCTCCAAATTCACATTATACAACTAAAATTCAAAAATTCGAGTAGAAAGGTCGAATTTCTAACCTGAGAATAAATCCGGGTATTTCTTCTTGATGGATTCTTCCAATTCCCAGGTTGCTTCCTCGAATCCACGCTTGCTCCATTGGACTTTCACCATCGGTATGGCCCGATTTCTCAGTTGGTGTAATTTCTGATTTAGTATCTTGATCGGTCTTTCTTCATAAGATAAGTCCTTTTGGAGTTTCAATTCTTCAAACTGAATAACATGTGAGGGATCATAGACGTATTTCCTTAGCATAGATACATGGAATACGTCGTGTACACCGGCCAGTTGAGGAGGTAAGGCCAGCTTGTATGCTACCTCGTCGATTCTCTCCAGAATCTCGAAAGGGCCGATAAATCTCGGACTTAGCTTTCCTTTGATGCCGAATCTTCTAATTCCACGGGTGGGTGAGATCTTTAAGAAGACATGCTCCCCCACTTGGAATTGAAGGTCTCTCCTCCGATTATCGGCATAGCTCTTTTGCCTTGATTGGGCGACCTTTAACCTTTCTTGTATTAACTGGACTTTGTCAGTTGTGTCTTGGACAATGTCGGGACCAATCAATCCCTTGTCACCAACCTCGCGCCAGCATAGAGGCGATCTGCAACTTCGGCCATATAATGCTTCGAATGGTGCCATTTGAATACTCGACTGATAGCTATTGTTATAAGCGAACTCAGTCAGCGGTAAATGTTCATGCCAACTACCACCGAAGTCAATCATGCAAGCTCTCAACATATCTTCAATAATTTGATTCGTCCTCTCGGTTTGTCCGTCCGTCTGAGGGTGAAAAGCCGTACTAAACCTTAGTCTAGTACCCATTGACGATTGTAAACCCTTCCAGAAATGAGAGGTGAATCTCGGATCTCGGTCCGAAATAATAGAGCTTGGAATACCGTGTAGCCTTATGATCTCCTTGATATATAAGGCGGCTAAAACATCCACAGTCCATCTAGTCTTGATAGGTAAAAAGTGAGCGGACTTTGTTAACCGATCAACAATTACCCATATAGCATCGAAACCACTTCGGGTCTTCGGTAATCCAACAATGAAGTCCATACCAATACTATCCCATTTCCATTCCGGTATTTCGAGAGGCTTGAGCTTGCCAGCCGGTTTGAGGTGTTCGGCCTTGACTTGTTGACAAACCAAACATCGGCTTACGAATTTGGCTACCTCTCTCTTCATATTAGGCCACCAGAATGTTCTCTTGAGGTCTTGGTACATTTTTGTAGCACCGGGGTGAATAGTGTACCTTGACCGATGTGCTTCTTCTAGGATTTTACCCTTGATAGTAGAACAATCGGGTATACAAGTTCTTCCTTTGAATAATAGCCTTCCATCATTAGCCAGAAGGAAATCCGGTCGTTGATCTAATTTGTCTTTAATTTCCACGATCAACGGATCATCAACTTGCCGTTCCTTGATTTTCGAGAGTAACTCGGGTTGGAGTCGAATATTTGCAATAAAGACTCCGCCTTCCTTCTCCTCCATATTGAGGTTTAAGTTGGCCATTTCTTCAAGTAGATGCCATTCTTTAACCATCATGCTCGATAATAAAGCCATTGGTTTTCGGCTAAGTGCATCAGCTACGGCATTGCCTTTCCCAGGGTGATATTGTATAGGGAAGTCAAAATCTTTTAAATATTCCAACCACCGTCTTTGTCTCATATTGAGCTCCTTTTGAGAGAATAAATATTTGAGACTCTTGTGATCAGAATACACCGTAAAGGCTTCGCCATAGAGGTAATATCGCCAGATCTTCAAAGCAAAGACCACAGCTGCCAGTTCTAGGTCATGTACGGGATAAATTTCCTCGTGCTTCTTCAATTGCCGTGAAGAATAAGCTATGACCTTGCCGTGTTGCATTAATACGCAACCTAGGCCAATTCCAGATGCATCAACATACACTTCGAATCCTCCTCCTTCCGTAGGTAATGTGAGAATAGGAGCAGTCGTGAGACAATTCTTTAAAGTTTGAAAGCTTTTCTCGCATTCCTCGGACCATATAAAAGGATTCTCCTTCCTTGTCAATCTTGTTAAAGATACTGCGATCTTTGAGAAATCCTTGATAAATCTTCGATAATATCCAGCCAATCCCAAAAAGCTTCGGATTTCCGTCACACTAGTAGGTCTTTCCCAGTTCTTTACGGCCTCGACCTTTGAAGGATCGACGGCGATACCATTCCGGGAAATTATGTGACCGAGAAAAGAAACTTCCTCCAACCAGAAATCACACTTGCTTAATTTGGCATAAAGCTTGTGATCTCTTAATAATTGAAGGGCCTTCTTGAGATGTTCCTCATGTTCTTCCTTTGACTTGGAGTAGATCAAAATGTCGTCAATGAAGACAACCACAAATTGATCGAGGTACGGCCTGAATACGCTGTTCATCATTTGCATAAATGCGGCAGGCGCATTTGTTAAGCCAAAAGGCATAACGGTGAACTCGTAATGTCCATACATACTCCGGAATGCAGTCTTGTGAATATCACTTTCCTTGATCTTCAATTGATGATAACCAGATCGAAGGTCGATCTTTGAGAAATATCGCGCTCCAGAAATCTGGTCGAATAATTCATCAATTCTCGGCAATGGATATTTATTCTTGATGGTGAGTTGATTCAATTGCCGATAATCAAGACATAGTCTCATCGAACCATCCTTCTTCTTGACAAATAAGACCGGGGCTCCCCAAGGTGAAGTACTTGGTCGGATAAACCCCTTCTCCAGTAATTCCAATAATTGATCCTTTAACTCCTTCATTTCCACGGCAGACATCCGATATGGAGCTTTAGAAACGGGTGCCGCTCCCGAAATTAAATCAATAGAGAAAACCACTTCTCTCTCGGGTGGAATACCAGGCAACTCGTCCGAAAATACATCAGAATAATCCCGAACGATGGGAATGTCCTTTAGAATGGGTTCCGTGTGCTCGGTCATAGTGATAGAAACTAAGAAACCGACACAACCCTTCCTTAACAATTTCTCGGCTTTGAGGGCCGAAATGAGAGATATGTGTCTAGAATGCTTGATGCCAGAAAATAAGAGGTTGGGGTAACCCATGAAAGTTACCGTACCCATCTTGCAATTGACACTAGCTCCATGTGTAGATAGCCAATCAGCACCCAAAATAACATCATATCCTTCCATCTCCATGCATACCAAATCAGCGGGTAAGTTGTAACCACTAATTAGAATTTCACTATCACGATAGAAGTGTTTAATCTCTGTTCCCGTTCCAATAGGGGTAGTGATGGTAAGTGTAGGATCTAATGGAACAGGCTTCACAGATAAAAGACCAGCAAATCTTCTAGATATAAATGAATGCGTAGCTCCGGTGTCAAATAAGATAGAGGCAGGCTTGGAGTATATGAAAAGAGTAGCTTCCACGATACCTCCTTCCTCGGTAGGTTCCTTACCCATAAGGGATTGAAGTCTTCCTGGCTTCTTGGCAATAATAGGAAGCTTTGCCGGTGATGGAGCTTGCTCGTTGAGAAGAGGGCAATTCGGGATCCTATGCTCCCGACTCCCGCATCGAAGACATGCACCGAGCTTTCTCCAACATTCCTCGGCTTTATGTCCGGGCTTCTCGCAGTATTTGCATAATTCCTTTGATGTTGCCGATATAGGGACAATTTGCTTGTCGAATGTCCTCGATTTCTTGTCCCCTTGAAAATTACGTCCACCTTTGTTGAAATTTCGCCCATCCTTGATGAAATTACGCCCGTCATTGGGCCTTTTCTTCCCGAAGGAAGGTTTGAAACTTTCGGACCCAGTAACTTACTCTCTCTTGGCTTCCCTTCCTCGGATGCGATCCGATAACTCCGTTGCATCTTCTAGGAGTTGTGCTCTCCGTACCATATCATAATATGATTGAATATCCATCGGGGCCAGTTAAGTAATATATTGAGGCTTAAGGCCGTTAAGAAATCTCCGTGCCTTCATCTTGTCAGTACCCACGAGATGTGGAGCGTACCGAGATAACCTTGAAAATTGAGCTTCATATTCCGCCACCGATAAACCCCTTTGTTTCAAAGCGGCAAACTCGGCGGTCTTCCTTTCTTGTACTCGATCGGAGAAGTATTTGTTATTGAAGTGTTCCACAAACTCTTCCCATAGAATTTGGTCGTGCGGTAAAGTAGCTTTGACTGATTCCCACCAGGCACGTGCATCCCTTTCCAGTTGGAAAGTAGCAAGTAGGACCTTTTCCTCGTCGGCGCATTGCATGACTCGGAATATCCTCTCGATCTCCTTAATCCAGTGTTCGGCTTCATCCGGATCCGTAGATCCTGCGAACTTGGGAGGGTTCATGCTTCGGAAATTCCTATGTAAATATCTGGCTCCTCGGTTTGCTCCTCCTTGAGCAACCTGTTGGAGGGCTTGTGTTAAGCCTTGAACAGTCCGCTGCATCTCGCGCCATTGAGCTCTCTCCGCGGCCATTTGCGAGAATTAGCCTGAAACCATAATTCCAAGGTTTATTATTTTTATTTTGGTATTTATTTCCTGATAATTCCCTTTTTCTTAAAACTTAACCCGTGTTTCTACCCAATCTTACCGGGAAGGTTTTAAGACCTATCCAATTTCAAGATATTGATCTTAAACCTAACCAAAGTTTAAGAATGAACCTATACTTGTGAAACCTAGGATTTGATGTAACCTAGACTCTGATACCACAAAGACTGTCACGTCCCGACGCGGAATATCGAGGGCGCGACGAGTCGTAAACACGCGTGTCGATCAGAGCATGTATAATTTTATTTCTAAAGTCAGAAATAAATGAGAAAATGATACTTTTATTCCATCAAAATGAAGTTACATCACTAATTCATAAGCCATAAAGGCAATTACAATCTTCCAATCCCAAAGTACATCATTCTTGTAAAATCACTAGTTGATCTACATAAACCTAGGTAGAAAGGAAAACACTCTCTCACTCTTGTCCATTCCCTTGTTCATTTTCATTTCCTGCAATAATTAACCAAAACGTAGGGTGAGTTAAAAGCTCAGTAGGATTTTATATCTCTATGAACCAGGCAATCTTTAAGTGTTAGCAATTTAAACAATTTTCTAACTTGTATCGAGAAGTGTATAAATATGAATAGAATTTCCAAGTAATTGAGATGATATGATATCAAGATGAATTTCCAAGTAATGACTTTGAACAAGTAAAGAATTCCATGTAATTGGCCATTTTCACGCAAGTCAAGTAATTCATGTAATTTTCAAGTAAACAAGTACGAATAGTGGAATGCCGTATCAAGTAAATCTATCATGCACTTCGGTGCAATGTCACACCATTGGTCAATCAACTCCCATGGGCACAAGTACTTTAGGGTGCTCCCCCCAGGACCAGACCGGGCCCCATTAATGACAGGCATTGAGTCATATGGATCCGAAGATCCCAAGTACGTTTAGACATCCACTTTAATGTATATGGCCAAGAATTTTCAAGAATATGCTGTTTTAATAAGCACAGATTTGACACAATTTCAGAAGTTGCAAGAAAAGTGGATAACAATTTAAGGCATAATGTTTAACGACATTAAGTCGTGGAGTTCAAAAATGAACGGTAAGTAGGAAGAAAATCAAGTAATTAGAGTTTAATAGAATTAATTTGATTCCATGGTTTAATCTTATGTGCATTTGATTTACAAGTATTTAGACATGTTTACAGGAAGTTTTTTGTTCATTAAAAATGCATTAGTTAGCCAAAACGGTGATTTATTATAATAATCGAAATTTTATTATGAAAATAACTTTTTATGTTGAAAATAATTATAACTTGCTGAAAATAATATTAACATGCTGAGAATGATTTTCATATGTTACCTTACTGGTAAGATGATAAAAATAAAATTTTCATGCTGGATTTAATTTTTACATGTTGAAAATTAATTATTAACATGCTAAAATTAATACTTAACATGCTAAAATAATCAACTTACTGATAAGATGATAAGATAAGTTTACCATGTTGATTACAGAAATTTTCTGATAACAACATAATTTTTATCATGCTAAAAATCATTTTTCTCCATTTATTTGCTAATTATTGGATAGGAAAATAGAATTATCATGCTGAAAAATAGTTTTAATACACTGAAAATAATTCTAACATGCCAAAAATAATTTTAACATGCTGGAATAATTTTACTATATTAGAGGAATTTTTATCATGCTGGAAGTAATTTTCATGCATCAATTTACTAATTATTTAATAGGAAATTAAGTTTTATATGCACAAAAATAGCTTTAAATATATTTTAACATGCTGAAAATAATTTTTATATCTCAGTATGTATAAAATAATTTTATCATATTGGAAGTCACTTTTAACATGCTGGAAATAGTTTTAACATGTTGGAAACAATTTTTAGTATGTATAAACTAATGTGGTGAAAATTAGATTTTTACATGTAAAAATAATTTCATTCTACAAAAATAAAATTTTAACATGCTGTAAGAATTAAAACATGCTAATCTTACATTTTCTTACTTTTGGTGACTAATTACGTACAATTAACGTGGACTTCCAACAGATATAGTTCCTATTGTAAAGTGACTTAAGTTTAGTCCCACATTGGAAGTTACAAAAACTTGCATAGCTTTATATGTTGGAGAGACCCAAGGGGCATAGGATGTGGACTTGAATTGTGAGTTGATACAAAACTAGTTATGTATATATATTTATTTATTTGTGTCGTGCCGTGCCGTGCCGTGCCGAGCCGAGCCGAGCAGAGCCGAGTCGAGTCGAGGTGCGGTGCGGTGCGGTGCGGTCAAGTCAAGGCCAATTATATATATATATATATATCATTTTGGAAACATATATATATGTATATATATATATATATTTAAAAAAAATGTTTGACCCAATTTTTGTGAACGCGCTAGCATAAGCTAGCGCGACTTTGAAGATTGCGCTACCCTTGGGTAGCGCGTTCTGAAAGTATAAATTTTTTTTTAAAAATGGTTGACCCCAGAGGGGCAGGAAGAACACTGTGTGAACGCGCTATGTCGGGCCGGCGCGTTCAGAACGCGCTACTGAGGTATAGCGCGTTCTAGACCTGATAAAAAAATGGGTATACACCTCCAATAAAATGACCATAACTTGCTCATTTCAGAACGGAATTTAACAAATGGGCTATCAATGGAAAGAGGACAGAAAAATGAACAAGATGGCATGATTTTATTGAAATTTAGCCTAAGAGACACCTACCTTTTGACGGATCTAAGATTATCCCCAAATATATAAAGAAAACCCTTGATCTTCCAAATCCTCCTTCAAATCTCCACGAATCTTCGCAACAGCATAAACTTAACTTCCAGGGATGGTTTGAGGGTCGAATGGGGTTCTATTTATAGCCAAAACTTGGCAAAATGGGTCAAAATTTTCTTACCTAAATCCACCAACCCCATGAACTCGTTTTAGAAGAAAAATACAATTTCTCCTCTTAATTTAGACCATCTTAAGTGTGAATTCAGTGTAAAAACGGCTGGTCCAAGGTGGCTGGTAGGTAAGGGTCCATTTTTGAGTCAAAACTTCTAGAAATGGGGTTATTATAATCCCTTAAATATCATATTAAACACATGTTACGAATTTAAGGTTAATTTAACCTTTATTGAATCCTTTAACCATTAATTCATCCCATTATGGATTATCCAATGGGCCAATTGTAAACCTAATCCATTACATGGACTTTTATTGGGCTTACTATGATTTATCTAAGGTTTAAAGCATTTAATCTCTATTTATTTCTAGTTAATTCAAGTAAATTCAATAAACTAGCTTATTTCATATAGTAAAAATGTAATTTGATTATTTCATGAAAATTTTAATTACATAATCAAATTGAAAATTTTATTTCTCATTTTTAAATTTTGGGTTTCTACACTCTCTTATGAGTTGAATCTTCTCGGTGGTATCCTCGCCAACTTCGTCCCAGCATAAGGGTGATCGACAACTCCTTCCGTATAATGCCTCGAAAGATGCCATTTGGATACTTGCCTGATAACTGTTGTTATATGCAAACTCGACCAGGGGCATGTGATCATGCCAGCTTCCACCGAAATCAATGATACAAGCTCGTAGCATGTCTTCTACAACTTGATTCGTTCTCTCCGTCTGATCATCCGGTTGTGGGTGAAAACCTGTACTAAAGTTGAGTCTTGTCCCCAACGAATGTTGTAGACCCTTCCAGAAATAAGAAGTGAAGCGCGGGTCTCGGTCAGACATGATCGAAATAGGAACTCCATGCAGTCTGACAGCTTCTTTGATGTAGTAGGCAGCAAGAACATCAACTGGCCATTGGCTCTTTATCGGTAAGAAGTGAGCTGACTTGGTCAATCGATCTATGATGACCCATATTCCATCATGTCCTCCCTTAGATTTAGACAGACCCATAATGAAGTCCATGTCGATATCCTCACATTTTCACTTGGGAATATCAAGAGGATGTATCTTACCGACAAGCTTTTGGTGTTCCGCATTAACTTGTTGGCACGTGAGACAGCAAGACACAAAGTCCACTACCTCCCTTTTAAGGTTGGGCCACCAAAAGGTCCATTTCAAGTCTTGGTACATCTTGATAGATCCGGGATGAATCGTGTACCTTGATTGGTGAGTGTTGTACCCGGACTATTTCCCGGCCAAATAACAAGGAATAAGGGTTTGGGCATTTCCCCGAACATCTTCACGGAACGGGCTATATAGCCCTTTCTACAACCCTGTGGGTCCCTACAAGGGCCTTGACCAGCTTGCTGTAACGTGCGACGACATAAGCAACTGTCTGGGGTCAACCCCGGCCACTCACATACGGGCTTTGCCCGTATCCTACAGAGCCGCCCGAAACCACACAGGGGCGCACCGACGTTAAGCCACGCCACGTGGCACCCAGTGAAAGGGCCGAGGTCCCACTTCGAGACACTTCTTTCAACCCTCCAAGGTCAAAGGGAGATCTAGTCAAGTCAACCACATGCTTTGGAGGCCTACCGCGTGCATATATGGCTCGCACGGTGTGTTCGGCATTCTATCGAACACCTTGTGGGCGTGTATGTTTCAGCCCTTGTACACAAAACCACGGGCCACCCCGTGGTTCCAGCACACCAATTGGTTCCTACAACGACCCCCCAGCAAGTCGGGGCCACCCCCGACACTCAGACACGTGGCAACAAGCCACTTAACTCTAGCTCTCGGGCCAACCTAAGGCTACCCTGCCAACCCGCCGTGCAAGTGGCACGTAGCTCGAGTCATGACTCATGTCCTTGAGATGCCTCCCCGTAGCTCCCACGAGCTCTCATCTTCAACCCAAGGCCCGCTGTGCTGCTCCTAGGCCATCTACCCAAGCCGTTTGGCAATCCGGGGTATGTCGGGCATTTACTCGAACACCTTGCGAGCGGCTATGACCACTCGAAGAACAACGGCCCCTACGGGCCCGTCCCAGTTCCCCGAAGCTCAAGGTCCTTGAAAGGACGCTTTCAAAAGACACAAGAAGACCCCGTGGGCCATCCCTTGGGGTCACAACTGGCCCGGGGGCCAGTTCGCCCCGGGGCGTGGCCGCGCGCCCCCAGGGAGGGCAAACTCCCCAGGGGTCGCGCCCCCTCTCTAGCCCTGTGGTCCCACGACCCCACTCAGCCTCAGTTCATCCAGTTTGTGGTCCTACGACGCGTTTCGTGTGCCGTACCAGTTCGAGAAGTCGACACGTGGACGCAGGAGCGCAAAGCGACAGCACGCGGGAACTCCGCAAGTCGACGCGCACACGAGCCTCCGCAGGCTTCCACGTGTGCTCCGAGAGCTAATAGTCCTTTTCTTCTTAGTTAATTTAGGAAGAAATAGGCCAAAAAAATGAATGAATTTTATAGGGTGGGGATCGCCCCCTCCCTCTCCATGCGCCAACCCACCTAAACCCCCTGGGGGGGGGTTTACGCGGACCAGCCCAGCCCCCTGGGCTGGTCCGTGTAAACCCTTCTATTCAATAAAAAAAATTAGTTTTTTAAAAATTAAAAAAGACCAAAGCCAGCCCGCCTAAACCCCCCGAGGTGGGGTTTAGGCGGACTAGCTTGGACACCCTAGGCTGGTCCGCCTAAACCCCCTAGGGGAGGGGGTTTACGCAGACCAGCCCGGCCCCCTGAGGCTGGTCCACGTAAACCCTTCCCAGGCCACTCTTTTTACCACAAACACCCTCCGTGAGGGATTTACGCATGCTAGCTTGACCCCCTCAACCTAGCCCACCTAAACCTACACTATTCATGGGGTTTACGTGGGTTGGCTTGACCCTATCAACCTAGCCCTCCTAAACCTACACTATTCATGGGGTTTACGCGGGCTGACTCCACCCTATCAAGCTAACCCTCCTAAACCCCTTCCAACCCTTCAACTTCTCTATAAAAGCCCCTTAGAAGCTCAAGGGATAAACACACAGAGACAATACACAACAACAACACAGGAGAAGCACATAGAAGCCCCGGGACATCCGGCCTTCTTCAAGCAGCTCTGGACAACGAGCTAAGGAGAATTGTGTGTGGGTGACTTGTTCGCCATCTTAGTACGCTGGGGGTATGTCGTTTGCACTTCCCTCACACCGTATTTAGCCGTAACATACAAGTCGACACCCACCATGTGCGAGACGTTATGACAAGGGCGCACGTCCCCTCATGCCGGGATTCCCCCTCGCGTGCCCGTCGGATCCAACCACGCACGTACCATGACGTCATGCTCTCCCGTAGTCACGAAGCTACGTCCGACCGCTCTACTCGAGCCGTGACCGGCCCTCGCCCAGACACCGGATCAATGCATCCCTCCAGTCATCCAATCATAAGCCCCCTCGTTCGGCACCGCCACCATGGCCCACGCCACGGGAGGGGCCCTCTGTAAAAGACATATGTGTTTGTCTATCACGCACTGACCCGGGGACCGATCATCACATCGGGATTGTCCCGTGGCATGCACCAGTTGTACCCTGGCCACTATGGCCCACCTGTAAAGACATGTATATCTCGAAGATTACATCACCAATTGGACAAATGCTCTCGCACCCACGTTCAGGCACCCAGCTTTCTATCTACACCACGCGGCATCCATGCCTAACACCCTAGTCCCAGTAAACATCCCTCAGTCGAAAGCGCACCCACAGCTGCAGAGTGCTCCCGGCGCTCTACCCACGGCTTCAGACATATATACAGACTTTTCTTCAGCTTAGAACGAAGGTATTTGGATTCAATCTGATGTAAATAAACACCGGTTGCTTACGGCCGGTGGGGAAAGATGACCAGTACACGATTCCCGTAATCTCCTACGCACTCGCACCCATGGAACCCCTTCTCTCCACGTGTCACCCGATCGCCTGAGCCCACGTGCCGCGCCCTGGTGACACTTCGCCGGTCAACCCTTGGTTGCATGGGTGATTGTCGAGAAATCGACTGGCACGCCCGCACCCTGTCCGGTTAACCCTTATCCTGATACTTCCCTACCATTCGACTCTTTTCGACTTTCCATGAAAGGAGAGTGCCCGATACCGCCGTGAGAGGCATGCAACTGTAAGGAGGATACCCGAGATACATCAAACTCCAGTGTCTTCCTTTCCCGATGTATCCCTTCCTTCAACCCGGTTATTCGGCATAAAAAAAAACCCGCAGCAACAGAGAGGATGGCACGCCCGGTGGGACATCTCCGGCCTTCCTTCCTTTTGCTGAAGAAAAGTCTATGCTAGCCC
Source organism: Amorphophallus konjac (assembly GCA_022559845.1). NCBI lineage: Eukaryota > Viridiplantae > Streptophyta > Magnoliopsida > Alismatales > Araceae > Amorphophallus > Amorphophallus konjac. The sequence continues at coordinate 189,208,387 of CM040117.1, forward strand.
TGAATCCCTGGTGCCCTTTCCTTGTCCTAGCATGAGAGGCAGAGGAGGGTACGTGCGCGTGCATTCCTTAGCAGCTTCCGATTTGCGTTCTGATCATTGGACCGCGCTCGGTGACTGTCAACAACCGTCACCCCCGCAGCACCCATCACTCCATCAACCATGGCGGCCGTCACCTACGGCCCCAACGTCATTGCCACCCATGCCCGGGTGGGCTACTTGGCGACGCCGATCGCTTTCGGCAGCTTCGCCCCTGTTATCGGATCACCCTACTTCTTGGGTGTGATCCCTCTGGCTGCTCCTCAGCCAACCCAAATTTCTCCGTTGGCTCCCGTGGCCCATGCGCCACGCGTACTTCCAGCACCGGTGTCCCGCCTGAGTGCCAGGCACCGGACCACCACCACTGGCCCCTGCAGGGTCCCCAGATCAACAACAGCCCGGGTAAGCGTTGGCTCCCGAGGCCAGCCTCGTTCGATCTCCAGCATGGGGCCCGCGCCCCGGACTTCGGTCACTACTGCAGCACTTTCCTTGGGTCTCCGACCCCGAGCTCCAGTAAAGCCGGCACCCAACACGGGCTTCCAACCGCGGGTCCATGGCCTCTCAGCACCTTCCTCAGGTTTCCAACCCCACGCCTCAGCCAAGCCGGTACCCAACACGGGCTCCTAGTCCTGGGTCCAGGGCTTCCCAGCATCTTCCTCAGGTTTTCAACCCCGAGCCCCAGCCAAGCCGGCACCCAACACGGGCTCTCTGCCCTGGGTCCAAGGCTCCTCAGCACCTTCCTCAGGCCCACAGGCCCGAGCCCCGGCAAAGCCGACTCTCGATATGGGCTCCCAGCCCCGAGTTCGTGGCTCTCCGATATCGTACTCGGGACCCCAGTTCTGAGCTCCAGTTGAACCGGCTCTCTTCGTGGGTATTCTACCCAGGGGCAAGGTTCCTCAGCACCTTCCTTGGGACTTTCGACCGGAGCCCGGACTACGCCGGCACCTACTGCGGGTCCTCAACCAAGGGGCGTCGGCACCTCTGCACTTTTGACGGCGTCGCTTTCCGATGCCAGAGTGTCATCTCGAGCATCAACCACACTCCTATCAGCACAGGCAAAGGCTTATACCCGCGTCGCCCAGCCATCGACTCCCGGCGTGGGTCTCATACCCCCGGGGCAGGTCCCAGACCCTCTGACAGATAGCTCCACGCTGCAGGTTGCTCCAAGCCGGGTCTTCTCGGTCTACCATCTCGGGGCGGACTCTTTTTTTTAACTCGAAGTGAATACTTGCAAGGTGAGCCGAGGATTCCCACACACCCCTTCATTGTGGAAGGAAATGAATGTTCCACCCCGACGACCAGACACGCGATTTTATATATGAAAAATAGGAAGATACAGGAAGAGGGGAGAAGAGGAGGAGGAGCAGAGGTGCCCAAACTTATAGAGACGAAAGGGGCCACAAACAACTAAAAGAAACCAAAGGCTACAACAAAGACACGGTCCCACGAAGAGGAGGTGGAAATGGAGCGCCTAAGTGATCGCCTGGGAGCACTGCCATCCGTCCAAAAGAGATAGAAACATCCATATCAGAAGTCACGATCCCGCGATGAGGATGAAGAGTTGGAGCGCCGATGGGATCGCATGGGGCTAGCAATGTCCGGTCTCAGAGCCAGTGTCGAACCATCGTGGGCAGCCTTCCCCACGAAGTTGACGTGAGCGGCAATGGAGTGGGGAGGTTCCGCATGCGGCTCGAGACCGAGAATAGTGAGTGCCTGGATGATCATCGGAAACTGGATGCGATCCCCATCAGGTGGAGGAGAAGACTCCACCGCAGGACACACATGGGAGGATGCCGGTGGTGGGACGTAATCGTCCTCGGGTGGTGCGCGGTTGATCTTCTTCTTCAATGCTTGGGCAAATGAGAGATGAGGGGAGGGAGACACAGATTGTGGTGAGGCATGTGTAGCGCCACCGGCAACCTCCGGAGTAGTACACAGGGGTCCCGGGGACCAACAGGCTGCCTCCAGGTTGAGGCCACCCGCCTTGGTAGAGACAGGCAGGGACCCGATGGCAAGGGAAGAAACAGCAGCAACCTGGGATGCAGAAGACTCCGCTTGGGTCCCAGACCCCATGATGCTAACGGCTGCAGGAGAAGAAGAGGGGGGGAGTGCAAGGACCACCCCCGATGGCGACCGAGCACCAAGAAAAGACAGAGGAGGGTCAGTTGCGTAGGCTAACGCAGAGGCGGCGGAGGGCTCTGAGGCATCGAGGGAGGGAGGGGTCTTTATATGAGCATCCACCTGATCGGAGACACCTAGCACCACCGCAGCAGCCAGCTCCCCTCCAATGGGTGCCGGAGGAAGAAGAGTTGACGGAGCGGGGATCGAGCTCGAACCAGAGAGGGCAGGAATTGATCCGAATGTTGGAGAAGCCAGTAGAGAAGAGGTGGAGGGGGCAACATGCTTGGAAGCTACCCCGGGGACGAGGCCTTCAGCAGAGACAGGGTGTGCGCCATCGGGAGATGGCAGGGAGGACACCACCACCGGCGGCTGCCCCTCACCAGCGGGCTCCACCAGGAGAGAAGCTCCAAGCGCAGCCGCGTCGGTACCATTGGCAGATGGGCCATGTAAGCAGCTAGGTGCCAAACCAACCTCGGCAGGAAGTAGATCGTTACCAGGGTACAAGGCGACCTGGGCAACCGAAGGAACATCATCGCGCGGAGGCGCCGATAGGCCTAGAGGTTGGGGCGGAGGCCCCCCACCATGGGCGCCGGTGAGCACAAAGCCACCTGCGGCCGGTTGAGAGAAGGGGTTGGCGGCCTCAACGGAAGGTGCACCGGACGCAAGAAGCTCCTCCGCAGCAATAGCATTGTGAGATGGGATGTCCGGTGACAGGGGAGAGGAAGCAAAGGGGCCACCAATTGCAGCTGCGCCCAAGGGTGGCAGCGAAATGCCAGGGGCAGGTAGGATCCCAATGCTAGGCAAGGGCCTCCAGACCGGGCCAGGATGGGTAGAGGCGGCAGAAGGGCATGCCCGTCCTCCAGCAGCATCGGCAGCCACGACCCTCGCCAGCGGGGGAGGGGGGGGGCTTCTTCTTACAGTCACCAACAAGATGACCCAGGCGGCGGTAGTTGGAGCAGAAAAGGGGAGGGTATGGGAAGACCACCGATTGCCAGAAGCCGCCGGCACCAATGCCAACCCAGACCCGGTGGGGGAGCTTCTTGGAGATGTCCAGCAGGATGCACACCCGCGCAGCGTGCGCACAGGTTAAGCAAAGCATGTTCCGATCGATCTTCAGGGTCAGCCCAATGCTGCTAGCGATGGAGAGGATGGAAGCTTCATGGTAGAAATTAACTAGAAGGCTCAGAAGCTCCATCCAGACAGGGACAAGAGGTGAGTCTTGATCCGGTGTGAAGTCGAGCGCCCATTGGAAGAACCAGATGGGACGCCCCTGGACGAGCAGTGACTCCTTGAGGAGAACTTTCAGGTAGTCTTCCCTGCTGGAGAAGCGGAGGAGGAGGTGCCGACAGTCCATGGCGTTGAGCAGGAAGTCCTGCTTAAACTGAAATCACTGAGCAAGGTGTGCCCGGATCTCAACAAAGGGAGGCCTCCCCTTGGGTGTCCTAGCGATAACAACAAAAGCAAGGGGTTGGCACGTTAGCTGAATCTCTTCCACAGAGAAGAATGCCGCCGGTTCGCTGGAGTAGGTGGTGGCGGGGGCATGGACGGATAGCGGCAGCACCGGTGGAGAGAAGGAAGCCATGACCACATGAGAAAAAGATGGGGCGGTGACAGATGGGTGAGGGGCATGGAGGGGCCCCCCCAAACCGGCCTGCGATGCGGCACCCGTCGTCGGCCATGTAGAGCCATCAGCCACACGAGTTCTGGCACCACCAAGAGGCTGTGCAGCAGCAGGAGGGGGGGCAAAGGTAGTGATCGATTCTTGGAGAACTATTAGTCTAATGTATTATAAACAAAATGTTATAAGGAACTTACCCGAAATTATGACTCCTTACCTTGATTTTTCACGGGCCAAAAGTAAGGGTCGCTCAGTTCAGAACTAGGTCCTATTTATAGGGTTTTTGTTAGGGTTGAAGATTAGATTGATTCTAGAGTCCTTAATTGATCAGAACCTAGTCCCTAAGAGTCCTTAGCAATGTTATAAGCTATCCCAAATCGATCTCTTGTAGATAGGATTTCAAAGTTTCAATCTTTTTACAATTTCCTCACCTTACGGAATCTGCAGGATGTAACGGTCATGTCTAGGTGCGTTACATGTCTGTGGCGGTCGCCCGATAGACCGTTACATTCAACGTATATAGAGTTTTAATTTAATCAAACTCTTTTATTCGTTTATCCACATGATTATCTTATATAAATAGTATTTATCCTTAAAATACGTGAATACGCAAATTACCCTTCTAGAATATGGGCCAAACTTGATGGGCTTGGTCCATAAACCTTTTGGATAATTATTAGATAGGCTAAGTTAACTAATTAGCCTAATTGAGCCTTATAATTACTTATTAATCCAATAACCCCTTCATTAATTTCATTTAAGCCTTTATAATTTCCAGAAAATTATTTTAAAATTCCAAAATTATATATATAAATGCTGGAGAACTACATCCCTTGTCGGCACTTTTCTGACGAGTTGTCTTGGGAGGCCGTGTGTCAGGCTGCGGTGGGTGCCCCCGGGCTATCGCCGAGGAACCCGCTCCTTTGAGCTTCACCCCATCCTCTCGTGTTTGCCGCAAGAGGTCAAAACGATTGGAGATGGGGATGGTGGGAACGGTCTGTTCCTGGGATATAATTGGTTCGCCCCCGTCAAGATGGATCCGCAAGTCACCGACAAGAACCATCTTGTCGGAGTTGCTAGTCGTAGCAGTGAGCCGTCTACCCCTGCGGCCATGGGGACGCTTCTTCTGAGGAGCTGAGGAAGAGTCCGCCCCGAGGGCTTTTTGAAATGCCATTCTCTCTCCTCCCGATTCCCTCCCCGCTTCCCCCCTACGCTCACGCCTTCCCTTCTGCTTTTTGAACCTGCCGTGGTAGATGTCCTCCGGCCATGGCCGGCAGTGGGGGGGCCCTGTGCCTCCCCCCTCCACCCCTTCTGCCCCACCCTCGGTGGGCCTCACTACTGGTGGCTTTGGCGCAGTCGTTCCCCCCCATGGTCGCTCCGGTCTTGCTGTGGAGAGCTCTGTCGCCGGTGGTTTCGGGCCCTCTTCGCAGGGCCGGTGGAGGCTCTGAGAATAAGTGTTCGAAGAATGAATTTAGAGGGGGGTGAATGAATCCCACCCTTAAAAACTTTTTGCTCAATAAAAAATCTAGAACGCTAATAAGGCAAGATAGACAAACTGAATATCTAATCAAATTCTCTTTTGAACCAAAGAACAAATATGTATCGCGCGCCTAAACAATCAACTAGCGAAAGTAGAAGAAAGCAATCAACCCACTGCACAGATAGAAACAAGAATGCTCAAGGCAACCTGTGAAGGAGGTAGAAGACAAGGAGCAAATGCAAAAACCCAACCACACTGCACAGAAGATTTTTTAGGTGGTTCGGTCACCAAGACCTACGTCCACCCCTCACTCCAAATCGGAGTGAGGCTTCCACTAGCTAATGCTAGAACCGTAGACTCAGTCTGTAACAGGTGCTACCTAATAGCTTGACCAGGGGAACAACCTCCCCTCTTCCTCCAAACCGGAGGGAACCACTAGTGACACCTAGTCACTAGCAAACCAGAGATCGAAGTCTCTCTTCCTCCAGACCAGGAGGGAACACCTGGACTTGCAACCCACAAGACCAGAACCGGAGACGAATCTCCCTTCCTCCAAACCGGAGGGGAACCCACAAGTGACACCCAGCCACTTGCAAACCAGAGGTCACGGACCTCTCTTCCTCCACACCAGAGGGAACCCCGATCTCAAACCAGAGAATCAGAAAACATAGTGACCAAATGAAAAGGAAAAATAAGAAATGAAAAATACACGGCGATCAGAAAGCTGTAAAGGATAATAACATAGATGTGGTTCCCATGGAGCTGACTGGCCTGGATTTGATCCACGGTCCAGTAGACAGATCTTCAATAGAGTCTTCTTTCTTCTTCTCCACGAACTCTCTCTCTTTCTCTTTTTCTTCTTCTGCTTTCACACTCTGCCTCTCTGCCCCTCCTCTCGTTTCTTCTCACTATGTTCTCTCTTTTCTTCTTCTGCTGGATCTCTTTCTTCTTCTTCTCTCTGCCTCTCTGCTGCTCTCACCTTCTTCTATCACAGTCTCGATCTCTTCTCGCTTCTATTTATATAAGCAGCAGTAGATGTAGGGCGTGTGCAGGGCTTGTGCCCTCTCTATCCAGATAACCTAGGATCACGTGCCAGGTGCCAACCTCGGATCACGTGCCCATTCATCAGCCTGTACAATGACAGAGTTACTTCAGTCGATCAACAAAGAATGTATAGACTTAATGAAATAATGCATGAACAAACTTGTATGAAGAACAGACTGTACAGACTTCAGACTCAGCTGCGAACTGAGCTAAAGAGTGTATAGACTTGAATGCTTGGAAAGGATTGTATAGACTTCATCTTGAAGGAGATGCACATATGCACAATGAACATGGATTGAAAGACTAAGCCACGAGCAGAGCATGTATAGACTTGCTGAATAGCAGCATAACCATATCAGCAGTAAATGTGCAGACTTTGTATTGAAGGATGCACAATAGAATGAAAGTGTGCACATTGAATGCATGAGATGCTCAGACAATCTGTCACCGAATGTACAGACTTTATCTTAGTGTTTATGCATGAGTCTGTCAACGAATGTACAGACTTTCTATGCAGTATGCACAAGACGCTAAGAGAGACGTTGTATAGACTTGACAATGCATGGACTATGCACATAGACGCAGCAAGACTCTGTGAGCGCCAAGCCGATGTACAGACTTTGCGAGCGCCAGGACCATGTACAGACTTAGAATGAACGAAGCACACGATGTATAGACTTAACATGAAACGCTGCATTCTAGCCAAAATGTTGTACAGACTTTGGATGCTTGTGTATGCATGAGGGCAATGCATTGTAGAGACTTAGCGATGCAATGGACAACAATGTATAGACTTTGTGATGCACAACCATATCCAATGTATAGACTTCAATGCAAAGGCTGGAGTGTGACGGATGTATAGACTTCACCTAAGCAAGGGCTGTACAGACATTGGAATGTACAGACTTTGCCAAAGTATAGACTTTACTTCGTGCAAGTTACAGGACAATGCAGGCTGTACAGACTTTGAGAGACAATGCAATGTGTAGACTTAGCGTGTGCTGTGAACAATGTATAGACTTTGTCTGGATGACCGGACAATGTATAGACTTGCACATATCCATGAACAAGTGGCGATGTACAGACTTGGCCAATGTGCACACTTGAAGCAAGGAGACGATGTGTAGACTTGGCCAATGTACATACTTGAAGAAATGCATGCACTTACTATGTTATGCTTGGGATGTACAGACTTCGTGGATGTATAGACTTAGTTAACGAATAGATGCATGAACTATGCACATGCATGAAGAGTGTACAGACTTGCATGAGACGCTGGGTAAGACGGTGGATGTACAGACTTGGGCTGTACAGACTTGCTGTGTGTTATGCATGCGAATGTATAGACTTGTATGAGACAACATGAGACGCTCAGACATGAAGCACTATGAGACGCATAGAGAGACGATGGAGTGTATAGACTTTATGTGCAATGCATAGGTTGTACTGACTTCGTGTGTGTGCTAAGACAGTGTATGGACTTGATAAATGATGTGTGCACAAGGAGAGACGATGCATGAGACGATGCATGCACAAGGGGTGTACAGGCTTGGTCTTACAATGTGTAGACTTGGCCAACTATCAACTGATGGATGTATAGACTTTAAGTGTGCATATGCCAAGACCATGTACAGACTTAGTGTCTCATGCAGCCAGATAAGTGAATGCATAGATAATGTACAGACTTAGTGCAAACGGGATGTGCAGACTTTGTAGCATGCAATGTATAGACTTGATATCAAGGAATGCACTGGCTGTACACACTTGAAGTAATGCAAAGGCTGTACAGACTTCAATGTAAAGACTTTGAACGTGTGTGCTGGCAATGTATAGACTTGATCTATGAATGAGCCAGTGAAGCACAGCAACCACAATCGTATGTATAGACTTCAAATACCATTTGATGAACAGAATGCTTCAAGACATTTTCAAGAGCAATCACCAACAGAAATGTTCATTTGATTAAACACAACAGCAAGTCATTAATGCCGTTATCAAAGAATGACTTATGAATATTGACATCATCAAAACCATAGAGGCACAACAATCTCCCCCTTTTTGATGATGGTAATATTATGAGTCATTACATTAATACAATTGTGAGTCTCAAGAAAACAAAGTACCCCATATGCTCGAATGCACAAGTTTTTCAAACTCCTCCCCCAATGACTCAGAAAAACTTCTCCCCCTTTGCCAACAGCAAAAAGGAGGTTGAGCAGGAGAGCAGATTAAGAAGCATGGAGAGGTATGAATGCAGAGATGCAGATGCAACATGATCTGCAAGAACTCCCCCTAAATGTATGAATGCAAGCACAACAATTTTCCCTTTTAACAACAGCAAGAAGAAAGAGACATGAGGAATACTGACAAGATCTCCCCCTTAAGAATTACAATGTAGCATGATTCATATGACAAGGAAACTCCCCCTGAATAAATGGAGTCTTATGAGATGGATGAGAAGGAGACCACAAGTTCTGGTCATGATGAATCAAGGACAGTGAGCAAAAGAATTTCAACAACATTTTCAAGGAGATATCAATCTCATAAATCCAAAACATAAGTTTTCAAAGTCTTCCATTATAAGGGCTTATGAATGAACTTTATTGATCAGCAGGGTTTAAACATGATGTATGCTTAGTTTGTCAATAAAATTCTGTATTTATATCTAAAGTCACGGTTTAATAAAAATGAACCAAGCCCTCATAGTTATATCTTGATTAGCCTCCCTTTCTCTTACACCATCAAATTTACTGACTTCTTTCAGAATAACATTCACTAGTATTGAGATCAAGCAATTATGAAGTCATGTGATTTTGTCTAGGGTTATAGCAATTTGATTTTTTTTTGCATCAATATTCAAATATTACAATTTGTTCAACAAATTTTCATGCTACAAATTTTACGAGCACTCTAGTTCAGTGCACACCTTGTAACTAGAGGATATACGTTGATCAGACGCCAATATCCCTAAGCACTTAGTATAACTAACAGTCATGCTTTATATTAACAGAGTTAACATTTACACCTCATGACATACCTCAACTCATTTCTTGATGAGTGAGATGTATTTCTCAGTGTGCATGCCATTGCTCTGTCAGATTATCAATCATTCTAAAGCAGAGTTTACTATGGCACCTCATGACACAGTCCTCTAGACTTCTTGGTCAATGGACATGGTTTCTCAGTGACCAAAATCATTGCTCTGACATAAATTACCCTTTAGACATTTCTGAAAACTCATTTGCTTCAAAACAATACTAATTTCATGTACTTAACCAAATAATGCCATGTATTCAATAGTGCAGATTTCAGAAGTTTTTACAAGACACAGCATGAAACAGTTGGTTAAAGTTTATTAAACATGATTCAGATATTTTTAAGAGATTTTAAAGTCAAACTCAATGAATACATTAAACTTAAACCACCTGAGTTATTTCGGACATTCATAAAAATGTATAATAGAAGATTCCTAGTTCAAGTGTTTTTAGATTTATGATCTAGACATGCCCCATTGAAATCTTCATGAATGGCTGATAGAAGAGATTCAGCAAGAATAAGTGATTTTGAAGCTCAATGTTTTCTGATATGATCAAGGTTTATCAATAGAATCAATAAAGAGGATATGCACATCAAGAAAGATAACAGGAGGTCTGGCAAATTTTAGGATTTTCAAGGATAACATGCAATGAATTCTGACAAGTGTATGCATTTGACAAAAATATGCATGCAATGCATTGACTCCCCCTGACAATATGTATTCAATCAATCTTTTTGGCATTTTCAATGTAATGAGATGCAATGCAATTAACTACATGTATGCAAAGACATGCAAAGACTTCAACAAACTCCCCCTGAAAACATGTAATGTTTTGCCATGAGAATAGAACATATATCTTTGTGACTCATACACATTCAGACTGCCCTATCAAGCAATATGACCCATGGTACTAAAAGACCATCTCACACATAGTAAGAGCCTCCAGACAGATTTCACCTGTCTTTTAGTAGCTGACTATTTAATATACCATAGTGGTCAATCATGATAATTCAACATGCAGTCCTATATACAATCCATATTTTCAGAGAGCTATGCAACAGACAGATTTCAAACAACATTCATATGCAGTTCAGATTTTCAAAAATTGCAAGTTTTATTCCCATTTCAATATCTAAACAGACAATTCAGTATGAGCATTGAGAGACATGAATACTCATAGTGTTCAAAAGATGACAAATATGCAAGAACACATCAAACAAGATATGCAATGAATTTCAAAATAGGAAATGCAGAGAATATACCTGAAGAGTTCAGAAAGGGGTTTTCCATACTTAAGTGCCTTGGTTTATTAACCCCTGTTTATTCTTCAGCTTCCAAGGCACACCTGCAAGTTAGCACACTATTTTGCATGGGCAGGTACCCAAACAGTCTTGGGTCCTGACATGACAGTGATCCCTTTGAATGGCACTCTTAACTTTTTCTGGGCAAGTAGATCATCAATTTTCATTATCGAGCAATTATTCATAGAATGCCCAAATCCACCACAATAACAAAATGAAACAGCATGTTTTGTGTTCTTGATGTGCACATTAGCATGATCATGAAATCTATGTGTATGAGAATTAAGGTTTATGTTGTTTGCATGAAAGTTCTATCCTTTGTTATCATTCGGCCAGCAATTTACAGCTTTGTAGCCAGACTTTTCATATTCAAAATGAGAAGAGTGATTTCTTCTCTTAATAGGTGACCAGCACTCTCTAGCAAGATGGCCAGGCTTCCAACAGTTAGAGCATGCAAGAGACTTTCTGTTAAAGATAAATTCAGGTTTATCAAAAAACTTTCTATTTACAGGGAATCTACCAGATTTATAGTTAGACTTCCTTCCCTGAGCATGCCAACATTGGGCTGCAATGTGGCCCATCTTGCCACGGTGAAAGCATGAATTAGAATTTCTCCCACCAGCACTCAGCGAGCATTCAAATCTCTTATGACCCAATTTTCCACAATTAAAGCATCTCATATGCTGGTCTATTGAATCAAACTTTTTCTTGTTAACAGCAAGACTGTTTGCATGAAATTTAGCATGATATGAATGTGATTTTTTCTTATCATTAACAAACCAGCATTGTGTAATCTTGTGTCCTAATTTACCACAATGAAAACATTCAATTTTCTTTTTTTGAGACGAAGGATTTTTATCATGAAATTTCCCAGCATTCATATCATCCTTCTCCATCAATTTACACTCATGCATCAAATGACCGAATCTATGACAGTAATGATAGATCATTTTCTTTTTAGATGCATGTGGGTGTGTGTAAGGACTGTGATCAACATGCACTGATGAACCTTTTTTATTTATTTTCTGTTCTCTAGTCTTTTTCTAATTTTTATCCTGCTTTTCTATTTTCTTAGCCTTGTACTGAGGTGGAGATGAGGTAGAAGGCTTTTCTTGTTCTGAAGATTTAACAAAAACAATTTTCAGGTTGGATCCATCAACCTTCCTCATGACTGGATTGTAACCCAGTTCCTCTTTCTTAAAATTAACCTTTGTTCCCAGCAATTTATTCAGATTATTTTGCCCACTAATAAATTTAGACAGAGAACTCTTCAAATTTTGAATTTCATTTTCGAGAGATGCAACGTTTATTTCATAACTTGCAATCTCTTGCTCACTGCAATTGACAGCTTCGTTCAAAACTTTGTTAGCTGTTTTGTATTTTTCATTTTCCTTTCTCAGCTCATCTACTTCTTCAGTTTCGTTTGTACAGATGACTTTCCCTTTCTCCAAAGTAAGAAATCTTTCAGATATCGAAGAGTTCAGCAGTTTTAACTTCTCATTCTCTTCCTTAAGCTTATCATTTTGAATTAATTCATTTATTAGAGTCTGATCTTCTGAGTTAACCTTGCTTTCTCTCCCAGCTTCAAACTCTTTCAATTCTTTTTGCTATTTTTCAAGATCTTTCTGCAATTCCATATTTACAGATCATATGGCATTAAATTTTTCAGCAAACAAGTTCTTCTCTTGCTCAAGTTTTCCAAATTTTTCTTCATTTTCTTTAACAGATTTTCTAAGAGAGTCATTTTCAGATTTTAGCCTACTTAGTTCAGAGCAGACATATTCAAGTTCCTTCTTCAATTTTTCATTTTGATTTTTATGCACATGGATATCAGACAAACAGACATCATGAGATTGCTTGATATTTGAACAATTTTTACATGGAGAACTTGAACTATCTAACCCAGTACCATTTTTCAATTTTTTATACTATTTTCTTAACCTCTCATGTGACTCTAATAATTCAGCATATGCATTCTCCCAATCATCTAAAGTATAGTTCTCAAAAGGGTTTACCTCCTCATCATTATCATCTTCATCCTGATTGCTGCTTTGTCCACTTCCTCGAGCCATCATGCAGCTCGTTTGATTTTCCTTCCCGACTCTCTTTATCATCTTCAATATATCCCCTCCAGATCTGTAACCAAGGAAACATGAATGAAGAGCTCGATTAGTCATGGCCTTAATTAACTCCAGTGCTTTCTGATTTTCTGCACACATAGATAGATGCTTGTTAGTCCATTTGGACTGATCTTTTGGTAGTTTATGTGGACCATGTAAAATCTGATGTGAAACGACGATGGGAATGTAGCAAGATACTATGCTCCCTCGGACTTAATTCGCAAAACACAACTCAAGATTTGAGATTTCTTTGAAATTGGACCGAACCACCGTGCACACCCGCAACCCATGGTGACTCGGTGATGCCGAGTCGAGGTGGTGGAACAAGACCCTTGCTGGTTGAGGGGCAGCAGGGCTAAGGTCTTCCCTCCCGAAGGTATGATGCCCACAATCAAGGGCGACCGGGTGCCTTGGGGGCACTAGGTCACTCTCTCACTTTGGCCACGGTGACCACACAAGAGTCGGTGGGTCCGGGAATGGGCGCTCTCTCACCGGGCCAGCGGACAAGTTTTACGGATATGAAACGAACAGAAGTAAATGGAGCAAGGGTAGAGGCTCACCTGGTTGGTTTGAAGAAACCAACCTCGTTCGGAGACGATGGGCGAGCGGGGAAGTGTGGGATCCCCGCACACTGCGCCGATGAAGCTTGAATCCTGTTTAATACAAGCACTACACCTCACACAGGAGGGTGGACTTGGGGTGGGGATGTTGATTTACATGCAAACACTACCTCCACGCAGGGAGGGGCGGTAAGCCGGCCAGGCGGGGAGGGGAGATTCGCCGAAATTGCGAAAGGAGAAGCCGATGTCAAATCCGCCTGCTTCCTATGGTGGATGACTGACAGTCACTGTTGAGGTCGTAACTCCCGGTCTGGAATTTTTCCGATGATGAGACCAGCGAGGAACTCTTCGTAACTGGGGCTGGGATGCCTCATAATTATGTTGAATTCTTCTGATGTCGTTGCTGGCCGTGGTGGAGGTTCGAACAGCGCGACAGAATCTGGGACTGGCAGCTTCTGATCTCACACAGCAGGTTGCAGAGAGTGTCCCGATCGCTTCTGGACTGCGAATCATGAACCGCTGGAGTTTCTGGAACCGTGGATGAGCCCTTTTCGCAGAAAAACTAACGGGGAAGCCGTCTGATGTCGGAGAGGACTGGGGGACTCAGAATAGTGGAGGCAGGTCGTTGCAGACTGTGGGAGGCAGACCCGCGCAGCCGAGGGAGAAAAATGGTAACTTTGGCCCACAAATGTGGAACGAAGCTCCGGTTCTTGATTCTGAACGTCGACTAGACGAGGGACAACTTTTTAGAAGAGCTCGAGGCCAAATTCTTCCGTGGTCCGTCGTGGTACAGGCTCTAACCTGGTTCAGGTACTCTGCAGGGGTGACTCTGCGCCGTCGGGGGAGATCGGTCCTCCCGGACAACCCCGGACTCAGAATGGGGCGGGATCACCTCGCCTGCGAAGCTGATTGGACGACCTTTCCAGAAATGTATGGTAAGACTTCAGATGTTGCCATATGACTCCGTGGTTACTTCTGCAAGTCGACCCTTTCTGCTACACTGGAACTGAGAGCTGTAATTTGAAGAAGATGGGGGGGGAAAGGGGGTTTATGGGAGGGGAAGTGAGGTGGATGGGTATGGGGATGACCCTTGGCTGTGATGGGGTCTGGGAGGGGGTGTTCCAAGAAGTGGGAGGGGGAGAATGAGGCCTGGAAGGAGGTGTTTGCAGTGGCTGAGAGGGGAGTTGCGAAATTGGGCTTGGAGGGAAAGGGGGAAGGTGAGGGGGCACAAGTGGGTGGGGGGGGGGGAATGGTTTCCCTCCTTTGGATTTGGAATGGGTTTAATGGAAAGGGATTAATGGTAGCCTAGAGAATGGGAAGGGTTGCCTTGGGGAGGGGAAGAGGTGTTTGGGAGAATGGATTCCCCCTTGGGAAGGTGAAAGGGTGAATGGGGAAGGGGAAAGGTGTCTAGGAGAATGGTATTCCACCTAGGAGGTTGGGGGGGAGTAAATGGGAGGTATAGGGAAGGGAGAGGGGTTTAATGAAGAGTGAATGAGGAGGAGAGAGAGAGAATTTCGAAATTTTGGGGGGAAGAGAGAGAAAGTGGCGCCCTAGAGAGAGAGAGAGTAAGAGAGAGAGAGAGAAGAGAGAGAGAGAGCTAGAGAGAAAGAGAGAGGTGCACTAATGCTTGGCAAATTCTATCAATACTTCATTAGCTCCAAATGGGGGGGATTGGGGTCCTATTTATAGGAAACCCACAATTTAACAAAAGACCCTGAGTTTTTGACTAATGACAATAAACCAAGGGGGAAGGGGGGTGCCTATGGGCCTAGCCCGCTTAATTGGGCCCAACTGACTCATTAACCACTCTAATGACAATTAACCTAGGTAGATGACTCTTTAACCTAGGTACTTGACTCAATAAAAGGGAAATTACATAATTTATGACTCAAGAAAATATAAAAATTACAAGCCATGATTAAGAAAAAATGCCGCGAACATGATGACGCATAGCTGGCAAGCAACGGGACCCGTGGAGAAATGGGAAGTGGTAAGCGATGTCCCCATCATACTCCCGGGGTGCAGAGAACTCGACTCTGTCGAGTAAGGGTCCTCCCTTCTGCGGTACTGCTCCAATAGGTCAGGATCCAGCTGCTGGAGATCCTCCCGAATCACCCAGGCGTCAACCGAAGGTGGTCGTCCCTTCCACCTAACCAGATATCGCTCATACGCCTTGCTCCGTGTGGTAGTGATCTGTTCATCTAATATCCGCTCCACTTGATCACGCTGGTTTCTCTGGCCAGATGGAGCTCTCGTTGGTGTGGGGGCTCTCTCAAGGGGTGGGATAGGCTGGATCTCCTCACTGGGTGTCACCGTGGGACCCTTGTAGGTCACCAGGTCAGCCACATTGAACGTAGGGCTTACTCCGTACTCTTCGGGGAGGTCCAACACATAAGCATTTGTGCCAAGGCGCCTCAACACCTGAAAGGAGCCTGCTCCACGAGACCTCAGTTTTGAGACAATCTCAGTCCTCACCATCACAAAATCACCGACATGGATTTCTTGGTGGCGACAGTGGGAATCGGCTAATTCCTTAAGAACCTTGCTGCTCTTGTTGTGTTTGTGAATGTTACCATGCAATGTCATGAATGATGATCCTATAGGGATGAAGGGAGGGCCTGGACAACCAAATTCAGCCCTATCAAGTGTTAGATTGGTTTTGACAGACTTAGGAGGACCAGGGCATCCATGAATTGACCTATCATGCTTAGAAACCATGTGGACATTGATGCACTTAGGTGGACCGGGGCAGCCACAAGTGGCCCTATCATGCATGAGACGGATGAAGAGTGTGGGAAGATCAGCTTGTCCAAATGTAAACCTGTCGTGCACTGGACCTAGTGTGTATGTGACACAAATGACATGACTAGCCTTACTACATGATGCAAAATGTTGTGACACATGCATTACAATCAAGATGGTCCCATCTTTAGGTGGGGGTGGATTTGGGGGTTTCCACTCATAGGGGTCGAAGGGGTCCAAGAAGGTGGACATTTTGGGATAGGTCACTTCCTCATTTCCTAGGTGGATGTCACCCTCGGTCATGGCTCTCATAGTGTGAACTAAGTAGTGGAATGGGTGGGTTGGGTTCAACATGGTGGGTGAGGGTAGGAGGGAGTGGGTGGTGGGTAAGGCGGCTAGGTCCCATGGGTTCAATGTCTTCCATAGGGAGGGATCAAAGGGGTCATGGAATGTGTTACCAAGGAAGGGGTATTCTATCTCCTCAAGGTCTTCAAATGATGGTGAGTCCTCCTCCTCAAATGAAGTAATTGAACCGAAGTCCTTGGCGGGTTGGTTGGCCATGAATGGAGGGCTTGGCATCCTACCCGAAATAAGCAACTCTAATTCGCGGATAGCATCGGGCTCTTCGGGTGTTGGGAGGAATAAAAGAAGGTCGCTAGTGTAGCAACCCACAGTGTATATCGAGGAGATGGACCCGACACATAGGTGTAGGAGGTCAAGGCTCCTAGGTTGGTCGGCTACAGTGGTCAACATGCCAGTTAACTCCATTTGCCAAGATAGACCCTTAAGAAAATCCCCTAATGTTTCCACTTGATAGGATGATTGGATTGTGGTGTGATAGGTGGGTAAGGGTACTATAGGAAGGTTTTGTTCCATAGGAGGGCAAACATGGGCCATGAGATCTCTAAATGGGTTCTCCTTTAGCCAACGTGAAAGGGGTTCTCCTAAGATGAGCTCGGCCCCTACTAGGGAGGGTGGTGTAAGGTGAAGACCACCATGTGAAGTTTCTTCTTCTTCCTGGACATGGGTGATCTCCATGGCGGGGGTTGGGTCCGGAGTGTTCACCACTATGGGGTCGGGTATGGGTTCCTCCACCAGGGAGGTGAGTGGGTCCTCTGAGGGCGAGATGATAACGGTTGGTGTATGGTGTACCCAGGGCGGTGAGTGAGGCCGGACTTGGGTTGGGGTTGGGAGTGGAAGTAGTGGGGGGCTAGGTTTGGGTAGGATAGGAGTTGGAAGCGGAAGGTGCTGGGGAATGGTGGCTGTCACGGGTCTAGGTGGAGGGGTGGACATGGGGTCCATGTGGGTTTGAATGGTGAGGGTGGAGTGAGCCATGATGCTTCTTCCACATGGGATGGGAACTTCTTGGCCTAACCCATGACATTGTGACTCGTATTCTTCTTCCCAATCTGGGGAGGCCTCATGTTCCTCGATTACAATCTTATCCCTTTGGGGTGTGGGGGTCTTACTCTCCAAGGGAATGGGAAGGTCTTTTGGGGATGGGTTGATGAAAGTTGGGGCATGGTGTACCCGGGGTGGTGAAGTTTGGACCCTAACGGTGGTCTCGGGTTGGCTGGGGGAGAAAGGAGGAGTGGGAGTGCTCCTCGGGTTATGGTTCTCGAGGTAGGAGTGGGAAGGTTGGGGAGTGAAGATCTTCCTGATCTCAATCCTTATCTCCTCCAATGAATCTAGGGGTCCTTTGGGTGGTGGGGTTTGGGTCCTAATGGAGGTCTTGGGTTGACTGGGAGGGAAAGGGGGAGTGGGAGTGCTCCTCGGGTTATGGTCCTCACGGTAGGAGTGGGGTGGTCGGGGGAGTGAGATCTTCCTAAGCTCAATCTTCATCTCTTCCCATGATTCTATGGGTTCTTGCCGCCAAATCCTCTTAAGCTCACTATGCGTTCCCACTCCTTCTTGGCTTGTCCCCGAAGTCGCCCTGTGGCCCTGCGGACTCTAGCGTGTCCATAGACCCTAGTCCTATCAAAGTGTTTTGTCATGAAAGTCTCCCACCTAACATAATCACTAGCATGTGACCCATCAAAGGTGATACTTTCATCTATACGGATGTCCGAAAATGGGTGGTCGATCGGACCTTTGTGGAGGGCCGAGTGGGACCAAAGAGAGGTAGCCATGTTGATGAACCGAATGACTCTAAATGCTTATGCGCCCTAGGACAAGACTTAGTAGAGACAAGTCTAGAACTTGCTCTGATACCAAGTTGATGTGAAACGATGATGGGAATGCAGCAAGATACTATGCTTCCTCGGACTTAATTCACAAAACACAACTCAAGATTCGAGATTTCTTTGAAATTGGACCGAACCACCGTGCACACCCGCAACCCGTGGTGACTCGGTGATGCCGAGTCGAGGTGGTGGAACAAGACCCTTGCTGGTAGAGGGCCAGCACAACTAAGGTTCACCCTCCCGAAGGTATGATGCCCACAATCAAGGGCGGCCGGGTGCCTTGGGGGCACTAGGTCACTCACTCACTATTATCCACGATGACCACTCAAGATGGTGGATCCGGGAACGGGCACTCTCTTACTAGCCAGCGGACTAGCTTGACGGATATTAAACAAACAGATACTAGGGGAGCAAGGGCAGAGGCTCACCTGGTTGGTTTGAAGAAACCAACCTCGTTCGGAGACGATGGGCGAGCGGGGAAGTGTGGGATCCCCGCACACTGCGCCGATGAAGCTTGAATCCTGTTTAATACAAGCACTACACCTCACACAGGAGGGTGGACTTGGGGTGGGGATGTTGATTTACACGCAAACACTACCTCCACGCAGGGAGGGGCGGTAAGCCGGCCAGGCGGGGAGGGGAGATTCGCCGAAATTGCGAAAGGAGAAGCCGATGTCGAATCTGCCTGCTTCCTGTGGTGGATGACTGACAGTCACTGTTGAGGTCGTAACTCCCGGTCTGGAATTTTTCCGATGATGAGACCAGCGAGGAACTCTTCGTAACTGGGGCTGGGATGCCTCAGAATTATGTTGAATTCTTCTGATGTCGTTGCTGGCCGTGGTGGAGGTTCGAACAGCGCGACAGAATCTGGGACTGGCAGCTTCTGATCTCACACAGCAGGTTGCAGAGAGTGTCCCGATCGCTTCTGGACTCCGAATCACAAACCGCCGGAGTTTCTGGAACCGTGGACGAGCCCTCTTCGTAGAAAAACTGACGGAGAAGCCGTCTGATGTCGGAGAGGACTGGGGGACTCAGAATAGTGGAGGCAGGTCGTTGCAGACTGTGGGAGGCAGACCCGCGCAGCCGAGGGAGAAAAATGGTAACTTCGGCCCACGGATGTGGAACGAAGCTCCGCTTCTTGATTCTGAACGTCGACTGGACGAGGGAGAACTTTGTAGAAGAGCTCAAGGCCGAATTCTTCCGTGGTCCGTCGTGGTACAGGCTCTAACCTGGTTCAGGTACTCTGCAGGGGTGACTCTGCGCCGTCGGGGGAGATCGGTCCTCCCGGACAACCCCGGACTCAGAATGGGGCGGGATCACCTCGCCTGCGAAGCTGATTGGACGACCTTTCCAGCAATGTATGATACGACTTCAGATGTTGCCGTATGACTCCGTGGTTGCTTCTGCAAGTCGACCCTTTCTGCTACACTCGAACTGAGAGCTGTAATTTGAAGAAGATGGGGGGGAAATGGGGTTTATGGGAGGGGAAGTGAGGTGGATGGGTATGGGGATGACCCTTGGCTGTGATGGGGTCTGGGAGGGGGTGTTCCAAGAAGTGGGAGGGGGAGAATGAGGCCTGGAAGGAGGTGTTTGCAGTGGCTGAGAGGGGAGTTGCGAAATTGGGCTTGGAGGGAAAGGGGGAAGGTGAGGGGGCACAAGTGGGTGGGGGGGAATGGTTTCCCTCCTTTGGATTTGGAATGGGTTTAATGGAAAGGGATTAATGGTAGCCTAGAGAATGGAAGGGTTGCCTTGGGGAGGGGAAGAGGTGTTTGGGAGAATGGATTCCCCCTTGGGAAGGTGAAAGGGTGAATGGGGAAGGGGAAAGGTGTCTAGGAGAATGGTATTCCACCTAGGAGGTTGGGGGGGAGTAAATGGGAGGTATAGGGAAGGGAGAGGGGTTTAATGAGGAGTGAATGAGGAGGAGAGAGAGAGAATTTGAAATTTTGGGGGGAAGAGAGAGAAAGTGGCGCCCTAGAGAGAGAGAGAGTAAGAGAGAGAGAAGAGAGAGAGAGAGCTAGAGAGAAAGAGAGAGGTGCACTAATGCTTGGCAAATTCTATCAATACTTCATTAGCTCCAAATGGGGGGGATTGGGGTCCTATTTATAGGAAACCCACAATTTAACAAAAGGCCATAATTTTTTGACTAATGACAATAAACCAAGGGGGAAGGGGGGTGCCTATGGGCCTAGCCCGCTTAATTGGGTCCAACTGACTCATTAACCACTCTAATGACAATTAACCTAGGTAGATGACTCTTTAACCTAGGTACTTGACTCAATAAAAGAGAAATTACATAATTTATGACTCAAGAAAATATAAAAATTACAAGCCATGATTAAGAAAAAATGCCGCGAACATGATGACGCATAGTTGGCAAGCAACGGGACCCGTGGAGTAATGGGAAGTGGTAAGCAATGTCCCCATCAAAATCACTTTCCACAGGTCTGGATCAACAGATTTAACATGAGCACGGAAAGCACTGTGCCACTGGTTGAAATCAGAACCACTAAAGGCGGGTGGATGAGCCATTGAAGCAAATCAAAACTAATTCAAAGCAGTGGATTCAAACCGATAAACCAAATCTAACAAAAATGCACCAAAGACAGTAGGATCGGTTCTACAGATCGTTGGATCTGGAAAGTCAGAAACTGCTCTGATACCAAATGATAGGATCGGTGCGATGGATTCAGAGGGGGGGTGAATGAATCCCACCCTTAAAAACTTTTCGCTCAATAAAAAATCTAGAACGCTAACAAGGCAAGATAGACAAACTGAATATCTAATCAAATTCTCTTTTGAACCAAAGAACAAATATGTATCGCGCGCCTAAACAATCAACTAGCGGAAGCAGAAGAAAGCAATCAACCCACTGCACAGATAGAAACAAGAATGCTCAAGGCAACCTGTGAAGGAGGTAGAAGACAAGGAGCAAACGCACAAACCTAACCACACTGCACAGAATATTTTTTAGGCGGTTTGGTCACCAAGACCTACGTCCACCCCTCACTCCAAACCGGAGTGAGGCTTCCACTAGCTAATGCTAGAACCGCAGACTCAGTCTGCAACAGGTGCTGCCTAACAGCTTGACCAGGGGAACAACCTCCCCTCTTTCTCCAAATCGGAGGGAACCACTAGTGACACCCAGTCAATAGCAAACCAGAGACCGAAGTCTCTCTTCCTCCAGACCAGGAGGGAACACCTGGACTTGCAACCCACAAGACCAGAACCGGAGACGAATCTCCCTTCCTCCAAACCGGAGGGGAACCCACAAGTGACACCCAGCCACTTCCAAACCAGAGGTCACGGACCTCTCTTCCTCCACACCAGAGGGAACCCCGATCTCAAACCAGAGAATCGGAAAACATAGTGACCAAATGGAAAGGAAAAACAAGAAATGACAAATACACAGCGATCAGAAAGCTGTAAAGGATAATAACATAGATGTGGTTCCCATGGAGCTGACTGGCCTGGATTTGATCCACGGTCCAGTAAACAGATCTTAAATAGAGTCTTCTTTCTTCTTCTCCACGAACTCTCTCTCTTTCTCTTTTTCTTCTTCTGCTTTCACACTCTGCCTCTCTGCCCCTCCTCTCGTTTCTTCTCACTCTGTTCTCTCTTTTCTTCTTCTGCTGGATCTCTTTCTTCTTCTTCTCTCTGCCTCTCTATTGCTCTCACCTTCTTCTATCACAGTCTCGATCTCTTCTTGCTTCTATTTATATCAGCAGCAGTAGATGTAAGGCGTGTGCAGGGCTTGTGCCCTCTCTATCCAGATAACCTAGGATCACGTGCCAGGTGCCAACCTCGGATCACGTGCCCATTCATCAGCCTGTACAATGACAGAGTTACTTCAGTCGATCAACAAAGAATGTATAGACTTAATGAAATAATGCATGAACAAACTTGTATGAAGAACAGACTATACAGACTTCAGACTCAGCTGCGAACTGAGCTAAAGAGTGTATAGACTTGAATGCTTGGAAAGGATTGTATAGACTTCGTCTTGAAGGAGATGCACATATGCACAATGAACATGGATTGAAAGACTAAGCCACGAGTAGAGCATGTATAGACTTGCTGAACATCAGCATAACCATATCAGCAGTAAATGTGCAGACTTTGTATTGAAGGATGCAAAATAGAATGAAACTATGCACATTGAATGCATGAGATGCTTAGACAATCTGTCACCGAATGTATAGACTTTGTCTTAGTGTTTATGCATGAGTCTGTCAACGAATGTACAGACTTTCTATGCTGCATGCACAAGACGCTAAGAGAGATGCTGTATAGACTTGACAATGCATGGGCTATGCACATAGACGCAGCAAGACTCTGTGAGCGCCAAGCCGATGTACAAACTTTACGAGCGCCAGGACCATGTACAAACTTAGAATGAACGAAGCACATGATGTATAGACTTAACATGAAACGCTGCATTCTTGCCAAAACGCTGTACAGAGTTTGGATGCTTGTGTATGCATGAGGGCAATGCATTGTAGAGACTTAGCGATGCAATGGACAACAATGTATAGACTTTGTGATGCACAACCATATCCAATGTATAGACTTCAATGCAAAGGCTGGAGTGTGACGGATGTATAGACTTCACCTAAGCAAGGGCTGTACAGACATTGGAATGTACAGACTTTGCCAAAGTATAGACTTTACTTCGTGCAAGTTACAGGACAATGCAGGCTGTACAGACTTTGAGAGACAATGCAATGTGTAGACTTAGCGTGTGCTGTGAACAATGTATAGACTTTGTCTGGATGACCGGACAATGTATAGACTTGCACATATCCATGAACAAGTGGCGATGTACAGACTTGGCCAATGTGCACACTTGAAGCAAGGAGACGATGTGTAGACTTGGCCAATGTACATACTTGAAGAAATGCATGCACTTACTATGTTATGCTTGGGATGTACAGACTTCGTGGATGTATAGACTTAGTTAACGAATAGATGCATGAACTATGCACATGCATGAAGAGTGTACAGACTTGCATGAGACGCTGGGTAAGACGGTGGATGTACAGACTTGGGCTGTACAGACTTGCTGTGTGTTATGCATGCAAATGTATAGACTTGTATGAGACAACATGAGACGCTCAGACATGAAGCACTATGAGACGCACAAAGAGACGATGTAGTGTATAGACTTTATGTGCAATGCATAGGCTGTACTGACTTCGTGTGTGTGCTAAGACAGTGTATGGACTTGATAAATGATGTGTGCACAAGGAGAGACGATGCATGAGATGATGCATGTACAAGGGGTGTACAGGCTTGGTCTTACAATGTGTAGACTTGGCCAACTATCAACTGATGGATGTATAGACTTTAAGTGTGCATATGCCAAGACCATGTACAGACTTAGTGTCTCATGCAACCAGACAAGTGAATGCACAGATAATGTACAGACTTAGTGCAAACGGGATGTGCAGACTTTGTAGCATGCAATGTATAGACTTGATATCAAGGAATGCACGTGATGTACACACTTGAAGTAATGCAAAGGCTGTACAGACTTCAATGTAAAGACTTTGAACGTGTGTGCTAGCAATGTATAGACTTGATCTATGAATGATCCAGTGAAGCACAACAACCACAATCGTATGTATAGACTTCAAATACCATTTGATGAACAGAATGCTTCAAGACATTTTCAAGAGCAATCACCAATAGAAATGTTCATTTGATTAAACACAACAGCAAGTCATTAATGCCATTATCAAAGAATGACTTATGAATATTGACATCATCAAAACCATAGAGACACAACAGGGCGGAGTTTGCCAGGCAGGTTGTATGCATTGCAGCTTCGGGATTATGATGTGATTTTGGGCCTGGATTGGCTCGAGGCCCATGGAGCGGTGGTGGATTATGGAACGAACAGGGTTTACTTTCAGCATCCTCATAGGTCGACCTTCTACTTCCAAGATATCCATTCTACCTCTTCTCGTTTCCTCATTTTCGCGATTTGAGCCGGCATTTTCTTGATTCTGATTGTCAGGGTTTTCTTACTTCTGTGGTCTTGGTAGACCAGCCGTGTCCGGATGTCGAGGGCATCCCGGTGGTGTGCGAGTTCCCCGATATTTTTCCCGAGGATTTGCCTGGATTGCCTCCCCAGCGGGAGATCAATTTCGTTATCGAGGTTGTGCCTGGTACGAGACCCTTGGCGAAGGCTCCCTACCGTATGGCTCTCGCTGAGTTGAGAGAACTGAGGGCGCAGTTGCAGGAGTTGCTGGCCAAGGTGTACATTCGTCCTAGCTTTTCCCCTTGGGGTGTGCCCGTGTTGTTCGTGAAGAAGAAGGATGGTAGTCTGAGGTTGTGCATTGACTACCGGCAGCTGAATGAAGTGACCATTAAGAACAGGTATCCGTTGCCGCAGATTGATGACTTGTTTGACCAGTTACAGTCTGCTCGAGTGTTCTAGCGGATTTATTTGCGGTCCGATTACTATCAACTGAGGATTCACGAGTTCGATGTGGAGAAGACTACGTTCAGTACGAGGTACGGACATTATGAGTTCTTGGTGATGCCGTTCGGGCTTACCAATGCCCTAGCAGCCTTCATGGACTTGATGCAGAGGGTGTTTCGTCCCTATATAGACCAGTTCATGGTCGTGTTTGTGGACGACATCCTTGTTTATTCGCAGTCTGCGGAGGAGCACGCATACTATTTAGGTGTGGTGCTGCAGACGTTACGAGATCACCAGTTGTATGCGAAGCTCAGTAAGTGCGAGTTCTGGCTTCGTGAGGTACACTTTTTGGGGCACGTGATCTCTGGTTATGGTATTTCAGTGGACCCCGCCAAGGCCAAGGCAGTAATGCAGTGGCCGAGGCCGAGGTCGGTGATAGAGATCTGGAGTTTCTTGGGGCTTGCTGGCTATTACCGGTGGTTTATCCAGGATTTTTCTCACGTTGCGGCCCCGATGACCAGACCTACACGGAAGGATGTGCCTTTTGTCTGGACTGATGAGTGTGAGCGGAGTTTTAGGGAACTTAAGAGATTGCTCACCTCCGCTCCGGTGTTGGTTTTACCTTCTGGATCGGGAGGTTTTGTGGTGTCTACAGATGCTTCTAGGGTCGGATTGGGTGCTTTGTTGATGCAGCATAGTAGAGTGGTGGCGTATGCTTCGCGGTAGCTGAAGCCACATGAGGAGAACTACCCTACCCATGACCTGAAGTTGGCGGCGGTGATCTTCGCGCTGAAGATCTGGAGGCATTATCTGTACGGTGAAAAGTTTGAGGTGTTCACTGACCATCAGAATTTGAGGTATGTGTTCACTCAAAGGGACCTTAACCTCATGCAGAGGCATTGGATGGAGTATATGAAGGATTATGACTTCACCCTGTTTTATCAGCCGGGCAGGATGAATGTCATCGCCGATGCTTTGAGTCGGAAGGTCGCGGTCAGCGCCTTGATGTTGAGAAAGTGGTGGCTCTGGGAATAAGTGTTCGAAGTGTCATTCAAGCTCAAGATTCCCCGAGAGCCAGGGTTAGCAGTGCTCGCGAGTCTGACTGTCACCCCTGCTATCCATCGTCAGGTGACAGAGGCTCAGCATGCAGACCCGGAGTTGCCCCAGATTTTGGCCATGGCTGAGGTAGAGCTCGGCGAGGACGGTGCTGTGAGGTTCCGTGGTAGGCTGTACATCCTCGCTGAGGAGCAGGTTCATCGTGTGGTGTTGCGCGAGGCTCATGGGAGCAGGTACACCGTACACCCGGGTGCGACAAAGATGTATCAGAACTTGCGAAGGCAGTTCTGGTGGCCTGGCATGAAGAGAGATGTTGCCGAGTTCGTGGCCAGTTGCCTGACCTGTCAGCAGGTGAAGGCGGAGCATCAGCGACCAGGAGGTACTCTTCAGCCCTTGGATGTTCCCGCGTGAAAATGGGACCACATGACCACGGATTTTGTGGTGGGATTGCCGAGGACTCCGAGTGGGCATGACAGAATTTGGTTGCTGGTTGATAGGCTGACGAAAGTGGCTCGGCTGTTGCCGATCAAAGTCAGCTGGAGTGTGCCCAGGCTGGCATGTTTGTATATGGAGCAGATCGTACCCTTGCATGGGATTCCGATTTCCATTGTATCCGATCGAGATCCGCGTTTCGCATCTGGTTTCTGGAGAAGTTTCCAGAGGGCTCTAGGCGCCGAGTTAGCTTTTAGCTCGGCATATCATCATCAGTCGGACGGTCAGTCAGAGAGGACCATCCAGACTTTGGAGGACATGTTGAGGTGGTGTTGCTTGGAGTGGTAGGGGAGTTGGTTGCACCACCTACCGTTGGTAGAGTTTGCCTACAATAACAGCTATCATTCGAGCATCGGCATTGCTCCTTATGAGGCGTTGTATGGGCGTCCGTGTCAGATTCCACTTGATTGGTTCGAGGTCGGTGAGCGTGTTTTGACAGGACCGGAGTTGGTGCAGTAATGTGTGAATGTCGTGCACCTGGTTTGTCAGAACATGTTGGCGGCCCAGAGTCGGCAGAAGAGCTATGCTGACCGGAGGAGGCGGCCTCTCACTTTCGCCATTGGCGATCGTGTGTTCTTAAGAGTTTCTCCGATGAAGTGGGTGATGCGCTTTGGACGGCGTGGGAAGCTGAGTCCCTGCTATGTCGGTCCTTTCCTCATTGTGAAGCGCATCGGTGAGGTTGCTTATCGGTTACAGTTACCCCCTGAGTTTGCGTCGGTGCATGACATGTTCCACGTCTCGATGTTGCAGAAGTATATGCCCGATGACTCTCATGTGCTTGAGGATTCTGTTTGGCCCGAGGTGACTCCAGATCTTTCTCTCCCAGAGTTTCCCGTCCGCATTGAGGATAGGCGAGAGCAGCGCATGCGGAACAAGATCATCCCCTTGGTTAAGGTGGTGTGGCAGCGGCACTCTAGTGGTGAGGCTTCTTGGGAGCGTGAGGACGAGATGTGTCAGCAGTTCCCTTACCTGTTCGAGTGAGTTCCCTCTTCTTCCCCCTGAGCTTTGTTCTTAAAATTCAAGGATGAAATTTGTTTAAGGGGGGAGGGCTGTAATATCCCAGACCTTTTGGATCTTCTCTTTTGGGTCTCGGATCTGGTTTCTTAGAGTGTCCAGCTCTGTTGTGTTCGAAATTTCATTTCAGACATCTTCTGTGTTCGGATCGGCGCGATCCGGAGTTGTTTCAGAGGCCCGGAGCGTGTCCGTGGCTTTTTCCGCGCATGTTTCTGATTCTCGGTCGTGTTTCTGACTTTTATCTTCGCAACTCCGTAGCGGGTAAACTGGGTCGTTCACCTGGGCGAGAGTGGTGCCGTTGCGATCGGTGTGTTCCGAGAATCGTGGATGTGTAAATTTTAATTTTTTGATATTTTTTGGAATTTCTGGATTTTCTATAAATACCCTATTCTTTTTCTTTTTCTCCCTCTCTTCTTTCTTCTTCTTCTTCCTCTTTCCTTCCTCCCCCACCGTGAGCGCCTCCCTCCCTCTCTCTTCAACCGACGATGACCGCGGTGACGTCCCCTCCGGCTACAGACGGTGCGGGGCGACGGCGTGATGACGTAGGTGACGGCGAGGTGATCGTGGCAGCGTAAAGCTTGTGGGGAATCGTGAAGGAGCGAGGGTTCTAAAAGTGATCGTCACCCTACCCCGGTGCCTCGACGGGGAGCGGAGGTAGGTGACGATCCCTAGCCTCTTGCGTTCCTTCCCCGCGATTTGTAGGCCGAGACGAGGTCGAGAGTGCGTTTTATCGCGCCAGGGAGGGTTGAGCATGTCACGGGGAGTGACCGCCCGATCTATGGTTTTAGCCCGTGATTCTGCGTTTTGGGGGCGTAGAATCATGCTAGGGGGCTTGGGGGTCGGTTCCCTTTCTTTTCCCTCTCAATGGGGCTCGCTTGGGGCCGGAAATGGTGAATTCCGGCGAGTTCGACCTTTTCACACCGGCAAGGGATAAACGGTCGAACAAGGGCCCGTTTATCCCCATGCGCGGCCCAGACATGACCGCCCTTTGGCTCAGAGCGCAGTGGGTATGCACGGTCAGTCGTGTGACCGTTCCTACCCATGAGCGGCCCAAGGCCAACCGTTCATCCCGTGTGTTTTTGACCGTTGGCTTGTGACCGTTGCACAGTGTTTGGGGTCAGCGGCTAGGGGCTAGCCGTATGTCCTCATGAGCGGCCAGGGGCTGGCCGTTCGTGACTTGTGCCGTTGGTGGGATATGCGACCTGGGTGGGTCCACTCATTCCCCTTGAGCGGCGAGGTTCTAGCCGCTCTTCCCTCGTGCGGCTAAGGGTTAGCCATTCTTCTGTTGTGCGGCTAGGGAGTGGCCATTCACTTTCCGTTTGGACCAAGAGTAGAACGGCCCTTTGTTGGCCGTCCATCCCCTGGAGCGGCCCGTTCCTGGCCGCGTGTCTCTTGTGCTGCCAGGGTGGTCTGTTCAATGAGTTATCTAACCGGTGTTTCCTTCATGGCCGATTTGAGTCCCGGGGGCATGGGCCCCGGTCTGCGTGCCGACCTGCGGTCTGGCAGATGCTGGGCATCGTGTCGAGGCCAGGTGTGGTGGTGCGGTGTAGCCCGGGAGATGTTGTTCTCGACTTGTGTCACCGTGGGACGGTGTCGGTGCGAGGGGCAGTGCTCGTACCCTGTCCGTTTGGGACGTTATTTTCCATTGACTTGAGAGTCTACTCCTTCAGTGACCCTCCACTAGTCATAGCCTGCTTACGCGTTTAGCGGTCCCACCAGGGAGTGGTGGAGAGGCTGCCCTGAGGACGGTTTTTAGACTAGTTTCCGTCGGGCCCCTCGTCTGTAGCCAGAGTCTGGCTCAAGGGAAAGCCAGTTAGAGGCCAGACTTGGGGACGCATGGTCTGTGTGTGCATACGTGGTTGGGGGCGGTTGGACCCACGCTGACGAGCATGACCCCAGCTAGTCACTTGCTTTGTGGTTACTTGTACGGTGTCCTTGCCTCCGCCGGGGGCTATCATGCCAGGAAGACACCTGCGGTGCGGTGTAAGACGTCAGGGGATGCTGCCGACTGTGCTTCTAGTGGGAGGTACTCCTGTCGAGTCGGGAGTGACAGACTGTCAGCCGTTGTGACTTTGACCTTCGGGTTTTGGTCGTGTTGACCGTTGAGTTCCGATTGTTTTGTCGTGGCGCATGTATCGGTTCTCGTGCCTTGAGACCAATGTTTGTAGTTGCAGGACTTTTGCTTCCAAGGTACTCGCTTACTGCTAGCGTAGCGATTTTCCGTCCTGCAAGGTAGGGTTCGAGTGATCCCTACTGAGTCTTGCTCCGAGACTCATTCCCTGGGTGTTTTAACCGTGTTTCAGGTGAGGCACGACTTCAGAGGGGCGCGTCTGAGGCTCAGCGTGGTTCAGGTGCCCAGCGTTAGTGCCAGAGGTCAGAGCCGGGGTATGCCCCATGTAGCTATACTTTTCTTTCTTGTCTCTGTGCTAGTTGTGGACTACTGTTGTATATTTTGATATATCTTGTGGACCATGTATCATGTAAAATGTTAATTATTTCCTACTTAATCATATAAATTGTTTAATTTCTGTAATTATTTGTGATACTTGTGTAGTCTGCACACCATCCTTTTAACCCTTCCGAGTCTTCGGGCTCGTGGGTGGCAGTATGAGTCTTGGATTATCGGGCCTTCCCGGTAATCGAATTCTCGGGTCGTTACAGCTTGGCACTGGTGTTCGCAGTTAAGAAGCTGCGGCATTACCTCCTGTCTCATCAAGTCGAGCTTATATCCAAGCACGACCCCCTGAAGTATCTCCTTCGGCGACTTGTCCTCTCATGCAGACTGGGGAGGTGGGCTCTCCTGTTGATGGAGTACGACATTACTTATGTCCCCTGAAAAGCAATTAAGGGACAGGGTATGGCTGAATTCTTGGCAGCCTATCCAGTGCCAGACGACTCACCCTTCAACTCGGAGCTCCCGGACGAGGAGTCCCTTGCTGCTCAGTCACAACAACTAGTTGAACAGAGCGGAGATGTCTTGCATTACTGGAAGTAGAACGCTCTCACAACCAGCGTACCTTGATGGGAGCTCTACTTCGATGGCGCTTCCCGAGGGATTACCCGGAGTAACCAGGATCCAGCCACCACGGCAGGTGTCGGCATAGTTTTCCTGACTCCTCAAGACGGAGTTTTGTACAACTCCTGCGCCCTCATGAAGTCCCTGACCAACAATGAAGCCGAGTATGAAGCTCTACTCATTGGGCTCCAGATGGCTCTCTACATGGGCATTAAATGTCTCAAAGCCTACGGGGACACCCAGCTGATAGTCCGGAAGCGTCTATGACGTGCGGAAGCCAGAGTTGGTTCCGTACCATACCGCCATCACCAGATTAATCCAGAAGTTCTATTTCTTCGAAATAGATCATATCCCCAGAAGTAGCAACGCTCAGGTGGATGCCTTAGCCAAATTGGCCGCGGCCATCAATCTCCCGCCCGAGGGCGAGATCGACATCGTCATCAAACACAGAAGGCTGATGCCGAGCTCAGTCGAAGGCAACACCGGTCTTACCATTTACGAGGTCCATGACCTTGACCAGAGCACGCCTCCAGAAGAGGATGATTGGCGTGCGCCCATCATCAAATTCAAGAAAGAGTGGCTCCCTCCTGACCGAGCTCAAAGGGTCCAGCTACTTCACCGAGCAACCTCTTACGAGCAAATCGGCGACTCCCTATATTGACTTATCCACAAGAAGGATAAGTCAATTCTCCTGAGATGTGTCTCTCTTGCGGAGGCTCGAGCAGTCATGCAGGAGGTCCACTCCGGGTTGTGCGGTGCGCACCAGGCCGGAGACCGAATAAAGCACAACATCAAACTCAAGGCCTTCTACTGGCCAACCATCCCCCACCTAGACGTTCACGGAGTGGGGCATGGACATCGCGGGCCCTTTCCCTCCATCTTCCAAGGGCCATAAATACATCATGGCCGCCACTGATGATTTCTCTCGCTGGGCGGAAGCTGTTCCCTTGCGAGAGGTCACCGAGGAAATCATTCCAAGATTCATCCAGCACAACATCATATACCGATTCGGTACTCCCAGTCGCATAGTGTCTGACAACGGGACACCATTCAAGAATAATGCCGTATACCAGCTAGCGGCCAAATTCCACATTGACTAGAGGACTTCTTCGGTCTACAACCCCCAGGCTAACGGTTTGGCGGAAGCCTTCAACAAGACCCTCTGCAAGCTCCTGGCTTAGATGGTTACCCACCGAAAACGCGATTGGGGTGAGAAGGTCTTCGAAGCATTATGGGCCTATCGGACGGTCTACAAAACCCCCACCGGGTGCTCGCCGTTCTCCCTTGCTTATGGGATAGAAGCGGTTATCCCCATCGAAGTCCAGTTAGCCTCTTATCGCGTGGCGGTCCACACCGGCCTTGCCAGCCCTGACGAGGGTGAGTACCAGAGAAGGTTTGAAGAGCTCGCCGATCTAGAAGGCAAGCGGCTCGAAGCCTACAAACACCTACAAGTATACCAGGCCCGCATGGCCTGGGCCTATGATAAGCTCGTCAAGCGGTAAGCTTTCAAGCGAGGCGACCTTGTCATGATTAAGGAAAAGGAAGTCATGGTAGGGCGCTCCAATATAATACTACAGCCAAATTGGCGACGTTCGTATATTATCCAAAATGTCTACGAGGGTGGGGCTTACACGGTTGTCGACCACAAAGGTCACAGACCGTTCCCGCCTCTCAACGGCAAACATATGAAGGTATATTATGCACCAGAACACGCGTTTGCGTGCCAGTCAGACTAAGGTGCACGTCTCATCTACTGCAAGTGGGGCCGGTCCTTCCCCGCGAAGGATCTAACCGGCCAGTCCTCCCAGTCTTCAATTCCCAGTCAACCAGCCAGCTCAGCTCCCTGGAACCGCCGCCAGGCATCCGCGGGGACTAATCACCTGTCCTCAGTCCCGTCACCACGAGAGCACGGGCACTTCTACACCTGCACTAGTCTAGCCGTCAGGCTCCCAGGTAAGTAAAAATAACAAAAATAACAAAAAAAATGGAGTTAAAAATAGAGATGCCCTGGCAGACCCAGTCATCCTCACCACGGGGGGACGACTGGGGGCAAAAAGGTCAGTAACCCGGCTGAGGTGAAAACCTGAAAGGGCACCTCAGGCAAAATTAGGAAACCCCTTGATGCGGGACGGAACACGCAACCTAGGACTCTAGCTCGCGGACGTCCCTTAGCGAGAGAAACGTGGGACCGGGCACGGTTAAGAAACCGGCCGTGAGTCACGGGTATCGGCTTTTCCGCGTTGACTCGGATCGAGTCACGGGACGGTACACTCAATCTCGCTCTCTCGCAGCGGTGATAATAATAGATAACGAGCTAAGTAACCTACACTCGCAGTGGCATATACGAAAGAATACGAAATAAGCAAATACAACGAGAGAGGAGCGAGTTTACCTCCACGCTCCGGGCGTGGGGAAGACGTTCCCGGCGAGTTACAGTAACTCCCGGTTAACAACAGTAAAAACTTTAATTACAGCAGTAATTATATTGCCCACTCCACGCAGGGAGGTAAAGGGCTACAAGTGGGGCCCGGGAGGATCGACCCTCGGTTGACGGGCAGTAATCTAGAGGTGAACTCGGCACGAACTCAGCCTGCTGGTCCGACTCGGCACTATTCCAACTCGGTGCTGCGCCAACTCAGTAGCAGACTCTATGGACAGCAAGCAATGGCTTCCAAAGGAACGCTGCCTTTCCGACGTCTTCTGGAGGCGCCGATTGGCTGGGACGATGGCGGGATGTCCCTGATCGACTCCCTGAAGGGGCGGCTCCTGATTTTGACTTTGATATTGATTGCTGAATTTTCTCCCGGACTGAGTTGTGCTGGCTAAACTCGGATCTACTCTGCACACCTTCATGACAAGAATTCCTACGACCAGATCCGATGTTGGATTGATGCATAAGACGTATTGATGGATAGAGCACTCAAAGATCTACAACATATATTTTTTTTAGCTCCATCCACAGAACGGATTAAAAATAAAAATGACTGCAAACTGCCTTTTTTTTCTGACTCGGACTGACAGACACACAGGGCAGAGATGAACCTGCCTGAAACAAACCTTTGACCGAGGGCTAAATGATTTTTGTTGACCCAACGAAAATTATGGTGGAAGGGGGAATATGTGAGGAACAATAGGGAATTTTTGTGGATTTTTTAAAAAAATTTTAAGTGGGTGAGGAAATTGCAACAAGGAGACTCCATCCCGTAGATTTGCAAAAGGGTAGATTACTGAGAGGACAAATAAATATACGGGAAAAATATCAAATGGACTCCAAATGACACGAAATTTTAACTGGAGGTTAGGGGAGATGGACAGAACAAACCCTCAAAATTAGGGCTCAATCAGACAACACGAACCAGAGATACAATTTCAGAGGAGAGATTCTGTCCTGATTTGGACAGAACTTCGATGTAGCGACGGTGGCGGCGCGACGGCGGCACGAACGGCGGCGGCGGCAGTAGAAAGGGAATATAGAGGGGCTAAAGAGAAGGGGATTTACTCCCTGGAGGGCTGGAGGAAGGGGAAGAAAAGCAGGAGGACGAGAGAGGGGCGCACCCTCCTTGGAGCATTCAACCAAATTTCTGAAATTCTCATATGATTAATTCTACTAAAATGGAAATACAAGCCTTATATAATAAATGAGAAAAGACTCAAACTAACCCTAGATCTAGAATTAGGAGGGGTAAAAGAGGGACATCACATTTGATTCAAACAAAATATAAAAAAGTCCTAATTAATTCTAAAGGAGGGGGCGCTCCCTTGACCAAGGGGGAGGGTAGGTGGCCAACCTTTGAAATTTTAACCCCTTTGTCTCCCATGTGGTCAATTGACTTGTCAAACCTTCTAGATGCCACCTAGGAAGTTTGACCAGTCCCACTTGGCTTAGATGGACCAATGGGAAAGGACTGGGGGTCCCCTTGCTGGACCTACTAACAATTTGCACAAAAACCCACATAATCCTAAGGAATGACATAATGGCTTATAAAGTCTTACAATTGCATACATACTTTCCCAAGGATATAAAAGTAAACTAAAGGACACAAATGTAAAATAAAAATGTCAATGCTCGGCGTCGATTCCTATCAACTCTCCCTGGGTGGGAGGATCTCGACCCCATCGAGTAAGGGGTGCGGCTGCTCGTGACGTCGGCAGATCCGTCATCGTTCCTGGAAGCGCGGAGTACACTCCACTCCAAGCAATCGACGCCCGCTCACCCCATATAGATTCGATATGCACACACTGCCATGGGAATGAGGCTAGAGGTGGACACTCCGGGGTGGGGTCACTCTCAAATGAGGGAAGGCGGCTCGAAGACTCACTAGGAATCACCGCTTGTCCCTTATGTGACTAGATCCGATATGAGGTAGAACTGATCCCAATAGTCCGACAAGTCTCAAACTTGAAAGGGCTAACAACGCGAGCATACAAACCGACTCGACTCGATGTATGCACAGACACACAAGACCCTAGACACACCTAATCTTAGTCTAACATGTACATGGGTGACGGTGGACCAGGACACCCGAATGTGTGCCATGTATGCATTTGACGTAACCGGTGGTTGGCGGAATGTGGAATTCCTAAACCTCCTAAAGTGGGCCATGCATGCATATTGGACTTAGATGTGGGAGGGCCAGGGGTACCAAATGCCTCTTCTTTCTTTCCCCTAAATGATGGTGTCTTGCGTAAGTGAACGGGCTTGGTGGGTGTAGACAACCCAGCCCGTGGGGAAGGGGCGTGGTAGTAATCTCCCTCGAAGAAGAGGAGTAGAGATGGTGACTCGGGAGGCCTACTAGTAAAGGGGTCAAAAGGGTCAAAGAAGGTATGACCCCTAGGTTACTCCATTGCATAGTCCCATGTTTGAAAGTCATGAAGGTGATGATCACCTCCATCCATCGTGGTAGATGGGACAGTGTATAGGAGATATGACTCCTCCCTTGGAAGAAGCGTAATGAAGTTGGGCTCGTCCGGTAGCATAAGGAGTAGAAGAACCTCCGTGGTAACACAACCCATGGTGCATACGGAGGTAATAGACCCTATGGCCGGATGGGTGAAGCTACGGCTAGTGGGTTGGTCGAAGCTTCGGGCCAATGAATGCGTCAACTGCTATTGTGAATCTAATCCCAAAATAAGGTCACCCAATGTGTCAACATGGTGACTAAAGTGGAATGTAGTGTGGTAGGAGTTGACGGGCACTATAGGTAGGGTAGGGTCCATAGATGGGTACGGAGGCGGGACCAAGCCATCCTTGAGCCAACTAAGTAGTGGCTCGACGATGAAAAGCATACCCGTTAGAAACACGGGTGGCTCGGGCCTTGGTGGCTCCAAATGGGAGGGCTCCGGAATAAGATCGGAAGGTGAGGGTGACAATGGGGCACTCTCGGGTGGTGAAGGATTGTCCTCCTCGTGGAGAAGGGGTCCTTGGGGTTACACCGAGATGTACGGCTTGGACAGGCCTAGGCCATCCACTCGCGGACTCAACCCTTCCATCCGATCTACCGCTGTGGTAAACCGATATAGGCTTGTACTCAACCCATCTAAACTTGTATTCATCCCTTGCATTTGTCCCATAATGGCTTGGAACATTGCGGCCACAGCTGACGCATCGAGACTAGTGGCTCGGGGTGTGGCCATGGTTGCCAAAATGGGGAATGGATCCCTAGGAATGGATATGCAAGGCCATTTTTTTTTGTTTTTTTATACGCAAAATTTTATGCAAACCAATGCAAACTCCTGGACATGACTTAGAATGAGATGCAAATGCAAAGTTGAAATGAGACTCGACTACCACCTAGACTTACCCAAAACTCGGTACGTGGCGGAGATAATAAATCAGAAGATCACTCGCGCAAGTGTGCGGCCTTCCCGATAGGCGTAGCCTAACATTCGGACAGCACCTTTGTTGTGCCCCTGTGGTTTTGATGATGGTTTTAGTGGTGGTTTTTATGATTGGCCTTTGAAGTGAGTTATTCACTATGAGTCATCTTGCTGTGTATGTCATCATGCTATTATTCAGTCATTCTCTGATCATAATGTTGTTTTATCATGTGAGTGAGTACAGTTCATATGGTTTTCAGATAAGCATGCTATCTTGATTCTGTCTACACTCTGCTTAGTTAGAATGAACAGTAGTGGGTCGACCCACCCTTACTGATGCGTCGACCCATCAGAACTCTGCCTGTCTGGGTATCAAAGTATGTACATCAGCTTGATCGTAGTAAGTCTGTACAGCATGCCTTAGTGTTCATATCATTAAGTCTGTACACTGGCATATCATATTCAGAGTCTGTACATCGGTCCTTCAGCGTCTCATTCATCGTCTCACTCTCGCAAAGTCTATACACTGGGCTTGAAGTGTACACAATGATCATCTCATGTAAGTCCATACATTCATAGTGCATTGCATTGGCTAAGTATATACAACGTCAGTTCATGCATTGTCTTAGGCTAAGTCTGTACAGCCTACGTCTCATGCAGCGTCAACGCTGTGAGCATTCTCTAGTCTGTAGCGTCAACGCTATGAGTGTGTACATCGCATTCACGTTTCACAAAGTCTATACATTATGCATGTTTGAGTTGAAGTCTATACAGAGTCTGCATCTTTCAAAGTCTGTACAGCCACTGGTCTAGAATCTGAGTCTGTACATCGTCTCGTGCCTTCAACGTTCAAAGCCTCAAGTCTGTACAGCGTTAAGTTCTCTTTGGAAAGTCTGTACAGCGTGAAGTCTACACATTGGCACTATAGCTCGCTTGTGTAAGTCTGTACATTGGCTTCGTATCTGCAAGTCTGTACACTGGACTTCATTTCACCAACTCTATACAATGGTCTTCACACTTCAAGTCTATACATCGGTTTGATTCAAGTCTGTACACTGCTTCACTTCGTCAAAGTCCATACATTGGACTGTAGCATCTGAAGTCTGTACAGCGTCCGTTGTCTAGAGTTCTTGAAGTATATACATTGGACTGGTTCTTTCGAAGTATATACACTACAATGTACATACTCAGATCTTATGACTTCATTTTTGTTGCTGAAGGGAACAGGGTCGACGCTGGGAGCTTAAGGCGTCCACGCACCAGTGAAGATGCATCCACGGATACTCTTCACAGCGTTAACTCTACGCAAAGGCTGCGTCAACTCAGCCACTCAAGAAGCAGAGGCCTTTTCAGAAATACTCCAACACGTCAACGCAACAGTGGAGCAGCGTCGACGCAATAGTTAAAAAGGATAGGCTGGTTGCTCACTGGAACGCATCAATGCGTCAACGCCACCAACTGACAGCGTCGACACAGCAGTTCAAGAAGGGGGCGACTTATCTCTGGCTGTCTTCAACGCATCAACGCTATCCACAGCAGGGTCGACGCAGTGGGACAAATTCAAAATGCGTACTAATGAAGGGCACGTGATCCAAGGGTGGATGAGATACCAGGATGCTGCCACGTGGTCCGAATTTCTAGGGCAGGAAACGTGGAAGCCACACTCGCCCAGTGTGCTGCTGCTGCTGTTATATATACGAGTTTTCATCCTCTGTAGAAGACTGATCGAAGAAGAAGCCTAGAGAGCAGAAAGCCCTTCGATCCAGAAAAAGAAAAGAAGA
The DNA here is from genome assembly GCA_022559845.1 of Amorphophallus konjac. Taxonomy (NCBI): domain Eukaryota; kingdom Viridiplantae; phylum Streptophyta; class Magnoliopsida; order Alismatales; family Araceae; genus Amorphophallus; species Amorphophallus konjac. The sequence continues at coordinate 189,246,229 of CM040117.1, forward strand.
AGAAAAAGAGAAGAAGAAGAAGAAAGAGAGTAACGATCAAAAGAGCAGAAGAAGAAGAGAAAAGAAGAGATATGGAGAGCCTGCGAAAGAGAAGAAAATAGAGAGTGAGAGTAGTAGAAGAAAGAGAGAAAGATTGCGTGAGCTGAGAAGAAGAAAGAAGAGGAAGAAAAGAAGAGAGGAGAGTTCTATTGAAGACATGTTCAGTCTGTTCGTGGATCAAATCCAGAACGACTATTGTGTTTCATTTCCAACCTTTGTCGCTGTTCCTTTTATGTTTTCTTATTTTTCATTTTGTTTCTCTGGTTAGCTTTGTTCTTCCGATTGCCCTGTTGGGGATCGGGTTCCTCCTGGTGAGTCAGGAGAAGGGAGATCTGATCTCCGGTTGCAAGTAGCTGGGTGCTACTTGTGGGTTCCTCCTGTGGATTCAGGACAAGGGAGACTTGTCTCCGGTTCTGGGCTTGTGGCTTGCAAGTCTAGGGGTCCCTCCGGTTGGAGGAAGAGAGGTCTTCGACCTCTGGTTGCTGGTGACTGGAAGTCACTGGTTGGGTCCCTCCTGGTCTGGAGGAAGAGAGGTCTTCGACCTCTGGTTTCCAAGTGATTGGGAGTCACTTGGGGTGTCCCTCCGATTAGGAGGAAGAGGGGAGTGTGTTCCCCTGTTCAAGCTGTGTGTCAGCACCTGTTGCAGACTGAGTCTGCTTGGTTCTAGCATTGGCTAGTGAAGCCTCACTCCGGTTGAGAGTGAGGGGTGGATGTAGGTCTGAAGGATCGAACCACCTAAAAATCTATTGAGCAGTGGTTTGATTGTGTGATTTGCTTCCGCTAGATGCTTGAATAGGCACGCTCCATCTGTTTGTTATTTTGTTTAATCGAATTAGCTTAATTCCAGAACTTGCCTAGCTTTAGAGTTTTAATTTGGGCTATATTTTTTAGAGGGATACATTCACCTCCCCCCCTCTGTATCCGGACCTAGCACCCTAACAATTGGTATCAGAGCGGTGTCTGCATACAAGGTCCAGCGACCTGCAGATTCGATCTCTGGTTTTCGGTGCTAATTTGTTTTTGGTGCATAAATATTCCTGTTGCTTTGAATTTACTCGCTATTTGTTTTCAATGGCTCTTCCACCCGTCTTTAGTGGTTCTGATTTCAGTCAGTGGTACACTGCTTTACATGCTTATGTTAATTATGCCAATCCTGATCTGTGGAAATTAATTTCACAAGGTCCTCACACCTTACCAATGAAAGTCTCCAAATGGACCGACACACACAAATCAAAGGATGGAGAAAATCAGAAAGCCTTTAACCTGATGAAAGCAGCTACTGACAGAGCCTTATGGTCTTGTCTTCATAATTGCAGCTCAGCAAAGGACATCCTGGATAGGCTGAAGCAATTTCACAGGGTAAACGAGGACAGCTGCATGATGGCCAACAGAAGAAATCAAAGTGGCAGCGATCAAGGCAGCAATCAAACTGAAGAAGATGATGATGATGAGGTAAATCTCTTCGAGAATTTTTCTCTAGAAGATTGGGAGAATGCATATACTGAATTATTTGAATCTCATGAACTGTTAAGAAAACAGTATAAAAAATTGAAGAAGGGTACTGGTTTAGATAGTTCAAGTTCTCCTTGTAGAAATTGTGTTGAATTGAAAAATATTCATGATGCCTGTATGTCTGATTTTCAAATATTGAAGAAACAAGTTTCATTATTGAAAACTGAAAATCAAGATCATATAAATGTGATATCTGAACTCAAAGAAAAATTCAACTCAGATAATGATAATCAGACTCTTGTTAACTATCATGACCAGTATGAAAAATTACTGAAAATTTTTGAAAGTGTGAACTCAGATTTAAACAAGCTGAAATCTGAAAATGATTCTCTGAGAACATCTGCTAATAAAAATGATAAAAAATTTGAGAAACTTGAGCAGGAGAAAAACTTGCTTGCTGAAAAACTTGAAGCCATCAAATCTGTGAATGTGGAATTATAGAAAAACATTGAAAAGAAGGAAAAAGATTTGAAGGAATTCAAGGCTGGAAGAAAACTTGAAACTAACTCAGAAGATCAGATTTTGATAAATGAGTTAATTCAGAATGACAAGCTTAAGGAAGAAAATGAGAAATTAAAAATGTTGAACTCCACTATGTCTGAGAGACTGCTAGCCTTAGAAAGAGGAAAAACTATGTGTGTTGAAGATTCTGATAATCTGAGCAATCTGGAACAGTAAGTTGAAAAATATAAAACTACTAACAAAGTTTTGAATGAGGCTATGAATTGATGTGAGCAAGAGATTGCCAGTTATGAGCTACATATTTCCTCTTTGGAAAATGAAATTCAGGATTTGAAAGTTTCCTTGTCAAAGTTTGTTGATGGGCAGAAAAACCTAGACAAGCTACTAGGTATAAAAATCAACCATAGGAAGGAAGGGCTGGGCTATAATAAGATAAACAAGAAAGAACTTCAGAACAAAGTTATGACATCTTTTGTAAATGGTTCAGATGTAGCCACCACCTCTAAAGACAAACAGCCCATTGCTCAGAAAATGATTGGAAAACAGAAAATAAATAAAAAGGGTCCATCAGTGTTTGCTGATCACAGTCCTCACACACACTCACATGCATCCAAAAAGAAGACTATCTGTCATTACTATCATAAAGTTGGACATCTGATGCATGAGTGTAAGTTGATGGAGAAGGATGATAAGAATGCTAGGAGATCTCATGATAAAAATCCTTCATCTCAGAAAAGGAGTGTCACATGTTCTAACTGTGGAAAATTAGGACACTCAATTGCTCATTGCTGGTTTGCAAGCATTAAGGAAAAATCATGTTCATATCATACAAAACACTTTGCAAATCAGCATGTCTTTAGTAAAAACAAATCTGTTTTTATGAACCAGCACATCATCTGTTTTAATTGCAACAAAAGGGGTCACAGGGACTCTGAATGCTGGTCAGGTTCTTGTAGAAGAAATTCTATTTCATGCTTTGAATGTGGAAAGACAGGCCACAGGGCCATTGATTGTTGGCATGCTCAGGGAAGAAAACTCAATTCTAAAACTGTTAAATTCCCTGCCATTAACAGAAAGTCTCCTGCATGCTATCACTGTGGGAAGTATAGCCACACAGTCAAGGACTGTTGGCATGCCCAAGGAGGCTATGGCAATAATGAACTCAATTTTAAAAAGAACGCCTCTTATTGCTCTCACTGTGGAAAGCATGGCCACATAGTCAAAGACTGTTGGCATGCTCAAGGGAAAAATTTCATTTCTGGAAAGTTTAAATTCCCTGCTAGTACAAATGCTCTCAGAAAGAACAAAGTTGTTTTTAAAAGAATTCATGTTTGCTCAAATTACAGAAGACCAGGCCACCAAGTTGCTCCTTGCAGGGTAGCTGGTCATGAAAAGAAAAAGTTTCATAATAATAACAGAAACCCTCATGCTCACTCCTATAATGCTCAAGTTCATGCTAGCATACATAAGAGGAACATGAAACCTGCTAGTTCATGCCACTATTGTGGGCTATCTGGGCATTCAATGCATAATTATTTTATCATGAACTCTGATGACTATTTGGCACAGAAAAAGATGCAGGCAGTCCCAAAAGGGGCTAATTACTATGCAAGACCCAAGACCACTTGGGTTCCTGCTAGTGAAAAATAGGAAGGTGCCTAGCAAGTGTGCCTTGGATGGAATAAAGGGGTTATTAATCCAAGGCACTCAAGAATGAAAACCCCATTCTCACACTTTCAGGTAAACTCTCTGCATTTCTAGTTTTGAAACTCATTGCATATCTGATTTGATGTATTCCTGCATATCTGCCATTTGTAGTTGTTTGATAATTGTTGAAATGCAAAAATTCTGAAAACAAATTACATTCTGAATAATCTGAACTGCTTATGTATGTGGCTTGAAATTTGTCTATTGCACAGTTCATTGAAAATCTGTCCATTGCATCCTGAAAAATCTGATAAGCTGAAATTGATCCATGCATGCTGCCCATGTTGAAAAATCTGATAGGACAGTCTGATTGTGCAAGTCACAATATCATTTGGTTTCATATGTTCAGTTTTCAGTGCAAACATTGCATGTTTTCAGTGCAAACAAATTGCATGTCTTTGCATAGCATTCAGTGTTGAGTCTTTGCATGCATGTAGTTAATTGCATTGCATTTCATGAAAAATGCCAAAAAGATTGTCTGAATGCATAGTGCTAGGGGGAGTCAATGCATTGCATATAGGTTGTTAAATGCATACTCATGTGAGAATTCATTGCATATCCCTCCTTATTGATTTTGTTGACAGACCTTGAACATATTTTTGAAAACATTGAGCTTCAAAATCTCTCCTATCAATTGGTATCATTTGGCTTCAGAATTCCATCAGTCTTTCATGAAGATTTCAATGGGACTATCTCGATCATAAATCTGAAAATTCTTGAACTAGAAATCTTCTATTATACATTTTTATGAATGACTGAAATAACTCATGTGGTTTAAGTTTAATGTATTCAATGAGTTTGACTTTAAAATCTCTTAAAAATATCTGAAGCATGTTTAATAAACCTTAACCATCTGTTTCATGCTGTGTCTTGTAAAATCTTCTGAAATCTGCATTATTGAATTCATGGCTTTAATTGGTTAAGTACATGAAATTATTATTGACTTAAAGCAAAGGAATTTGTCTGAATTGTCCTAAGGGTAATTTCTGTCAGAGCAATGACCTTGGTCACTGAGAAACACATGTCCAAGGGACTGTGTCATGAGGTACCATAGTTAACTCTGATTAAGATTAATTGAAATTCAGGCAGAGCAATGGCATGCACACTGAGAAATATAATTCACTCATCAAGAAATGATTTGCAGTGTGTCATGATGTGTAAATGCTATCTCTGTTCATGTAAAGCATGACAGTTAGTCACACTAAGTGCTTAGGGATATTGGCCTCTGATCAAGGTATATCCTCTAGTTACAAGGTGTGCACTGAACTAGAGTGCTCGTAAAATTTGTAGCATGAAAAATTGTTGAACGAATTGAAATATCTGAATATTGATGCTAAAATCAAATTTCTACAACCCTAGACAAAATCATATGACTTCATAATTACTTGATTTCAATACTGATGCATGTAATTCCAAAAGAAGTCAATAAATTTGATTGTGTAAGAGAAAGGGAGTTTTATCAAGATAAATATGAGGGCTTGGTTCATTTTTATTAAACCATAGTTTTAGATATCAATACAGAATTTTATTGATAAACTCTACATACATCATGTTTAAACCATGCTGTTCAATAAAGCTCATTCATAAGCCCTTATAATGCAAGACTTTGAAAACTTATGTTTTAGATTTATGAGATTGATATCTCTTGAAAAATCTGGCTGAACTTCTTGTGTTTGGAGCATCCTTGAAAAATCTGTTAATTGAAACTCTTCTGCTCATTGTCCTTGGCTCATTGATCTGAACTTCACCTTCTCATTCATTTCATAACGTTCCATTTATTGAGGGGGAGCCTCCTTGTCATATGCATCATGCTACATAGAAGGAGAAGAATTGTGATCTTGCATTCATATCTCTGATATCTGCATCTACATTCATACCCCTTCCCATGGTTCATTTTGATTATACCAAAGGGGGAGATTGTTTGCCAAAGAGGGAGAAATTGACTGAATTTTGATACATGCTTTAATTTCTCAAACTATTTTCTTTTTGATGAAGTCAAAGGGGGAGAATAGTTTGAGTCATCAGATTGACTCACTGTGTAGTGTTGCCATCATCAAAAAGGGGGAGATTGTTGTGCCCCTGTGATTTTGATGATAGTTTTAATGGTGGTTTTGATGATTGGCCTTTGAAGTGAGTTATTCACTGTGAGTCATCTTGCTGTGTGTGTCATCATGCTATTATTAAGTCATTCTCTGATCATAATGCTGTTTTGTCATGTGAGTGAGTACAATTCATATGGTTGTCAGATAAGCATGCTATCTTGATTCTGTCTACACTCTGCTTAGTTAGAATGAACAGTAGTGGGTCGACCCACCCTTACTGATGCGTCGACCCATCAGAACTCTGCCTGTCTGGGTATCAGAGTATGTACATCAGCTTGATCGTAGTAAGTCTGTACATCATGCCTTAGTGTTCATATCATTAAGTCTGTACACTGGCATATCATATTCAGAGTCTGTACATCGGTCCTTCAGCGTCTCATTCATCGTCTCACTCTCGCAAAGTCTATACACTGGGCTTGAAGTGTACACAATGATCATCTCATGTAAGTCCATACATTCATAGTGCATTGCATTGGCTAAGTATATACAACGTCAGTTCATGCATTGTCTTAGGCTAAGTCTGTACAGCCTACGTCTCATGCAGCGTCAACGCTGTGAGCATTCTCTAGTCTATAGCGTCAACGCTGTGAGTGTGTACATCGCATTCACGTTTCACAAAGTCTATACATTATGCATGTTTGAGTTGAAGTCTATACAGAGTCTGCATCTTTCAAAGTCTGTACAGCCACTGGTCTAGAATCTGAGTCTGTACATCGTCTTGTGCCTTCAACGTTCAAAGCCTCAAGTCTGTACAACGTTAAGTTCTCTTTGGAAAGTCTGTATAGCGTGAAGTCTACACATTGGCACTATAGCTCGCTTGTGTAAGTCTGTACATTGGCTTCGTATCTGCAAGTCTGTACACTGGACTTCATTTCACCAACTCTATACAATGGTCTTCACACTTCAAGTCTATAGATCGGTTTGATTCAAGTCTGTACACTGCTTCACTTCATCAAAGTCCATACATTGGACTGTAGCATCTGAAGTCTGTACAGCGTCCGTTGTCTAGAGTTCTTGAAGTATATACATTGGACTCGTTCTTTCAAAGTATATACACTACAATGTACATACTCAGATCTTATGACTTCATTTTTGTTGCTGAAGGGAACAGGGTCGACGCTGGGAGCTTAAGGCGTCCACGCACCAGTGAAGATGCATCCACGGATACTCTTCACAGCGTTAACTCTACGCAAAGGCTGCGTCAACTCAGCCACTCAAGAAGCAGAGGCCTTTTCAGAAATACTCCAACGCGTCAACGCAACAGTGGAGCAGCGTCGACGCAACAGTTAAAAAGGATGGGCTGGTTGCTCACTGGAACGCATCAATGCGTCAACGCCACCAACTGGCAGTGTCGACGCAGCAGTTCAAGAAGGGGGCGACTTATCTCTGGCTGTCTTCAACGCGTCAACGCTATCCACAGCAGGGTCGACGCAGTGGGACAAATTCAAAATGCGTACTAATGAAGGGCACGTGATCCGAGGTGCCTGGCTCGTGATCCAAGGGTGGACGAGATACCAGGGTGCTGCCACGTGGTCCGAATTTCTAGAGCAGGAAACGTGGTAGCCACACTCTCCCAGTGTGCTGCTGCTACTGCTATATATACGAGTCTTCATCCTCTGTAGAAGACTGATCGAAGAAGAAGCCTGGAGAGTAGAAAGCCCTTCGATCCAGAAAAATAAAAGAAGAAGAAAAAGAGAAGAAGAAGAAAGAGAGCAACGATCAAAAGAGCATAAGAAGAAGAGAAAAGAAGAGATAGGGAGAGCCTGCGAAAGAGAAGAAAATAGAGAGTGAGAGCAGTAGAAGAAAGAGAGAAAGATTGCGTGAGCTGAGAAGAAGAAAGAAGAGGAAGAAAAGAAGAGAGGAGAGTTCTATTGAAGACCTGTGCAGTCTGTTCGTGGATCAAATCCAGAACGACTATTATGTTTCATTTCCAGCCTTTGTCGCTGTTCCTTTTATGTTTTCTTATTTTTCATTTTGTTTCTCTGGTTAGCTTTGTTCTTCCGATTGCCCTGTTGGGGATCGGGTTCCTCCTGGTGAGTCAGGAGAAGGGAGATCTGATCTCCGGTTGCAAGTAGCTGGGTGCTACTTGTGGGTTCCTCCTGTGGATTCAGGAGAAGGGAGACTTGTCTCCGGTTCTGGGCTTGTGGCTTGCAAGTCCAGGGGTCCCTCCGGTTGGAGGAAGAGAGGTCTTAGACCTCTGGTTTGCTGGTGACTGGAAGTCACTGGTTGGGTCCCTCCTGTTCTGGAGGCAGAGAGGTCTTCGACCTCTGGTTTCCAAGTGACTGGGAGTCACTTGGGGTGTCCCTCCGGTTGGGAGGAAGAGGGGAGTGTGTTCCCCTGGTCAAGCTGTGTGTCAGCACCTGTTGCAGACTGAGTCTGCTTGGTTCTAGCATTGGCTAGTGAAGCCTCACTCCGGTTGAGAGTGAGGGGTGGATGTAGGTCTGAAGGACAGAACCACCTAAAAATCTATTGAGCAGTGGTTTGATTGTGTGATTTGCTTCCGCTAGATGCTTGAATAGGCACGCTCCATCTGTTTATTATTTTGTTTAATCAAATTAGCTTAATTCCAGAACTTGCCTAGCTTTAGAGTTTTAATTTGGGCTATATTTTTTAGAGGGATAAATTCACCCCCCCCCTTTGTATCTGGGCCTAGCACCCTAACAACCTTTTTATATACCAAGTAAAGGGATGCAAATGCAACTCCTAAGACCGACTTAGACACTTAGACTTAAATGACACTTTTTTTGTTGTTGCTCTTACTACCCTTGACTCAAACCGGACGCTCTGATACCAAGTTGATGCTAGACGGAACACGCAACCTAGGACTCTAGCTCGCGGACGTCCCTTAGAGAGGGAAACGTGGGACCGGGCACGGTTAAGAAACCGGCCGTGAGTCACGGGTATCGGCTTTTCCGCGTTGACTCGGATCGAGTCACGGGACGGTACACTCAATCTCGCTCTCTCGCAGCGGTGATAATAATAGATAACGAGCTGGGTAACCTACACTCGCAGTGGCATATACGAAAGAATACGAAATAAGCAGATGCAAAGAGAGAGGAGCGAGTTTACCTCCACGCTCCGGGCGTGGGGAAGACGTTCCCGGCCAGTTACGGTAACTCCCAGTTAACAACAGTAAAAACTTTAATTACAGTAGTAATTATATTGCCCACTCCACACAGGGAGGTAAAGGGCTACAAGTGGGGCCCAGGAGGACCAACCCTGGGTTGACGGGTAGCAATCTGGAGGTGAACTCGGCACGAACTCGGCCTGCTGGTCCAACTCAGCACTATTCCAACTCGGTAGCTGACTCGGTGGACAGCAAGCAATGGCTTCCAAAGGAACGCTACCTTCTTGACGTCTTCTAGAGGCGCCGCTTGGCTGGGACGATGGCGGGATGTCCCTGATCAACTCCCTGAAGGGGCGGCTCCTGATTTTGACTTTGATATTTATTGCTGAATTTTCTCCCGGACTGAGTTGTGCTAGCTGAACTCGGATCTACTCTGCACACCTTCACGACAAGAATTCCTACGACCAGATCCGATGTCGGATTGATGCATAAGAGGTATCGACGGATAGAGGACTCAGAGATCTACAACATATATGTTTTGTGACTCCATCCACAGAATGGATTAAAAATAAAAATAACTGCAAACTGCCTTTTTTTTCTGACCCGGACTGATAGACACACAAGGCAGAGATGAAGCTTCCTGAAACAGACCTTTGACCGAGGGCTAAATAATTTTTGTTGACCCAACGAAAATTATGGTGAAAGGGGGTATATGTGAGGAACAATAGGGAATTTTTGTGGATTTTATAAAATTTTCTAAGTGGGTGAGGAAATTGCAACAAGGAGACTCTGTCCCGTAGATCTGTAAAAGGGCAGATTACTGAGAGGACAAACAAAAATACGGGAAAAATATCAAATGGACTCCAAATGACACGAAATTTTAACTGAAGGTTAGGGGAGATGGACAGAACAAACCCTAAAAATTAGGGATCAATCAGACAACACGAACCAGAGATACAATTTTGGAGGAGAGGTTCTATCCTGATTTGGACAGAACTTCAATGTAGCGGCGATGGCGGCACAAACGGCGGCGGCGGCAGTAGAAAGGGAATATAGAGGGGCTAAGGAGAAGGGGATTCACTCTCTGGAGGGATGGAGGAAGGGGAAGAACAGCAGGAGGAAGAGAGAGGGGCGCACCCTCCTTGGAGCATTCAACCAAATTTCTGAAATTCTCATATGATTAATTCTACTAAAATGGAAATACAAGCCTTATATAATAAATGACAAAAGACTCAAACTAACCCTAGATCTATAATTAGGAGGGGTAAAAGAGGTACATCACATTTGATTCAAACAAAATAAAAAAATCCTAATTAATTCTAAAGGGGGGGGGGGGGGGCCCTTGACCAAGGGGGAGGGTAGGTGGCCAACCTTTGAAATTTTAACCCCTTTGTCTCCCATGTGGTCAATTGACTTCTCAAACCTTCTAGATGCCACCTAGGAAGTTTGACCAGTCCCACTTGGCTTAGATGGACCAATGGGAAAGGACTGGGGATCCCCTTGCTTGACCTACTGACAATTTACATAAAAACCCACATAATCCTAAGGAATGACATAATGGCTTATAAAGCCTTACAATTGCGTACATACTTTCCCAAGGATATAAAAGTAAACTAAGGGACACAAATGCAAAATAAAAATGTCAATGCTCGGCGTCGATTCCCATCACCCCTCGACGTGAAAACTCGCAAGGGCGCGTCGGAAAAAGCTAAAGGGGGTCGGCTTTAGCGAAAACCCGAAAGGGTGGTAGAGCCGATAACAAGAAAATCTTCCTCTCCCCACCAGTCAGAATGGTTTTCCATCCACTCCTCTGTGGGCCGTTAGCCTCACCCAGAGCCAGTCTTCAATCAATTCAAACTACTAGAGCACGAATCCTATAATTCCCAGTTGGCCTTGCACAACACCTACTCTTTTTGGCCAACCTTAGGCCCTTGCTTCGACGACACAGGTCAACCAGCCCCAGTGACAGTCAAGCTCCCAGTCACCATCCCAGTAGACTTATGTCCCAGTACATTCCGAGACACTCATCATTCTATGCCCCTACATCTTACATCCCCTGCAAATCCATAGCCTTCAAGTTTCACCATGATCCCAGTTTTCTCCTACAACCCCTAATCCACAAGCTATAACTCCCAGTCATATCTGGCCATAACAAAGTGGCCCTTCCCCACCATGACATCAGGGTTTGTAAAAAACCATTATTAATGGCAGAACAATATCCGACCACCCAGACCTTGTAGTTTCAGGTTACGTCCCCTGACAGCAACACGCTATGGATGGCAGTCTCAAAAAAATAATAAATAAAAAATGGGGTTAAAAATAGAGATACCCCGGTGGCCTTAGTTGATTCCTTCCAAAGGATTACTGAGGGCAAAAATTGCCACTAACCCAGCTGAGGTGAAAACTTGAAAGGGCATCTCAGGCAAAATCGGGTAACCCCTCGGTGTGAAAACCCGCAAGGGCGCACCGGAAAAAGAAAAAGGGGCCAGCTCTGGCGAAAACTCGCAAGGGCGGTAGGGCTGGTAAAGAGAAAAAAAACTCTTTCTCCCTCTCTACTCTTTACTAATGAAAGCTGTCAACCGCGACGCCTCACTGACGGCGATCTCCGCATCACTCCACAACAATGGTGGCCACTACACCCCCGAGGGTCGGTCATCACCAATTCCAGCTCTAGTCTCGGCTACACATCCCAATGGTCAGCCGACTGGTTCCCTCCTCCCAGTCGCTGCGCATCGGTAGCCAGCCGGCCAGCTCTAATTCCAATCTCCAGCTCCAACGTTCGGCTACACGCCTCAACGGTTAGCTGACAAGTCCCAGTATTTTGGCTACAACACCTTCACAGGCCAGTCGCCAACTTCCAGCTCCAGTCTTCGGCTACAACACCTTCACAGGCCAGTCGCCAGCTCCCAGCTCCAGTCTTCGGCTACAACGCCTTCACAGGCCAGCCGCCAGCTTCCAACTCCAGTCTTCGGCTACAACGCCTTCACAGGCTAGCCGCCAGCTTCCAGCTCCAGTCTTCAGCTACAACACCTTCACTGGCCAGCCGCCAGCTTCCAGCTCCAGTCTTCGCCTACAGCGCCATCACAGGCCAGCTGCCAGTTTCCAACTCCAGTTTTCGGCTACAACGCCTTCACAGGCCAACCGCCAGCCTCCAGTCCCAGTACCCCGGCTACAACGCCTTCACAGGCCAGCCGCCAGCCTCTAGTCCCAGTACTTCGGCTACAACGCCTTCACATGCCAGCCCCCAGCCTCCCATTCTAGTTGCCGGCTACAACGCCTTCACAGGCCTACTGCCAGTTTCTAACTCTAGTTCCGGGCTATAACGCCTCCACCGGCTAGCTGCCAGCTCCCAGCTCCAGTTTCGGCCACAATCCTTTCACAGGTCGGCCAACATGTCCCAGCCCCCAATCCTGGCCTCCGGCTGTGCCACCTTCTGAGGCCATCTAGCCAGCCCAGCCCCAGTTTCTCAAGCTGAGAAGAGCTACATTACCAGTTGACGACATACAAACACCCAATACCCAGGCGTCAACCCACAACCGACGCATTTCAGAGTCAGTTCTTGACTCTAACCCAGTAGGATGCCACGTCTTGACAGGCCTACGCCAACCCTACACTAGGGCTCTCCCCCTACTACCCAGCAACCAGCACTCATCTCCCAACATTCGAGATCCAGTTACACCATTCCCCTTACCCAGTCTTTCATTTCAATGTCCGGGAGACGGGTAAACCCAATCCCTTGCCCCCTACACCGGTACATGTTAAAACAATCAAGCATGACCGACAGTAAGTGGTATCCATTCCCTATACTCAACCCTGTCCCATAGATTGGGAAGAAAGCTTAGCACAGGTGGGTAAAGCAAAGCAATCCACCATGAAACGACCAAGTGCTCAACTACATACTTGATGGCCCCACACTGGAGGACTCTACCAGCCCCACCGTGCAAGCCGATACCACGGTCGGCACAGGTAGGAGAGGTACCTTTGCCAGTGGCTGTGGCAACCCGCTCAGGGTGTCCTCGACAATGGGTGGGGGCACTGAAGCCACCTACCCAGGCTCGCTGGCAAAGGACGGCAGAGCCACTGAGGGGCCGGCGTCAACCAGCTCCTGGATCATCTCCAAGGTGGCCGCCACATCCTCACCTGCCAAATGAACAACTCCAATCAAGGCAATACTTCCGACTTGCTGAAAAAGTCCAACAACAATGGGAAGATCCCCTCAACAACAATTGGATACTTACCCGGATAGCTACTAGCCACCGTGGGTGCTGGCTCTTCCGCCTGTTCAGGTGCTCCACTCAGTACCCCAGCAGGGGCCTTGACCCCTGACGCCTCTGCCTCCTCTGCACAATCCAGACGATTATGTCAGTAACCGAAAGCAAGCAAAATCGCAGCTCACACCTAGCATTAGAAGCCCTTACTTAAAGGGGCTCCATCAGTAGCCTTCCACGACTTGAAGTCGGGAAAGGTCTCAACATTGGGGGCAGTCTCGTCCATCAGATGAAGGAGCCCTTCCATATCTATCTCGTACTCATCCCCCTCCTCAAGTAGGGGATCCGCCTCCTGAAAAGGCGAGAAAGCTGCCTCCACACCAGTCTCCAGGGGGACTACAAGACACAAATCCAGCAAAACAAGATTAGCCGATTACCATGGATAAACCAAGCACAAGCAAAGAAGATGAAGCGACACTTACTCAAGGTCGTCTCTGCCTCAACCTGTCCGCTAGTCTCGAGTCCCCCAGGAGACTCACCAGTCTCAGCAACTGCAGCCTCTACTCGAGGGCACTTCCGCCTAGGCTACAAACCTCCGTCCCCGCTTCCCGAGGACGCCTCAGTGGAGGGGTGATCCCCCTCTATCGCAGAACCTGTCAACAAACATAGCATCGCACAATGCCTCAGTCTATACCCAAAAAAAAAACTACAAATGCAAAAAAGGGGGGAGGGCGCATGCTAGAAAGAAGATGGCCTTACCTGAAGCTCCGATGGGAGTCAACGGCAAGGGCACTAACTTCTCCGGTTTCAGCACCAGCACTAGGGCCGCCTTCGTGACGGCCTCCCGAATGTCCCTTAGAGTGCGAGCACACTCGATCTGGGACACGAACTCCACGGGCCCGTCTGATACGATCGCATGGGTGATGTGCCGCCTCTAGTCGTTGGTCGTCGAGTCGGCAAAGCTCCCGTCGGGGAGTGCCCGGTCCAAAGAACCTCTGCTCTGGAAGCCGCAGTCGGTCAGGAACTGGGTCCACCAGCTCTGAGGTGCCTTCGGTCGAGGCACCTCCGCTCCGGTTGCTGTCGCCGCCGTCACCACCTGTTTCAGGGGCTTCCGTGCCCCTCCATTGCCTCGGCTCCCAGACAATGCTCCCCGGCTTCTCCGGGGCCACTGCTCCGTAATTCGCTCGATCTCTCGATGGATCCGAGCAACGTGGGTCCTCAGGTACCCCTCATCGAGCACAATCGGAGGTAGATCCTCCCTCAGCAAGTGGCTCTCCTTCGCCTTCCTGATCGCGGAGGCCTTCTGCAGGTATAGGTGGCTGTGCTCAAACCACCACCTAGCGTAGTGCACGTCGAATCACCCTCGACGTCCCTATCCCGGCATCGGAAGTCGCTCGGGCTCCTGGCGATAGTAAAACTCCCACCATGCTGCTACAAGTAGGTGGGTATCCCTACCCATGTACTGCCTGCCTGTTAGAGGAAACTCTCAGTTCAGCGGGATCCCCTGGTCATACCCGAAGTTCCTTGCAAACCGATGCGGGTAGTACGGCTCCAAGGAACTCGTCGTCGACCGGTGCAACGTCAACACTGCCGACAAGGTGCGCAGTACCCACTCAGTCCGCGACCCTGCAACTGTCGCTCTCTGATTGGGGTGGGCGCTTTTCACCTGTCCGCCTAAAGCCCCCAAGAAGAGGCTGATGTCCCTCGCAGCACTGTCAAAAGGCAGTCCCTCCTCACCCCGGGCGGGCAAGTAGCAAAGGGCTCTCCTGGCCCCCTCCAGCTGTGCCTCTGCATCCCCATCAGGCTACCCAGTGAAGCTAAACAAAAGTGGTGCCGTCGAGTTCACCACGGTCCCTCGCGTCACCAGTCTTGGAAACAACAGCCCGGCCCACACACTAAGGTAGTGGGTCGGCAGAAGTATGCACCTCTCTCTCGGTGTCGGGTGCGCCGCCAGGACTCCCAGCCCCTGATATATGTTGGCGAGTGCAGTAGGAGCTAGAGCCAACTGCCTACCCTCATCCAACAGACAGGCCGGCCACAGCAACTCGGCCCTCAACAGACCATCCTCTCCATGCGGGACCACAAACGTCGCCAACCAGTATGCCAAGTAGGTGGCAAGATGTGTCACGTCCGGTAAGCCGTGGGGATTCCACCCCTCCTGTGGAGCATATATATATCGGGAGTACGTCCGAAACCATTGCTCCACCTCAATATATTCCCTTCACGGAGTCTGATCCCTGGCGAATTCCTGATAGAAGCAGAAGGGTCCATTATAGAAGTGGCGGACCCACACATTTAGCGGCACCCTCGGAGTCTGTGCTGCTCTGTGTCTCCCAGCTAGGGCCAGGTCTTCAGAAGATACCGATAACTGTAAGGCATCCGGTATCGCCCCTGTCCGTCGGTATGGCTACGGTGGAAGTCATCTAGTACCACCTCCTCATACCCTTCGTCGATGATCGGCAACCCAGAAATCCAGAATAGAGACCACAAGTCAAGGCTGGTCTCTCCCTCTACTGTCGCCACCGTGTGCCATCGGTGGTTGAAGCGCTCCAGCAATCCCTGTAGCAGTCTGGTGTAACATGGGTACGCGTACAAAGCGGCAGTCACCACGTACCTGATCCCAGCCCGGTCCAGCAGCACCCGGTAGTGGTGAACAATCCCCATCAGCCACTCAGTGGCACCCTGACGGTAGTAGTGTGATGAGATCACCGCCCAGCGACTGTACCAGTTGATGACGGTCTGCCGCATAACTCCATCTAGGAGGCTGTGGTCGTCGTAGCCCTCCATAGCATACAACAAGCCCTCTGGCTCCAGCACCAACCCAGCGGTCCCCTCTGTCTCTGTGCAATGGCGACCATGCAAGTCTTAGGAAGCAGGACCCAGCGGCCCAACTCTGACACCAGACTGCTTTGCTCTGCCAAAGAACCCAGGCACTCAGCACTGGGGAACCGACGCTACCTCTAGTAGTCCTCGAAAAAGCTCGGGTAACTGTAGAATGCTACACCATGCAGGCTGTCCCTGCCAATCAAGATAGCCCGCTCAAGCTGGCGACGGGCTCCCGGAATCTGGGCGTCACGCTCCTCCATGCTGGGGGGGACATAGCTCTTGAGGAACTCGAACAGATGGTGATCCAAGGGGAACTCCAAAGGATAACCCCCACTCCGGTCATAGGTATACAGACTGCCTGCTCCCGAAATTTGGGCCACCTCTACGGTCCCGACTCCAGCTGCCCTCTCACCGACGGGACCCTCAGCCACTGCTGTATGCCCCGAATCTAGCCATTCCACACTATCCATAGTAACCACCGGTAGGCCCAAAGGAGGCATCGGCCGCTCAGTCTGCCATACCCAGTGATCCTCCTCCCGAGCCACCCGCCTCGGGAATCGTCCATCTCTGCCGAAGCGTGCCATAGCTACAAGACAGGGCACCCAAAAAATGGTCAGTATACTAGAAAATTAGCATATACAGCACAGCAAAATAAAGGCACATGAAGTGTCATAATACAACTACAACAGCCCGGGACATGGGTCTCACGGGCCGTACGCCCTCGTCTCTGCGTTCGACGCACACCCCGTGGGGGGCATTTGTTGTACCCGGACTATTTCTCGACCAAATAACAAGAAATAAGGGTTTGGGCATTTCCCCGAACGCCTTCAAGGCATGGGCTATATAGCCCTTTTTACAACCCTGTGGGTCCCTACAAGGGCCTTCACCAGCTTGCCGTAACGTGGGGCGACATAAGCAACTATCTGGGGTCAACCCCGGGCACTCACATATGGGCTTTGCCCGTATCCTACAGGGCCACCCGAAAGCACCCAGGGGCGCGCCGACGTTAAGCCATGCCACGTGGCACCCAGTGAAAGGGCCGAGGGCCCACTTCGAGACACTTCTTTCAACCCTCCCAGGTCAAAGGGAGATCTAGTCAAGTCAACCACAGGCTTTGGAGGCCTACCGCGTGCATATACGGCTCGCACGGGTGTGTTCGGCATTCTATCGAACACCTTGTGGGCGCATATGTTTCAGCCCTTGTACACAAAACCACAGGCCACCCCGTGGTTCCAGCACACCAATTGGTTCCTACAATGACCCCCCAGCAAGCCGGGGCCACCCCCGACACTCAGACATGTGGCAACAAGCCACTTAACTCTAGCTCTCGGGCCAACCCAAGGCTACCCTACCAACCCGCCGTACAACATAGCACGTAGCTCGAGGCATGACTCACATCCTTGAGATGCCTCCTCGTAGCTCCCACGAGCTCCTATCTTCAACCCAAGGCCCGCTGTGCGGCTCCTCAGCCATCTACCCAAGCCGTTCGGCAATCCGGGGTGTGTCAGGCATTTACCCGAACACCTTGCGAGCGGCTACTACCACTCGAAGAACAACGGCCCCCACGGGCCCGTCCCAGTTCCTTAGATCTCAACGTCCTTCAAAGGATGCTTGCAAAAGACACAAGGAGACCCTGGAGGCCATCCCTCTGGGTCACGACCGGCCCTGGGGCCAGTTCGCCCCGGGGCACGGCCGCGCGCCCCCAGGGAGAGCGAACTCCCCGGGGGTCGCACCCCCTCTCCAGCCCGGTGGTCCCACGACCCCACTCAGCCTCAGTTCGTCCAATTTACGGTCCTACGACGCGGTTCGTGTGCCGTACTAGTTCGAGAAGTCGACACGTGGACGCGGGAGCACAAAGCGACAGCACGCGGGAACTCCGCAACTCGACGCGCAAACGAGCCTCCGCAAGCTTCCACGTATCCTCCCAGAGCAAACTGTCCCTTTATTCTGAGTTAATTTAGGAAGAAATAGGCCAAAAAAAGAATGAATTTTATAGGGTGGGGACCGCCCCCTCCCTCTCCATGCGCCAACCCGCCTAAACCCCCCCGGGGTGGGGTTTAGGCGGACTAACCTGGACCCCCAGGCTGGTCCGTCTAAACCCCCTGGGGGGGTACACAGACTAGCCCAGCCCCCTGGCCTGGTCCACGTAAACCCCTTCTATTCGATAAAAAAAATTGGTTTTTTAAAAATTAAAAAAGACCAAAGCCAGCCCACCTAAACCCCCTAGAGGAGGGGGTTTACGCGGACCAGCCTGACCCCGTGAGGTTGGTCCGCGTAAACCCTTCCCAGCCCACTCTTTTTACCAAAAACACCCTCCGTGAGGGATTTACGCGGGCTAGCTTGACCCCCTTAACCCAGCCCTCCTAAACCCACACCATTCATGGAGTTTACGCGGGTTGGCTTGACCCTATCAACCCAGCCCTCCTAAACCTACACTGTTCATGGGGTTTATGCGGGCTGGCTCCACCCTATCAAGCTAACCCTCCTAAACCCCTTCTAACCCTTCAACTTCTCTATAAAAGCCCCTTAGAAGCTCAAGGGGTAAACACACAGAGACAATACACAACAACAACACAGGAGAAGCACATAGAAGCCCCAGGACATCCGGCCTTCTTCAAGCAGCTCTGGACAACGAGCTAAGGAGAATTGTGTGTGGGTGACTTGTTCGTCGGCTTAGTACGCCGAGGGTATGTCGTTTGCACTTCCCTCACGCCGTATTTAGCCGTAACATACAAGTTGACACCCACCATGTGTGAGACATTATGACAAGGGCGAACGTCCCCTCATGTCGGGATTCCCCCTCGCGTGCCCGTCAGTTCCAACCACGCACGTACCATGACGTCACGCTCTCCCGCAGTCACGAGGCTACGTCCGACCAATCTACTCGAGCCGTGACCGGCCCTCACCCAGACACCGGATCGATGCATCCCTTCAATCATCCAGTCATAAGCCCCCTCGTTCGGCACCGCCACCATGGCCCACGCCACAGGAGGGGCCCTCTGTAAAAGACATATGTGTTCGTCTATCACGCACTGACCCGGGGACCGATCATCACATCGGGATTGTCCCGTGGCGTGCACCAGTTGTACCCTGGCCACTAGGGCCCACCTGTAAAGACATGTATATCTCGAAGATTACACCGCCAATTGGATGAATGCTCTCGCACCCACGTTCAGGCCCCCAGCTTTCTATCTACACCACTCGGCATCCGTGCCTAACACCCTAGCCCCAGTAAACATCCCTCAGTCAAAAGTGCACCCACTACTGCAGAATGCTCCCGGCCCTCTACCCACGGCTTCAGACATATATACAGACTTTTCTTCAGCTTAGAACGAAGGTATTCAGATTCAATCTGATGTAAATAAACACCGGTTGCTTGCGACCGGTGGGGAAAGACGTCCAGTACATGATTCCCGCAATCGCCTACGCACTCGCACCCATGGAACCCCTTCTCTCCATGTGTCGCCCGATCGCCCGAGCCCACGTGCCGCGTCCTGGTGACGCTTCCCCAGTCAACCCTTGGTTCCATGGGTGATTATCGAGAAATCGACTGGCACGCCCGCACCCTATCCGGTTAACCCTTATCCTGACACTTTCGTCCCATTTGACCCTTTTCGACTTTTCGTGAAAGGATAGTGCCCGATACCGCCGTGAGAGGCATGCAACCGTAAGGAGGATACCTGAGATACATCAAACTCCAGTGTCTTCCTTCACCGCTATATCCCTTCCTTCACCCTGGTTATTCGGCATAAAAAAAAACTGCAGCAACAGTGAGCTTCTTCTAAAATTTTCTTCTTTAATTCTGGACAATCCGGTACACAAGTCCTTTCTCGGAACAATAACCTTCTATCTGATGCTAACTTGAAATCAGGTTGTTCTTCTGACTTCTCTTTTATTTCTACCAGTACCGGGTCATTGTCTTGAAGTCCTTGGATTTCAAAGAGTAGATCCGGTTGTATCCTCATGTGCAATAGGGTGATACATCCTTTCTCCTTGTCTGTGCTTATATCCAACTTAGAGAATTGTTCTAGTAACTTCCATTCTTGGACCATGCAGTTGGCCAATAATGCTCTCGGCTTTCAACTAAGGGCATCGGCTACGGGATTACCCTTTCCAAGATGGTATTGTATTGTGAAGTCGAAGTCCTTGAGATACTCTAACCAACGTCTTTGTCTCATATTCAATTCTTTCTGAGAAAATAGATACTTGAGACTCTTGTGATCGGAGTACACGATAAACTGCTCTCCGTAGAGATAGTGTCTCCAAATTTTCAAAGCAAACACTACCGCGGCCAACTCTAAGTCATGCACCAGGCAGTTTTCCTCATACTTATTTAATTGTCGGGAAGAGTAAGCGATGGCTCTCCCTTGTTACATTAACACACATCCGAGTCCAATGCCAGATGCATCGGTATATACCTCAAATTTCTCCCCTTCAGTTGGTAATGCCAAGATCGGGGCGGTTGTTAGATGATCCTTCAAGGCTTGAAAGCTCTTCTCGCATTCTTCATCCCACTTATAAGGAATCTCCTTGCGAGTCAGCCTAGTAAGAGGGACAATGATCTTGGAGAAGTCCTTGATGAATCGCCTGTAATAGCTAGCTAGATCCAAGAAACTATGAATCTCGGTAGCATTGGTCGGCCTTTCCCAATTCTTCACAGCCTCGACTTTCGACGGGTCAACAGAAATCCCATCCTTCGAGATCACATGCCCTAAGAAAGACACTTCCTCATGCCAGAAGTTGCACTTGCTAAGTTTGGCGTAAAGTTGATTATTCCCCAATATTTGTAATGTAACCCTTAAGTGTTCTTCGTGATCTTCTTCGGTCTTTGAATAAATCAAAATGTCATCAATGAAGACCACTACAAATTGATCCAGATGAGGCCTGAATATGCTATTCATCAACTGCATAAAGGCTGTAGGGGCATCGTTAGTCCAAAAGGCATATCAATAAATTCGTAGTGCCCATACCTGCTCCAGAATGTGGTCTCATAAATGTCCTCATCCTTGATCCTCAGTTGGTGGTATCCTGACCTGAGATCAATCTTTGAGAAATATTTGGATCCAGATATTTGATCAAATAGTTCATCGATCCTCGACAGCGGGTACTTGTTCTTGATAGTAAGGTGGTTCAACTGCGGATAGTCGATGCAAAGTCTCATCGATCCATCCTTCTTCTTCACAAATAGTACAGGAGCTCCCCACGGGGAAGTGTTGGGCCTGATGAATCCCTTCTTCAAGAGCTCCATCAATTGCTTTTTTAATTCCTTGAGCTCGGCAGGGGACATCCTATAAGGTGCCTTAGAAATCGGACCAGCATCAGGGACCAGGTCGATGGTGAAGGCCACTTCTCTTTGTGGGGGTAATCTGGGCAAGTCTTCCGGGAATACATCGAAAAATTCCCGAACCACTCGGATGTCTTCTATCTTAGACTCCTTCACTTCTGTGGCGGTCACAAATGCTATGAAAGCCATACATCCTTTCCTCAAGAGCTTACTAGCTTGGAGGGCCAAAATAAGGGGTGACTTGTTTCGACTTCGAGGACTAGTGTAGATAAGTTCCGGGATTTCTTTAAAAGTTACATTGCCATTTCGGCAATCTACAACTGCCTTGTGTGTAGATAGCCAATCGGCTCCTAGTATAACATCATAATCCTTCATGTCTAGGCATATTAAATCGGCAGGTAGATTTTTCCCTTTCACCAATACTTCATAATTTAGATAATGGTGTGAGATCTCGGATTCGTTTCCGAGAGGAGTTGAAATAACTAGATCTATCCACTCCGGTTCCATAGGTAATGGATCAACAAACTTCTTGGAAACAAAAGAATGCAACGCGCCGGTATCAAGTAAGACACGAGAAGACTTGGAACAAATCTTTAATGTACCTTCCACCAGTCCGCCTTCATCTTGCTCCGCTTCTTGAAGAGCTTGAAGACGTGCTAGCTTCTTCACTGGGTGCTTCTCGTCTCCGGCTTGATCATTAAGCAAGGGGCAGTCGGGAATCCTATAATCACGGCTCCCGTAACAGAGACAAGCTCCCAATCTCCTCCAGCATTCCTCGACCTTATGGCCGGCCTAGTCGCAGTACTTACACACGTAACGACCCGAGATCCGGATATCGGGAAGAACTCGATACCATTCGAATCCTAGCCCGCCGCCCACGAGCCGAAGGGCTCGGAAGGGCTCAAAGGAGTGTGGAGGTATAAAGAAATAGGAAATAAAGTAGGACAATTCAACAATTAACAGAAAAAAATAAATAATCTAACTATGACAGAGTCCCGTCCAACAAAAGTACAGTCTAAGGCAGAGAAACGTACCCAACACCGAGTGAACACTCGGCACGGTGAGCTGGCAACTAAGAACCTCCGCGTAGCACCCTCGAACCTCGAGGAAGAACCATCGCACCTAAAAAGCAGGGGTGAGCCTCCTATCACTGGCTCAGTAAGGGTCCTGCGGAACCCCAACTGCAAATAACGACGGTAGCGAAAAGCAGCAACAATAGTAGGAGCAGCAAACCGGTGGCCGATAAAAACTCGGCACTATAGCTACTCCTACCGTACTGGAAACCATGCCCCTATTATAGATATGTTCTTTCCCCTCCCTAGATCAAAATATGAAATGGATGCTAAAAAGGGGGAAAAGGGTGAATGTGTGTGTGAGTGATTAGCATGAAAAGACAAATGATGCAAGCAACGGATCACTCACAAGCATGGACCAAACGTGATCGCCACCAAGGTATCGAATGCAAGGAAAACACTACGTACCTTGGAAAGGGAGAAAGGATGAAGACACTCGCCCAATGAATGCAACGCTGGTATAGGAGGCAAATGATCCTGGGAAGACCGTTGAAGGACGTAGATGATCGAACGACAGACAGCCACCAACGCTGAAGAGTGACACGGGAAGAAGACCTAGCTAGCGATTCAAACGGTCTGTAACAGGCCGCTAGCAAGAATTGGATGGTCAGTGGAAGACCGTGTACCCTTACAGACAGACAAAGATAGACCGCGTAGAACTTCTAGATCCCAAACTATAGACCTTATTCCTCCACCCCTTCATGTTGTGCCCCTTGTGCTTTGATGATAGGGTGTTGTTGTTTTGATGATAGCAACTCAATGAGTCACCACATAAGAATGATGATGATCTATGCTAACTGCTATGGGGAGTGTTATGGGGAGTGTGTTAGGTCCAGCCCCTTGTGCATTAATGATGAAATGATGTTTTGAGTGCTTTGTTCTGATTAAATGCCCATGCACAGGTTAAGTCTGTACAGAGTTTTGCCTAAGATGCATGTCCTCTTGGAGCATACTTTCATCCTGAACAAGCTAAGTCCGTGCATATGTTGCTCACATATTGTTAAAGCTCGTACATGCATACATAAAGTCGATACAAGCTCTGTTGCAGCACGCGACTGAGTCAGTGCATTGCTTAAGTCAGTGCAGGGTTAACTGTCTAGGCCTGTACATATCATAATTGTGTTTCATGGTGGCCATAAGTCGATGAGATTAGAATAAATAGATGTTCTGCATGCAATCTCTACATACATGGTTCAATGCATGTTTCATCCTTCAGTATACATTGTCTGTGCATACTTTGTTTACGCATTGAAAGTCGATGCGTGTACATTGCGTTTGTCGGGACTATACATCGCTGCATGCTTTCAAGTCTGTACAACATGTGTTGATACTGGCATTTAAGTTTGTGCATCATTTCACAAGTCTGTACAACCTGTGTTGATACTGGCATTTAAGTTCGTGCATCATTTCACAAGTCTATACAACCTTTTTTGATACGAGGAGTTAAGTCCGTGCATAGTTTCATTAGGTCTGTGCATTATGCAGTCATGCTTAAACTCTAGGCACATCAAGTCTGTACATCGTCTTGTCGCACGCTCACCAAAAGTCTATACACAGCTCAGTGGTATGTCTGTGCATACCTTCCTATATGCATACTGCATTATATCCATCAAGTCTGTACATTCTTCGATGGCATATCTGTGCATCGCCTGTACATTGCACGCAAAGTCTGTACATTCTTTGGTGGCATGTCTGTGCAACTTTTGTTCCATACATACGTAAAGTTCGTGCATTTGAATATTAAGTCTACACATGGTTGCCTTGATGACTTAGCAAGTCTATACATTCTCGAACCAACTCTGTGCATCTTTCTACTATCCTCATATTGATTTTAACTGATATTAAGTCTGACCTTTGCAAGATATTTGCTCGAGGAGTTTAAGAAGGGCACGTGATCCAAGAATGGAGGATGTATCAGGATCGTGACACGTGTAAAGCAGTGAGCTGAAATGCTGCCACGTGGTCAAGGCGCTAGGGCGGGAATTCGTGGAGGACACACGCCCACCTATATGCTACTGCTTTAAAAAGAATACTTCTCCATCTGGAGAAGATGATCGTGAAAAGAGGATTGTGAAGTGTGGTGATCGTGAATATACTTCAGAGGAGCAGAAGCAGAAAGGAACTGCACGATCCAAAGAGAAGAAAAAAGAAGAAGAGCAGAGGAGGAGAGTGTTCGAAAAAGAAAGAGTGAGTAGTAAAGAAGAAGAAGAAGAAGAAAGAGAGATCGAGAGTTTAGAAGAAGAAGAAGAGAGTCATCTGAAGCTTTGTCTCTACTGGACCGTGGATCAAATCCAGGCCAGTCAGCTCTTTGAGAGCCACTTTGTGTTTTATCGTCTACAGCTTTCTGTTGCTGTGTCCTTTCCATATTTTGTTTTTCTTTTTACTTTTGTTTCAAGCTGTTTGTCAGCAAAGCAAGCTGTGTTGCTCAGCAGGCAGAGGAGGATTCCTCTGGACGGGTTAAGCTGTAGTCCCCAGCGGTTGCAGAGGTGTGGTATCCTCTGGACGGGTTAAGCTGTAAGCCCCAGTGGATGGCGAAGCTGTAATGCCCAGTGATCAAGCTTAGTCAGCGGTTTGTAGGCAAGCTGTGTCGCCCAGCGGTTTTGAAGCTGTTTGGCAGCGGAATCCACACTCTGGTTTGAGTGTGGGGTGGACGTAGGTCTGGAGGACCGAACCACCTTAAAAATCTTCTGTGCAGTGGTTTGATTGCATTATTTGACTCGCTAGATGTATGCATAGGCCGATCTGTTTCTTCAGTGTTGTGGAAATTTAGTTTGCACACTAAACACTTGATTCCGGTTCCATGAGAACCAATTTGTTTAGATAAACTTAGTATTCTATGTAGCTTGCATAGCTTGCATAGAGTAGATCTAGAGGTTAATTCATCTGATCTATTTCTCGTTGTTTGAAGTGAGGACCCAAGTCTATCGAGGCTCCATTTTGCTTTAATTCTGCATCTCTGATTGTTATAGATTTTAATTGGGAGAAATTTTTTAAGAGGGATTCATTCACCCCCCTCTGAATCCATCGCACCTATCTCAACAATTGGTATCAGAGCGGGTCACTGATTCATCAGATCCAACGATCTGCAGTGGATCCTGCTATTTTTGGTGCCTTGATTGATTGTGTAGATTGTCTAGCATCTCGTTTAATTGTCATGGATTCTGTGCCTGAAGTTCCAATGTTCGATGGATTGTGTTTCTCTGACTGGCATAGAGAGTTTAGGGATTACATGAATTCCGTAGATTCAAATCTGCTGATTTTGATTGAACATGGACCTTATGATATACTAGTGAATAAGTCAGACTGGAATATTGGTCACGAGTTGATGAATACTGAAAATAGAAAAGCCCTGAAAATGTTGAAAGGGGCTATAAGGGCTAATGTACTTTCATGTGTGACTAAGTGCAGGAATGCAAAGGAGTTGATGGATGAGCTGATCCTCAGATATTGTGAAGAGAACCATAAGTGCCTTATGACAAAGGATCAAAGCAGTGATCAGTCTGATGACTCTTCATCAAAGGTAAACTCCGAACCAGAACAAAATTCATTGGATGAACTGATTGAGATGCATGATAATTTGCTTGACAGTTATAAATCTTATAAACGTGAAATGAAAGAGATGAAAAAGGCCATGTTGCATGAAATTAGAGAGTTGAAATGTGAAAACGCCAACCTAAAAAGAAGTCTGAAAATAAGTGAAAATTCATGCAATAAATGTGATTCTGTTAAAACATTAAATAATGATCTCCTATCTGAACTTAGGCTGCAAGAGCAACAAGTTGTGTCTCTTAAAGGTGAGATAGAAGATCTGAGGAATAGAAATTCGGAACTTGAGTTGCATGAACAACAACTGATTGAAAATCTGAAAGCTATGAATCAAGATAGTTTGATTGAAGAAAATTGCAAATTGAAAGATCAAAATAAGAAACTGATGGTTTTGAACATTGTGCTTTCTGAAAGACTAATGGACTTTGAAAAAGGTAAATCAATTTTGAATGACAAAGAAGCTAATGATAATCAGAAGATGATACAAGAAAATGAAACTCTGAAAAGGCTGAATGATGGTTTGCATAACCAAATAATTTCATGTGAAGATGACATTGTGTTATTGCAAACTGAGATTGATGATCTAAAAGCTTCTTTGTCAAAATTCATTAAAGGAAAAGATAATTTGAATAAGCTGCTTGGTTCTAAAGTGAATTTTCAGAAACAAGGGATTGGATTTGTGCCTGTGAATGAAAATGACAATGATAAGAGGAAATCGAATGTTTTTGTGAAAAGCTCAGAACAGGACAACTCATCTAGTTCTTCTATCTTTCAATTCACTGCTAAGAAGGCTGAAAATTCAGATAAGAATCAGAAAAAGATTCAAAAACAAAAGAAAAATGTTGATTTGAATAAGTCCAAATCTGTCATTGATTCACATGTTCATGTTGCTAACTGCTCTCACACACATTCACACTCTCATGCGAATGTTAATTTTGTCAAACAAATGAATGTAAATAAAAAGGTGGTAACATGTCACTATTGTGGGAAGCTTGGACATATTTTGGATGACTGTTTAATAATGAAAAATGAATGCTGTTAGGATGTACCCTATAAATCATCACTCTAGGAAATCTCCTACCATTCAGAAAAGGAAAACTCAATGTTATTGTTGTGGCAAATTCGGCCACATTGCTGCTCTCTGTTGGCACAGTCAAGGGAAGAAGTTCAAGTCTGAATTTGTTACATTCCATGCGAAAAGAAATGTTTCTGGTTACACTAAGTTTCATGTGAACTATGCCTCTAACAGAACCTACCCTGGTTCTAAAAGTAAGTATATTGAATGCTCCCATTGTGGGAAAGCTGGCCATTCAGTCAAAGACTGTTGGCATGTCAAGAAAAGGAATGTCTCTGATGTAAATAGAAAGAAAAATTTTCATGATAACAGAAATACCAATCATGTTCAGTTATATCCAGTTCATGCTCATGATTACTCATATAAAAAGAACATGAAATTTGGTGACTCTTGTCATTACTGTGGATAGTCTGGTCATGTCATGTCTAACTATTGGTTAATGAATTCTGATAATTATAATGCCAGAAAATGGTGGAGAGCACCCTTCAAAGGTGCCACTATCATTTCAGGACCTAAGGCTGCTTAGGTTCCTGCAGGATCAAAATGAGTAATGTGCTATAGGTGTGCCTTGGAAGCTGATGAATAAAGGGGTAAATAAACCAAGGCACTCAAAAGAAAGACCCTAGGATCATGCTCTTCAGGTCTGTTCTGAGCACTCACCTTAAATTCTATCATCTGAAATTGCTAATTTGAAATGATTATATATCATGATGCTCTGTTGGTGCTAAATTGAAATTTTCTTTAAATATGAATTACGCAATCATGCTTATGGTAGTTCCCTTCTGTCTGAATTGCATGAATCATATATGAATGAAGAATTTGAAATCATGTGGTGTGCTTTCATTATATATCATGCACTTAGTCAGGGGGAGTTCAACCATTCTTGATTAACCATACTACTGCTCATGCCTTGCTATTTACATGATGAATCTAGACAGAGGGAGCTTTTTTTGATCATCTTATTCACTTTCACCTGAAATCCTCCTGTCTAGTTTATTGGATCTTCTAATACTCTCAATTTGTTTCAATTGAATTCTTTGTTGCCTTCACTGAAATAGTTGATATGTCTATATTCTAGTCTCAGCTACTGCTTATTGATATACTCTCTTCTGATGATCTTCTTTCCTGTTGTTGTGTTTTCCACCAGCTTACACTCATCCTTCACATACTTCTTAGCTGGTGTGACTGATTTGTTTCTATTGTTGATTAGTTGGTCAGCTATATTTTTGATCTGATATGAGGAACACAAGCTGCAGGTCATGCAATTCAGTCTGAGAATCATGTAGAAATTCCTATCATATAGGTTTAAGAATGACCACTAAATCAGACTGATATAAGGTTTATGTATTCTCAGATTTGCATTTAAATGACTTGAAAATATCTGAATGATAAGCTTTAATAAATTTTAACCACATGTGTCATGAAAATCTTAGACTCACTCATCTGAAATCTGAAAATTTGAAATCAAGGCTACTTTGGTTGAGATACATAGAGTAAGTATTGTTCTTAAGCATTAACTTTGAAGAGTCTGACTAATAGGAAAATCAGTTAGTAATGTAATGACTTTGTTCACTGAGAAACTGGGTCCTTCATCAAAGAAATGAAGTAAACCCAAGTCATGAAGTGTCATAGTCGCTTAAAGCAAAAAATCATTGAGAACCTGACAGAGCAATGGCATGTTTGTGTTGAGTAACTGAGGAGTCTGGCCTCTGATCAAGGTGTCTCCTCACATAAAAAGACACTTCTATTGCTAACTCTGGTCTCAATGTTGAGAGGCAATGACAGTTATCACACTGAGTAATTGGGTCACTTCTCCTGAGACGTGTTGTGTCTCACGTAAAAAGGTGGTGATCAACTTAAATTGCTCAGGAAAAGTATAATGTGCCTCAAATGAAAATATCTTGCAAACTCTGTCAACTCATGCTCTTGTAAAAGTGTTTAATCTCAATACTAATATGTGTAACTCTCAAAGGAGTCATTGAGATCATGCGTGTAAGATAAAGATGATTGGTCCTGAGTGTTATCTGATTATTTGGTTCACCTTTATTAAAACTTGATTTCAGATATAAGTATTGAATTTAATTGAGAAATTTGGTATACATCATAATTAAATCAGGTTGGTCAAGTTGTCAATTCATAACCCTCTATGATAGTAGAGTCTATTCATGTTAAGACTTATTTTAGTGGTGCATGCCTTACAATCCCTCATGATCTGATTCACCCCTGACAACTTGATCAACAGGAACTTTGTTGACAATTCTCTCTTATCGGTTGATTGATTGTTCCTTGAGATGTACTGTGCTTTGACTGTTTCTCACCCCTACTCTTGTCCACACTGTTGGAATCTTCCATCTTGTTTCTGTAACCAGTTCTGGTTCTGTGGACTTTCCACCTGCTTTATTCTGTCCATGCATATGTGAGGTGCCACAACCATTATTGTTTTGGATTCCTTGTGATGGCAGATTTTAGATTGCTTCATTGGTTAACCAGAGTTCATTCCTGCACTTCAGGGGGAGTTCTGGGTCATCTGCATTTAAGGGGAGAGTAGTCAAACATTCATGTTGATAGGGGGAGTTCTTATATTTTATTCTTCAGTGCTCATTTTGCATGTTTCTATGGGGGGGAATTGGTATCAGATTTCACACATGTCTTTCATTCCACTCGCAAACCATTTTCTTTTTGATTATGTCAAAGGGGGAGAAACTCATTGTGTTGACATCATCAAAAAGGGAGAGATTGGTGTGCCCCTTGTGCTTTGATGATAGGGTGTTGTTGTTTTGATGATAGCAACTCAATGAGTCACCACATATGCTAACTGCTATGGGGAGTGTTATGGGGAGTGTGTTAGGTCCAGCCCCTTGTGCATTAATGATGAAATGATGTTTTGAGTGCATTGTTCTGATTAAATGCCCATGCACAGGTTAAGTCTGTACAGAGTTTTGCCTAGGCTGCATGTCCTCTTGGTGCATACTTTCATCCTGAACAAGCTAAGTCCGTGCATATGTTGCTCACATATTGTTAAAGCTCGTACATGCATACATAAAGTCGATACAAGCTCTATTGCAGCACGCGACCGAGTCAGTGCAGGGTTAACTGTCTAGGCCTATACATATCATAATTGTGTTTCATGGTGGCCATAAGTCGGTGAGATTAGAATAAGTAGATGTTCTGCATACAATCTCTACATACATGGGTCAATGCATGTTTCATCCTTCAGTATACATTATCTGTGCATACTTTGTTTACGCATTGAAAGTCAATGCGTGTACATTGCGCTTGTCAGGACTATACATCGATGCATGCTTTCAAGTCTATACAACCTGTGTTGATACTGGCATTTAAGTTCGTGCATCATTTCACAAGTCTATACAACCTTTGTTGATACAAGGAGTTAAGTTCGTGCATAGTTTCATTAGGCCTATGCATTATGCAGTCATGCTTAAAATCTAGGCACAACAAGTCTGTACATCGTCTTGTCGCATGCTCACCAAAAGTCTGTACACAGCTCAGTGGTATGTCTGTGCATTCATCTTCATTGTGCATACCTTCCTATATGCATACTGCATTATATCCATCAAGTCTATACATTCTTCGATGGCATATCTATGCATCGCCTGTACATTGCACGCAAAGTCTGTACATTCTTTGGTGGCATGTCTGTGCAGCTTTTGTTCCATACATACGTAAAGTTCGTGCATTTGAATATTAAGTCTACACATGGTTGCCTTGATGACTTAGCAACTCTATACATTCTCGAACCAACTCTGTGCATCTTTCTACTATCCTCATATTGATTTTAACTGATATTAAGTCTGACCTTTGTAGGATATTTGCTCGAGGAGTTTAAGAAGAGCACGTGATCCAAGAATGGAGGATGTGCCAGGATCGTGACACGTGTAAAACAGTGAGCTGAAATGCTACCACGTGGTCAAGGCGCTAGGGCGGGAATTCGTGGAGGACACACAGCCACCAATCTTTTACTGGTATAAAAAGAAGACTTCTCCATCTGGAGAAGATGATCGTGAAAAGAGGATTGTGAAGTGTGGTGATCGTGAATATACTTTAGAGGAGCAGAAGCAGAAAGGAACTGCACGATCCAAAGAGAAGAAAAAAAAAGAAGAGTAGAGGAGGAGAGTGTTCGAAAAAGAAAGAGTGAGCAGTAAAGAAGAAGAAGAAGAAGAAAGAGAGATCGAGAGTTTAGAAGAAGAAGAAGAGAGTCATCTGAAGCTTTATCTCTACTGGACCGTCGATCAAATCCAGGCCAGTCAGCTCTTTGAGAGCCACTTTGTGTTTTATCATCTACAGCTTTCTGTTGCTGTGTCCTTTCCATATTTTGTTTTTCTTTTTACTTTTGTTTCAAGCTGTTTGTCAGCAGAACAAGCAGTGTTGCTGAGCGGGCAGAGGAGGATTCCTCTGGACGGGTTAAGCTGTAGTCCCCAGCGGTTGCAGAGGTGTGGTATCCTCTGGACGGGTTAAGCTGTAAGCCCCAGCGGATGGCGAAGCTGTAATGCCCAGCGGTCAAGCTGTTAGTTAGTGGTTTGTAGGCAAGTTGTGTCGCCCAGCGGTTTTCAAGCTGTTTGGCAGCGGAATCCACACTCTGGTTTGAGTGTGGGGTGGACGTAGCTCTGGAGGACCAAACCACCTTAAAAATCTTCTGTGCAATGGTTTGATTGCATTATTTGACTCACTCGATGTATGCATAGGTTGATCTGTTTCTTCAGTCTAGTGGAAATTTGGTTTGCACACTAAACACTTGATTTCGGTTCCATGAGAACCAATTTGTTTAGATAAACTGAGTATTCTATGTAGCTTGCATAGCTTGCATAGGGTAGATCTAGAGGTTAATTCATCTGACCTATTTCTCGTTGTTTGAAGTGAGGACCCAAGTCTATCGAGGCTCCATTTTGCTTTAATTCTGCATCTCTGATTGTTATAGATTTTAATTGGGAGAAATTTCTTAAGAGGGATTCATTCACCCCCCTCTGAATCCATCGCACCTATCCCAACACTTCCGGCCGGTCAGAAGGGTGGGCCTCGTGCTAAAACTCCTGTTGACCTGTAAAGCACAACGAATGACCAGAAAAATGCAACCCAAATTAGTTTAGGAAGTGCAATATCTACGAAAACGAAGGGAAAACTAAACAAATAAATGGAATGGGGGATACCTGGGGTTCGATTTTTAAACCCCTATGGGCGTGAAAAAATAGTAGGAAGGGTGAAAGAATGTGAAATGCCAGTGAAAAACATGGTTGAAAGTGAAGAACAATGACCATGCAGTAATGACTAAATAGTGTAAATGCCTAGACCAAAACACTAAACAACGACTCCTCCCTGAACCGAAGGCTTATTAGGGCGTAGAAAGCCTTCCTTCCTGGCTGAGATCCGCTTAAGAACTTGGCAGTACTTCGACACAAATGGTGGATCTTCCCCCCTTCGCGAGCTTGGACTAAGGGTGCTATTTATAGACCCTTGAAAGTCCACCCGAAATTAGGGATTTTCCAGCGATAATTAGGCCGAGAGTCTTTAGGATAAAACGTAGATAATACTCCCAATTTTCTCCACGATCAAACGGAACCTAATTTGGTTAAGAATCCACGGAGAAAAAGGTTGAACAAGCCACCAGCTTAACTACGGGTGGAGAGAGAAAACCCAGCAAGTCCAAGGATTTCGGCCATAAATGCGGTCGAACGATGGGCCGCCCACCTTTATAAACGGTCCAATGCTAGACCGCTTACATGGTGTCGGTGAAAATTAATAAACAGATAAATAAACCCATTTATCCAAAGAACAGGCCGACTGATCCGACGTAGGACTCTGGATTGGAAAACGGTCTATCGATAGATCGCCCAACAAGTGAAATGGTCCATTGCCAGACCGTTTATACAGTGTCGGTGATAAATCAATAAAAATAGATATTTATCCAGAAACTGACCCATTTAGGACTCTGTCCCTTAAATGATCGTACGATGGACCGCCCAACCTGAATAAACGGCCCAATGCAAGACCGTTTATTGGGTTGTCGGTGGAAAATCAGAAAATAGCCAATTAATCCAAAGGTAAAATAAACGGCCTTACCATAGACCGCCTATCCCGCTAAACGGTCTATCGCTAGATCGCTTTTAAGCTGGACGGTGGAAAATAAAGAAATGGGATAAATAAGGCTATTTACCCCAAAGACCAAATTAAACCAAAGCCTATTAAGCCCAAACTTGAGAAATTTGAGAGCAAGCCCAATCAGGGAGGAAAATACCTATAAAATAAGCCCAAAACCATGCCTAAGAAATGGCCCAATGAGTAACGGATAACTCAATGCATCTAAATAAAGGTAAGAAGAATGACTTAACTCAGAGGAAAAAAAACATGTGTCAACAGATGCCCCTCCTTAACGTCCTCTTTACAGGGGAGCGAGTGGAGGTGAAGCGAAAGTGAAATGGAACATGGAGATGAAACGAAAATGAAGCGGAGCGGACTGAAAAGCGGGCGTTAAGGTAAAAGACACACGTTTTCTCACCAATGAGTGATAGAAATTTTCTGAAAAACTGTGAACCAAACACGAGGAATGATCGGACCAAAACGACGCCAGTCTGGAGAAACTAACTAAATAAAATAGCAGGAGAAAATGAGCAACCTCATCAGGGGACACAATCCATAACTAATGAGGGAACCAGAATAAGTAGTAAAAGTAAAGAAGCATACTAAAACCTCCAGACGGGGACCCTTAGTCCACCAAACCAGGTGGATAGACCAGAGAAAACCTTCCAACTCTGAGTGGAACAACTCTTCCCTAAACCGTGAACGCACAATCATCCATCACAAACGGGACACTTTCAGACAGACCATGGGTCGTGAATGCTCAAAAGATGTGCATGATGCATGTTGGGCTAAAATAAAAGAAATCATTAAAATGAATGCAAAGAAAGTCATAAAATAGAAAGTACTCGAGAATAGTATTGCTAGACCGGGACAATCAAGGTCAAGCCACTATCCGCAACCACTGTGTGCAAGATAGAACTGTCGTCCCCCAATTCTCCCAACCTAACGGCCTATCTGATGATTAAACGCGTGCACCTAGATCATCATTATTTTTGTTATAAGGGAACATCAGATCCTGGAACACATGAATGACCAGCCGGTTCTCAAGATAATATAATATAGGTACCATATAATAATGCATTAAGGGACATAGGGATCGAGGTACTTACCTGACTTACCTGTCCGGCCAGAGTAATGTAGCCATGCTGCAAATGATCATGAACAAGGTTTTGCAATCATATATATATCATGAAATAATTCAATTGAGCCAAAAGTTTATTGATTAAACACACAATGTGATGGGAATCAATATCGGGCACTAACTTTTTAGTTTGCATTTGTGTCCTTTTATTTACATTTATATCCTTGGGAAAATGAGTTTACAATTGTAAGGCTTTATAAGCCAATTTGTTAGTCCTTAAGGATGTTTGGGTTTATTTGTAAAAGTCTAGTAGGTCTAGCAGGGTCCCCCACCTTCTTCCCCATTGGTCCACTTAGGCTCTAGGACCCATGTGGGAGTGGTCCAAGGTCCAAGGTGGGCTTCTAGAAGCTTGGACCATTCAAGGGGACAAGAGAAGAAAAAAGTCCAAGATCCCCTCCCCCCCTTTTAAGACTTTTATGCATGTTGTAATTTATTTAATTATGGTCATTGACCACATGGGAGAAATAATTCTTTCATCCCTTATTTACCCTTCCCTAACCCTAGATCTGAGGATAGTCTAGGTCATTTGTATTTTCATATAAATACCTTGTATTTCCCATTTTATGAGAATTAATGAAGAGAATTTTCATTGCAATTGTGCAAGAGCCATTGGGCGCCCCTCCTCTCTCCTCTCTCCCACCCCATTACAGATGGATTTCTGTGAATTCCTTGAGGTGTGAAGCCTCCCTTCTACCCCCTTCCTGAGTGAGAAGCTCAGCACCGCCGCCATCGAGCCGCCATCGCACTGCCACCACCGCGTCTTCAGAGTTCTATCCACCCCTGGATAGAATAGTAAAGCGTGATTTTTAGCTCTCCATAAAGAGCTCAGGTCACGCCCAAAATTGGAGGGTGATGTCCCCACGTCCCCCCCATCCTCCACAAAAAAATTCAGGCCAGTAAACCTTCGTTTGTTATTTTTTCCCCGAGTTTTTGTTCTCCCCTAGTAATCTGCCAGTCTACAGATCTGCGGGATAGTGTTCTGTTGCGCTATTTTTCCCACCCCCTTAGCCACCTTCAGAAAATCCCCAAAAATTTCCAAGTGTTCCTCACATCCCCCTTTCCACTCGTAATTTTCCCAGATTCTAGATCTTCCATTTTACCCCCAGTAAAAATTCATTCTCAAGCAGATCCATGTCTGTCCTGACAGTCTGTAAACAGATCCACAGAAAAACACGTAGTTTGCAGAGCTTCCCATTTCCAATCCTCTTCTTTGATGGCTCAGTAAAAAATATATGTTGTAGCCCTTTGAGT
The DNA here is from genome assembly GCA_022559845.1 of Amorphophallus konjac. Lineage (NCBI taxonomy): Eukaryota > Viridiplantae > Streptophyta > Magnoliopsida > Alismatales > Araceae > Amorphophallus > Amorphophallus konjac. The sequence goes on from CM040117.1 coordinate 189,281,615, forward strand.
CCTCTTTCCAACGGCACAAACCTTGTCTCGATCCGCCTCCAGATCTGAGCACAGAAATTCCTATCGTGGAGGCACGCAAATCTATTTCGTGAACAGACCTGCAGAGGCAGCAGCAAAATAATTCCAAATTAATTATCTCTGCCCAGTTTCAGGAACCGCCACTTCAGGGAGTCGACCAGGGACGTCCCGCCAACGTCCCAGCCAACCGTTGCCTCCAGAAGAGCCCAGTAGGATGTCATCCCTTTGGAGGCCCGTGCTTGCTGTCCTGTAAACCAGAACTGAGTTGGGCGAGTTTGAATAGTGTCGAGTCGGATCAGCAGCCCGTCTCCGCCTCGAGAGCCCTTCCGGCTTGCTGCCCGTCAACCCAAGATCGGTCCTCGCGGCCCCACTTGTAGCCCTTTACCTCCCTACGTGGAGTGGGCAAAGAAATCATTACTGTAATTAATTTTATTACTGTACCAGGAGTTACCGTACTTGGCCGGGGTCGTCTTACCCACGCCCGGAGCGTGGAGGTATACTCGCCACCCTCCTCGTAGGCATTTGCTTTACTCGTATGCATTTCTATATGCCGCTGCATGAGTGTGATAGGTTAATTTAGCTTGTTATATTATTTCAATCACCGCTGCGAGAGAGAGCGTGACCATCCCGTGACCCGATCCGGGCACGAAAGAGAAAGTCGATCGGGTCACGAAAGAGAAAGCCGACCACCCTAGCTCACTGCCGGCTTCTCAACCGCGCAAGTCCGTACGCTTCCCTCGCTAAGGGACGATTGCGAGCTTGTCTAGAGTCCAAGGTTCGCATCCAACTTGGAGTCGAGTCCGCCGTCCGTCCCGCATCACAATGCAGCAAAATAGGGCTTAAAAGCATCATTCATCATTTCAGCACATACACGGTCTGCTCCAGACCGCCAAACGATATAAACGGTCCAGATAGGACTGTAAGGGCAATGCTAATTTGAATCTCATCGTGGCATTGGCATGGCCCAGTGCCAGACCGCCCAGTGCGAAGAACGGTCATAGACAGACCACTTAAGCGGAGCTGAGTCGCCACTAATGAACGGTCTGATCTGGGACCGTCTAAGAAATAAACGGTCTATCGATAGACCGCGTATTGATCGTCGGTTTCAAAAACATAAACCGATGCCTCCCCTTGTCTTCCTCCCTCAACTCTCTCTATTCCCTCACCGAACACGGAAACCCACTCCATCCTCCATCCTCTCATTCCCTCTCAAGCTCTCTCCCCCACTTGCTCTTCAGCCTTTCTAACCCTTTTATGCGTTTTAAGAAGCAAGCTTTGAAGTGCCTCATCCGTCGGATGGTCTGAGAAGAAGCTTCGCCGCCGCCAGTGAATCCCACGGGGGACGCAGCACCACCGCCAGCTGAGGAAGCACCCCTTCCGATAGTCAGGATGTCGGAGGAGGAGGTGCCACCACCGGCAGATGAAGCGCCGGCGACAACGATTGAGACCCCGGCCAAGGCTCCACGTTCCTCCGAGGTAGGCCGTGGAGCCCAAAACCCCCTCATTTGGATGTTTTAGTAAGTGCATGTTTAGCCTAGGTGAAGGAGATGGGGCTTACGACCCCTTAGGGATGATTGTAGGGCTTCTAGGGCCACTACCCATGGTGGGGGAGAGCTCGGGTGCCGGTGGGCACGGCGAGTAGAAAACGGTTGTAATAGGGACCATCCAGGAAATATACGGTCCATAGAGGACCGTCTCATGGTGAGAACGGCCAAAACCAAACCACCCCAAAGGCTAGAACGGTCCACGGGTGATCGCTCAATAGGATTCGAATCGGCGGGGTAGAAGCGGTCTATGGTAGACCGTTAAGACCTTGGACGGTCCTTCTGAGACCGTTCAAAACTAAACCGTGGGGAACAAAACGGTCTCTAACAGACCGTCTATCAGTGAAAAAATGGTCAAATGATGACCGTATAGATCCAGATCAGGAGAGAGGGCCTAGGGGGGATGAAAGCTGTCTAGGTCAGACCGTTTGATGGCCCAGACGGCTCCCCTGGGACCGCTTAGATTAATCCACGGGGAACAAAATGGTCTCTACCAGACCGTCCATTAGGACAAACGGTCGACGGGTGAAGGTGTAGGGTAAGATGAATGGGAGGGTTTATGGGGAATAGAAAACGGCCCAGCAGGGACCATTGGGGATTCAAACGGTCAATCGACGACCGTTGGAGGGATTCAAAAATGGTCCTAAGGGGGCCGCCTACTTCACAGACTGTATTTTTTTCTTTTATTATTATATATATATATATTGTTATTCTTATTTATTGTAATGCATGACTTATTATGACATAAATGACTGATGCAAATTGTTTAAATGTTTGCAGGGAAAGTGCCGAACCCGAATCTCATGGCTCCAGGTCCGTGCAGTGTACCTAGCACTGCCGGACTTCCAGTGAGAGCGGCTGGCAGCCATGGGATTTGGGGAGTTCCTCAGCACGAAGGTCACGCGGCTCAACACTGCACTCCTCTATGCCTTACACGACTGGTGGGACCCGGTGAGCCGCACGTTCCACTTTCCATGGGGCCACATGGTCCCGACATTGGAGGACGTCGCGCGCATCACCAGCCTGCGAGTGCATGGGTTGCCGTCAAGCGGGAGGACGCTGGTGGACTACCAAGAGCTGGCTCAGAGGCTTCTAGGCCTGGAACTGCTACGGCCGGAGCGATAGTCGACGACCCTGTAGCGGGCGAAGCTGCAGGAGAGCCTCGACTTGCGAGGAGTAGTTATTGCGATAGGGGAGCTCCCGGAGCAGCACCTCAGGAGGCTGACGGAGCAAGCGCGGGAGCGGGTAGCAGCCGCTCCAGGACCAGAGGCGGACATCATCTTGAGGAGGTTCCAGATGCTGCTCTTCGGGAGGCTGCTGTTCGCCACCTGGGCAAACAGCGTCAGCTGCCGACTACTGCCTTTACAGAAGGAGGTGGACCGCATCGGGGAGTACGCGTGGGGAGCGACAGTCCTCGCCTTTCTTTTCGACACCCTCAGCTCCACGAGCCGGCGTAGCATGCTCGGTGGCATCTCCCCACTGCTATAGGTACGACTCAGATCCCTAAAATGATTATGCAACTGTTATCTCTATATGATTTCTATATGCTGACATTTGATGCAATGCAATGCAGGTGTGGGCCTATGTGCACCTCCCCGGGCTGGGGAGAGGAGAGGAGACGTACCCCAACCGACTACCCATCGTGAGATGGTGGACAGCACCTTGAGAGGTGGGCTCCCTACGTCGCCAGGTCCGGGCGATTCAGGATGACCTCGACTCACTACCCTACGCTTAGGTAACGAAACTTGACCTTTGAGTAAAATGCAACTATATGATTATATGCTGACACAATTGCCTGATTGACAAGTCCGGTGGACGCCTTACCAGGGAGAGGGGAACGAGGGCTAGCCATGGGTAGTGGCGGCCCTGGAGTATGCGGGTCGAGACATTTGGCTCCACTGCATGAATGTGGCGGAGCCACTCCACTACCGGCTAGTGATGAGGACCCTCGGCGTCCACCAGGCGGAGGTCGAGTTCCCGGCGTGCGAGAAGCCGGAGGAGCGTGTGGGACGCCACGCGCGAGGGTTGGCGGCGGAGATCGACTGGACTGTTCGAGCGTCGAAGTAGATCCAGGACTGGATGGCACTCGGGCGAGTGGTACGCGCCCGACCCGAGAGCGTCGAGGCCTACCTCACGGCCTATGCCCGATGCTACGGAGACCAGGTCTTCCGTGGCACTCGACGACCGATACGACTCTAACCTTATGATTCTTAGTATGCTTTATGATTATGATGGATTGACACTTGACTTTTACATGCAGCTCGACCTCCAGGGGTGGATCGCCGAGCTCCAGGGCCTTCTCCACTCTTCAGTCCAGTAGAGGGATGAGCTCCGACAGGCGCTGGACCTCCTGGTGAGTTTCACTAAACCTTAGACTTAATGGTGCATATGCTTATGATATTGACTAACCTGGAATTCTAAATGCAACGAGCCGAGGGGACCCAGCGTTAGGGAGCTGACACACCTTCTTCCTCCTCCCAGCCATCCGCGGACCGTGCTGTGCGGGACGCGGAGTTCGCTAGGATGGTGACACGGGCCGAGGAGACCAAGGCGGCACTCGCCGAGAGGGTAAGTAAACACTTGCACTTTCTAGTTGATTATGATTACGAAATGCAACAAACTGACTATGATGCATGTACATGCAGACGACTGAGCTGATGGCGTCCCTGAGTGAGATCACTCGACTGAGAGGGGAGCTGGAGTGTAGCCGACCAGCAGACCCGACAGAGATGGCACTCCTCCGGGCAGAGCTGGAGTGACTCCGGGCTGGGGCCGCAGAGACGGAGCGGATCCGGGCTAAGTGGGACCGATCCCGGGTCCAGGTGGCGAAGCTGGAGGGTGCTGTGGAAACCTACGAGAGGATGTACCAGAGGCCGGAGCGCAGCGGAGCTTCGAGTGGCACACATGTTACGCACGACACGCACAACTCCTACAGAGGGTACTTCACGAGTTCCTCCGATCGTCGGGGGAACGAGAGGGAGGAGCGACGCCGGTGGCGGCATGTAGAGGAGAGCACCTCCATGGCGCTACCAGCAAAGCGCCATGAGGGCTCAGGGGAGAGCGGCGGCCCAAGGGAGGGTCAGGCCTGATGTACCATGAGACACATGTACTTTTGTTATGATATTATGATATAGCATGTTTTGATTTCTTCTTTTGATTTTGCAAATGTGTGCATGACGACACTGACCGACTGACAACGAATCCTAGACTAACACAGGAGAGAGAGATGGAGAGACTCGAATAGAATTGGTGCAAAGTAACATGACATTAAGGCATCAGAGAGAGAGACAGTCCACCAAATGGCCACTCCTAGGGATAGACAGTCTAGCAATAGACCATTGCAGATCTCCTTGCCATGAGCTCGAACAAGATCATAAACGGTCGCTCCTGGACCGCGCAACCTGGAAAGACAATTTGTTTTTGACCATTCGAACCAAGAGACGGCCTTACAAAGACAGTTTATGCTGCCAGAAAGATGAAGTGTGTAGAAGGCACGTAAACGGTCTATCGAGGACCGTCTTAAAGATACTGTGGTCGCCCGATAGATCGCAAATTAGGAAACCCGGATGACTACGATCGGGACTCTCTTGGAGAGTCCCAAACCATGGGTAATGGACCCTAATCCGAGCTAAAGCCTATCCTAACCTGTTTTGGTGTTAGCCTACCTCAATCCTAATGAGATTAGGCCAAGTGTTTGGGCTCTATAAGTATGGAGCACCTTAAATTCATTTTCCGCACCACAACCCTCTTCTAGGTCTTGAAAACCTTGCTAAACCTTCCCAAATCATCATGAAGAGGGCTTTTGAGGGAAGCTCCATGGGTGAGGCCGCTTACCACGGGCCAAAGTCGGCCAAAAAAGAGTATGGTGCACTGCAGAGGTTGACCACCATCCTTGGGCATCTGAGCTCCAGCCCTTTGAGAGAGGTAAGCCAAAGCAACCTCTTTTATCTAATTCAACTTCCTTCAAAAGTGCTTATTATTCTTTCTCTTTTCCTCTCTTTGTTCTCCTTCTCCTTTCTCATCACTTCAGCTCCTTCCCGGCCCCAGGCGATATTCCACCCTGAAGTGGATGTCTCCCATGATCTGTGAGCTCCCCATAGCAGTGATATCCATCTTAAGGGCCTGGTACTTGCACCCTCTTTTAATCCTAGCCAAAAATTACCCCAAGCTTTCATTGGATTGGCACAGCATCACAGCTCTAGTAGAAGTATGGCATCCCCAGACGCATACCTTCATCTTCCCATCCTTTGAGGTCACCATCTTATTAGAGGAGGTAGAGACTTATCTTTCCCTTCCTAGATCTAAACTTGGTGAGGAAGACTTAGTTTGCCACACTGTTGCCCCTGTAGATCCTACCCTCATTCTAGGGGAATTCCTACCCAGCACTAAGGATATCCGTACCATGATTGGCCCACACCACATCCCTTTGCTACCCCTGAGCCAGTGGGTCATAGCTCATTGTAAGAATAAGTGTGGGTGGGATTAAGCCATAGCTAAAGTTGTTTCTATCTGCTTATGTGGTGCCATACTCTTCCCCTCTGCCGACCATGTCCTGGACATTCCCAACCTTAGCACGATTAGTGGACTATGGCGGGGTCTTTCCATTTCTCAGGCCATCCTTGCTTATTTGTATGAGGGTCTTAGCTCAGCAGCCTTAGGAGGCCCACTATTTGGCTCTATGATCCTTCTTGAGTGCTGGATGGGGGTCAGGCTAAAATTCATACCTAGGGAGGACATCACTTCTGTCAGTCGTATCTTTGGGAGCCATCCACTTTTCTTTATTGGCGGTGCTTTCAAGTTTTCTCAGCAGGTGGAGTGTCGCACCGCGGACAAGAAGACTTGGGATGAATGGCGCCTCTACATCAACACTTTGCCCCTGGACCGGTTCGTGATGTGCCCATCCTTCCTCTACGGCACCACCCTCAGGCTTCCTAGGAGGCTTGGGCTTGACTTGAGGCTTGTGGGAGACACCACCTTGGCGATGTATAGCCCACACATGTGCTTTCTACAGGTTGGACTTGCCCGTACGACAGTTCCAGCACTACCCCACCTTCCTGCACTACAGGCGATGAGACTTGGGACAGAGGAGGATGAGCAGACGGTCAGGAGTGCCCTGATCATGTGGGAGGTCTGCAGGGTGCGTACCCTACCAGTGGAGGTGACAGAGCTTCTGGAGGAGTATCAGGCCTATGTGAGAGAGTTGCATGAGATTCGACCTCGCGGGGATGCCTGGCTGAGGATTGAGTGATTTATCATTTATGATGTATCGAGACCCATGGATTGATCTTGATTTGTTTGATTTTGAATAAAGGAATGGAATGCTTTGATTAAATGAGATTGGCCTTCTCTTTTGTGCATTTGTGTGGATTAAGGTGGTTCTCTAGAAGGGAAGCGATCTACAAGAGGCCGCTGGATGAGTTAGACAATCATCATGTGACCGCCGACCTAAGCCAAACGGTCTTAGCTAGACCGCTCAACAGACGGATGTCAGACATTTAGGACAAGGGCCCATGCGATCTATCGAGGGACCATTTAGGCTCATAGAATGGTTAGTGAAAGACCGCTCAACTTTGGGCGCAAGGAAAAGTCAGTCGGCTGGTGAGATATAATGAAGGCGGCCCTATGGAGACCGTCTAGAAGGATGAAATGGTCACATTGTGACTGCTTGAGAGATTGAAACGGTCGCCTAGAGATCGCTGATCTGTAGATGCTAGAATTACCCGTGAACATGTCCTTGCACACATAGTTAAACACAAAAATAGGTTAGATCTGTTCTAGGCTTAACCCCTTGCCTAGGGCAAGCCTGATGTGAGACCAATTCTTGAATTTTGGTCAAGGGGTTAAGCCTTATTAAAAAGGCAAACGGAAAAGAATAGGGGAAATGCAAATGCATGCCATGCAATGCAATATGCGATGAATAAATAAATTTTTTTAGATTTTGAAATATATGATTTTTTTAGATTTTAAAATATCTGATTTTTTTATTTTTAAAATATCTGATTTTTAGTTTATTTTTTATTTTAAAATATCTGATTTTTTTGGATTTTTGAAATATCTAATTTTTTTGTGGATTTTGAAATATCTAATTTTTTGTGGATTTTTTTTGAAATATCTGATTTTTTGTGGATTTTGAAATATCTGATCTTTTGTGGATTTTTGAAAGCCATTTCAGTCCCGGCAACGAGAACTCTACCTGTCTCACTAGGAATCTCCTGCGCCTGGCGTGCTTTAAAGGTGACAATCCCCAGCCGAGGACCATTTCTTGTAACGGTGCTTCTACCGAAGCCATACCCAAGGTACAGTCTTAGTCTGTGAAAAATAAAAGAGAATTAAGGAGGTAAGCCTAAGGCTAGGTATAGGAGTTTTCAAGGCTTGAATTCTTCTCATGACGGCTTTTCCAAGGATTCAGTCTGTTGCGCAGGGGCTTTATGTCCATCATCGAACCTTCATCCATGCTAGGCACGCATACGACAGGGCTCATAACGTCCCGCGGGGAAACTGTCCTGCCACTCTTGCCATGCCTAGTTTCATTTTGCTGGAGCATTAGGATTTTTGAGCTTTGAGCTTCTAAATGGACCTTCTGGTTCTTGCTTTGATTATGGCTCACTTTCTCTCTTTCTTTTCTTTTTTCTTGTTTCTTTTCTTTTGTGGAGTGAGGTCATAATGGACTGCCCCTATTTGAGACTTTTTCCATCAAGGCGTCTAGATTAGTCATCGCGCCCTTACTCACTACTTGTCCCCAGGTTCAGCCGAAGGGAGAAACGGACAAGGGTCTTTACTTCCCCCGGGTATGGCCAAGGAGAAACGGTGTTACACAAAGCTTAGGACAATCGACCAGAGATGCCGTGAAGTGTGTGAATGCCGGATTCGAGATCTCCTTTTGCGATCGAGGGAAGGGACATTTCACTACCAGGCCTTCATTAGCTTGACTCTAAGGGAAAAAATGTTTAAGATATAACCCGTTCCACGGGTGAGACAATTCTTCGCCCTTCGCGTTGACTAGACGGTAAGCATTCCCAGGATAAACTTCTTTGATTACAAACGGACCCTCCCAGTTGGGTTGCAGCTTAGACCTAGGACCTCCTGATCGAATAAATTTGCGTTTCAAAATCATATTTTCCACTTGAAATTTTCTTTCGATGACCTTCTTTTGAAAATGACGCGAGACACACTTTTGGTAAATGGAGACATGATTGGCCTCATTAAGTCTCTTCTCGTCCAAGAGTTCCAGTTGGACTAGCAACGCCTCTCGACGTTCATCGAGATTAAGTTCTTTGTCTAGCTGCACTCTTAGGGAAGGGATCAAAATCTCATATGGGAGTACCGTCTCCATCCCATAAGTGAGAGCAAAAGGAGTTTGCCCCGTGGGAGTACGGATGGAGGTGCGATAAGCCCGTAGAGCTTCTATTAATTTATCGGCCCAATCAGCGAATTTATGCGACTCCCATGTTTTCTTGATGATTTTTAGAAAAGTCTTATTAGTGGTCTCGGCTTGGCCGTTGCCTTGGGGATAGTATGGTGATGAATGATGTAATGACATGTTGAATTTCTTACAAAGGTCATGAAGTTCTTGTGACACGAATTGCGGTCCATTGTCGGTGACGATATCGCTTGGCACTCCAAACCGTGAAATGATGTTCTTGAGGATGAAGCGGCAAACTGTGGTTGCTCTGATTTCCGCATATGCTTTGGCTTCAGCCCACTTGGTGAAATACTCCGTAGCGGTGAGGATGAAAGATTTCTGTTTGGTTTGAGAGTTTGGATCACCTAGTGGGCCTACAATATCAAAAGCCCACATGGAGAATGGCCAAGGAGCAGAAAGAGGTTGGAGAGCTGAAGCAGGAGCATGAATCTTATCGGCATGAAGTAGGCATTGAAGACACCTACGGACATAGGTGGAACAATCTTCCTCTAAGGTTGGCCAGTAATAGCCCTGTCTAAGAATCTTCTTCGCCAAGGCCTGACCATTAACATGCCCTCCACATTCACTCGAGTGAGCTGCTTCAACAACTTTCAAGCCTCATCATCGTCCAGACACCTCATGATAACTCCATTAAGAGCAAGCCTATACAATTCTCCCGCAATGATTGTGTATCTGGAGGCGACTCTTCTTATGGCCTTGCGCTGCGCGGCGTTGGCTGATTCTGGGAATGACTCATCCCTGCAATATTGCTCGATTTCGTGGTACCAAGGCAATTCCTCCTCTTCTAAGATTTCCTCAAGCTCTGTTAAGGATACTTCTTTCAAATCATCCTTCGCAGCCTTCCTCTCTACAGATTTCTTAAGGTTATCAAACCACGGATCCTGAAGGGAAGGAGCATCTAACCGCTGGACCACAATGGTCTCAGTGGTGCGACTGAGGGGAAAGGAAAGTGAAGAAGCAAGTGACGCAAGTGCATCGTCGAGAATATTCTAAGATCGAGGGATGTGAATGTAAATCAGCTTGCGGAATTACTTAGCCAAGAGCGTGACCAAATCTTGATAAGGTTTAAGCTTAGGGTCACGGGTGCGATAGGTAGAGAGAACCTGGCGGAGCACCAACTGAGAATCTCCTATAATGTTCAAGTATCGTGCGCCTAGAACGTAGGTGTGCTTCAATCTAGCAAGGAGAGCCTCATACTCGGCTATGTTATTGGTAGCTGAAAAAGAGAGCTGATATGCAATGGGAATAGTCACTCCCTCTGGAGTGAGAAGGACGGCGCCGATCCCTCGGCCCTGAGAATTGAGTGCACCATCGAAGTGAAGCGACCAGTATGGGTGATGAGTGAGCACAGCCAGGTGTTCATCAAGGAACTCATCCTCGATAGAATCTGTACAAGGGATAGGTAAGTGAGCAAGATGTTCAGCAATAGCATATCCCTTGATTACTTTCTGAACGACGAAGGTAATATCGAATTGAGAGAGAAAGCTCTACCAGCGAGCTAACCTGCTAGAAAGGACGGGTTTATCTAGGAGATAGCGGATTGGGTTCATTCTAGAGATCAACCTAACCTCATGGGAAAGGAAATAGTGTTTCAATTTCTGGGCTACCCAAACTAAGGCTGGGTAGGTCTTCTCCATGGTGGTATACTTAGCTTATGCAGGATTGAACAACCTAGAGAGGTAATAGGCTGCCCTTTCCTTTCCTTTGTTGTCCACTTGTGCCAGGACAGCTCCTAGGGAGTCCTCAATAACAGAAATGTACAAGATCGGGGGTTTACCAGGAACAGGGGGTTGCAAAACTGGGGGATTAGACAAATAAACCTTTAGATCCTCATAGGCCTTTTGACATTGTTCATTCCATTCAAATTTGGCACCCGCCTTCAGCAGTTCGTAGAATGGACGACACCTTTGCCAATGTTGAGATATAAACCTTCGAATGAACTGTAAACGCCCAATCAATCCTCGAAGCTCAGTAATGTTCTTATGCGGTGGCATATCCATAACGGCATTTGCTTTGTTCAGATCAATTTGAATCCCCCGCTTACTAACTATAAAACCTAATAACTTCCCTGATGATACCCCAAACAAACATTTCTTTGAATTCATTTTCAGTTTATACTCCCTAGCCCTTTGTAACACCTTGGCCAGGATAGCAGGGTGCTCTTCCTTCGACCTCGATTTCACTAAGATATCATCCACATACGCTTCCATATAAACATGCATCATGTTGTGGAAGATTGCCATCATTGCCTGTTAGTATGTGGCACCCGCATTCTTCAGTCCAAATGGCATGACTACGTAGCAGTAGGTGCCCCAGGGCGTGGTGAATGAGGTCTTTTCTTGATCTTCCGGAGCTAGACGGATTTGGTTATACCCTGAATATCCATCCATAAATGAGAGGGCTTCGTACCCAGCCGTGTTGTCCACCAACACATCGATATGAGGAAGCGGGAAATCGTCTTTAGGACATGCCTTATTCAAGTCCCTAAAATCGATGCAAATTCATACTTTTCCATCCTTTTTCATCACATGGACTATATTTGCTACCCATTGAGGATACAAAACAACTCGAATGAACTTGGCCTTATGCAATTTGTCTACTTCATCTTTTATCCTCAAGGCCATATGGGGGTGGAATCTTCTCAATTTTTGCTTAACGGACGTTGCCCCTGGTTTGAGTACAAGTTTGTGCTCCACCAGGGTGGGGTCAAGGCCTGGCATGTCCTCGTAGGACCAAGTGAATGAATCGCTATACTCCCTCAGAACCTTGACTAACTCCTCTTCAACTTGAGGAGGGAGATTAGCAGAGATGATTATGTCCCTGGGATCCTCTTCTATTCCAAGATTAATTTCTTTCGTGGGTTTATCCACTGTCGACGACGGTTCATCAAATCTCTTTAATCCTTGTGCGTACAAATCGGCAGTGTCATCCACGTTGCTATCCTCATAATCGATCGGGTCTTTCTCATCTATGATCTCATAAACACCTAACCCATCGTCGCTCCAAACCCCACCTAGTTCCTCATCATCCTCCAGGACGATGGCTGTCTCTACAAACTCATGGCATCTAAGGAGGCCGTGGCAACGCTGAGCAAGATCCTGTAGAAACCTATCAGGAATGGTTTTAGAATAACGCGTCACTGGGTGCGTAGCAAGCGTGGAAGGGTTGGAGACATTAGAACAAGACCCTACTTCACTAGACCCAATCGACTCTACTTCACTAGACTCAACAAGCCCTACATCTAACTTAGAGGATAGAAAATCTATAGGAAGGGAACCGGGGGCCTCGTGCCCCTGGGAAGAGGACTGATAAAACACAGCATAATCCTCCACTGAAATCTCCGTTTTAAAATTGGCATTTTTTTTGGAGACTGGTGGAGACCATGCAGCAAGATGAATCAAAGGGGGAAGGAGGAGGAGGAAGTTTAAGGGGGAAGAGAGACGGAAAAGAACATCGAAGAAGGGATCGGAGGAGGAAAACCACATAGTGGAGAGATCAACAGGTGGGAAGCGCCCACATGAACATGGCATAAACAACACCTCAGCTGGCATTTCTGTAAAAACACGGATCGATCAAGATTGGAGGTGAGCGGCGTCTGAACTCCAGCTCTTGAAACAATCAAGTAAGATGGGAAGGAGGCCAAGAAAAGGCGATAAGGGACCTCCCTTCTTCCCGCGGACTTTGAGCTGGCTTCACTGGTGTGTACTTTACAAGCCGCATCTCGGGCTTTCTCAAACGATTTTCTTCATAAAACAGCTTCTTCAAACTTTCACAGAAATCTTCCATATCACCTATCGGCCCCTTCAGCTGTGGTGGCGGTCAGAAACAGTGCAGGCAGCATCTTCCTTCTCATCAGGACGGGCTGGTGTCTTCAGGGTGCTGGGTTGCAACGGTCCCTTGACAAAATGCTGACGGTAATCCCATGTCAGCGGTCCTGAATCTCCCAGAATTGATAATGCGGACTCCCGATACCCGAGGCCTCTTCTATTCATTTCTCTGCCCCTTGGGACGGGCTTAGTCTGCCCCTGCAATTGAGCGTCGAGACCCATGCCTGGCTGGTAACCTAGTTTCAGTATCATGTTCCAGCCCTTGGAGTCTCTTATTTTGGGCTTCGCCTTGATGTTAACTGGTGCAGTGGTGGGCTTGCGTGACGCATATGCCTATGGAAAATCAAGGTCGAGCACTGAAATCACCAGCTTGTTACTTGGCCATAGGGTCGGCAAAATTTTATTGGAAATAGCTTCAACAGAGTGCACCATGGAGATGCTCTTTACCTTCACCACCCGCCCTTGGAATGGAAACTTGAGGCACTAGTGCGCGGTAGAAGGTACGGCATGAAGACTATCTATCCATGGATGACCCAGGATGGCCTTGAACATTGGATCAATATCTAACACATAAAATTCAATGGACATTGACAACGGCCCGAGCTCTACTTGAACAGTAATCACCCCATGGCACGCTCTTCTGGAGTTGTCATAAGCTGCTATGGTTGTTGGGGTTGGCCTCAGCATATCTTCAGAAATATTGCAGGCGCGTAGAGTGCTGAGTGCACAAACATTTATAGAGGCCCTAGTATTAACCAAAACCGCATCTATAGCCACCTTATTCAAGGTGATGGAGATGCATAGCGGCATTTGGCGGGATTCGGGGGTGCCAAATCAGTCTTAGAAAAAGAGATGGCAGGGCCCTTTCCTTACTGTTGCTAGGGCCGAGGGAAGGCTGTCCATTGCCATGTCCTCGCTGACCATGACTTTTTGAAGAAAAGTCTTCAGAGCATCTTGGTGCAGCGTGGACCACTTAATCAACTCCAATATAGATATCTTGGCCGACGTTCGGTCCAAGTGCTACAATAAATCATACCTTGTGCCAGGTAAAGGGTCAGCTTCTTCTTGTTCAACTACTGCTGATGGAAACTGAGGGTTGGGTGCAGATGCACTGGTAGAGGGATAACTTCTTTGGAATAAACACCCGCTCTGAAGGGCAAGGTTTTATGTCGGCACAGCATCAGATGGACTCACAATGGGTGACTTGATAGGCCCAGTGGGGTAAGTAGGGGGAGAAAAAGTGGTGGTGATGACGGTGGGGGTAGGCCTAATGGGCCCTAGCAGAAGGATAATGGGGGACGGGCTAGGTGAGGGGGTGACAATGGAGGGCATGATGGGTGATGGTGCGAGGATTGGCGAAGTGGTAGGCGATGTGGTGGGAAACAATAAGGGTCTAGAAGGGATGGCGGGTGTTGTGGAGGTTATGGTGGTGGGCCGAATGATAGTGGGGATAGAAGGCGAAGGGGGGTTGTTGTAGGATGGTGGAGGGCCAAAAGGTGAGTGAGAGTCTCGTCATCATAGGACCACCCAGCATTGGGAGCCGGGCGGTGGACCACGTTTACTTGAGCCGGTGCTGGCGGCTGTGGTTGTGGAGCGGGCGGGTGGTTTGGCATTGGATTCTGATGAATCCCTAACTCTGGTGCAGGATGCTGCTGCTGGGGTTGAGGTTACTGTGGCTGCTGCTATTGCAGCGCCGGCTGCTACGGCCTCGACGCCTATCTTCTTCTTTCTTTGATCTCTGTAATCAACTTATGTATTTCTGCCCAATCAATCCGCTATCCCTCGTGCAAGTCATAGACAAAATCACAGAATTGGTAACACCTCTTAATCGTGTGCCCGGGCTGCCCATGAAATATGCAAAATCTGGACGGGTCAGCGGCGAGATTCCAGTTCGGGCGTTCCGGGGGAAGCTGAAGATCACTAGTGTGCATAAGGGCTAAAAAGATGTCTGGCAAGGTTTCCGGTAAGGGAGGGTAATGGGCTCTCTTGGGACCCGGGCGAGCAGGTGCGTAGCCATTTGGTGGAGGGACATTATGGTATTTTGGCGGCTGTTGTGGCTGTTGTGGCAGTGGTGGTTGCTGAGGAGCGGGATACGATGGTTGGGTAGTTGGCGGAGCGGAAAACTGGGGGTTGCGGGGAGGTTGCTGGAAGCGAGGTGGAGCGGATTGGTTGGGGAAGTGGACAGCCTGTACCTGCTCATTCGTCTGGACTCCCTCGATAACTGGGCCCTACGGTTTTCTAGCAGGTTTGGGCTTCTGGGCCTCGAACAAGGAGTGAATGGGGGAGTCCTTAAATTGGGTTTGGACAAACCGGGCCCTACTGTACAACTGGTGCATATTGGAAATGTCATTCATAGCTAAGATGTTCCGGAAGGTGGGGGTGGCATTGGAAATCAATAGCTTGACTTTTTCTTCCTCCGAATCTGCCCGGCACACGTGAGGCCATCTGCCTCCATCTGTCAGCATAGGTGGCGAAGTCTTAGTCAGCTTCATCTTCTCGGCCACCAGATCAGTAAAAGAATACTCAGGCCCACCCGGTCTTCGAATCTCTGAATAAATTTTTCTTTCACAACTTTAAAACTCTCTGCCTCTTCCAATGGCAGAGTGTAGAACCATTCCAATGCAACCCGTCCAACGAGCGGCGGAAAAGATACGCCATGAGGCATCGTCGTATTGAAACTGAGCCGACTCATATAGAACTCCCTTATGTGATGAAGGGGTTGCCATTCCATTGTACTTGCGGTACGCCGGGAGCTCCGACTGGGGAGGGAAACGTATGTCCCTGAAATTGGGAATGGGGATATCAGCAAGGGATTGTGGGCCGACCCGCTTGTGAAGGAGGTCAATCTGCTGCTGCATGGCAGCCCACTTATCAAGAAGTTCCCGTTCCTGGGATGGAGGAGGCAAGACTGGGAGGGGAGACCCAGTGTAAGGGGCCGAAGGATAGGTAGACGGAGGGGGTAACCCGTAAGAGGGATAATGGGCCAAGGATGGGCCCAAATCCGTGGGAGCCAAATGGGCAGCCCCTGTCTGAGGGCGTGAGAAATCAGCCGGGCCTACAAGGGCCTGCGGCGCTGGAAAGGTGGTCCGATAAGGATCTGGGCAAGAAGATGAAAGGAGCGGGGTCGTCCCCTTGTCAAGAATCTGATGGGCCGAGCTAGAAGCTTGGCCCGCCTCTAGATTGGTGAAGCGGAGGACCTTGGGCTGGACGGGGGTAAGATCGATGGGAGTAGCAGACGAGGCCCCCAGCCAACTAGCCAAAGATAAAGAAGGGGCGGCAGTAGACACGCCTTGGGGAGGAATTGAAGACGGGGCATCCGGCCCTTGCAAAGCCTGGCGGAGAACATGGAGCTGGGTTGGATCCAGCTGGGCCATCATATGAAGAATATGACTGGCCGAGTTATGAGTAGACGAATCAGAAGGTGAGGGCTGACCACCCTCAATAGCAACGGACGGGAGAGGAGGGGCGGATCCCTCTCTTCCCTACACATTCGCGACCCTGGGCGGGTCCTCTAAGAGTCCCTGAGGAAGAGAATCCTCGCGGGAGTGAGAGAAATCGTAGAAAGACATGGTAGGTGAGGAATCAAACAGAGGATTGAAATAGGAAATGAACGAGGAATTGCCCCTAGGAGAAGATCCTGTGGGTGTGAAGTAACTCCACATGCAACGCACACCTTTAACAAAAGAAACAACATCACTTGGTAAGAACCTAAACAGAGATGACCAACAAAAGTGTACACCCAAAGAGAAGAGAAGAGGCAACCAATAGACAACCAAGTTGTAATGATGCTCGAAAGATTTTATATGTTCCCCTTTTAGAACCTTAGTGAATTAAATTAAATGAAAGTTCTCTCAACGAAGGGATTCCTAACAGGGGTGTAATGGGGGCTTGGTTGATTCTAAGTTTATTCTCTCTCCCAGATGCAACCTAGACTAGGGGTGGTAAGGTACAACATGCCCGGCGTCCGTGTGGGAATCCACGGCTCACGGGGACTTACGGAGGTCCCAGATAAGGTCACCTAGTTGGCTCCAAAGAATATGGAGACGAGGGGATCCCCTACCAAGGTAGGAATGCAACTAGTATGATAAGAAATATATGAACCTATGTGCACCGGAGTGCATGCAAAATTCTAGCCTGAGTCTAACACACAATGATCAACCAATGGCAAATATGACAATAACTATGCAGAGGTAAATGACAACCAGGGGGAGATAATAAGCACCCAAAATAAATATAGGATAGTATGAAATACCACACAACTATAGATCTCGGGTGCACTGTAGCATAAAAACGCGGTCTGATGGGAGACCGCTCAGGGAGGGCAAATGGCCCTAGGCAGGACCGCTAAGTAACAGGGAGCAGTAAAAATAAAAAACATAGCACTGAAATTAACAGAAACAACAGATACTTCCGCGTACCTGAACGAGCTGGGCGGTCTGGCGAACGACTGCTAAACCTGTGAAACGGCCCTGATAGGACCGTAGAAGGATAGCAACTCCACAAAAATATGAATAGTAGAAACGCACCTGAGGCAGCAGTAGACGGTCTGTCGACCGACCTCTTGATTATCTAAACGGCCTTTAGAAGACCGCGAACAACCCCGGGACAGAAAACAATAATGAACGAAACGGCAAACCCAAGAGGGCCTAGAACTAACTCAAACACACAAGAAGAGCAGGTCAACAAAATCAGAAGCAAGGTAGGCACTAGGAGTCCCACTGTGATCGCCAAAAAAAGGATGTAGATATGTTCTTTCCCTTCCCTAGATCAAAAGTATGAAATGGATGCTAAAAAGGGGGAAAGGTGTGAATGTGTGTGTGAGTGATTAGCATGAAAAGACAAATAATGCAAGCAACTGATCACTCACAAGCATGGACAGAATGTGATCACCACCAAGGTATCGAATGCAAGGAAAGCACTACGTACCTTGGAAAGGGAGAAAGGATGAAGACACTCGCCCAATGGATGCAGCGCTGGTACAGGAGGCAAATGGTCCTGGGAAGACTGTTGAAGGACATAGACGGCCGAACGACAGACCACCACCAACGCTGAAGAGTGACATGGGAAGAAGACCTGGCTAGCGCTTCAAACGGTCTGTAACAAGCCGCTAGCAGGAATTGGACGGTCAGTAGAAGACCGCGTACCCTTGCAGACAGACAAAGATAGACCGTGCAGAACTTCCAGATCCCAAACTGTAGACCTTATTCCTCCACCCCTTCCGGCCGGCCAGAAGGGTGGGCCTTGTGCTAAAACTCCTGTTGACCTGCAAAGCACAGCGAATGATCAGAAAAATGCAACCCAAATTAGTTTAGGAAGTGCAATATCTACGAAAATGAAGGGAAAACTAAACACATAAATGGAATGGGGGATACCTGGGGTTGGATTTTTAAACCCCTATGGGCGTGAAAAATAGTAGGAAGGGTGAAAGAATGTGAAATGCCAGTGAAAAACATGGTTGAAAGTGGAGAAGAATGACCATGCAATAATGACTAAATGGTGTAAATGCCTAGACCAAAACACTAAACAATGACTACTCCCTGAACCGAAGGCTTATTAGGGCGTAGAAAGCCTTCCTCCCTGGCTGAGATCCGCTCAAGAACTCGGCAGCACTTCGACGCAAACGTTGGATCTTCCCCCCTTCGCGAGCTTGGACTAAGGGTGCTATTTATAGACCCTTGAAAGTCCACCCGAAATGAGGGATTTTCCAGCAATAATTAGGCCGAGATTCTTTAGGATAAAACGTAGATAATACTCCCAATTTTCTCCAGGATCAAATGGAACCTAATTTGGTTAAGAATCCACGGAGAAAAAGGTTGAACAAGCCACCAGCTTAACCATGGGTGGAGAGAGAAAACCCAGCTAGTCCAAGGATTTCGACCATAAATGCGGTCGAACGATGGGCCGCCCACCTTTATAAACGGTCCAATGCTAGACCACTTACATGGTGTCAGTGGAAATTAATAAATAGATAAATAACCCATTTATCCAAAGAACAGACCGACTGATCCGGCGTAGGACTCTCAGGAGAAAACGGTCTATCGATAGACCGCCCAACTAATCAAACGGCCCATTGCCAGACCGTGTACCTGGTGTCGGTGATAAATCAATAAAATAAGATCAAATAGATAATTATCTGAAAAATCAACCCGTTTAGGACTCTGACCACTAAACGATCTAATGATGAACCGTTCAACTTGAATAAATGGCCCAATGCAAGACCGTGTATTGGGTTGTCGGTGGAAATTCAGAAAATAGCCAATTAATCTAGAGATAAATCGGTGTAGGACTCTGAGTGATATAAACGGTCTCCCAAAGGACCGCCCAACATCTCAAATGGTCTATTGCTAGACCGCCGTTAGGCTGGGCGGTGGAAATTAATAAAAATGGGATAAATAAGCCTATTTACCCCAAAGACCAAGTGGAATGAAGGCCCATTAAGCCCGAATTCGAGAGCAAACCTAGCCATGGAGGAAATATCCATAAAATAAGCCCAAAACCATGCCTGAGAAATGGCCCAATGAGTAACGGACAACTTAAGGCATCGAAATAAAGGTAAGAAGAATGACTTAACTCATAGGAAACAAATGGGTGTCAACACCGATCTCACACTCGAGGGACTACCAGACTATTAGGGAAACCCTGGCTACGCTACCAGAAGAAACATCACGACAACACTGTCGTGGAAGCCCGTCTCACGGACAAAGGCCCAACCCAAGACCACGCGGTCTGGGTAGACATGATCACGACCTCGCCATCGTGAACCCTACACTGTCTAGAGAAAACCCTCGATGACGCTCACCGGAAACCTAGACTTCTACATCGGGGAGAACACCAAAAACTACATGCAAAACCACGTCTCACAGATGGGAAATTGAAACTCGAGTCATAAGAAACTCACGTCATGTGACAGGAGCACTGCCCACTAGAAGCAAGGCCGGATGCGTCCACTGACGACTTAGTCCGCGGCCTTAAGTGTCTCGCTGTGACACCCCAAGTGGAGACTGAGACATCGTACAAGTAACCAAGAACACTGAACAAGGACTAGCTGGGGTCGCGCTAGTCAGCGCGGGTCCGATACCCCCAACCACGTGTGCACACACAGACCATGCACCCTAGGTTTGAAGCTATAGCTGGTTCTTCCCCCGAAGCCCAGACTCAGGCTACGCGTGGGGGCCCTACGGTAACCAGCCTAAAAATCGTCTCTCCTGGTCACGCTCTCCACCACTCCCAAGTGGTTTTGCACACGTGTGCGCAGGAAAGCAACGGCTAGTGGGAGGTCACTGAACGTGAACACGGAAAGTCACACACGTACCCATCGCGAGTAACACAGAGTAACAGGTGGCTCGGGACCACCAGACTCTGGATAGTCCACTAGACCTACATACCCAACGGTCCTTGAGTCACACAACTCGGGTCAAGACTACTGCACGTGACGGCTCAGTGCCGTCAATCTAGCCTAATCCCTAGGTCTAAAACCACGGTAACACGAATACCGAGATAGCTCACAAGCCGCCGAGGTAATCCCTCATCGTCCAAGAGACACACGGAAAACCTTCGGCCCCATGCTGGTTGACTGGACTCATAGTCCAAGGCCACACATATGGCCCACTCGGAAAATGCTTCCCCAAAAGCCAATGACGTACAGGAATAACCCTCCACACTCAAGCCGACACACGGTGGCTTGATCTAGCGAAGGCATGAAGCCCAGAACACAAAGGGTCACCCGGACCCTCCAAACCTATGGACACGCTAATCGAGATAACACGGTACCTCCGAACATCCAAAACACGATCACGGTCCCCACGGGGCGTCCGGGACATCCACGAGACTGAAGGTCGACCACTTGGTCACAACCGGGTTGACCGGGGGCCAACACGACCCAAATGGAACACAACTAGCACAGAAACAGGGTGGCGGTCCTCCATTGGACCGCAAGGCCCAGCCTAGCGGTCTATTCTGGACCGCAAGGCCCCAAGTGGCGGTCCTGGCCTGACCGCTAGCGTCTCCTAGCGATCAGTCGCAAGGCCGCTACCCAACCAAAAACCCGAACGACCAAAACTCTAAAAACTGTCATGCCCTGACCCCTAGACACTGGTTGGCGGTCTCCTTAAGACCGCTAAGCTCGGTGGCGGTCTATCGTGGGACCGCAAGGCTCGAATCGACATAAGGGACTCCTAGCGGTCTCCACAGGACCACCAGGTCACCTAGCGGTCCTTGGAAGGACCGCTAGGTCGTCCGAAGTGGGAAAATGGAGAATCTCACCAAAAAACCCATTCCACGCCCCGTTCACACCCATGTGAAGGAGAAAATAAGGGGAAGCTAGTCCCCAACCTCTCTAGTACCCAGAGGACCCATTTAAACCCTAAAAATACGATCAAAACACAAGATCTGGCTCACACCCCAAAATCACACATTTCCCCCAAAATGCGGAAATAGCCCCGCTCGTCTCACCACGGCCTACAAAACTCACGGGAAAAGAAGTACAGGGGTTAAGGATCCGTCCCCCTACCTCCACCGAAGATTCCGAGGGCCGAGGATACCGATCCGCCAAGAAAATGGCGTTCTCGGCCAAGCTTCGCCGCGCCACCCTCCCTCGATCCTCTACCCGTTCTCACCGTCCTCGCCCCCGCGCCATCGCCGCCTCGCCCCTGCCTGCCGCGGTCGACCACCCTCGGAGAAGAGAGGGAGAGGGAGAGAAAAACGGAGGGGGAGAGAGTGAGAGACGTGAGGGAGAGAAAGAGAGAGGGTAAGGGGGGTTAAAAGAAAAGGCAAATATATTAGTATTTCAGAAATCTGATTTGTGGCCTGAAATTCCATAAAATCAGAAAAATATGAAAAAATTACCTCCGCGATCCTCGAAAAGAGCACAACACACCGGTATTATCCCGGAGTCGAAGAACACAATGGTTCACCCTGCACAGAGTTCCGAGGGCTCGTCAGGGAACAACACGTAAACCATGAAACACTCTTCGGGACCCACAAAAGCGATCTGATAAATATCCGTAAAACCCGGGGCATTACAGCCCCCCCCCCCCCCCCTTAAAGAAATTTTGTCCTCAAAATTCTGGACAAGCACCATGTCACAGCGGGAGAACACGCCGAACCCACTGACAACGTTGTCAGAGCTTCAGCACAGAAAAATCTAGATTCTCACGAAAGCACCGATCCTGAGAGATACGGCCAAACCTTGATCACGAACAACACCTCGCTCTGCACATAGCACACATCGATCGTCAGAGCAGGCATAACACAAAAGCACAAGTCTGGCATCACCTCAGTCACAATAGAATTCCAAACACGGCACCTCTGTCACAATCTCGCACACCGAGGAGACACAGTCCTCGTTACGAGAGACAGTCATCGATCCTACTCACACTCGACGGACCAACCAAAACGTCAGCCTCACTACCGGCTGACCACCACAATTCCGTCGGCTTCACCAAGGGCCACCTCACACCTGGCAAGCCGAACGCCAATAACAGCACGGGACCAAGTCTGCTAGAAGATAAACTTCCACAATTCCTAGGCCCAATCCAGGAAAAAGCACATCATAGAAACGGCCACCAAAGGCCTCGCTCGCACACGGCTCTCGCCATTCTCGAAGTGCAACCACCATCATCTTCTATCTGTGAAAGACCAATCGCCGGTCACCAGACACTCGCCAATGGGAAACCCTTGACTTGCCCAGCTTCTTCCTTCTTTCCTGGTCCTTCACCAGGTCCGAAGGGCACATTCCAAATCTCGATAAGCCATCCGTTGACTTCTGCATAGACCAACACTGCAACTCAAGCCGAACCTCGCTCGGCGCCACACCCAGACCTATCCTCATGCCAACTCTACCCTCATAGGGGGCACGGCGGAACCAAACGACAAGATCCCGGAATCTTCGGTCTTCACCTCACTCGACTCAGACTTATAGGGGAATTCTCCCATGCTGCTCACAGACCAAGGATCACCATAACCAAAACCAACGCCAACGTCTCTTCAGAGACCTCCATACCCGGTATTGCCCACCGCCATGTCTCATCAAATCCTATCTCATCTCAATTATTCCAAGTGGACACTTGCCAATCTCGATTCTGCTCTTACCACAGAGCCACGGGACACAACCTGAGCAATTCACGGCACACGACTCCAAAACAAGAAGGTGCTACCTGCTACAACAGCATCCTGGTCGACGACGCCACAACCAATGCACACGGGTCCCCAGACGATACACATATTACCGTGGTTGACCACTCCCTCAGCCTTACCAGCCGCTCGCAGCTGCCAACTGGGACCCATAATTTCTCAGAGATCACTTCTCCAAAACATGATATCAACCGAGAACACAACTTCCAACACAAGAACATGGTACTCATGCGACGCACTTGCCAACATATTTCCCCAATTCTCCACCTGCCAGTGCCCTGGACCATAATATCTCTAGCATCGGCACGGCAACAACACGTCTCACACCGTCGGAGACAATCTCATACCGAGGAACCGATCCTCCGATGCTCAACACATCCTCTACAACTCCACAATCTCTGATCCTCAACACATCGGGAATCACAACACCAGCCACAAATTCTCACGAAGACCGCCCAGCCAGCACCAATGCTTCCGGAACAGTGCCAACACCCTTACACACAAGGGAAATGGGCACGAGTTCTCATAGGCAACCACCTTGCCAAAACACAGGACTCATCTCGTACAGACTTCATGGCACATGAAGGCCAACCAATCCGGATACACGATGCAAGACGATGAACCGTGGCAAAACGCAATCCCCTCCAACCAAGGGAAAACCTCAATATACCTCCAACCAACGGAAGGTCTCCATGCTCGACCTGACCTCGAATCTCGCTCATGCTGGGAACTGCACCTTCCAACACCAAGAAAACCATTGCTTCCATCAAGTCAGCACCTCCGATGACACTCGCCAAGTGTTCCGTCGGACCACGATCACAACATCTCTCGATGCACCATCACTGCAATTCCTCGAACGCAGCACCGCCGCACCACACCTACCGACAACATTCTGCCCAACGTAGCGCAACCAGGGCCACCATCCATCGGGAAGAAATCTCTCTATCTCATTCTTCGGGCCCCACACAGGCACTTCACAAAATAGCAATCACATTCACAGCGCCAACGCCGCGCCCTCAAGCTCTCACGCGAGAAACCAAGCAAAAAACATACACAAAAGCCTATGCCAGCTGTCGACTGTACTAGACCTTATGGACTCTGATCACTGCAATATATTGAATTCCCATGTATGTCCACAACCACGCTCTGATACCAACTGTAATGACCCGAGATCCGGATACCGAGAAGAACCCGATACCATTCGAATCCTGGCCCGCCGCCTACGAGCCAGAGGGTTCGGAAGGGCTAAAAGGAGTATGGAGGTACAAAGAAATAGGAAATAAAGCAGGACAATTCAACAATTAACAGAAATAAATAAATAATCTAACTACGGCAGAGTCCCATCCAACAAAAGTATAGTCTAAGGTAGAGAAACGTACCCAACACCAAGTGAACACTCGGCCTGGTGATCTGGCAACTAAGAACCTCCGCGTAGCAACCTTGAACCTCGAGGAAGAACCGCC
Organism: Amorphophallus konjac; assembly: GCA_022559845.1. Lineage (NCBI taxonomy): Eukaryota > Viridiplantae > Streptophyta > Magnoliopsida > Alismatales > Araceae > Amorphophallus > Amorphophallus konjac. The sequence continues at coordinate 189,306,021 of CM040117.1, forward strand.
GCACCTGAAAAGAAGGGATGAGCCTCCTATCACTGGCTCAGTAGGGGTCCCGCAGAACCCCAATCACAAACAACGACGATAGAGGAAAGCAGAAACAACAGTAGGAACAACAAACCGGTGGCCGGTAAAAACTTGGCACTATAGCTACTCCTACCGTATCGGAAACCACGCCCCTATCTCACAGTCGGGGGACTACCAGACTATCAGAGAAACTCTGGCTACGCTAATAGAAGAAACATCATGACAACACTGTCATGGAGGCCTGTCTCACGGATAAAGGCCCAACCCAAGACCACGCGGTCTGGGTAGACGCGATCACGACCTTGCCGTCGTGAACCCTACACTGTCTTGGGAAAACCCCCGGTGACGCTCACCGGAACCCTAGACCTCTACATCGCGGAGAACACCCGGAACTACACGTAAAACCGCGTCTCACAGACAAGAAATGGAAACTCGAGTCACAAGAAATGTTAACTCACGTTACGTGACAGGAGCACTACCAACTAGAAGAAAGGCCAGAGGCGTCCACTGATGACTTAGTCCGCAGCCTCAAGTGTCTCGCTGCGATGCCCCAGGCGGAGACTAAGACACCGTACAAGTAACCAAGAACACCGAACAAGGACTAGCTGGGGTCGCGCTCGTCAGCGCGGGTCTGACGCCCCTAACCACGTGTGCACACATAGACCATGCACCCTAAGTCTGACCCTCTAGCTAGTTCTTCCCCCGAAGCCCAGACTCAGGCTATGCATGGGGGCCCTACGGTAACCAGCCTAAAAACCTTCTCTCCGCGCCACGCTCTCCACCACTCCCAAGTGGGTTCACACATGCGTGCGCAGGAAAGCTACGACTAGTGGGAGGTGTGGATGCACTTTTTATTAAAATCGTTGTTTTATTCATTTATTAGTTTATTGGATGGGTTTATTTGTTTATTTAGTGCGTGGGCGTGGCAGTCACAAAGTGACGATTTATTGTGCACTCGATCTGACTAATCAGACGATTGTGTAGTTCGTGTCGGGACCAAAACCCGCTGTGCCATAAACGTCACAGCGTCATTTACATCCCCTCGGAGAGGGGAACACCCTTGATTAATCACTGGGAATCAGGGCCTCATGGCCAGGAAATTATATCGAGAGAAACAAGACGATAGCGATCTTGAATCAGCCGGAAGGCCCTATGTCTAGGGAAACAAGCATTCGAAACCTGTTGGTCACTCAGGGAGACCATTTAATGTTCGGACGAGTGTCCGGCTTCAGAATATCGTAATCGTCAAGGGAAAACTGGAGCATATGTATGCCGGGATACGACACATTTGTTGTTCAGAGGAATGGGAAACATTCGATTGAGTCCCGGTTAGAGTGATAGGAAATCAGCGAGTTTATTGGCCCAGTGCAAGATCAAGCCAGGACCATTTCGGGAAAGCTTCCCGCGGTCAAAGTGAGGCTTGCGTGGGCATCGTTAATATTTTCGGTGCCGAAAGGCAGCGGGAAAATGTCCCGGGGTTAGATACCAAAACAAAGATATGTTCGAGGATAGCGGGCTATAGGCCTAGGGTATGGGTCAGGCAATGACCATGATTAGGGCGAACCTGTGGTCTAAGCATGACCGAGGAAGGTCTTATCAATATTCCCATGCAAAGGGTATGGGGATGACGAGAGCCTTCTCGTTCCATTCAGATTTTGTCGGTCATTTATGGACCACTTTATGTTCGGACAAAAGTCTGTACCAAAGGTGCGACGTAAATGGAAACAAACCTGTACAAATGTATGCCGAGTTTACGGCAATTTCAATGAAAGAGCGAAAACAAACCCCAATGGGAACGAGTCCAGTTTGATGAACTATCGGCCCAGAGCAATGTCGGATTACGGCCATGTTGGGATGGCTCCCAAGGTCCGAACCCGACTTGGAGGGGCGGCGTTAAAGTTCCATGCATGCAAGAGACAAGGTCGGTGCATGTTGTGATAGGGTCTATGCAGGTTAAGTGTGAGGTCGGTGCAAGGTTCAGATAAGGTCCGTGTAGAGGGGATTAGGTGGGTGCAACTGGGTGTTGGCTCCATGCGGTTGGAGATCAAGTCTGTGCAAGGGAGGTTCAGGGTCTATGCAGTTGGGGCTGGGTCTAGGCAAGGGAGGAATGAAGTCTGTGCAGCTAGGGGCCGGGTTGGTGTAGGTGAGAAATGAAGTCTGTGCGAGGTGGAGGCTAGGTCTGTGTAGCAAGGGGCAAGGTCGATGCAGAGCGGTACATGCAAAAGGATAAAGTCTATGCAAGGGAGGTTCGTAGTCCGTGCATGTGTGGGCTGGGTCTGTGCAGGGTCGTATCACACAAGAGCAGGGTCAGTGCAAATTGGGAGTAAGATCTGTGCAGGTTAACCCGGGGAAAGGAGAGGTCAATGCACACTCGGGAGTGTGCCGACGAAAGGGGTGAGAGGCTGTGCCGGGTAGATCTTGGACTGGTGTGCCGGGGAGGCGCCACGGGGCATACTGGGCAGGGTCGGCCAAGGGCGTGCCGAGTTGGGCAGGTTTGGTGCTGTACCGGTAGGGGTGGAGCCGAGGGTGTGCCACTGAGGGGGCAACCTCGGTGTACCGCTGGGCAGAACTGGGGGGGTGTGCCGGGTAAGGCCTAGGGCTGGTGCACCGGGAATGGGCAGTTAAGGTGGTTCCTTTTCTTTTCTTCATCCTGCCACTTTTGTTCCCTTTGTCTCTTTAGCCTCACGGAGTGTGTGTGATGCCCTTTACCCCTTTTGTATGTCATTTCCTCCCTTTCTCTTTTAGTCTCTCCCCCCCTCTTCCTTGTTTATACGACCAATGTTCAAGCTCCCATTATTAATATTCGGTTCGGTTCCATTCATGCTGTCCGCAGTTTTCTGGTTTTAGTCAAAGCATATTGTCATTATTCGTTCCATTTATTTGTTGCTTCCTTTTGCCTTTTAACATGTTATTATTTCTAACAAAAATTCGGCAGCGTCTCCCCTTGACCCGGAAGATAAGGAGATTAAAGGGGAACGCGCACACAAGGAGTGGCAGAACCCGACAATTTGAGGTGTGTGCCAGGGGCAGCAGCACCTTTGGTAAGACTTCGGAAAGCCCGGAGAAATTAGCGAATGGGAGATGCTGGGCTAAAATAGGCGAAGGGTGTGCTGGGCAGGGCAGGCTGGGAGGTGTACCGGCCAGGGCACAGTCCAAAGGAATGTGTCGGCCAAGGCAGGCTGGAAGGTTGTGCCAAGTTGGAACTAGATGGAGGTTGTGCTGGGCCAGAAGGCGCAGTCTAGATGTGTGCCGGTGGAGAGAAGATGCGAACGCACCAGGCTAGGTTTGGGCGAGGGATGCACCAGCTGAGGGAGAAGTCCCAGGGTAAAACACTAGAGGGAAGCCGTGGCACTCAGAAGTAGTCAGTGGAAAACCGAAAGGGGAGGAAAACACCAAGGGATGCAAACACGCAAGAAATGCCTTAGAAAGACATCAAAAATATTCGCAAGCCTTCTATTTCTATTCTCACAGGAGGAATGCCCCAAAGGAACTAATACATTACAACACAAACAAAGGGAAAAGGGAAGAAGCAAGAAAGAACAAGCCACTGTGAGGAGGGGGAATGGGATACAATAGGGTAGAGGGATGGAGCATGAGCTCCCACCCCCCCTTCTTCTCTTCTTCTCTTCTCTCTTTTCTTCTTCTCTTCGCACAGACGGTGGCGGGAGCGACATGCTCCTTCTCTTCTTCTCTTTCTCTTCTTCTCTTCTCCTCTGTGCTTCTCCCTTCGTCTCTTCTCCCACTTTTTTGTTCGCATGGAGAAGGGGTCCTTTTATACCTCCCACGGCGGGATCGGCTGAAGGCAGAAAGCGGGACTGGCATTGAATGGGATTTGACCTTCCCTGTCCTTGGTGGCAGTAGGGTAGCCAGCGTGCCTCCACCCCTGGGTGACACGTCAGCTAGCTCGCTGCGTGCCATGGATCGTAGGACATGGCGCTAAGATTGCTTACCGTCCGCGTCGGGTGAGGAACAGCCGAAGTGTGCCGTTGAACGGGCGAAAACCCGTGCCGCTAGAAGACCGTAAAAGCGTGCCGCTGGAAGCCTGCAAAAGCGTGCCGCTGGAGGAGCTCGCAGGGGTGCTGCCATGGGGGTGCCAGTGACGGCTTTAGAGGAGTGCGCTGGATATAACCCGCCTGGGGTGTGCCGGGTAGAGCACGGGTCTTCGGGGTGCACCGGGTAGTAGGGGCACGAGTGTGCCGGGGAGAGTTAGACACGGGGTGTGCCGAGCAACGGTAGGCACAGGGTGTGCCGGGGTGAAGGCACAGGGTGTGCTGGCCAGGGGGGCAGCAGGGGCGTGCCGCTGGGAGGCAGGCCGAGGTGGAGACGCTGAGAGGCCCAGAAGGGCATACCGTTGGAGGACACCTGGGAGCGTGCCGCTGAGGGGGCTTGAGGGGAGTGTGCCGTTGAGAGGGCAGCCAAGGTGTGACGCTGGAGGGCACTAGCAGGTGTGCCACTGAGGGCACCAAAAAAAGGGGTGTACCATTGGGAAGGCACCAAGGGTGTGCCGCTAGAGGGCGTTTGAGCTATTCTTCAGGAGCTCAGCAACTGTGAGCTTCTTGGGACATTCTTCACCGCCAGGGACCTGAAGTCGGATTCATAGTAGTGTATAGATTCAGGGGGTATCCTACTTTTCTCTTTGTCATTTAATTCGCCCGTGCAGATGTGAGGATTTTTCGGACGGTAGTACTCTCCGGATCTTCCTTCTTCAGTTCTATTTCTGACTCGGAACCCCGAGGGATTGCGATGATGAGGACATCACCAGCAATTTCATTTGATCAAGGATCCCGATGCTCGCCACCCATGCTACATCTTGTTCACCACTTTATTTCGAGTCATATGATGTAATTTTCATTTTCTTATCATGTACTTTTCCTTTTATTTGAGTCCAATACCTAAGTGAGGTAGCTATTTACCTAAGTCTTAAGTCATTATGTGTGTTATTGGACCCAATTATATGGGCTAGGCCCAGGGGCGCCCCCTTCCCCTTGGTTTAGTGTTAGTAGTCCAAGAGTCAGGGACTTATGTGTAATTGTGGGATTCCTATAAATAGGACCCCAATCCCTCATTTGTAAGCTAATGAAGTATTGATAAAAGTTTGCCAAAGCATTTGTGCATCTCTCTCCCTCTCTCTCTAGCTCTATTTCTCTCTCTCTCTCTCTAAAGGGGGCGAACCCCATTCTCTCTCCTCCTCTCTCCAAATTTCGAAATTCACTCTCTCTCCTCCCTATTCACCTCTAATTAAGACCCCTCCCCCTTCCCCATACCTCTCATTTAATCCCCCTCCAACCCCTAGGTGGAATCCCCTTCTCCTAGGCACCTCTCCCTCCTCCCAAGCAACCTTTCCCCTTCCCCATACAACCTTTCATTTTCCCAAGGGAGAATCCCATCTCCCAAGCACCCATTCACATCCCCAAGACACCCCTTCCCATTCCCTAGACCAGAATTAAACCCTCCATTAACCACACATTCAAACCAAAGGAGAGATCTCTCCTCCCTCTCTCATTCCCAACCCAAATTCGCAGCTCCCCCTTCCTCCACTTGCTAGACCACCTCCCAGCCCCCTTTCTGCCCCTCCCACACCTTGTATCACCCCCTAACAGACCCCCACATAGTCAGGTGCCATCCCCACACCCATCCACCCCATTTCCCACCCCATCTACTCCGTCTCCCATCACCTTTCACCACCCTATCCATCTCAATTCGCAGGCAGCAGTTGGAGCTCAACTTGCAGAGGCTGCTCCAGAGTCGTCCGACGTCCTCTAGAGGTACACCATACATCTCCGGAAAGGTCTGCGAGTCTTCTTCGCAAGCGAGGTGGAATCGTCTCATTCTGACTTCGCTACAGTTCGTGGTGCTTGTTCTTGTCCAACTGCGCAACAAGGACCAGAACCTGGACCTGAGCTGCAGTGCAGAAGCTCCCACGGCCACATCCTTCAACTTATGGAGGCGCCACTTGGGCGAGAGCTGCATCCACGAGTCATCCACCACCACCAACAAGCGGCATCCCGTTCGGCATCAGGAAGTGTTCTTTTCAATTTTTCTCCCGCGGGTGTGCAGACAGTCCATTTGGGTCCTTCCCTGACACTGGCTCACTCAACGGACTCCTCCTCACCACCCCGACATCCTCTGGTGATGTTCTCAGTTTCTGCTCGAAGAATACTCATCCACGGACGTCCTAGACTTGGTCTTGCCTCATTCAGACTTTGGGAGTGATTGTGGTACCTTCTACAAGCAGCTGCAACAATCTGGGCCAGCCTGAACCTGAACTCTGAGCACCTGTTCCGGGGTCCACTCTGACCAGAGGCGACACGGGAACCACCCACCAAAATTCATAGGCGTACCTGGGTCTGTCAGCGTCATTCCAGCACCAGTCTCGTCAAGTTCTGAGTCCAGAGGAGCGCACAGCGGCTGCTACACCGATCCCCTATCCTGCTGCTCAAGACACGGGCAGATTCGGTCGGGTGATCCGTCGGCGCGATTCGAGCGAATCTCCCCTCCCCGCCTGGCTGGCTTAACGCCCCTCCCTGCGTGGAGGTAGTGTTTGCATTGTACTACTGAAATCCCCACCCCAAGTCCACCCTCCTGTGTGAGGCGTAGTGGTTGTATAATTTAAACAGGGATCAAGCTTCATCGGCGCAGTGTGCGGGGAACCCACACTTCCCCGCTCGCCCTCGTCTCCGGCCGGGATCGGCGTCTTCACGCCGATCAGGTGAGCTCCTGGTTGCACTCCTCTTGGTCAGCACTTCTTGCTTAACTAGTATTGCTTCTTAGTGCCGTCGGTCGGTGAGTGAGTGCCCGATCTCAAAATATCATCAATTTGAGTGCCACCGCGGAGCGAGTTGTGAGAGAGCCACTACATCCCACGCCCTTGGCGTGCTGGCCGCCCACAGAATTGGGGCATCCCAGGCCTTTAGGGGTTCAATCTCAAGTGAGCCAAACTCTGGAACAGCGAGGTCCCATCCCGGATCCTCTCCACCATCGTCGAGTTGCCTACGGGCACGAGTGTGCGCTACACGGGTGAGTCCGCTTGAGTGGGTTCGCCGATCGGTTCGATTGCTTGCAAATCTAGGTCCAAGGTGCATTGGTCAAGTGGCTGCCACCCCCAAGGGGTTTGTGTCACATCAGTTGGTATCAGAGCAAGTTCTAGACTTGTCTCTACTAAGTCTTGTCCTAGGGCGCATAAGCATTTAGAGTCTTTCGATTCATCAACATGGCTACCTCTCTTTGGTCCCACTCGGCCCTCCACAAAGGTCCGATCGACCACCCATTTTCGGACATCTTTATAGATGAGAGTATCACCTTTGATGGGTCACATCCTAGTGATTATGTTAGGTGGGAGACTTTCATGACCAAACACTTTGATAGGACTAGGGTCTATGGACACGCTAGAGTCCGCAGGGCCACGGGGCGACTTCGGGGACAAGCCAAGAAGGAGTGGGAACGCATAGTGAGCTTAAGAAAGATTCGGAGGCAAGAACCCATAGGATCATGGGAAGAGATGAAAAGTGAGCTTAGAAAGATCTACGCTCCCCGACCCTCCCACTCCTACGGTGAGGACCATAACTCGTTGAGCACTCCCACTCCCCCTTTCCCTCCCAGTCAACCCAAAACCTATATTAGGACCCAAACCCCACCACCCAAAGGACCCCTAGATTTGTTGGAAGAGATAAGGATTGAGATTAGGAAGATCTTCACTCCCCAACCTTCCCACTCCTACCTTGAGAACCATAACCCGAGGAGTACTCCCGCTCCTCCTTTCTCCACCACCTAACCCAAAATTCTCCATCAAACCCACACCCCACAAACTTCCAAAAATCCTCCTTCCACCCCTTTCCAAAAGGAACTTAAGGAGGTGACCGAAGACTATGAGGCTCCACTAGATTGGGAAGAAGAATATGAATCACAATGTCATGGGTTAGGCCGAGAAGTTCCCATCCCAGGTGGAAGAAGCATCATGGCTCACTCCACCCTCACCATTCAAACCCCCGTGGACCCCATGTCCACCCCTCCACCTAGGCCCGTGACAGCCACCACTCCCCAACCCAATGTTACTCACCCAACCCACCTTCCACTTCCAACTCCTATCCTACCCAAACCTAGCCCCCCGCTACTTCCACTCCCAACCCCAACCCAAGTCCGGCCTCACTCACCACCCTGGGTACACCATACACCAACCATTTTCATCTCGCCCTCAGTGGACCCGCTCACCTCCTTGGTAGAAAAACCTATACCTGACCCCATAATGGTGAACACTCCGGACCCAACCCCCGCCATGGAGATCACCCATGTCCAGGAAGAAGAAGACACTTCACATAGTGGTCTTCACCTTACACCACCCTCCCTAGTAGGGGCCGAGCTCATCATAGGAGAACCCCTGTTACGTTGGCTAAAGGAGAACCCATTTAGAGATCTCATGGCCCATGTTTGCCCTCCTATGGAACAAAACCTTCCCATAGTACCCTTATCCACCTATCACACCACAATCCAATCATCCTATCAAGTGGAAACATTAGGGGATCTTCTTAAGGGTATAGTTTGACAAATGGAGCTAACTGGCATGATGTCTACAATAACCGACCGACCTAGGAGCCTTGACCTCCTACACCTATGTGTCGGATCCATCTCCTCCATTTACACTGTGGGTTGCTACACTAGTGACCTTCTGTTACTCCTCCCTACACCCGACGAGCCCGATGCTATTCACAAACTAGAGTTGCTTGTCTCGGGTAGAACATCTAGTCCTCCATTCATGGCCGACCATCCCACCAAAAACTTTGGCCCGATCACTTTACTAGAGGAGGAGAATCCACCATCAAGGGGTTGTGAGGATCAAAAGGACCTAGGGTTCCTCTCCTTAGGTGACCCTTACCATGACCCCTTCGATCCCTTCCTATACCCACCCACCTTACTCACCACCAACCTGTCCCTACCCCATCCAACCTTATTGGACCAAGCCCACTCCATTTTCCTAGACCCCTTTGACCCCTATGAGTGGAAACTCTCACACCAAGCCATACACATAGAAGGAGCCATTTTGATGGGAATGCATGTGCCACTACATTTTGCATCATTTGGTAGGGCTAGTAAGCCCAGTCATCTCATACATGTCACACACACTTTAGGCCCAATGCAGGACTGGCTCATATTTGGATGTGCTGGTCCTCCATCATTCATCATTGATCATATACATGTTAGGAGCCTCTACGGGTGTCCGGGTCCCCCGGCATTCATCACCACTTTGAGTGATAGGTTTCCCTACAGATACCATGGCCCTCCAACCATTGTTATGCAGCCCATGCATGATAGGGCCACTTGTGGCTGCCCCGGTCCACCCAAGTTCATCAGGGTCCACATGGCATCACAGAATGATAGGTCAATTTACGGTTGCCCCGGTCCACCTTTGCATGCTATCCTCTTTCACACCCACTCACCGCATTATGATACATGGCATGAGCATACACACAAGCAATTCTTGACGAGCGGTGAGGTTCACAAAGAGCGGACAAGAGCTCGCAAGCGCCCCTTGGAATTCCAAGTAGGCAATCTGGTGATGATGGCATTGGAGTGGCTCTACCCTAGGGTCACCTCCAATTCGAGGGCACGAGGACTTGGACCTTCCCAAGTTCCGAGTGACTTTGGCAACCCGGCCATCGGGTTGGACTTACTAATAGGTTCTGGGATTCACCCCATTTTCCACGTGGCGGATCCGGCACCCTATATGGGCACCGCGGTGCATCCTAGTGAGTGCCTCGAGCCTTTATCTTCCTTTGAGAGGGACACCCTCGGAGAGCCACCAAAAATCAGCCTGAGAGTCCGACATGTGCACACGGAGGCAATACTAGGCAAGCAGGGTTCCATCGCCAGCAAGAGGGTGCGCCTGAGCCGCCTCGAGAGGATGAAGGACCGTCTCCTGGTTGCGGACGCAGGGTTGAGTTTGGAGGTTGAGGCTCACTCTGAGCTGCTTGAGAGGACCACTTCCCTGGTGGGCCCATACTCGACGGAGTCGAGTTTTCCGCGCCCCGGGGGTATGATGAGGACATCACCAGCAATTTCATTTGATCAAGGATCCCGATGCTCGCCACCCATGCTACATCTTGTTCACCACTTTATTTCGAGTCATATGATGTAATTTTCATTTTCTTATCATGTACTTTTCCTTTTATTTGAGTCCAATACCTAGGTGAGGTAGCTATTTACCTAAGTCTTAAGTCATTATGTGTGTTATTGGGCCCAATTATATGGGCTAGGCCCAGGGGCGCCCCCTTCCCCTTGGTTTAGTGTTAGTAGTCCAAGAGTCAGGGACTTATGTGTAATTGTGGGATTCTATAAATAGGACCCCAATCCCTCATTTGTAAGCTAATGAAGTATTGATAAAAGTTTGCCAAAGCATTTGTGCATCTCTCTCCCTCTCTCTCTAGCTCTATTTCTCTCTCTCTCTCTCTAAAGGGGGCGAACCCCATTCTCTCTCCTCCTCTCTCCAAATTTCGAAATTCACTCTCTCTCCTCCCTATTCACCTCTAATTAAGACCCCTCCCCCTTCCCCATACCTCTCATTTAATCCCCCTCCAACCCCTAGGTGGAATCCCCTTCTCCTAGGCACCTCTCCCTCCTCCCAAGCAACCTTTCCCCTTCCCCATACAACCTTTCATTTTCCCAAGGGAGAATCCCATCTCCCAAGCACCCATTCACATCCCCAAGACACCCCTTCCCATTCCCTAGACCAGAATTAAACCCTCCATTAACCACACATTCAAACCAAAGGAGAGATCTCTCCTCCCTCTCTCATTCCCAACCCAAATTCGCAGCTCCCCCTTCCTCCACTTGCTAGACCACCTCCCAGCCCCCTTTCTGCCCCTCCCACACCTTGTATCACCCCCTAACAGACCCCCACATAGTCAGGTGCCATCCCCACACCCATCCACCCCATTTCCCACCCCATCTACTCCGTCTCCCATCACCTTTCACCACCCTATCCATCTCAATTCGCAGGCAGCAGTTGGAGCTCAATTTGTAGAGGCTGCTCCAGAGTCGTCCAACGTCCTCTGGAGGTACACCATACATCTCCGGAAAGGTCTGCGAGTCTTCTTCGCAAGCGAGGTGGAATCGTCTCATTCTGACTTCGCTACAGTTCGTGGTGCTTTGTTCTTGTCCAACTGCGCAACAAGGACCAGAACCTGGACCTGAGCTGCAGTGCAGAAGCTCCCACGGCCACATCCTTCAACTTCTGGAGGCGCCACTTGGCCAATAGCTGCATCCACGAGTCATCCACAACCACCAATAAGCGGCATCCCGTTTGGCATCAGGAAGTGTTCTTTCCAATTTTTCTCCCGCGGGTGTGCAGACAGTCCATTTGGGTCCTTCCCTGACACTGGCTCACTCAACAGACTCCTCCTCACCACCCCGACATCCTCTGGTGCTGTTCTCAGTTTTTGCTCGAAGAATACTCATCCACGGACGTCCTAGACTTGGTCTTGCCTCATTCAGACTTTGGGAGTGATTGTGGTACCTTCTACAAGCAGCTGCAACAATCTGGGCCAGCCTGAACCTGAACTCTGAGCACCTGTTCCGGGGTCCACTCTGACCAGAGGCGACACGGGAACCACCCACCAAAATTCACAGGCGTACCTGGGTCTGTCAGCGTCGTTCCAGAACCAGTCTCGTCAAGTTCTGAGTCCGGAGGAGCGCACAGCGGCTGCTACACCGATCCCCTATCCTACTGCTCAAGACACGAGCAGATTCGGTCGGGTGATCCGTCGGCGCGATTCGAGCAAATCTCCCCTCCCCGCCTGGCTGGCTTAACGCCCCTCCCTGCGTGGAGGTAGTGTTTACATTGTACTATTGAAATCCCCACCCCAAGTCCACGCTCCTGTGTGAGGCGTAGTGGTTGTATAATTTAAACAGGGATCAAGCTTCATCGGCGCAGTGTGCGGGGAACTCACACTTCCCCGCTCGCCCTCGTCTCCGGCCGGGATCGGCGTCTTCACGCCGATCAAGTGAGCTCCTGGTTGCACTCCTCTTGGTCAGCACTTCTTGCTTAACTAGTATTGCTTCTTAGTGCCGTCGGTCGGTGAGTGAGTGCCCGATCTCAAAATATCATCAATTTGAGTGCCACCGCGGAGCGAGTTGTGAGAGAGCCACTACATCCCACGCCCTTGGCGTGCTGGCCGCCCACAGAATTGGGGCATCCCAGGCCTTTAGGGGTTCAATCTCAAGTGAGCCAAACTCTGGAACAGCGAGGTCCCATCCCGGATCCTCTCCACCATCGTCGAGTTGCCTACGGGCACGAGTGTGCGCTACACGGGTGAGTCCGCTTGAGTGGGTTCGCCGATCGGTTCGATTGCTTGCAAATCTAGGTCCAAGGTGCATTGGTCAAGTGGCTGCCACCCCCAAGGGGTTTGTGTCACATCATGCGAGCATGAAATTTTATGCATCCACAAATGCCCCCCACCCACGGGTAGCGCGGGCGAAGGGTGAGACAAGCGGTGCACGTGGGTGCACTTTCCCTCATAGGGTGTTCCCTTTCTTCTCTTTTCTCTCTTTCTCTTCTCTCTTTCTTTTCTCCTCTTTTTCTTTTCTCCTCTTATCCTTTTCTTTCTTTTCTTCTTTTCTTTCTTTTCTTCTTCTTCTCTTCTTTTCTTTTTTTTATTCTTTTCTACTCTCTTCTTCTTCTTCTTCTCTTTTTTTTCTTCCCTTTTTTTCTTCTCTTTTTATAACAACTCTGGACAGCCGTTGGCATGGATGCCGATGGTTGGATAGCTGTCAGCTGGGACACCGATGATTAGAAAGCTGTCGGCTTAGGAGTCGATGGTTGGAAAGTTGTTGGCGTAGAAGCCAATAATTGGGAAGCGGGCCACGAGGGCAGAGAGAAGGGTTTATTCCTTTACCGATCTGGACAGCAGGTCCAAATTGAAAGTTATTCGTCACCCGAAGGGACGGAGAGAATAGTTTGTCGGTTCATTGACCTGGATGAAAGGTCCCAATCAACAGGGGTATTCGTCACCCAGAGGGACGGAGAGAGAAGTTTGTTGATTCAAAAGGGATATTCGTCACCCGAGGGGATGGAGAGAAGATTTTGTTTAGTCAATGATCCGGACGGGAGGTCCAAATCAGAGGGGTATTTATCACCCGAAGGGACGGAGAGAAGAGTTTGTTTATTCAATAACCTAGATGGAATGTCCAAATCAAAGGGATATTCGTCACCCGAAGGGACGGAGAGAAGAGTTTGTTGACTCAATGACCTAGACGGAATGTCCAAATCAAAGGGGTATTCGTCACCCGAAGGGACGGAGAGAAATGATCGTTTAGTCAATGATCCGGACGGGAGGTCCAAATCAAAGGAGGATTCGTCACCCGAAGGGACGGAGAGAAAAGATTGTTTAGTCAATGATCCGGACGGGAGGTCCAAATCAAAGGGGTATTCATCACCCGGAGGGACGGAGAGAAGAGTTTGTTTAGTCAATAATCCGGACGGGAGGTCCAGATGAAAGGGGTATTCGTCACCCGGAGGGACGGAGAGAAGAGTTTGTTTAGTCAATGATCCGGACGGGAGGTCCAAATCAAAGGAGGATTCGTCACCCGGAGGGACGGAGAGAAGAGATTGTTTGTTTATTCAATGATCTGGACGGGAGGTCCAAATCAAAGTGAAAGGAATTACAGATTTATTCATCAATGCCGACGGGCTGTCGGGAGTTGATGTGGTTCATTCATGGACACGGGGTGAGTGTCAAGGCGAGGGTCTTTTATTCTCCGGCTAGACGTAAAGTCTGGGTCAGAGTGAACGGGTCTTTTTGGTTCTCCGACCGGACAGAAGGTCCGATCAAGAGTGGAGAGAATCTTTTTGTTCTCTGGCTGGGCGATAGGCCCGAACCAAAGTGAAAGGAATCTTTTTATTCTCTAGCCGGGTGGAAGGTCCGATCTAGAGTGAAAGGATCTTTTTGTTCTCTTAGCCGGACGGGAGGTCTGATTTAGAGTGGAGAGAGTCTTTTTGTTCTCTGGCTGGGCGACTGGCCCGAACCAAAGTGAAAGGAAGGAAGGAGTCCTTTTTTATTCTTCGGATGGATGGAAAGTCCGGGCTGAAGTGACAAGGTGATGTTTAGTCTCTAACCAGACGGAAGGTCCGAGCCAAAGTGGAAGGGATCTTTTTATTCTCTAGCCGGGCGGAAGGTCCGATCTAGAGTGAAAGGATCTTTTTGTTCTCTTAGCCGGACGGGAGGTCCGATTTAGAGTGGAGAGAATCTCTTTGTTCTCCGACTGGACGGCAGGTCCAAACCAAAGTGAAAGGAATCTTTTTATTCTCTAGCTGGACGGAAGGTCCGATCTAGAGTGAAAGGATATTTTTGTTCTCTAGCCGGACAGAAGGTCCGATCTAGAGAAGAGAGAGTCTTTTATTCTCTAGCTAGATGGCAAGTCCGAACCAAAGTGAGAGGATTCGATGTTCTTTAATGCGTCGGGAGTACCGGCTGTGAAATCCAAACCCAGGAGAGTGGGCCGGAAGGGCCAGAATCGGTGTTGCGGAAGTAGGCCGTGAAGGTTGAAGTCTGGGAAGCGGACTACGAGAGCCGCAATCGGGAAGCTGGCTACAAAAGCCAAAATTGAGGAATAGGCTGTGAAAGACCAAATTGGGGAAGCGGGCTATAGAAGCCGAAGTCGGGAGATTAGCAAGCCGCAAGGGCGGGTGGCAGGCCGTAAGGGACAGGATTGGGCTCTCCGAGCCAGAACTGGGAAAGCGGGCTGTAGGAGCCGAGATTGAGAGTTTTCTCTCTTTTTTTTAATTATTATTCATTTCTTTATTCAAGCGTGCAAGCATTCGTCAGCAGGCATAGCATAAATATACATAAGGCGGCTCCCTCTATAGGGGATGGGATAGGGACATCGCCCATAATTAGTAAATGCGGTGCGGGCCGCGAAGCACAGCTAAGGGGTGGTGCACCCGTCAAGAGGATATCGCATGGTTCTCATGCATAGCTCAAACTTACAATCTTCACCCGAGGGAATTCTTTGTGGCGTAAAAGTATAAGCATGTAAACAAAGAGCCCTAAACATAGGGATATGCAGGTTTTTCAAGTAACACTCGAGGATTACTCTAGCGCCTATGCATGGGTTTTAGGCTTTCGATTTTTGGTAGCTTCGCACAGCCCCCATATATGTATTTAAGTAGCAGATTTCACCGTTCGGCGCGAGTCTCCTCATGTGTCTCAATGGGGATTCCTGGCTACTTGACTTCGTCTTTATTATAATTCTATTACGGATTCCACCGTTTGACGCGAGTTTTCTCATATGTCTCAATGGGTATTCCCGGCTACTAGGTTTCATCCTTATTGTAATTCGCTTCACCATTTTGCGCGAGTCTCCTCATGTGTCTCAATGGGGATTCCCGGCTACTCAGATTTACGTTTCTCTCTTTTTTTTGCATCATTTTTCTCTCTCTCTCTCTTTTTTTACAGTGGGGGTAGGTAACTTTTTCCTCACGATTACCTTTCACGCGAGTGTAGGAATTTAAGTCTCTGTAGAGTGCTAAGAAGAAATTCGGGCAATCCCTATGGTTGATGACCATTGAACACATTAAGTGCGAAGTGTGAGAGTGTTGCCTCAGGTGTATTTTGTGAGTTGAGCTTAGCAATTTAGCCACGACTCTTCCCCTTGACGTGTGTACCCGCCATAATTGGGTTCCCTTCGAGCGTATGCCGTGACGCACGTGCATCCGGAATCGGGACACTATTATTTAGCAATGAAACAAGGTCCTAAAAAATTCCAAAGAGGTGTGTTATTCTATATTATAAGCAAGCATGCAAGCAGGGCACACAAGCATTTTTTGTCACTTTTTTTCTTTCTTTTTTCTTTTTTCTTTTTTTAATTAATATTTTTTTGTGTAAGAACATATTGTTATTACGTATAAGCATAGTGGCAGTAAAGGTATTAGGGGAGCAGACCGAGAAGGGCCGAAAGGATGTTAGGGAAGCGGGCTTGTAGAAGCCAAGGGACATTAGGGGAGCGGGCCATAAGGGCCAGAAGATGTTGGGAAGTAGGCTAGAAAAGTCGAGGGGCATTAGGGAAGTAGGCCATAGAAGTCGGGAGATGTTGGGAAGCGGGCTACAAAGGCCAAAGGTTGGGGGAGCAGGCTGTGAGAGCCAAAATTCGGAAGCAGACCACGAAGGCCAAAGGGAAGTGGGCTACAGAAGCCAAATTGTTGGGGAAGCGGCTGCGAGAGCCGAAGTTGGGAAGCGGGCTGCGAGAGCCGAAGTTGAGAAGTGGGTTGCAAAGAGCCAAAATTGGGAAGCGGGTTACAAGGAGCCGAAGTTGGGGGAAGCGGCTACGAGAGCCAAAATTGGGAAGCAGGCCACGAGAGCCAGAGATATTGGGCAGCGGGCTGTGAAAGCCCAAGCTTGGGAGCATGCTAGCTATAACCGCCGTAGTATGGGAAGCGGGCTGCGAGAGCCGAAATTGGGAAGCGGACTGCAAGAGTCGAAGTTATCGGGGGAAGCGGCTACGAGAGCAAACATTGGGAAGCAGGCCACGAGAGCCAGAGATTGGGGAAGCAGACCATGAAGGCCAAAAATATGGGAGCGGGCTACAAAAGCCAAGAGTTATTGGGGAGCGCGGTGAGACGGATGGATTAATCCTGATAGTGAGCCTTGGCCGAAATGGCTGAGCCGAAGGGCGTCGGGTAGCGGGATATGAAAGCCGAAGAGAAGGGTCCCTTTTTGTTCTCTGGCCGGGGGAAGGGTCCGTACCAAAGTGAAAGGTCTTTTCTTTTG
This sequence comes from Amorphophallus konjac, assembly GCA_022559845.1. Taxonomy (NCBI): domain Eukaryota; kingdom Viridiplantae; phylum Streptophyta; class Magnoliopsida; order Alismatales; family Araceae; genus Amorphophallus; species Amorphophallus konjac. The sequence goes on from CM040117.1 coordinate 189,322,796, forward strand.
TGCTCCAGTCGGGAAAGGATCCGAACCAAAGTGAAAGGGTCTATTCTTTTATTCTCTGGCCGGGAAAAGATCCGAACCAAAGTGAAAGGGTCTATTCTTTTATTCTCTGGCCGGGAAAGGATCCGAACCAAAGTGAAGGATTGATTCTTTAATTCTCTGGTCGGGAAAGGATCCGAACCAAAGTGAAAGGGTCTATTCTTTTGTTCTCTAGTCGGGGAAGGATTCCAGCCAAAGTGGAAGGTTTTTTCCTTGATTCTCTGGCCAGAGAAGGATTCGAGCCAAAGTGAAAGGTTTATTCTTTGATTCTCTGGCCGGAGGAGGATCCGAGCCAAAGTGGAAGGGTCTATTCTTTTGTTCTCTGGCCGGAAAAGGATCCGAACCAAAGTGAAGGATTGATTCTTTAATTATCTGGTCGGGAAAGGATCCGAACCAAAGTGAAAGGGTCTATTCTTTTGTTCTCTGGCCGGGGAAGGATCCGAACCAAAGTGAAGGTCTCTTCTTTTATTCTCTGGCCGGGAAGGGATCCGAACCAAAGTGAAAGGTCTCTTCTTTTATTCTCTGGCAGAGAAAGGATCTGAACCAAAGTGAAAGGTCTCTTCTTTTGTTCTCTGGCTGGGAATGGATCCAAACCAAAGTAAAAGGGTCTATTCTTTTGTTCTCTGGCCGGGGAAGGATTCGAGCCAAAGTGGAAGGTTTTTTCCTTGATTCTCTGGTCGGAGAAGGATTCGAGCCAAAGTGAAAGGTTTATTCTTTGATTCTCTGGTCGGAGAAGGATCCAAGCCAAAGTGGAAGGTTTATTCTTTAATTCTCTGACCGGAGAAGGATCCGAGCCAAAGTGGAAGGTTTATTCTTTAATTCTTTGGCCAGAGAAGGATCTGAGCCAAAGAGAAAGGTTGATTCTTTAATTCTTTGGTCGGGAAAGAATCTGAACCAGAGTGAGAGGTTGATTCTTTAATTCTCAGGTCGGGAAGGGATCCGAACCAAAGTGAGAGGGTCTTTTCTTTTATTGGGTGGCCAAAGGCCGAAGGTGGGATTGCTTGTTGGTTCGACATCTGTCGGCTCGAATGTCGATGGTTGAGAAGCTATTGGCTCAGGTGCCGATGATTGACAAGCTGTCGGCTCAGGGGCCGATGATTGAAAAGCTGTCAGCATGGGAGCCGATGATTGAAAAGCTGTCGGCTCAGGGGCCGATGATTGAATAGCTGTCGGCACAGGGGCCGATGATTGAATAGCTGTCGGCATGGGAGCCGATGATTGAAAAGCTATCGGCTCAGGGGCCGATGATTGAATAGCTGTCGGCACGGGAGCCAAAGATTGAAAAAGTTGTCGGCTCAGGGGCCGATGATTGAATAGCTATCGGCATGGGAGTCGATGATTGAAAGTTGTCGGCTCAGGGGTCGATGATTGAATAGTTGTCGGCATGGGAGCCAATGATTGAAAAGCTGTCGACACAAGGGCCGATGATTGAAAAGCTGTTGGCCCGGAGGCCGATGATTAGAGTAGCTATCGGCTCAGAGGCCGATGGTGGGATATCTATCGGCTTGAAGCCCAGATGGCTGAATATCTGTCGGCTTGAAGCCCCGATGGCTGGATGCTTGTCGGTTTAACGCCCCATCTGCGGAAGGCTATGTCGGTTTAACGCCCCTTCGGCGGAAGGCTTTGTTGGTTTAACGCCCCGTCGGTGGAAGGCTTTGTCGGTTTAACGCCCCGTTGGCAGAAGGCTTTGTCGGTTTAACGCCCCGTTGGCGTAAGGGTTGTTGGTTTAACGCCCCGTTGGCAGAGTGCTTGTCGATTTAACGCCCCGTTGGCGGAGCCGTCGGCTCAGACGAAAGGTCGTGACACTGACCATGTGAGAGGTTTATTGGGTGGATGGCTGAAGGACGAAGGTAAAAGACCATGTCTGCCTCAAGGCTCACTTTCTTTTCTTCTCTTCTTTTATGTGGAGGGGCGAGTGGAAAGACCACATCTGCTTCCTGGCTGTTCTTTTGGTTCTGCTCTTCTTTTCTCATTAATGCCCCTGGATTGGGGTGTATTTCTCTTAATGTGCCCCCAGGTTGGGGTGTAGCTTTTCTTCATTTGCCCCTTAGGTCGGGGGGGGGGGGGGGGTATGCCTCTTTACTTTTGTACCCCCAGGCAGGGTGTATTCCTCATGGCCTCTATGCCCCGGTGGGGTGCATGCTTTTGTTTCTTACGCCCCCAGGCCAGATATGCTTCTTCTTCAAACGCCCCTAAGCCAGGGTGTATTCTTTATGGCTTCTATGCCCCTATGGCGGGGTGCATGTTTCTTCTCCAAATGCCCCTAAGCCGAAGTGAATTTCTCTACTTCTTATGCCCCCCTCAGAGCGGGGTGTATTTTGCTTCCCTTTGCATCCAGGATGGGGTGCATTTCTTTCTTCATATGCCCCAGGGACCCGGGGAATGTATTGCTTCTTGCGCCCCCAGGCGGGGTGAATTTCTCTTCAGATACCCCTGAGTTGGGGTGTACTCTTGCTTCTTATGCCCCGTTGGCCGAGGTATGTTTCTTCTTTTTCCACCCCCCGACAGTGGGGTATGTTTGCTTCTTATGCACCTAAGGCGGGGTGTGGCTCTTTCCTTGTATGCCCCCGGGTTGGAGTGTGTCTTTTGTTTCTTACGCCCCCAGGCCGGGGTGGATGCATGCTTCATGTGCCCCCATATCGGGGTATATTTCCTCCTCAAACACCCCCAAGCCGGGGTGTATCTTTTTCTCGTGCCCCCCCTAGGCTGGGGTGAGTTTCTTTTTCTGTGTGCCCCCAGGCGGGGTATAGTCTTTGCTCCTCATGCCCCCATGGCGGGGTATAGTTCTTCTTCAAATACCCCTAAACTGGGGTATAGCTTTGTCTCATATGCCCCTAGAGCGGGGGTGTGTTTCTTCTTCAAATGCCCCTAAACTGGGGTGTATTCTTTTGCTCTTTAAGCCCCTAGGTCGGGGTGAAACTCCGTTGCTTCTTATGCCCCAGAGCGGGGTATACTTCTCTTCATATGCCCCCCTAAGTAGGGGTGCAACTCCGTTTCTTCTTATGCCTCCAGAGGAAGGGGGTGTGGCTTTATTTTACGTGCCCCCATGAGGGGTGTAGCTTACTTCTTGTGCACCCAAGGCAGGGTGTGTCTTTTCTTCATGTGCCCCTTAGTGGGGTGTATCTCTCTTCATATGTTCCCAGGTCGGGATGTATATCTTTCTTTGTACGCCCCAGGCCGGAGTGTATTCTTGCTGCTCGTGCCCCCATGGCGGGGTATGTTTCTTCATGTGCCCCCCGGGCGGAGTGTAGCTACGTTGCTTGTTGTGCCCCCCATGGTGGGGTGGATTCTTCTGCTTCTTCTACCCCAGAGTGGGGTATATTTCTCTTTGTATCCCCCTAAGCTGGGGTGCATTCTTTTGTTTCATATGCCCCCAAGGTCGGGGTGAAACTTTTCCTCGAATGCCCCTAAGACCGGGGTGTATTCTTTGTCTCATATGTCCCCCGAGTCGGGGTGTGTTTTGCTTCTCGTGCACCCCGGGCGGAGTGTGTTTCTTTCTTTGTATGCCCCTAAGCCAGGGTGTATCTTTATTTGTGTGCCCCCAAGCGGGGTATAGTCTTTGCTTCTCGTGCCCTCATGGCGGGGTATAACTCTTCTTCAAATGCCCCTAGGCCGGGGTGTGTCTTCTAGTTCTTATGCCCCCATGGTTGGGTATGTTTCTTTCTCAAAAGCCCCTAAGATAGGGTGTATTATCTTCATGTGCCCCCAGGAGCGGGGCATATTGCTGCTTCTGATGCCCCCAAGGTGGGGTGTAATTCTTTATGTACTCTATGCCCTCAAGGTGGGGTGTATTTCTCTTCATATGCCCCTAAGTTGGGGGGTAACTTCTGTCTCTTCTTATGCCCCCAGGTGGGGGTGTATTCTTTTGTTTCTTACACCCCTATGGCGGGGTGGATGAATGCTCTCTCCTAGATTCGTGGTCATGCTCGGCCTCATTGCTATAAAGCATCCCCTACAGCGGGGAGGAATTCATCAAGCTACAGTTGCAGCTTGTCGGATCTTCTAACAGCCACTCGAGGGGCCGCCTTATGCCGGATAGAGGCAGCAGGAAGGTGGAACGGATCGGGGCATTACACCACGGACTTGGACCCTCCTAGAGTCGGGCGAGATGCCGGCCTTCTTCTTGTCCTTTTGGTCGGCGAAGCTTGCCAACTCTTCTTTTTGTCTTTTCTTTTCTTCTCTTCTTTTTTTGTGTAGCAGACCAAGGTAGGTGCACAGGAGAGCGCTCACCCCCTCAGGGAGGGGATGAGTGGTTTGCTCCACCGCATCAATCCCACAGTGGTAATCTTCGTTCAACACGGGCGTCGACGGATATGACCGTACAACCCTCTCTCGCCAGTTCTCTCTCTTCTCTTTTTTGCTTCTTTCCTTTCTTCTTTTCTTCTTTTCTTCTTTTCTTATTTTTCTTCTTAGGGAAAAGGGGGGTTTGACTTCCCCTCCCTTCTTCTCACTTTCTCTTCTCTTTTTTTTAGCGGCCTTCATGATTCTTGGAAGCTGCATGTGCCTTGGAGTAGAGTCCTCGAGGCCACAATGACAATTGCGCCTAATCCGGCTTTTCTCCCCATAGGGCTAGCGAAGACAGCACCTGCAATTCATCAAAGCAGGCAAACATCATTTATTAGGAGGCCATGAGGCCCTGAATCCCGGCGAAGAGATGAAGGGTGGTTTCAGTCCCACTGGGTGTGCCAGACTTGTGGACGCACTTTTTATTAAAATCATTATTTTATTTATTTATTGGTTTATTGGATGGGTTTATTTATTGATTTAGTGTGTGGGCGTGCCAGTCACAAAGTGACGATTTATTGTGCGCTCGATCTGACAAATCAGATGATTGTGTAGTTCATGTCGGGACCAAAACCCGCCGTGCCATAAACGTCACGGCGTCATTTACATCCCCTCAGAGAGGGGAACACCCTTGATTAATCATCGGGAATCAGGGCCTCATGGCCAGGAAATTATATCAAGAGAAACAAGACGATAGCGATCTTGAATCATCCGGAAGGCCCTATGTCTAGGGAGACAAGCATTCGAAACCTGTTGGTCACTTAGGGGGACCATTTAATGTTCGGACGAGTGTCTGGCTTCAGAATATCGTAATCGTCACGGGAAAACCGGAGCATATGTATGCCGGGGTACGACACATTTATTATTCAGAGGAACGGGAAACATTCGGTTGAGTCCCGGTTAGAGTGGTAGGAAATCAGTGAATTTATTGGCCCGGTGCGAGATCAAGCCATGACCATTCCGGGAAAGCTTCCCGCGGTCAAAGCGAGGCTTGCGTGGGCATCGTTAATATTTTCGGTGTCGAAAGGCAGCGAGAAAATGTCCCGGGGTCAGATCCCAAAACAAAGATATGTTCGAGGATAGCGGGCTATAGGCCTATGGTATGGGTCAGGCAATGACCATGATTAGGGCGAACCCGTAGTCTAAGCATGACCAAGAAGGTCTTATCAATATTCCCATGCAAAGGGTCTGGGGATGACGAGAGCCTTCTCATTCCATTCAGATTTTATCGGTCATTTATGGACCACTTTATGTTCGGACAAAGGTCCGTACCAAAGGTGTGACGTAAACGAAAACAAACACATACAAATGTATGCCGAGTTTACGGTAATTTCAATGAAAGAGCGAAAACAAACCCCAATGGGAATGAGTCCGTTTTGACGAACTATTGGCCCAGAGCAATGTCGGATTACGGCCATGTTGGGATGGCTCCCAAGGTCCGAACCAGACTTGGAGGGGTGGTGTTAATGTTCCCTTTATATCGGGGGCGCCGTTAAAGTTCCATGCATGCAAGAGACAAGGTCGGTGCATGTTGTGATAGGGTCTATGCAGGTTAAGTGTGAGGTCGGTGCAAGGTTCAGACAAGGTCCGTGTAGAGGGAATTAGGTGGGTGCAACTGGGTGCTGGGTCCGTGCGGTTGGAGATCAAGTCTGTGCAAGGGAGGTTCAGGGTCTGTGCAGCTAGGGCTGGGTCTAGGCAAGGGAGGAATGAAGTCTGTGCAGCTAGGGGCCGGGCTGGTGCAGGTGAGAAATGAAGTCTGTGCAAGGTGGAGGCTAGGTCTATGTAGCAAGGGGCAAGGTCGATGCAGAGCGGTACTTGTAAAAGGATAAAGTCTATGCAAGGGAGGTTCGTAGTCCGTGCATGTGAGGCCTGGGTCTGTGCAGGGTCGCATCACACAAGAGCAGGGTCAGTGCAAATTGGGAGTGAGATCTGTGCAGGTTAACCCTGGGAAAGGAGAGGTCAATGCACACTCGGGAGTGTGCCGACGAAAGGGGTGAGAGGCTGTGCCAGGTGGAGCTTGGACTGGTGTGCCGGGGAGGCGCCACGGGGCGTATCGGTCAGGGTCGGCCAAGGGCGTGTCGGGTTGGGTAGGTTTGGTGTTGTGCTAGTAGGGGCGGAGCCGAGGATGTGCCGCTGAGGGGGCAACCTGGGTGTGCCGCTGGGCGGAACTGGGGGGTGTGCCAGGTAAGGCCTAGGGCTGGTGCACCAGGAATGGGCAGTGAAGGTGGTCCTTTTCTTTTCTTCCTCCTACCTCTTTTGTTCCCTTTGTCTCTTTAGCCTCACGAAGTGTGTATGATGCCCTTTACCCCTTTTGTCAATCTTTTCCTCCCTTTCTCTTTTAGTCTCTCCCCCCCTCTTCCTTGTTTATACGACCAATGTTCAAGCTCCCATGATTAATATTTGGTCCGGTTCCATTCATGATGTCTGCAGTTTTCTGGTTTTAGTCGAAGCATCTTGTCATTATTCGTCCCATTTGTTTGTTGCTTCCTTTTACCTTTTAACATGTTATTATTTCTAACAAAAATTTGGCAGCATCTCCCCTTGACACGGATGGTAAGGAGAGTAAAGGGGAACGCGCCCACAAGGAGTGACGGAACCCGACAATTTGAGGTGTGTGCCAGGGACAGCAGCACCTTTGGTAAGACTTCGGAATGTCCGGAGAAATCAGCGAATGGGAGACGCTGGGCTAAAATAGGCGAAGGGTGTGCTGGGCAGGGCAGGTTGGGAGGTGTACCGGCCAGGGCACAGGCCAAAGGGATGTGCCGGCCAGGGCAAGCTGGAAGGCTGTGCTGGGCTGGAACTGGATGGAGGCTGTGCCGGGCCAGAAGGCGCAGTCTAGAGGTGTGCCGGTGGAGAGAAGATGCGAACGCACCGGGCTAGGTTTGGGGGAGGGATGCACCAGCTGAGGGAGAAGTCCCAGGGTGAAACACTAGAGGGAGGCCGTGGCACTCAGAAGTAGTCGGTGGAAAACCGAAAGGGGAGGAAAACACCAAGGGATGAAAACATGTAAGAAATGCCTTAGAAAGATATCAAAAATATTCGCTAGCCTTCTATTTCTATTCTCACAAGAGGAATGCCCCAAAGGAGCTAATACATTACAACACAAACAAAGGGAAAAGGGAAGAAGCAAGAAAGAACAATCCACTGTGAGGAGGGGGAATGGGATACAATAGGGAAGAGGGATGGAGCATGAGCTCCTACCCCCCCTTCTTCTCTTCTTCTCTTCTCTCTTCTCTCTTTTCTCCTTCTCTTCGCACAGATGGTGGCGGGAGCGACAGGTTCCTTCTCTTCTTCTCTCTTCTTCTTCTCTTCTTCTCTTTCTCTTCTTCTCTTCTCCTCTGTGCGTCTCCCTTCGTCTCTTCTCCCCCTTTTTTGTTCGCATGGAGAAGGGGTCCTTTTATACCTCCCACGGCGGGATCGGTTGAAGGCGGGATCGGTTGAAGGCGGGAAGCGGGACTGGCATTAAATGGGATTTGACCTTACCTGTCCTTGGTGGCAGCGGGGTAGCTAGCGTGCCTCCACCCCTAGGCGACACCTCAGCTAGCTCACTACGCGCTAAGATTGCTTGCCAGCTGCACCAGGTGAGGAATAGCCGAAGTGTGCCATTGAACGGGCGAAAACCCGTGCCGCTGGAAGATCGTAAAAGCGTACCGCTGGAAGCCTGCGAAAGCGTGCCACTGGAGGAGCTCACAGGCGTGCCGCAGGGGTGCTGCCATGGGTAAGCCGCTGACGAATTTGGAGGAGTGCGCCGGATATAACCCGCCTGGGGTGTGCCGGGTAGAGCGCGGGTCTTCACGGTGCACCGGGTAGCAGCGGCACGAGTGTGCCGAGGAGAGTTAGGCACGAGGTGTGCCGGGCAAAGGCAGGCACAGGGTGTGCCGGGGTGAAGGCACAGGGTGTGCCGGCCAGGGGGGAAGTAGGGGCGTGCCGCTGGGAGGCAGGCCGAGGTGGAGACGCTGAGAGGCCTAGAAGGGCATATCGTTGGAGGACACCTGGGAGCGTGCTGCTGAGGGGGCTTGAGGGGAGTATGCCGTTGAGAGGGCAGCCAAGGTGTGCCGCTTGAGGGCACCAGTGGGTGTGCCGCTGAAGGCACCCAAAAAAGGGGTGTGCCGCTGGGAAGGCACCAAGGGTGTGCCGCTAGAGGGCGTTTGAGCTATTCTTCAGGAGCTTAGCAACTGTGAGCTTATTGGGACATTCTTTACCGCCAGGGACCCGAAGTTGGATTCATATTAGTGTATAGATTCAGGGGGTATCCTGCTTTTCTCTTTGTCATTTAATTCGCCCGTGCAGATGTGAGGATTTGTCGGATGGTAGTACTCTCCGGATCTTCCTTCTTCAGTTCTATTTCTGACTCGGAACCCCGGGGATTGCGAGCGTGAAATTTTATGCATCCACAGGAGGTTACTATACATGAACACGAAAAGTCACACACGAGCCCATCGCGAGTAACGCGGAGTAACAGGTGGCTCGGGGCCACCAGACTCTGGATAGTCCACTAGACCTACAAACCCAACGGTCCTTGAGTCACACGACTCGGGTCAAGACCGCTGCACGTTATGGCTCAGCACCGTCAATCTAGCCTAATCCTATGTCTAAAAGCATGGTAGCATGATTACCAAGATAACTCACAAGCTACCGAGGTAATCCCTCGTCCAAGGGACACATAGAAAACCTCCAGTCCCAGGCTGGTTGACTGGACTCACAGTCCAAGGCCACACACATGGCCCACTCAGAAAACGCTTCCCGAAAAGCCAATGACGTGCAGGAATAACCCTCCATATTCAAGCCGACACACGGTGGCTTGATCTAGCGAAGGCACGAAGCCCGGAACACAAAGGGTCACTCGGACCCTCCAAACCTATGGGCATGCTAATTGAGGTAACACGGTATCTCCTGACACCCAAAACACGGTCACGATCTCCACGGGGTGTCTGGGACATCCACGAGACCGAAGGTCAACCACTTGGTCACAACCGGGTCGACAGGGGGCCAACACGACGCAAATGGAACACAACTAGCACAGAAACAGGGTGGCGGTCCTCCATTGGACCACAAGGCCCAGCCTAGCTGTCTACTCTGGACCGCAAGGCCCCAAGTGGCGGTCCTGGCCTGACCCCTAGCATCGCCTCGCCGTCAGTCGCAAGGCTGCTACCCAACAAAAAACTTGAACGACCAAAACCCTAAAAACGGTCGTGCCCTGATCGCTAGACACTGGTTGGCGGTCTCCTTGAGACCGCTAAGCTCGGTGGCAGTCTATCGCGGGACCGCAAGGCTCAAACCGACATAAATGGACTCCTAGTAGTCTCCACATGACCGCCAGGTCACCAAGCGGTCCCTGGAAGGACCGCTAGGTCGTCCCGAGCGCGAAAACGACGAATCTCACCAAAAAACCAATTTGACACCCTGTTCACACCCATGTGAAGGGGAAAATAAGGGGAAGCTAGTCCCCAACCTCTCTAGCACCGAGAGGATCCATTTAAACCCTAAAAACGTGATCAAAACGCAAGATCTGGCTCACACCCCAAAATCACACATTTCCCCCAAAATGCGGAAATAACCCCGCTTGGCTCACCACGGCCTTCAAAACTCGCGGGAAAAGAAGTACAGAGGTTAAGGATCCGTCCCCCTACCTCTACCGAAGATTTCACGCGCCTAGGATGTCGATCCGCCAAGAAAATGCCATTCGAACCGTCGCCGGTGCCCCGAACTTGCGTCCAAGCTTCGCCGCCCCACCATCCCTAGATCCTCGACCCGTTCTCGTCGTCCTCGCCCCGGCACCATCGCCGCCTCGCCCTTGCCTGTCGCGGTCGGCCGCCTGCGGAGAAGAGAGGGAGAGGAAGAGAAAAACGGAGGGGGAGAGAGTGAGAGACGTGAGGGAGAGAAAGAGAGAGGGTAAGGGGGGGTTATAAGAAAAGGAAAAAATATTAGTATTTCAGATATCTGATTTTTGGCCAGAAATTTCATAAAATCAAAAAAATATGAAAAAATTACCTTCGTGATCCTCGGAAATAACATAACGCGTCGGTATTGTCCTGGAGTCAGAGAATGCAATGGTTCACCCTACACAGAGTTCCGAAGGCTCGTCAGGAAACAACACACGTAAACCATGAAACGCTCTCCGGGACTCACAAAAGCGATCCTATAAATATCCGAAAAACCCGGGGCATTACAACACACCTCTTTGGAAGGTGTGGTAGTAATGGAGAAGGGTTTGCTATTCTTCTTGAACTTCTTCTCTTGGGAGGAATCTCCTCCGTTGCTAGATCTCTTCTTATTGAAGGCCGGCTTGAAAGTGTCGGAGCTTGTAACATGCTCCTCCTTATCTTTTCCACGGATTCAGTCGAACAACTCCGTGGCGTCCTCGAGCAACTGGGCTCGCCTGATCATCTCCGAATAGACTTGGATGTCCATCGGCGCTAGTTGAGTAATGTGTTGCGGCCTAAGCCTGTTGAGAAATCTTCTAGCTTTCATCTTTTCGATACACACTAGGTGTGATGCGTACCTTGATAGACGAGAGAACTGGGCCTCGTACTCGATCAGTGATAGGGTCCTTTGCTTGAGGGTGGCAAATTCCGTGGCCTTCTTTTCTTGAATATTTTTCGAGAAGTATTTGTTGTTGGAATATTCTATGAACTCGCCCCACGTAACTTGTTCCTGGGGTAAGGTAGCCTCTATTGACTCTCACCAGAAGCGAGCATCCCGCTCTAGTTGGATGGTTACTAGTAAAACCTTTGCATTGCATGACACGGAATGTACGTTCGATCTCCCTAATCTAGTGTTCGACATCATCGGGGTCAGTCGAACCAATAAACTTTGGTGGGTTCATGTTGCGAAAGCTACGGTGGAGATCTTCTGCTCCATGATTGGCTCCGCCCTGTGCCACTTGTTGAAGAGCCTGAGTGAGGCCTTGGACCGTGCGTTGCATATCGCGCCATTGAGCACGTTCAGCGACAATGATCCTACAAGATTTTAACGATAATAATATATGATTAACCAAGAGTCTAAGTCCCTAAGTTAACTTAACCCATGGCTCTACCCAATCTCACCGAGTAAAGGTATAAACCTATCCTTGGACTTGATTTCCTAGGAATTGAATATCATAGTCTCTGATACCACAAAAATTGTCACGTCCCGAGCGCAGAAGGAACCCGGTATGCGTGACGAGTTATATCATTCATGTCAATCAGAGCACGAGGAAATTCGATACCAAAGATAGGGATGCATAAATTGCAAGATAACTAAATCCAATTTATTCATAATAACTATTAAGGTAAATCTATTACATCATCTCCTCTTTAGAAAAGAGTACTAAAGGAAAATCTTGACTCAATAAAAGAAAATTACAATGATAGACTCAAGAAAATAGGAAAAAGATACGGCTAGATAGATGCTTCTATGACTGGATGGCTCTACGCTCTTTACTCGTTCCCGTTCCCATCCGATTGATTCTCGTCATTGGAATTGTCTGAAAACTAGGGGAAAACACTAGGTGAGCAAACTCAGTAGGAATTATATCTTAAGTACAAGCTTGATTTAAGTAATTACATGTTACATGAATGTAAGTCTAGCTATACATGTATGCATGACAATGACAAGAGAGTGTAATAAGAGTTAATAGAGATGATCTAGCAAGAATTCAAGATAATCATGTAAAATGTATCAAGATGGTCAAGCATGTGAATATATCGAGTCATATCACGTGAATTGGCTATTATAATATCAAGCAAGTAAATACACGTTCCGGGTCACGCAAGTCATGTCAAGTCAAGTCAAGTATGAGTCGTGGAATGCCATAAATCAAGCTAGTCATGCACTTCGGTGTAATGCCACACCGTGATCAATCAACTCCCATGGGCACAAGTACTTTCGGGTGCTCCTCCCAAGACCAGATCTGGCCCTATATGCGCAGGCATTGGGTCATGTATATTTTAGACATCCACTATAGTTATAGCCAATATAGAGTTCCAAAGGAATAACCATGGTAGGATGATAAGGTAGATTTCACGAATGAAGGATTTCAAGGACAGAACTTGAACAAATATAACATACCGATAAACCACATGAAAACCCGAGACATGTCATGAAACTAGGTAATTGGTGTCCACTCAGTCACCACCAATTACAGAAATAGCGCCCACTGTCTGGTCGCTAATTTCTGTGAATAGTACATGCTCGATGAAATAGCACCCAGGCTCAGGTCGCTATATTAGGGAAATAACGCCACTGGACTGGTCGCCAATTCCTTCTGTCGCCCAAGTCAGTGTCGCCAATTACTGACAGAGAACAGACTTCTCAAAGAGGCCAGAAACAGCGCTCTAAGAGGGCTAAGGCATCACGTTTCTTCAGAGTGACGTGACAAGACACGGTGTCATGCATTTTTAGAGTACAACCTGCTCGGCTGCCTTGAGGGAATCCAAGGCTAGCGTAGACTTACGGAGGTCTTCATGATGAAATCACTAGTCTGAATGAAAGAATATCCCGCGGAGGGTTCAAACATCACCGAGAGTTAGTGTGTAATCGATAGAATCAAAAACAGAAACCCCATCTATGGATGTGAGATGAGAGTGTCAATAGACCCGCGATATAGGTTGAAAATGCGATAAAATAGAGAAAGAAGAATTGGCAACTTATCAGAGGTCGCTATATCAAAAATAGCGACTTTCTGAGATGTCGTTTAATTCATAATTTATAACAAAATTTTCAAGAAATAATAATAATTAACGACATTGTATACGTGCATTAATTCTAGAAATTTTCAGAAATTAATATGTATAATTATAAATAGCGACTGTGTATGATGGTGTTTATTCTTTAAATGACGCCCTGATCCAGGTCGCACATTCATGAATTTCAGTATAAATTCTATTTACTGGATTTTTTACAAACAACGCCACCGTATAGGGGCGTTCATTCTTAAATAGCGACTTTGTGACGGTCGCTCATTCTTTGTCTGATGCTACGCATCGGGCAGGTACAATCTGAGACACAAAATATTGTTCAGGTGTTTGGAGTTCACATAATCAAGAAAGTAAAGACATGAATAGACAGAGAAAAATATCAGGATTCTAGAAACATGCTCATGCAATAATTTTAACATCAGGTTACATAGTTATTTAATTTCAATCATGTGGCATTTATTAAATACTTAAAGAATTGACGGCAGGGTTGTAGTCACTGTTTAAAGGATGCCCTTAACACTGTCACTAATTCAGGAAAACTGACGACTGCTCACGCGGTCGTTCATTCAATAAGCACCCATGCCAGGGTCGCTATTTTCATGCAGACAGGAAAAACCTAAAACTACAGAAAACTCAAGATCCTAACTATGAAAATGATATGTAAAGATTCTAATATGATCGTGATCTAAGCTATCTGTTATCTTCTTGGGCTTTAGAACTCGAGAAAACCTACTTTTTTGACTTGTTCTGGACGACAGACAAAGAAGATAATAGAAGTAGATAAGCTATAGTAGACAGCTACGGCAACTGCAACGGCAACTGAAGGAAACGATGGAAGAAGAAGCACAGCAGGCTTCACTTCTTCTCGTATGATAGCAGGAGGGCGACGATGAAGCAACGGCAGTAACTGCAACAACTGTAGTCTCTCCTAGTCGTGAAGAAGAGGCAGCAGTACACAGAGGACGAAGATGCCCTTCGTGTATATAGTTTCTTCACGGCAGCAAAGCACGTAGAGGAAAAAGGAGGAAGAAGCAGCTACGCACGATGAAGACGACGTTGACCCAAGGGAAAACAATACGAGCAACAACAGCAGTCGGAGCTCGTCGATGGGGCAGGGTTCTTATAGAGATTGATATCTCTAACTTCTAACGGGATTTAAGTTTCCTTATGTGAATCCTAAGAGTCTTAAACCTTCTCATGTTGATCTTCTCCTTCCCAAATCACAGCCACCTTCCCAGTTGGGTTTTAAAACCATAAATCCTATTCGCATTCAAGCTTCGTAGGAAATAATATGTATCTATATATATATATATTCGTGTGTGTGTGTGTGTGTGTGTGTGTGTGTGTGTGTGTGTGTGTGTGTGAAGCCCATATGTGTGTGTGGGTTACGGTCATTTAAAGCCTATTATAATTATATTAGATTTCACCTACGTGAGACTCATCTAGGCTTTAAGCGTATATGTGTTGAAGCCCAATAATGAGGGCTTGTGAGTTGGATATTTATAGTTTATTTGTTTTATTTGGAGGATCTATTTATTTATTCCTCTATTTAACCGAGTTGCTACATCAGCTAACCTCTAGTTCAGGCCGCAGGCCTTCAAAAAATGAGTAAAGGAAATAAAAAAAAGGGAAAGAAAAAAGAAAGAAAAGATTATAACAAATCAAAAATGAATTAAAGGATGAAAATAAGTTGAAGAAGAAGAAAGCCGGAGGGGGCCTGTCCCCTTGAAATGCTGGGTTCGATCGACCGAACTCAAGCATTCGGCCGACCGACTAGCGGTTGAGTCGACGCAACGCTTGACTGCGTCGACCCAGTCGACAGGCCTCCCTACCCTGGGAAGATCGGTTGACCGACCGCACCAGCTCAGTCAACCGAACTCCCCTTTCCACACAAAAAAAACAACAAAATACAAACAACAACAACAAAAGCTCCAAGAAAAAGTAATAATAAAAAGGGAGGGATAAATCACATGACAATGAAAGTGATGCCATAAAATAAAAAATAAAAAATAAAATAATAACAAAAAACAATAACAATAATGATAATGAACATGAACATGAAAAAGAAATACCCCCATTAAGAGATAAGCGACGTTTGATTTTAGATGCCTCCCTATTGACCCTTTATACAGGGGACATCAACGAGGCCTTCACAAGTCACGCCCGGGCCCCGGGGGATCTGCCCCATCATGGCCATGGCCTGACTTTGCTCCGGGCCGATAACTGATAAGTGGCCATTTCTTATGACAATTCATTGCATGAACACCATTTTATGTGCATATAATTAGGTAATTATGCATATTTCATAGTTAACCTCAACTCCGCATTTAAATTGGAGCTTTCACGTAAATTGATTAATTCAATTGTCTTATTCAATAATAAATTAAAGTTGAGGGTCATGAGCATTAATTCTCCATTACATAATCATGAGCATTTGAGATTGATGTGCACATTGTGGTAATTTTTATGGACGAAAGTGCAATTATGTGTGTGTAGGACACCGAAGGTAATTACAAAAGAAGCCGGGGGCAAAAGGGTCATCACCATTTTGACCAAGTCAAATAAAGAATTCAAATTATTTGGGTTGGAGGGAAAGGAAAGTTTAAAATTTCGAATTCAAAGTTTGAAAAGGAGGAATCCAAACTTTAAGTTTGGAAAGGAGGAAAAGGACATTCAAAGTTTGAATTAAAGGAGAGACATGATGAGCCTTGGGAAATGAGGTGCCTAAAGTCCAAGAAAGGGGGTGCCCACCTACTTTTACTCTTCCCCATGCATCATATTCCATTTGAATCTCAGCCATTCATCTCCTTTTGATATAATCTCCACCCTCTATCTACCAAACTTTCCCTATAAATAGCCCATGGTAAGGAGGAGGAAAGGAGTCTTTTCTTTGAGCAATCTTTCACTCTCCCTCTTTCTCTCCTAACCTTAGGCCTCCGATTTCTCCCATGTAAGTTCATTTTCTTCTTTTGTGTTCTTCATAAAAGTTCTTCATTTTTACGTCTTCTACAACTTCTTCTTCTTGCTCAACTTCTAATTCCTTCTGGTTTTCAAACTATTTCGTATTTTTCACTGTGCTGTCCTGTTCATCTGTGAACCAGTGTTTCTCTCTGTTCTTCCCCTTGTTTCTCACCCTTCTAGTCATTTTCTCCTCTTGCTTTCTTCATGAAAGTTCTTTGTTTTTACGTGTTCTACAACTTCTTCTTCTTGCTCAGCTTCTAATTCCTTCTGGTTTTGAAGTTATTTCTCGTTTTTCAACTTTCTATCCTGTGATTTCACTGTTCATCCGAGGTGCTAGTTTCTATTATTTCTCTATTTTGAAGCTCTTTTGCTCTTATTTTCTATCTGAGTTCTTCATCAAAGTTCTTCCTATCTCCCTCCTCTTCAACATTTTCTTCTTGGACATCCCCTAATTCCTCTTGGGTTCAAAGTTATTCACCCTCCAAAGGCAACTTCAACGACAAAGGTGACTTCCTCCCGGTGTACACGGCGATCTCTTTCAAGGCGGAGCGATCCTCTCCAAGGCTCGGCGAGGAGGAGACGACGACGTCATCACCATTGCTACTACTATCTTCACATCTCAGGCCCCTCTTTTTTGTCATTGCTTTTGTGTTATGTTACTTCATTGTAATCTTGTCACCTCTTTGTTGTAAGCTTGTCTTGCACTTCATGTACTTTTTCTTTTAAGTTAATGAAGAGAGTTGTTCTTTTAATCTAGTTCTTGATCTTCTTCCATCTCTACCCCCTTCTTCTATCTCTTCTTTTCACTTCATGCAATTAATTTCTATAGCATAGGCGCATAATCATAGGTGTTTTTAATTAAGTGTTAGAATCGTTCTTTGTTTCATCACTTTTCTTCAAACAATCAAATCATAAATATTTTCCAAAGGAGTCCAAAGTTTTTAACTCTAAAAATCTCTTCTTCCTTGTGGATTCGACCCGTGCTTGTCCTAATACTACATTCTCTTTTGATCATTTTGTGCGAGTGCGGTTTTAAGATTGTTATACGCGTGTTTTAAACGACGAACATTCGCGTAATCAATTTTTGCCCACTTCTCAAGTCACGCCCGGGCCCCGGGGGATCTGCCCCATCATGGCCATGGCCTGACTTTGCTCCGGGCCGATAACCTACTAAAGTTGACCCAATTTTGACCAAGGTTTAACTTCGTTTCTCCATTTCTTAAAATATCAAACTTGATGTACTCCGACATCTATTCGTCTCAATATTACATGTATACTTGGGACATTGTCAACCCGGAAGCCTGTCCGAACATGAAATGGTCAATATGTGACTGACATGATTTTAAATACCCTCTTGCACCTTAGTATAAGGGATTTTAATGCTTTCCAATACATTTTTCATTCAATCGATTTCTAGGCCATAAGGCCCCTTATCTTGGCGATTAATCAAAGGTTTTCTCCTCTCCGAGGGGATGTAATTAATGCCATGACCTTTATGACGCGGCAGGTCTCCAGTCTCGATCCGATACTCACTTTTATCTGATTAGTCAGGCGGCACGCACCACAGGCTTCGGACCACTCCAGTCTCGGAACCTAAACATATTGTCACCCAGGTGACTGGCACGCCCTCGCACTTAATAAATCGATAAAAGATATAACGATAACAAAAGGATAAAAAAGTGCATCCACAGGCTGGCACACCCGGTGGGACTGGACCACCTTTCATCTTCTCGCCAAGATTTGGGGCCTCACAGCCTCTTCCTAAAATTCTAACTTTTCCTCAATTTGAAATTACAGGTTGAATTTCAACGAACAAGATGGCAGTCACTTTCAGACCGCTTGTGGTGGCCAGCCATGCCGAGCATGGCTACCTTGCTGTGCCGACCCAATTCGAAAACTTTCCTCCTGTTGTGGGCTTCCCCAACTTCTTAGGGGTGGCCTTCGTCGAACTCCTGGGCATCCAGGAGGGCAACCTCATCGCCGTTGCAACGGCGACACCAAAGAAGACTGAAGTGGTGGGCAACCACGTCCACCACGCTCACCACTCCACCTCAAGCAAGAGGCGCACCCTGGCTGCCAGGAGGGCGGCCAAGAAGAACACCAGCACATTGCGGAGCCGGTTCTCTACCTCGAGCAAATCCATACTCATTGCAGGCGTCCGAGTCTTTCTGAGCGGCCAACAGGCCAAGGTCATACCTGACAGGGAGATTTTCACGGTGACGGCACACAACTCTTTCTAGGCACTGGCCCAAAGCAAGACGGACCACCTCAAGTTCAAATCAAAGGGGGGTTGGCCTCTAAGGCAATCAGATTTAAACAGATTTGGGTGCCCAAGCAGCCACGGCCCCGGCTCGAAGAAAAGGAGAAGAATAGGAAGAGAAGACTAAGATGCATGCTCGTGCGTATTACAAATCAACCTTCCGAGCCTATGGTCGGCGGGCTAGCACTTACCCACATGATGCCAGGAGAGTCATCCAAAGAAGCCGACAGCTTCAGATTCTTACCTGCAATATGGCTGGAACAATCGGCCGCTATGTGGCTTCCCTCGCCCATGATGAAGCGACACAAGCCCGCGTTGAAGAGATAAATACAGATCTGGTCACGATGGTTGTGAACGTGATCACTACTGAAGATGATGGCGAGAGACCACCACCTTCTCCGAATGCTCCGGTAGAAGGGGGAGGTCAGGCTCCCAACTCCTCCACACCCGATCCAGCTATAATGATGATGCTGCTCCAAGAATACAAGCAAGAAATCGAAACGTTAAAGAGGCAGCTCAGTGAGCTAAGCATGCACGCTTCAACTTCAAAATAGGACGAGGTCCCTCCTGAAGCCTTGCAGCGAGGTGCAGCTGAATTGGAGGCCTCGCCTCAGATAACAGCCTCTCAGTCGGCATTCGATTATGCTGGGGGCATGACCCCGCAACCTGCTCCTCGGCCCCAAGGGCTTGCTACAATACCTCAAGAAGCAATGGTGGCAACACCGCGGATGCAGTAAGATCAACTCTGCCCAAGCTCGGTCGACCCGACAATGATGAATAAACTAATGATAGAACAAATGATAGAGAATAAGCTGGCCGATAGAGGTAATGATGATTATGCTACTTTTGATGCGTACAAGGTACCTTACCCTATCCATCATGATGCCAAGAGATTACCTCTGGGCATCAACAAACCACTAAAGTTCGATAAATTCAACAGACAAGGTTCGCCGAAAGAACATATAACCTACTACATCAACGTAATGGGCGATCTGGCGACCGACGAGTCCTACGTACTCAAGTTATTCGGGTCCTCCCTCACAGGACTCGCTTTTGAATGGTATTCAAACTTACCAGCTGGATCCTTCAACGATTGCCTGGACATGCAGCGACAATTCCGAGAACGATTCCACGTCACTGAAAGAGAAGTGACTGTGGCCGAGCTATATGCTTCCAAGCATAAGAATGATGAAACTGCTTTGGAATATATCAAAAGATGGCGAAACCTCAACATGAGGTGCAAGCGCCCGCCACACCAGGAAGATGCCATGCAAATTTGCAAGCAAAACCTAAAGTGGGGAATCCTCGAGAAGATGATCAGTATGGAAATCAGGTCTTTCGACAGACTGAACAATGTGGTGGCGGAGATCGAGGCCTTCCTCTCCAGTCACTCCTCTACTCCTACTGTTGTAAGCCAAAAGGCCAAACCGGCTGATAGGCAGCTCGTGCCCGAAGAAGTTCACACGGTCGACTTCAAGGCATTTGAGCAGTTGAAAGATAAAGATGAAGAGGTTACTAACCCTTTTCCGGCTGACCCTGCTGAACAACAAGAAGGCCCCTCCCTGTGGGCCAAGATGAAGAAGCTTTATTCCTTCCCCAAGGATAGAACCCGAGTCTTATTTGAGTGGGCCACTAAATACAATAAGATTACTCTCCCGGAACCAAAGAGACCGGGGGACGCTAGAAGAAACGATGATCCTTGCTTTTGTCTGTATCACCAAATGATCGGGCACCCCATCGAAGGCTGCTACGTCTTCAAGGATGTAATTGAAAGGATGATCAGGAAAGGGTAATTACAAATGGGGGAATATAAAGTGGATCCTCCATGCGCTCATGAACTGCCTGATCTAAAGAGAGCAGCCAACATGGTATCTATATACCGGCAATCACCTGAAGAGGTGCCCGAAGCTCATACTGCTGACAAAAAAGATGAAGATATATGCCTCGCGCTGGTAAGCGCGGATCAAGCTGAAGCCACTACTCCTCATCATGCTATTGGGTCCCCAGAGAACAGAGGGCATCTCCCACCGCTTAATGAGGAGGCATGCTATTACGCCCCTCCTCCACCCGAGGGCATGGGGGCAGGAATTTCAACTGCTGAGGGATTAAATGCGTCCGATAATGATGATAGGATGTCATTAGTCCCACCCGAAGATAAGACGGAGAGCAGTATTCCCAGCTCCTACCAATCTGGTCCTGCCATGCTGGTGGAGCTATGTCAAGAATTACAACAAACGGAAGTGCTGAAAAGAAGACTAATTGGAACGGGTTTATACCCAGCTTCACTCAGGCAGGCGGGACCCTCATTCGAGGCTTTGCATGGCAGTACTGAGCCATTCGAACCCCCGCCATCGCCGATAATGCCCCTAATGATGCATGACCATGTAGGGGGCACCCTCCCTCAGCATGATGGGGCATCAGGGCTATTCCGTTAAATGTTTGGAATGTATTTTTGTAATATTGTACTTGGTGTGTAATGTGTGTTTGCTTTAGGTTTTATTTGGGTTTATGTGTAAAAGGGCCACGTAGGCCCAGCAGGGGTCCCCACCCTCTCTCTCATTGGGCCACTTGGCCTCTAGGGCCCATGTAGGGCTGGTTCAAAGTCCAATATTGGACTTGGACCAAGGGCGGACAAAATAGAAGAAAATTCAATTTTTTCTACCTTGTTTTTCAAAGGGGCGCCCCCTTGTTTGTCCTATATGGGGAATTGTTTAGTATATTTTATTTCCCCTTCCCTTATATGCCTCTTTAACCAAGGGCATTAGAGGTCATTTGGCTAGGTCTAGGATTTTAGTATTTAATGTCTCTTGTAATATTTTGATCAATTTTAATGAGAAAAATTACATGAATTTTGTGTGAATGAGCCTAGGGGTGCACCTCCCTATCTCCCTTCTTACTAGTTCTTCATCTTCTTCCTCTTGATCCAGGGTGTTAAGCCCTCAATATTGGAGTGAATCCAATTTCTATCTCTTCCTTGGAGTGTGAAGCTCCACCACCGCCGCCGCCGCCGCCATCAGAGCCGCCAACAAGCCGCCACAAGCCACCGTCCACCCTGTTGTCCTAAACTCCGAGATCCAGAACAACAAGCTAAAGAAAAGGTCGGTTCTCCCAGCTCCCAGCTCTGATCGAGCTGAGATTTTGACAGATTTTTTCTCTTTGTGTTATCTTTCCATCCATATAAATTTTATTCCATTCCGATCCCGTTTGCCCCACCTCTCAGGTCGTTCTTCATACCCCTCGCAATCTGCCTGGTTGCTGACCTGCAGGATAGATCCCTGATCCCATATTTTTCCCACCCCCTTAGTCTTCTTCAAAAATTCCAAAAAAAAATTATGTATGTCCCCCACATAGTCCTTGTCCACCCATAATTTTCACAAGCCGTAAATCCACCGCCAACCCCTCAGTCAAAAATCACCTTTAGACAGCTCCCTTTCTGTTCTGCTGGATCTGGATCCTGAGTCAGAAAAGAGTCCGTGGAATAGTGGTTTTAATTTTCAATCCCTTCACTTGATGGACCTTAAATTCCAGTATGTTGAAGATCTCTGAGTTTTCTTTCCAATGGCGCTAACCTCGCTTCGATCCGACACCGGATCTGGGCGTATCGGCCATTTTTACCGGAGTGCGCAAGACTGTCCAGATCTGTCCCGAGATAGGCCTACAAAAAAGGGTTCACAAGTTAATTCCAGAAGAAATATATCGGGGTAGCTTCAGCGACCGCCCCTCCAAGAGGTCGACCAGGGATCCTCTGCCAGAGTCCCGGTGAACCACCGCCTTCAGAAGGTTCCCGGAGATCGACGTCCCTTTGGATGCCCGTGCTTGCTGTCATGTCGGCCAGCAACTCGCAGATTCGGAGCCGCTGCCCGCCATCACCCGAAACCCGCCGCCTTGCTGCCCGTCAACCCAAATTCGGTGCTCCCGGCATATTTTTGTGTAGCCCTTTACCTCCCTGCGTGGAGTGGGCAAGAAAATTCACTTTTGTAATTAATTTAATTACTGTACCGGGAGTTACGAAGTTTGGCCGAGAACGTCTTCCCCATGCCCGGTAGCGTGGAGGTATCGTGTTCGCTCCTCACTCGGCATCTTTGCTTACTTCATATATTTCTATATGCCGCTGCAAGAGTGATAGGAAAATCTAGCTCGTTATATCTTTTCAATCACCGGTGCGAGAGAGAGCGAGACCATCCCGTGACCCGATCCGAGCACGAAAGTGTGAGTTGACCACCCTAGCTCTTTACCAGTTTCTCAACCGCGCACGTCCGCACGCTTCCCTCATTAGGGACGATCGTGAGTTTGCCTAGAGTCTAAGGTTTGCATTTCAATTGGCATCGAGTCGCGTCCCGTCCCGCATCAAATTGGTATCAGAGCGGGTTAGAGTCTAGGGTATTCGGTCCAAGGTGTCACATTGCATCTCTATATCCGGTATATCAAAAGGTGTTCTCGGAACGATAGGTTACGCCTATTGGGAAGGTAGCACACTTGCGTGAGTGCGATCTTCGGATCAAATCTCCGCCACGTACCGAATATTGGAGTCTAGGTCGTTCTTCATTTCGCCTTGGTTGGTGCATTCATTTGCATGCCCACTCATAGGGGTACCCAATACTCACCACCACCACCACCTATGGCAGATCCCCGAGTCCCTAGTCCCGATGCGTCATCGGTGGTCGACATGTTTCGAGATATTATGGGAAAAATGGATGAGTTGAGTGCTCGAGTGGATAAGATGGAAGGATTGAATACGCGAGTGGATAGCCTAGGCGCACGTTTTGAAGATAGGATGAAGGCCTTAGAGGATCGGGCCGAAGAGTTGGACCAGTCTGTTCACGGTCTGGTAGGGAGAGTAGCCGTCCTAGAGAGACCCATGTTTGAGGCGCACCCCGTGCCGACAAATGGTCAACCGGAGCCGGTTCAGCCACCAGTTGCTCCTAGGGCTCAAGGGGTAGATGATAGGAGACGTCGAGTCCCCGAGGTGGATGACTTCGAGTCCGATAATGAGAATAGGGGCTATGGTCGTGACCGTCAAGTTCAACGGTGGAATCATGATCATGATGAGGATGAGCGGACCCTCAGGACCGTTCGTGCGGATCCTCCCACTTTTGATGGGTCCTTGGACCCGAAGGTCTATCTAGATTGGGAGTCCGGAATGGATCGATATTTTGATTGGCTCGATATGACGTACTGTCGAAGAGTCTGATTCGCTACCATGAAGCTGATGGGATAGGCTCAAACCTATTGGAAGAACGTAGGGAGCCTGTTGTTTCATCGGCAGGAGCCCCAGGTTGAGACATGGTGTGAGATGAAGGTCAAGCTTCGGCAAAAGTACCTTCCAGCCACGTACCGTCAGCGACTCATCGATAGGTGGCAAAGTCTTAGTCAGGGAGATCGGTCCTCACAGAATTTGATGAGTATTTTTTGTGATGTGGCATATCGGAGGAGAGAACCATGCCCATTTCTCGCTTCTGTCGTGGTTTGCGGCCCCACTATCAGTATGAGCTTTCTCGACGCAATGTGACTAAGTTGGAAGGCGCGTATCAGGTTGCTCTTGAGATGGAGCTATTTGAGGGAGAGTTCAAGTCTACCTAACAGTCGGGCCCCATCCCTCTTCGTAGTGCCGAGTCCCGTAGCTCTTTAGGCCCATACAAGAGGGCCCCCATGGCTCGACTTTAGGAGCCCGCCCGTCAGGAGCAACTCGCTCCAAGGCCTCGCCCTCCCCCGCCAAGGGATCTACCTCCACCCCAACCACCGGCACCCATTGTCCGCCCCCCGTGACCTATTGCCCGTCCTCCGGCACCCACACCTCCTCCCCTGTTGCCTACACCCCATGTCCGTCGGGAGGATAAGGGTAAGGGACCACTTATCGGAGAGACTAGTAGGTCACGACTGCAGTGTTATCACTATCAGGGGTTTGGCCACTTTGCCGGCCAATGTCCCACTCGTACATCACTAGCCCTAGGGGACAAAAGGGTTGGAGAAGCCTCACCTTCGGGGTTTGTGTTTGTCAGCTACGAGGCCGAGCCGGAATTAGCTAACGAATTCTATGAAGAAGATTTGGAAGGACCTATCGACACTCAGGATGCGGCACTCGGATGATGACCACCTAGAAGGTAATGTCACTGCATTAAGTCTAGGGTCATGCATGAGTCTATTTTTTCTTCTTTGTGTGGTTTGTTTGTGGTTTGTTTGTGTGGTTTGCATGCATTTGTCAAGTTCATGGTGAGTCTGCATATGTCAAGTCAAGTCGGTGTTGTGCAAGCTCGCAGGTGTCAGTCCCTTACGAGTGTGAGGCAAGTTGGATCTAATGCGTACGTTGAAGACTTGCCGAAAATATGGGACCAGCTCTACATCAATGTCCCATATCTAGTCACCCACAGGGATCTAGTGGTGATTCCTAGTGAGTCTTCAAGTCGCCTCTTCCCCTTGGAGAGTGACCCCACCCCAGAGTGTCCACCACTAGTTTCGTTCCCACAGCAGCATGTGCATATCGAATATATACGGGATGAGCAGGTGACGGTTACTTGGAGTGGAGCGTACCCACGCTACCTGGTACGGTGACGGATCCGTCGGAGCTACTCGAGTAGCCGCACCCATTACTCGACGGGGTCGAGTTTCTCCCACCTGGGGAGAATTGATGGGGCATCGGGGCTATTCCATTAAATGTTTGGAATGTATTTTTCTAATATTGTACTTGGTGTGTAATGTGTGTTTGTTTTGAGTTTTATTTGGGTTTATGTGTAAAAGGGCCACGTAGGCCCAGCAGGGGTCTCCACCCTCTCTCTCATTGGGCCACTTGACCTCTAGGGCCCATGTGGGGCTGGTTCAAAGTCCAAGATTGGACTTGGACTTAGGGGGGACAAAATAGAAGAAAATTCAATTTTTACTACCTTATTTTTCAAAGGAGCGCCCCCTTGTTTGTCCTATATGGGGAATTGTTTAGTATACTTTATTTCCCCTTCCCTTATATGCCCCTTTGACCAAGGGCATTAGAGGTCATTTGGCTAGGTCTAGGCTTTTAGTATTTAATGTCTTTTGTTGTATTTTGATCAAGTTTAATGAGAAAAATTACATGAATTTTGTGTGAATGAGCCTAGGGGCACACCTCCCTCTCTCCCTTCTTGCTAGTTCTTCATCTTCTTCCTCTTGATCCAGGGTGTGAAGCCCTCAACATTGGAGTGAATATAATCTCTATCTCTTCCTTGGAGTGTGAAGCTCCACCACCGTCGCCGCCGCCGCCATCAGAGCCGCCAACCAGCCGCCACAAGCCACCGTCCACCCTGCTATCCTGAACTCCGAGATCCAAAATAGCAAGCTAAAGAAAAGGTTGGTTCTCCCAGCTCCCAGCTATGATCGAGCTGAGATTTTGAGAGATTGTTCCTATTTGTGTTAGCTTTCTATCCATATAAATTTTGTTCCATTCCGATCCCGTTTGCCCCACCTCCCATGTCGTTCTTCATACCCCCCGCAATCTGCATGGTTGCTGACTGCAGGCTAGATCCCCGATCCCGTATTTTTCCCACCCCCTTAGTCTTCTTTAAAAATTCCAAAAAAAAATTCTGTACGTCCCCCACATAGTCCTCGTCCACCCATAATTTTCACAAGCCGTAAATCCACCGTCAACCTCTCAGTCAAAAATCACCTTTAGACAGCTCCCTTTCTATTCTGCTGGATCTGGATCCTGAGTCAGAAAAAAGTCTGTGGAACAGTGGTTTTAATTTTCAATCCCTTCACTTGATGGACCTTAAATTCCAGTATGTTGAAGATCTCTGAGTCCTCTTTCCAACGGCGCTAACCTCGCTTCCATCTGACACCGGATCTAGGCGTATGGTCTGTTTTCGCCGGAGTGCACAAGACTGTCAAGATCTGTCCCGAGACAGGCCTGTAAAAAAGGGTTCACAAGTTAATTCCAGAAGAAATATATCGGGGGAGCTTCAGCGACCGCCCCTCCCAGCGATCGACTAGGGATCCTCTGCCAGTGTCCCAATGAACCGCCGCCTTCAGAAGGTTCCCGGAGATTGACGTCCCTTCGGAAGCCCGTGCTTGCTGTCCTGCCGGCCAACTCGCAGATTCGGAGCCGCTGCCCGCCATCGCCCGGAACCCGTGATGGGGGCATCAAAGGCTAATGGGTTGTATTAGTGTGTATTGACTTGTGATTGTGTGTTTGTTTGGGTTTTTTTCATTTGGGCTCCTTTGTAAGGTTTTTAATAAGCCATTGGGCCACATTCCGTGTAGAATCCATTAGTGGCTTTCATTTGTTAAGTCCATTAAGGGGGGTAAGTTCATATTGGACCATTAGGCTTCCTAATGGACCTTTACATCACATAAGGCCCAATTGGGCTTTTTCCTCTCATGGGCTATCTAGATTGGAAGGTCCATAAGGTAACTATGGGTTCATGGGCCAAGCATATGGTCTTGGCCCATGGTCTCTTCTATTGGCCCATGAAGGGGGGCGCCCCCTATTTTGTCTTATTAGGCAAGTTAGGTTAGTTTGATTAGAATTTGTTTAATGTGTTTTGACCACAGGGGAGAAATACTTTCTCCTATCCCCTTAGTGCCCCTTCCAACCCTAGATCTGAGGGTATTAAGAGTGAGGGTATTAAGAGTCTTTTTTCATTTCATATAAATAGCATGTAATTTCCATTTTATGTGAATTAATGAGAAGAAAAAAGTTGATTGCCTTGGAGCAGATTTGTGCCCCCCTCTCTCTCCCTCTGGTTCCTTCCTCCTCCTTCTACATTTTAGGGTATAGACCCCTTCTATCTTAGCCTATTCACCTCTTATTTCTATCTCTGCCGCCGCCGCCGCCACTCGTGCCGTCAACGAGCCACCGCGAGCATCCTTCTGAAGTGCTGTCCAAGTTCTATTTTACTGGATAGGGGTTCACTCCGAGAATTTTACCTCCCAACTCCTACATCATCTAGAGATGATATTTTCAGGACGAGTTCTAGAGATCACCACCACATCCCATAAAAATTAAAAAAAATTCCAGCCTTCGTTTTATATTTTTCCATTTTCGTGCTTCCAAATCAACTAGTTCTGTCTGCAGTCTGTCCAGTTTCACAGCAGCCCTGAGTTTCTCCCTTTTGCTCCCCTTCTTGATTTTTTTTTGAACCCCCAATTTTAATGGAGGTTCTTTCCACCATCCCCATCCTCCAAAAATTTTCTTTGAATTTTAAAAGCCATCTACCCATTTTTAGAAATTGAGTCTTTCCCCCAAATTCAGTTCTGTTTCTACTGTCCAGATCCGACCACTCGGTACTAGAAAATACTTTTCCCCAGTCAAATTTCCACCAAACCTTTCATAAAATATATTCTTGTTTTTCTCTCTTCGCCCTCTACCACTTTCATGAAGAGCTCAACAGCTGAATCGGAGGTCTACATCACGGTCAATGCCAACTCTCAGGAAAAGGCACTTCTATCCTGAGTTTTCAGATCCTTTGAATCAGCAGCTTGAATATTCAACAAAGGCCATCAACAGAAAATTCAATTTCTTTCTCTAGTCATAGATCAAAGGATTTTGAGTTAGCTTTCCACCGGTACCTCTTGTGCGTCGATCCGACGTCGAGGCCGATCACAGCATCAGTTTTCGTCGGGACGCACAGGTCTGAAACAGAATTCAGATCCGTGGGCAGCAACTCCAACCCGCACCGATCGGAGCCTCCTCGCCTTTCGCGATGCGAACCAATGCTCCGCCTTCCCAGGGAGCACCCCTCCAGACGTCCCCATCACAGTGGTGCCGCTCCGGGCCCACACGGCCCCACGGACCAGCACGTGGGCCCCACGGTCGTGAGTACGTGTGCCGCCGATGCAACACAAGAAGCGGCCCGTCAACCCGAAACCGCTACTCCCGGGTCCCGCTGTGTCGTCCTTTACCTCCCTGCGTGGAGTGGGCAGTAATTTATCTTACTGTAATCATTGTGTATTTACTATTCTGGGAGTACGAGTTCGACCGGGAAGTCTTCCCCACGCCCGGTAGCGTGGAGGTATCGTTTTCACTCCCATCTCGGCATTTGCTTTATTTCGTATATATTTCTTTATGCCGCTGCTAGAGAGCATGCTAGGATCGTAGCTCGCTATACTTTTTATATCACCGCTGCTGCGAGAGAGAGCGAGACCGTCCCGTGACCCGATCCGGGCACGAATTTTTGAGTTGACAACCCTAGCTCACTGCCGGTTTCTCAACCGTGCACGTCCGTACGCTTCCCTCGTTAGGGACGATTGCGAGCTTGTTTAGAGTCCAAGGGTCGCATATCCATTGGTCTCGAGTCCGTGGTCCGTCCCGCATCAGTTTGGTATCAGAGCGCCAGTTGAGTCTAGGGTGTTTAAAACTCCAAAACAACAAAAAAAGTGTCATTTATGTCTAGTCATCGTCTAAGTCGGTCTAAGGTTGCATCCGCATACCATTGTTCGGTATATAAAAAGGTATTGTCCGAACGTTAGGCTACGCCTATCGGGAAAGTCGCACACTTGCGCGAGTGATCTTCGGATCGATTAACTCCGCCACGTACCGAATCTTGGTTTTGTCTAGGTGTGTAGTCGAGTCTCATTTCAACTTTGCATTTGCATCGCATTCTAAGTCGTGTCTAGGTGCTTGCATGAGTTGGCATAACATTTTGCTTATAAAATAAAAAAACAAACAAAATGGCCTTGCATGACCATTCCTAGGGATCCGTTCCCATCTTTTGGCAACTATGGTCAACCCATACCTCAGGCCCGACCAAGGCAACCTGTCCGTGTCCGAGTACATTAGGGACTTTGAAGTGTACCGGTTAAGATGTGAAGCCGGGCTGGATAACATAGAGGCCGGAACTCAGTTCTGGAAAGATTCGCGGCTTCACTTCCAATTTGAATTATTTTGCCGCCACGTGAAAACTTTGGGGGATTCCTATAAGGTCGCTCTGGAGGTCGAGCCATTTGAGTCTCGATTTTTTTTTAACTAAAGTCATACTTGCAAGGGGCAAGGGGAGGAACTCGACCCCGGCCACCTTCCAAGAAATTTTTATATATTAAACATAAAAGAAAGAAAAGGAGGAGGGAGAACATGGGACCACCAAAGTGGGGGGGCATCCTACTAAGGAAGGGAGGAGCCCAATACAACATGTGGGCAAGGCCCACTAAACCCAAAATATGAAAGCCTGAAACGAGACCCGAAACATGGGGCAAACAACCGATGGGCAAGGCCCAAAAAGCCCAAAAAAGGAAAACTACAATGAGGCCCAAACAAGGGGCGAAGTAACACTGTAGCAGAAAAACGGCCGCCGGTGGCAACAGGATGGCCGGCGGAAGGGCGCGCGCTTGGGTTGGGCCACCCATCCTGGGATCGAGGGGCGTCGACTTGAACGGGGGGTGCTTCGACCTGGACGGAGGCAGCAGTGGGAGTGGGCAGCAGACCAGCACCCGGTGCATGGTGAACCAAACCCTGGGCAGGGAGGTCCGAACCTGACAGTAGGAGGACGACGGCAGCAGGGAGGGCCGGGGTAACAACAGGATCAGCAGGGCCACTCATAGAGGGAGTGGCAGGAACAACCGAGGAGGCATCAACAGGGAAGTAGCGGCAACAGGAGGCTGATGAGTAACGCAAGTCCCTGGGAGAGGGAGGGCATCCAGAGCGAGCCCCAGTTGAGGGGGCAGTACATGGCGGTAGAGAACGTCGGTGAGATCAGCGGTGGCCATGCCTACGGCCTTGGCCGGCGGTTGAAACGTTCCAGTGGAGGGCCACCGACCCAGATGACAATGGGGGAGGGATGCTCGATGCCAGGGAGGTAGAGATGCTCGAGGAGGATGGAGAGTCTGACGTCTGAACCAACAGCATGGGGGCTCGAACGGAGGCGAGCCCACGGGAGCCTGGATGAAAGAAGGAGGAACCAGCAGAGAGCTGAAGGACAACAAGTAGGGGGGCAGGACTCTCGGGAGCAGTAGTGGCGCATGCACACTAGGGGGGAAGCGTGAAGAGACGCCCGCAGAGGTTGGCGTACGAAGATGGACAAATACGTGTCGACCAAAAGAGCTCGACCGGGAGAGCTAGCGGACGGAGCACGGCACCGGTCGTACAAGCGTGGCGCACTACGGGAGTGGCCGTGCTGGCGGGGGTTAACGAGATGGAGGGCAGAACGCCTGGAGAGGACAGGCCCAGGCCAACAAGAGGGCGCCCAACCGCTCCCACCGTCGGCCATGGCCGGAGGCACACGGGCTGGAAAACCCTAGGAACCAGTACGGGAGGGGGAGGAAAGGGACGGAGAGGGGCCAACGAGCAAGCCAGCAGCCGTGGGCAAGGGAGAGCACGAGGGGGGAGCACCAAGAGAAAACAGGGGATCGGAATGGAGGGGGGTCCCATCCAGGGCAAGATGGCAATGGAGGCGAAGGCCAAAGGCCAAGGGGTGCCGAGGGGGGGCGGTCAGAACCAGAGGAGATGGCGGGGAGATCACGGGGGAGGAGGGCAGACACCCTGAAACGAAGATAGGGGGCCGAATCCGGGAGCAGCAAGAACTGAAGGAGGGCAGCAGCCAGGAAACAGAGCACCGTTTCCATTGGCTGTCCCATCATGAACAGGAGCAGTGAAGCGCCAACCGGAGTAGCACGCGACGTGCAGGCAAGCGCAGTCGTTCCACCAGGCGAAGCAGTAGAGATGGACCGAAGAAGGATGCAGGGCGTCGACAGAAGGGCGCAGGGAGGAGGAACAAAAGGCTGGAGGGGACCCAAGGTGGATCGGCGAAGGATCCGCACCAACCGACGCAGCAGGGGCAGGAAGAGCCTCCGCGTCCAAACAACCATGGTGAGATCCTAAGAGCAACACCTGAGCAAGGGCCGGACGTTGTAGGGTGAGCAACAAAGGATCCAGCAGAGGCTAACGGCGAGCAGGAGGGGGAACCAGGAGCTCCTCCCCACTCCGGCCATGGCCGGAGAGGGAGGAGGACGCGATATTCTTCCTCTTGCTGTCAAAGTCCTTCAGTCACCCTTCATCCATTGTGTGAGAGCTGCCCCAATCCGATCCAAATAGATTTCTCTCTCTCTCTCTCTCTCTCTCTCTCTCTCTCTCTCTCTCTCTCTCTCTCTCTCTCTCTCTCTCTCTCTCTCTCTCTCTCTCTCGTGGCAGAAGAACCTCACCCGTCATTTGAGTCTCGATTTGATGCTGCCATATGGCAAGCCGATGCCGCCCTTCGGCGAGCATCTACCTCCCAGCCGAGTCCCGATCCGGTCGGACCCCCACTCGGACCCCCACCCCAGTCGGGAAATCCTTCCCCTCCCATGAGAGCTCCATTACCATCACCCTCACCTTCCTATCTTATTTCGGAGCCCTCTCATTTGGAGCCACCAAAGCCCGAGCCACCTGTGTTTCTAACGGGTACGCTTTTTATAGCCGAGCCACTTCTTAGTTGGCTCATAGATGGCTTGGTCCCACTTCCTTACCCATCCATGGACCCCACCCTACCACTAGTGCCCGTCAACTCCTTCCATACCACATTCCGGTCTAGTCACCATGTTGACACTTTGGATGACTTTATTGTGGGATTAGACGCACAATGGAAGTTGACGCACTCATTGGCCCGAGGCTTCGACCAACCCACTAGTCTTAGCTTCACCCATCCGGCCTTAGGGTCCATTACCTCCGTATGCACCATGGGTTCTGTCACCACGGAGATTCTCTTATTCCTCCCCATGTCGGCCGAGCCCGACTTCATACCCTTTTGCCCGAGGGAGGAATCTTATTTTCTACACATGACCGTCGTCCCACCGATCATAATGTATGACGGTGACTATGAATTTCAAACTTGGGACCATGTCATGTGAGAATCCATCTCATTGGGTCATACCTTCTTTGACCCTTTTGACCCCTTCACTAGTGAACCTCCCGAGCTACCATCTTCACTCCACTTCCTCCGCGGAGTTCACTATCACGCCTTTTCCACTCGGGCCAAGCAACCTCCACATAGCCATAGGTCCGAACCATCATTTGGGGGTAATGAAGACTTTGGTTTCCCCGATCCATTTAAACCACCTGAACCTCCCGGACTTCCCACATCCAAGCCCAATGTCCATGATTGGTGCATCGTAGGATGTCTAGGAGTTCCCCATCATGTCAACCTCCGGTTACGTCAAATGCATGCATGGCACACATTCGGGTGTCCTGGTCCGCCGTCACCCATGTACGGGTCGGACTAACAATTGGTTTGTCTAGAGTCATGCATGAGTCAGTTTTTTGTTTGTGTGGTTTGTGGTCTGTCGGAGTCTGCATATGTCTTGTGCAAGCTTGTTGATGTCAGTCCCGTATGAGTGAGAGACGAGTATGGGATCAGCTCTACATCTATGCCCCGGATCTAGTCACCTACAGGGACCCAGCGGTGATTCCTAGTGAGTCTTCGAGCCGCCTCCTCCCCTTGAGAGTGACCCCACCCCGGAGTGTTCCACCACTAGCCTCGTTCCCACAGTAGCTTGTGAATATCGAGTATATATGGAATGAGTAGGTGACGATCACTTGGAGTGGAGCGTACCCGCGCTACCTGGTACGGTGACAGATTCGTCGGAGTTATTCGAGCAGCAGCACCTCTTACTCGACGGGGTCGAGTTCCTCCCACCCGGGGAGAATTGATGGGGGCATCAAAGGCTAATGGGTTGTATTAGTGTGTATTGGCTTGTAATTGTGTGTTTGTTTAGGTTTTTTTCATTTGGGCTCCTTCGTAAGGCTTTTAATAAGCCATTGGGCCACATTCCTTGTAGAATCCATTAGTGGCTTTCATTTGTTAAGTCCATTAAGGGGGGTTAGTTCATATTGGACCATTAGGCTTCCTAATGGACCTTTACATCACATAAGGCCCAATTGGGCTTTTTCCTCTCATGGGATATCTAGATTGGAAGGTCCATAAGGTAACTATGGGTTCATGGGCCAAGCATATGGTCTTGGCCCATAGTCTCTTCTATTGGCCCATGAAGGGGGCTGCCCCCTATTTTATCTTATTAGGCAAGTTAGGTTAGTTTGATTAGAATTTGTTTAATGTGTTTTGATCACATGGAAGAAATACTTTCTCCTATCCCCTTAGTGCCCCTTCCAACCCTAGATCTGGGGGTATTAAGAGTCTTTTTTCATTTCATATAAATAGCATGTAATTTCCATTTTATGTGAATTAATCAGAAGAAAAAAGTTGATTGCCTTGGAGCAGATTTGCGCCCCCCCTCTCTCTCTCTCTGGTTCCTTCCTCCTCCTTCTACATTTCAGGGTATATACCCCTTCTATCTTAGCCCCTCCACCTCTGATTTCTATCACTGTCGTCGCCGCCGCCGCTCATGCCGTCAACGAGCCACCGCGAGCATCCTTCTGAAGTGCTGTCCAAGTTCTATTTTGCTGGATAGGGGTTCACTCCGGGAATTTTAGCTCCCAACGCCGACATCATCTAGAGCTGAGATTTTCAGGGTGCATTCTAAAGATCACCACCACATTCCAGAAAACTTGAAAAAAATTCCAGCCTTCGTTTTATATTTTTCCATTTTCTTGCTTCCCAATCGACCAATTCTGTCTACAGTCTGTCCAGTTTCATAGCAGCCCTGAGTTTCACCCTTTTGCTCCCATTCTTGATATTTGTTTGAACCCCCAATTTTATTGGAGGTTCTATTCACCATCCCCATCCTCCACAAATTTTCGTCGAATTTCAAAAGTCATCTACCTATTTTTAGAAATTGAGTCTTTCCCCCAAATTTAGTTCTATTTCTGCTATCCAGATCCGATCACTCAGTACTAGAAAATACTTTTCCCCAGTAAAATCTCTACCAAACCTTTCATAAAATATATTCTCGTTTTTCTCTCTTCGCCCTCTACCACTTTCATGAAGAGCTCAACAGCTGAATCGGAGGTCTACATCACGGTCAATGCCAACTCTCAGGAAAAGGCACTTCTATCCTGAGTTTTCAGATCCTGTGAACCAGCAGCTTGAATATTCAACAAAGGCCATCAACGGAAAATTCACTTTCTTTATCTAGTCATAGATCAAAGGATTTTGAGTTAGCTTTCCATCGGTACCTCTTGTGCGTCGATCTGACGTCGAGGCCGATCACAGCATCAGTTTTCGTCGCGACGCACAGGTCTGAAACAGAATTCAGATCCGTGGTCAGCAACTCCAACCCGCACCGATCGGAGCCTCCTCGCCTTTCGCGAGGCGAACCAACGCTCCACCTTCCCAGGGAGCACCCCTCCAGACGTCCCCATCACAGTGGTGCCGCTCCGGACCCACACGGCCCCACGGACCAGCACGTGGGCCCCACAGTCGTGAGTACGTGTGCCGCCGAATCAACACAAGAAGTGGCCCGTCAACCCGAAACCGCTACTCCCGGGTCCCGCTGTGTCGCCCTTTACCTCCCTGTGTGGAGTGGGCAGTAATTTATCTTACTGTAATTATTGTCTATTTACTGTTCTGGGAGTATGAGTTAGACCGAGAAGTCTTCCCCACGCCCAGTAGTGTGGAGGTATCGTATTCGCTCCCATCTTGGCATTTGCTTTATTTCATTTTTTTTATGCCGCTGCTAGCGAGCATGCTAGGATCATAGCTCGCTATACTTTTTATATCACCGCTGCTGCGAGAGGGAGCGAGACCGTCCCATGACCCAATCCGGGCACGAATTTGTGAGTTGACCACCCTAGCTCACTGCCGGTTTCTCAACCGTGCACGTCCGTACGCTTCCCTCGTTAGGGATGATCGCGAGCTTGCTTAGAGTCCAAGGGTCGCATATCCATTGGTCTTGAGTCCGTGGTCCGTCCCGCATCAACCCGCCTCCTTGCGACCCGTCAACCCAAATTCGGTGCTCCCGGCATATTTTTGTATAGCCCTTTACCTCCCTGCATGGAGTGGGCAAGAAAATTCACTTCTATAATTAATTTAGTTACTGTACCGGGAGTTACGAAGTTTGGCCGGGAACGTCTTCCCCACGCCCGGTAACGTGGAGGTATCGTGTTTGCTCCTCACTCGACATCTTTGCTTACTTCGTATATTTCTATATGCCGCTGCATGAGTGATAAGAAAATCTAGCTCGTTATATCTTTTCAATCACCGCTGTGAGAGAGAGCGAGACCGTCCCGTGACCCGATCCAGGCACGAAAGTGTGAGTTGACCACCCTAGCTCTTTGCTGGTTCTCAACCATGCACGTCCGCACGCTTCCCTTGTTAGAGACGATCGCGAGTTTGGCTAGAGTCTAAGGTTTACATTTCAATTGGCGTCGAGTCGCGTCCCGTCCCGCATTACAGCAGCTACAGTACGCACCCCTGGCACATCCCTCACCTTTCCGAGCACGCCAGGAGGTGATTATTACGCCTGGGGCAATCCCACCAATAAATCTGCCTCTACAATCAGCCGGCTCGCACCCAAGTTCGACAGCTCTGGCGGCAATGAACAAGCTAAAAATGGAACAACCGCTGAAACAAATCTAGTCGGGGAAGAAATTACCGAGGCGCAACTATATATGACCGAGCAAAAGGATGGTGAGTCCACTTCGGTCTACATCCAACGATGGAGAAATCTCAGCACGAGATGCAGACTTCCGCCCAGCTACGAGGATGCTATCCAAATGTGTAAATGCAATATGAAGAAGCACAGTCTGCTAAGGGAAATTGGTGCCGAAGTCAAATCCTTCGACCAATTAAAAAATCTAGCAATTGATATTGAAGCCCTCCTGGCAAAGCATTACCCGGCTACTGCTACCCCGATTCAAAAGAATAAACTAGCTGACGAATGGCCAGTGCAAGAAGAAATGCACGCTGTTGATTTTACAGCTTTCGAGCAGTTGAGGAACAAATCAAAACAGGTGGCTAGCCCTTCTGCCACCAAGCCCGCTGGGCAGAAGTCCTCGCTAAGGGGAAGAATGAAGAAGCCATATTCCTTTCCGAAGGATAAAACTCAGACACTGTTTGAGTGGGCCCGTGAATATGATAAGGTCATCCTCCCGGAGCCCAAAAGGCCAAATGACGCCAGATGGAAAGATGATCCTCAATTTCTCCCCTATCACCAACAGAGGGGGCACTCCATTGAGGACTACTATGTATTCAAGGATATCGTTGAAGGCCTGATTTAGAAAGATGAATTACAAATGGGTGAACATAAGGTGGATCCGCCTCACTCGCACCAATTCCCCGTCTTTAAGACGTCGGCCAACATGGCCTCGATGTACCAGCTGAAGCAGTGCATATGCTAAAGGGCATTTTAAGCCCCTCAAGCTAGGGCCGTAAGCCAAAAAAAGAAATACAAGATGCGGATGGTGCCCCATTCTGGGGGCAAATGCTGAAAACAAAAGAAGAAAGAAAGCTGAAGATGAAAGGAGACCTGTTGCTCCGCCTTGCAAGATACTGTCGGCTCCCATGGATCTGACTAATTCAAATGAAGTCAGCCCATCTCAGGGCTGATGGTGCGGACACCCGAGCAGTTGATCGGCACGATACGCCGAGCCACCGGTACCGCACACGGAGCATGACACGAGCCACCTCAGCGTCCATCTGGCTCGGAGACAGCCTGGAGACTCCGCCTTGAGCCTCCCCACTTATTATATTTAGTTAGACTTTATGTGTGTTTAATTTGTGTTTATTTCGTTGCATTATGTTTGCCATTTTGGTTGTAATAGGGGCTTATGTGTAATTCGGACCCCGTGGGCCCCACGGGCCCCCCAGGCCCCACCCCATTGGGCCACCTCAGCCTAGGGTCCCACGTGGGGTCAGTCAACATGCCACATGGGAGCATCTAGAAGTTTGAATGGGAATTGGACACATAGGGGACAATGGACTAGAAAAGTCCACATGGGAGGCCACCTACCCCCACCAACTAGTCCACCCTCTCTCCTTGGTCCAAGGGCCGCCCCCCCTTTAATATTTTATTATTTTTTGTGTGTGTGTGTCACACTCCATCCTAACCCTCCATTCCCATCCCCTAGATCCAATGGTTGTGGATGGATGTGAGATGTAAGTTATTTAAACTTGTATTTTCCATTTTACTTGAATTAATGCATTCATTTGGAAGAAAATACCTTGGAGCTCCAGCTTGGTGCGCCCCTCCCTCTCCCCTTGAAGCTGTGAAGGCTTCCTTCTGGTGGTGAGACTCCACCCTATCAGTTCCGGTCGCCGCCGCCGCCGCCACGAGCCGCCACCGCACCGCCATCGTCTTCATCGGAGTTCTGCCCGTGCAGTACCACAGCAACTTCCACGAAATTTGTGTCTCATCCATGAGCTCCGATCGATCTGGGAATTTTACTGGAGGTCCCATAGGTGTCAAGGATACCCCATAAAATTTGGTTTGTCATTCAGATCCCGTTTCACAATTTTTGATTTTCGTCCACCGTTCCATTTCAGTTCTGCCAGAGTTCTGTCTAGATTCATATCCTCCATGTGTTTCATGTCTTAGGTCCTTCTTTTAATATTTTGTAGTCCCATAAATTTTACTGGAGTTTCCTTCCATCCACCCCTTCATCCACAATTTTTTTAAATTTCTGGTTCGCCCATTTCATATTTTCTAAAAATCATTATCAGTCCCAACTACAGTTCTATCCACCTGTTCCCAGATCCGACCACCAGTCACTCCAAAAATCATATCAAATCGCCATCACCTCCAAATCTAATTCTAAAAATTTTCCCAATTTCGTGGTTTGATTCCCTACAACGTTGAAAAAGATCTCGAAGTCTGATTCCAAAGGCAAGTAGGCGGGCAACGGCCATTTACAGGAAACTCATATGCTGATCTGATATTTCGGTTACTGTACAACAGGGACTTGTAAATTCAATAAAGTTCTGATCCGACCAGATCCAGCAGATCTCTTTGGGTCTAGATTGAAGCATTTCAAGAGAGCTTTGCAACGATAGCTCATGCGTCCCGATCCGACGTCGGGATTGCTCGCAGCGGCCATTTTCGCCGGAGCGCGCACCGGAAGACAGCAACCAAAATCTGTGGACAGCTAGTTCAAAGCTTGGGAATCGGGACCGATCGACCCCCGATCGGTGTTCCCGGCCGACCGCCGTCCGTGGAGGCACGTCACCAGGGGTCCCCATCATAGTGGGTCCCACCCCCGCAGATCCGGAGGACAGCGCCATCCGTGGGTCCCGCGGGCCCGCAGAACCCGCCGTTCGGTAACCACGAAAACGCGGAGTTCGGCACCGCCGGGCGACATCAAGATGCTGCCCGTCAACCCGAGTTGCGTGATTCCCGGGCTCCACATGTGACCTTTTACCTCCCTGTGTGGAGTGGGTCAAATCATTGTACTGTTGTAAAATTGTTTAACCGGGGATCCGTAATTCGGCCGGGGTTGTCTTCGCCACGCCGGGTGCGTGGAGGTAATGGTCCGAACCTCTTGGCGTTCATTTGCTTAGCTAGTATACGGTCTTTTGCCGCTGCCGAGAGCGTAGGTACTAGCCCGTGTGTCCATGTCACCGCTGTGAGAGTGAGTGTGACTCGTCCCGTGACTCGATCCGAGTCCGGAAGTTGAGTCGGACTACCCTTGACCTCCGCCGGTTCCTTAACCACGCACGGTCCGCGCTTTCCCTCGCTTGGGACGACGAGTGAGCTTCCACTTCTGTTAGCGACATTTTGCCACTAGGAGCTCGTAGTGTCGGGCTTAGTGTCTCCCTGGTGTGTGCTGCTGGTCGCATCTTCATCTAGAGTCCGAGGGTGGCACCTAATAGTGTCGTCTCCCGTGTCTGTCCCGCATCAGTTATCATGGATCGTTTAGACACGCGTATGGATGGTCTTAGTACGCGTATGGATGGCATAGGGACGCGTCTAGAAGGGCGGATGAAGGCCCTCGAGGATCGGGCCGAGAGTTCGGATCAGTCCATCCAGGGCTTAGTTGGGAGGATTGCCATCCTAGAGAGGGGCCCAGTAGCGGCGCAACCCGCGCCGACGAATGGCCAACAAGAGTCGGTGCAGCAACCCGCTGTGCCAAGGGCTCAAGTGGAGAATGTTGGGGTTCAACAGGTGCATGTGGTGGATGATTATGCATCTGATAATGATCATGGGGGTAACGGTCGTCGTCATCAAGGACGGAATCGTGATGACGAGGATGACGACCGCATTCTTAGGGGTGTGCGTGCGGACCCTCCCACTTTTAGCGGGTCCTTGGAGCCTAGGGTGTATTTAGATTGGGAGGCCGGCATGGACCGGTACTTCGAGTGGTTTGAGATGACGGACCACCGAAGAGTCCGATACGCAAAGATGAAGCTACAAGGGCAGGCCCAAACTTATTGGATCAATGTGGAGAGCCTGCTCAACCAGCGACGTCAACCCCAGATCGGTACTTGGGATGATATGAAAACCAAGTTGAGGGAGAAGTACCTTCCCGCCTCATATCGCCAACGTCTCATAGACAAGTGGCAAAGCATCTCCCAAGGGAACCGATCCGTGACCGAGTACACCGTCGACTTCGATGAGTATTATTTGCGGTGCGGGGTCACGGAAGAGAGCACCATGACGATATCCCGCTTTCGGAGAGGTTTGTGGCCCAATTATCAATATGAACTCTTTCGCCGCAATGCCACCACTCTGGAGCAGGCATATCAGATTGCTCTCGAATTGGAGCAGTTCGAGGCCGAGTTTGAGTCACCCCATCGGTTGGGCTCCTTTCCCCTTCGTAGTGTCGAGTCCCGTGGCTCATCTGGCACGTATCCGAGGGCCCCCATGACTCGACCTCAGGAGCCCGCTCGCCCCGAGCCCTTTTCTCCTAGGCCTCATCCTCCACCCCCGAGGGACCTTCCTCGTCCCCAGCATCTTACGGCCCCACCCACAGTCCGTCCACCGGCACCCGCACCTCCTGCACGTCCTTTGTTGCCTACGCCTCCTATCCGTCGGGAGGATAAAGGTAAAGGACCTATGATTGGGGAGCCTAGTGGATCACAGCAGCAGTGTTATCGCTGTAATGGGTTTGGCCATTTCACCAACCAGTGTCCCACCCGCCCATCTCTTCACATTGGGGACACACAGGCCGAGGATACCACCCCTACGGGCCTCGAGTTAGTCAGCTATGAGGCAGATGAAGAGTTAGCTGACGAGTACTATGAGATGGGAGGTGAGGCCCAGGATGTCCAGCAGTCAGACGATACCCACGTGGGGGTCGTCAGATGTATCCTCACCCAGCCACAGGTCAGTGATGACTGGCGTCGGACCACTATCCTTCATGTATTCTGTAGGCTGGGAAAGCAAATTTGTAAGGTGGTCATCGATAGCGGGAGTTGTATCAATGCAATCTCCACGAACGTTGTCACTCGTCTTGGTCTCACACCCGTAGACCACCCTTGCCCTACCAGGTATCATGGGTGGATACCACTTCCATTTCGGTCAGGCTGTGGTGCTTGGTCCCACTGCAGCTCCACTCCTACCGTGACGAGATCTGGTGCGATGTTCTTCCCATGGAAGTGGGAAGTATCATTCTTGGTAGGCCGTGGTTATTCGACCGAGATGCCACACTCCATGATCGGTCGAACACCTGTACCTTCGACCACGATGGCCAGTGGGTCACCCTCCAACCCGTTCGGCCCAGGAGCCCATCTGTTAGGGGTCCTACTGGCCCTAGTACTCCGAAGCCTTCCGTTCCCGGGCCTAGTACCCCATCCCCAGCTCGGGCTATGACCGTTACCTCTGGCCCAGGAGAGCCCTCGACGAGGAGATTGATGATGATTAGCTCCTGGGAAATGGAGCAGGAGCTTAGTCAGGGCTGTCCGGTGTTTGCCATTACGGTCCGAGAGGTCGAGCGGGACTCCGAGGGTGAGCTCCCACCCGAGGTTGTTCCTATTCTGCGGGAGTTTGCTGATATTTTTCCCGATGAGCTTCCCGAGGGACTCCCACCCATGCGGGATATTCAGCATGCTATCGACCTTGTTCCGGGCTCTTCTTTGCCCAACCTTCCTCATTATCGAATGAGCCCCACGGAGCATGCCGAGCTTAAATGGCAGGTCGATGAGCTTGTGCAGAGAGGATCTGTCCGGGATAGCATGAGTCCATGTGCTGTACCCGCATTACTCGCCCCGAAGAAGGATGGCACGTGGAGAATGTGTATTGATAGTCGTGCCATCAACAAGATCACCATGAAGTACAGGTTCCCTATTCCCCGCCTGGATGACATGCTATACATGATGGCAGGTGCCACTATCTTTTCAAAGATCGATCTTAAGAGTGGCTACCATCAGGTGAGGATTAGGCCAGGTGATGAGTGGAAGACCGCATTTAAGACCAAGGACGGTCTATATGAGTGGTTGGTCATGCCTTTTGGGTTGACCAATGCCCCTAGCACTTTCATGCGGCTCATGACTCAGGTTCTTCGACCTTTCATTGGAGTCTTTGTAGTGGTGTATTTTGATGATATCCTTATCTATAGCCGCACCACAGGGGACCACTTGGACCACCTTCGGCAGGTCTGTCTACTTCTTCGGCGAGAGCAGTTGTTTGCTAACCCACAGAAGTGTGCCTTCATGACACCTCAGCTTACCTTCTTGGGTTTCATTGTGTCTAGTACTGGGGTCTTCGCCGATCCGGAGAAGGTCCGGGCCATTGTTGAGTGGCCGGAACCCCGTACGGTTCATGATGTCCGCAGCTTTCATGGCCTTGCGACGTTCTACCGTCGCTTCATCCGCGGATTTAGCTCCGTCACCGCCCCGATCACGGATTGCATCCGTAAGGGCACATTTGTATGGACGAAGGCCGCATCTTCCGCCTTCAAGGACATCAAGGAGCGCATGACCCAGACACCTATCCTTCGACTGCCTGATTTCTCGAAGGTGTTTGAGGTCTCTTGTGATGCGTCGGGCGTGGGAATTGGAGGAGTTTTGAGTCAGGAGTCCCACCCGATCGTATATTTCAGTGAGAAGCTGAATGACGCAAAACTGCGATATTCCACATATGATAAAGAATTCTACGCAGTTGTTCAGGCTCTTAGGCATTGGAGGCACTATCTTTTACATCAGGAGTTTGTCCTATACTCCGACCACGAAGCATTGAGGTACCTCCATTCGCAAAAGAAGCTTAACTCGCGTCATAGTCATTGGGTCGAGTATCTCCAGCAGTTCACCTTTGTGCTGAAATATAAGGCAGGAGTGGAGAACAAGGTGGCTGATGCCTTGAGTCGGCGAGCATGCTTGCTTACCACCATGAGTGCCGACGTCATAGGGTTAGAGAAGATGAAGGAGGCCTATGTTGATTGTCCTGACTTCGGTCAGATTTTTACCACCCGCCAGGTCGGACCCTCGAGAGACCTTGATGAGTATGTGCTTCAGGAGGGTTACCTCTTTCGAGGTAGCAGGCTATGTGTTCCCCGAACTTTGGTTCGAGATTTCTTAGTGTGGGAACTACATGCGGGAGGTCTAGCCGGCCACTTTGGTCGGAACAAGACTATTGAGGCCGTGAAGCATCGATTCTATTGGCCGAGCTTGAAGCGCGATGTTGCTAACATCGTGGCTCAGTGCCGTACATGTGCTACGGCCAAGATGAAGAAGCAAAGCTCGGGCCTTTATACGCCTCTTCCCGTGCCTGATGCCCCGTGGCAGGATGTTAGTATGGATTTTATTTTGGGATTGCCACGTACCTCTAGGAAGCATGACTCGGTCTATGTTGTTGTTGACCGTTTCTCGAAGATGGCCCTCTTTATCCCTTGCTCAAAGACTTCGGATGCTTCTAGGGTAGCCCGCCTATTCCTTACTCACGTGGTGTGCAAGTTCGGGTTGCCTCGCACTATAGTGTCTGACCGTGATGTTAGGTTCACTTCCTATTTTTGGAAGACACTATGGCATATGATGGGTACGCACCTCAAGTTTTCCACTGCATATCACCCCCAGACGGATGGTCAGACCGAGGTGGTCAATAGGAGTCTGGGAGACCTTTTGAGGTGTCTTGTTAGGGATCGCATTGGGGATTGGGATCCCATCCTACCCATGGCTGAGTTTGCATACAATGATTCGGTGAATAGGTCTACCGGCATGAATCCATTTGAGATTGTCACAGGTCGTAGGCCTAGGAAACCCGTTGACCTTGTCCCCATGCCTATCCATGCTAGAGTGTCGGAGTCGGCCGAGTCGTTTGCTAGGCATGTTAGGAGTTTGCATGACGACATCCGTCGTCACATTGAGGCCAGCAATGCACGGTACAAGGAGTTAGCCGATGCCCACCGACACCACCGAGAGTTCCACGAGGGCGAATACGTCATGATCAGGGTAAGACCTGAACGGTTTTCCTATGGAACTGTTAAGAAGTTGCAAGCTCGCGGAGCCGGTCCATTCAGAGT
Source organism: Amorphophallus konjac (assembly GCA_022559845.1). Taxonomy (NCBI): domain Eukaryota; kingdom Viridiplantae; phylum Streptophyta; class Magnoliopsida; order Alismatales; family Araceae; genus Amorphophallus; species Amorphophallus konjac. Next base: position 189,366,228 of record CM040117.1, read on the forward strand.
GTTGAAACGCGTTGGATCCAATGCGTACGTTGTGGACTTGCCCGAGGAATATGGTATAAGCTCTACCTTCAATGTATCGGATCTTGTTGCATATAGGGACCCAGCGGTGATCCCTAGTGAGCCTTTCGAGCCATCTCCTCCCCTTGAGAGTGATCCCACACCTGAGTGTCCACCTCCAGCCCCGTTGTTACGGCAGCGTGAGCATATAGATCATATACTGGATGAGCAGGTGACAGTTACCAGGAGTGGATCTTACCCGCTCTACCTAGTGCGATGGAGAGGACGGCCCGCTACTGAGGACACATGGATCACACATGGCGAGTTGCAGCGGATTGATCCAGACCTTTTGGAGCGATACAGGAGCGATGCAGACCCTTACTCGACAGGGTCGAGTTTCTCCCACCCGGGGAGAATTGGTGCGGACACCTGAGCAGTTGATCGGCACGATACGTCGAGCCACCGGTACCGCACACGGAGCATGACACGAGCCACCTCAGTGTCCATCTAGCTCGAAGACAGCCTGGAGACTCCGCCTTGAGCCTCCCCACTTATTATATTTAGTTAGACTTTATGTGTGTTTAATTTGTGTTTATTTCGTTGCATTCGGTTTACCATTTTGGTTATAATAGGGGCTTATGTGCAATTCAGACCCCGTGGGCCCCACGGGCCCCCCAGGCCCCACCCCATTGGGCCACCTCAGCCTAGGGTCCCACGTGGGGTCAGTCAACATGCCACATGGGAGCATCTAGAAGTTTGAATGGGAATTGGACACATGGGGGACAATGGACTAGAAAAGTCCACATGGGAGGCCACCTACCCCCACCAACTAGTCCACCCTCTCTCCTTGGTCCAAGGGCCGCCCCCCCTTTAATATTTTATTATTTTGTGTGTGTGTGTGTCACACTCCATCCCAACCCTCCATTCCCATCCCCTAGATCCAATGGTTGTGGATGGATGTGAGATGTAAGCTATTTAAACTTGTATTTTCCATTTTACTTGAATTAATGCATCCCATTTGGAAGAAAATACCTTGGAGCTCCAGCTTGGTGCTCCCCTCCCTCTCCCCTTGAAGCTGTGAAGGCTTCCTTCTGGTGGTGAGACTCCACCCTATCAGTTCCGGTCGCCGCCGCCGCCGCCACGAGCCGCCACCGCACCGCCATCGTCTTCATCGGAGTTCTGCCCGTGCAGTACCACAGCAACTTCCACGAAATTTGTGTCTCATCCATGAGCTCAGATCGATCTGGAAATTTTACTGGAGGTCCCAGAGGTGTCAAGGATACCCCATAAAATTTGGTTTGTCATTCAGATCCCGTTTCACAATTTTTGATTTTCGTCCACCCTTCCATTTCAGTTCTGCCAGAGTTCTGTCCAGATTCATATCCGCCCTGTGTTTCATGTCTTAGGTCCTTCTTTTAATTTTTTTTAGTCCCATAAATTTTACTGGAGTTTCCTTCCATCCACCCCTTCATCCAAAATTTTTTTTAAATTTCTGGTTCGCCCATTTCATATTTTCTAAAAATCATTATCAGTCCCATCTACAGTTCTGTCCACCTGTTCCCAGATCCAACCACCAGTCACTCCCAAAATCATATCAAATTGCCACCACCTCCAAATCTAATTCCAAAAATTTTTCCAATTTCATGGTTTGATTCCCTACAACGTTGAAGAAGATCTCGATGTCTGATTCCAACGGCAAGTAGGCGGGCAACGGCCATTTATAGGAAACTCATATGTTGATCTGATATTTCGGTTACTGTACAACAGGGGCTTGTAAATTCAATAAAGTTCTGATCCGACCAGATCTAACAGATCTCTTTGGGTCTAGATTGAAGCATTTCAAGAGAGCTTTCCAACGATAGCTCATGCGTCCCGATCCGACGTCGGGATTGCTCGCAGCGGCCATTTTCGCCGGAGCGCGCGCCGGAAGACAGCAACCAAAATCTGTGGACAGCTAGTTCAAAGCTTGGGAATCGGGACCGATCGACCCCCGATCGGTGTTCCCGGCCGACCGCCATCCGTGGAGGCGCGCCACCAGGGGTCCCCATCATAGTGGGTCCCACCCCCACAGATCCGGAGGACAGCGCCATCCGTGGGTCCCGCGGGCCCGCAGAACCCGCCGTTCGGAAAGCACGAAAACGTGGAGTTCGGCACCGCCGGGCGACATCAAGATGCTGCCCGTCAACCCGAGTTGCGTGATTCCCGGGCTCCACATGTGACCTTTTATTTCCCTGTGTGGAGTGGGTCAAATCATTGTACTGTTGTAAAATTGTTTAACCGGGGATCCGTAATTCGGCCGGGGTTGTCTTCGCCACGGCGGGTGCGTGGAGGTAATGGTCCGAACCTCTTGTCGTTCATTTGCTTAGCTAGTATACGGTCTTTTGCCGTTGCCAAGAGCGTAGGTACTAGCCCGTGTGTCCATGTCACCTCTGTGAGAGTGAGTGTGACCCGTCCCGTGACTCGATCCGAGTCCGGAAGTTGAGTCGGACTACCCTTGACCTCCGCCGGTTCCTTAACCGCGCACGGTCCGCGCTTTCCCTCGCTTGGGACGACGAGTGAGCTTCCACTTCTGTTAGCGACATTTTGCCACTAGGAGCTCGTAGTGTCGGGCTTAGTGTCTCCCTGGTGTGTGCTGCTGGTCGCGTCTTCATCTAGAGTCCGAGGGTGGCACCTAATAGTGTCGTCTCCCGTGTCCGTCCCGCATCAGCTGATAGCTAAATAATGAAGCTGTGGAGAAGAATCTATGATGGATGATCTCTCCGGATGAAAAGATCCAGCAGGATTCTACTGCTACTTTGCACGCTTCATCACACGGTGAAGGACGCTCATGACATTCCTCCAAGAAGGCCACAACCCCTCATGCCAGACAAGAAGGGGGGAGTGCTGATTCAACACAATGATAGAAATGATGGTATAGGCCCGTTCAAGGTTGATTGACTACAGATTTCCCTACTACACATTTACTGCTTGAAGATTCACCTCTGATTGTAAATCTATCCAAATGTGAAGTTCTACACTTCTCGTGCTCAGTCAACAAAGCATGCTATCATATATTGCAGATATCTTATCCTTCAACTTAGCCGTCTGGGCCAAAGCATGCTTTCATGTATATTTCAGATTTCTTATCTTTCGGCTTAGCCATCTCGGCCAAAGCCTGCTTTCATGTATATTTCAGATGCCCTATCTTTCGGCTTAGCCACTACGGCCGGATGCCCGCTTTCATGTGCTCAAGATATCCCATCTTTTGGTTTAGCCACCTCGGCTAAAACCCGCTTTTATAAATCATATATCTTGTCTTTCGGCTAAAGCATGCTCCCATATATTTCAGATATCCTAACCCTCGGCCTAGCCATCTCGGCCAAAGCCTACTTTCATATATCTCAGACTTCCTAACTCTCGGCTCAGCCTTTTGGCCAAAGCCCGCTTTCGCATGTTTCAAATATCCTATCCTCTGGCTGAGCCATTCCGACCAAAGTCCTCTTTCTTATATCTCAGAATTCCCATCCTTCGGCTTAGCTATCATGGCCAAAGCCTGCTTGCATATATTCAAAATATCCTATCCTTCGACTTAGCCATCTTGGCCAAGGCCCACTTTCGTATATTTCAGCTATCTTATCTATCGGCTTAGCCATTTCGGCCAAAGCCTACTTTCATGCATTTCAACTGTCTTATCCTTCGGCCTAGCCATCCCGACCAAAGCCCGCTCTCACGTATTTCAGATATCCTGTCCTTCGGCTTAGCCATTTCGGCCAAAGCCCACTATCAGATGTTTCAGCTATCCTATCTCTCGGCTTAGCCATTACCGCCAAAGCCCGCTATCGGGACCAAGCCATCCATCCCACTGCGACAACCAATACAACTCAAATGGCTTAGACCCTCAGTCGAAGCATGCTCCCCAATTTTGGGCTTTTACAGCCCGCTCTCCCAATATCTTTTGGGTTATACAACCCGCTCTCCTGCTATCTTTTAGGCCTTTACAGCCTGCTCTCCCAATATCCTTTGGGTTTTACAACCTACTTTCCTGCTGTCCTTCGACTTTCACAGCCAACTCTCCCAATATCCTTTGGGCTTTTACAGCCCGCTCTCCCGCTATCCTTTGGGTTTTGCGACCTGCTTTCCCGCTCTCCTTTGGGTTTTACAACTTACTTTCCCGCTATCCTTTGGGTTTTACAACATGCTTTCCCACTATCCTTTGGGTTATACAACCCGCTCTCCAACTATCCTTTGGATTTTACAACCTGCTTTCCCGCTGTCCTCCAGCTTTCACAGCCCGCTCTCCTAATATCATTTGGGCTTTTACAGCCCGCTCTCCCAAAATACTTTGGGTTTTGCAACCTACTTTCCCGCTATCCTTCGGCTCTTACAGCTTGCTTTCCCACTATCCTTGGGCTTACACAGCCTGCTCTCCAGCTACCCTTGGGCTTACACAGCCTGCTCTCCAGCTATCCTTGGGCTTACACAGCCTGCTCTTCAGCCATCCTCGAGCTTACACAGCCTGCTCTCTAGCTATCCTTGGGCCTACACAGTCTGCTCTCTAGCTATCCTTTGGGCTTACAAAGCCTTCTCTCCAGCTATCCTTGGGCTTGCATAGCCTGCTCTCCAGCTATCCTTGGGCTTACACAACCTGCTCTCCTGCTATCCCTGGACTTACACAGCCCACTCTCCTAATATCCTTTGGGCTTTTACAGCCCGCTCTCCCAAAACACTTTGGGTTTTGCAACCTACTTTCCCGCTGTCCTTCGGCTCTTACAGCTTGCTTTCCCACTATCCTTGGGCTTACACTCCCTGCTCTCCAGCTATCCTTGGGCTTACACAGCCTGCTCTCCAGCTACCCTTGGGCTTACACAGCATGCTCTCCAACTATCCTTGGGCTTACACAGCCTGCTCTCCAACTATCCTCGGGCTTACACAGCCTGCTCTTCAGCTATCCTTGGGCCTACACAGCATGCTCTCTAGCTATCCTTTGGGCTTACAAAGCCTGCTCTCCAGCTATCCTTGGGCTTACACAACATGCTCTCCCGCTATCCCTGGGCTTACACAGTCTGCTCTCCCGCTATCCCTGGGCTTACACAGTCTGCTCTCCAGCTATCCTTAAGCTTTCGCCAGCTATCCTTGGGCTTACACAGCCTGCTCTCCATCTACCCTTGGGCTTACACAGCCTGCTCTCCAACTATCCTTGGGCTTACACAGCCTGCTCTTCAGCCATCCTCGAGCTTACACAGCCTGTTCTCCACCTATCCTTGGGCCTACACAGCCTGCTCTCCAGCTATCCTTGGGCTTGCATAGCCTGCTCTCCAGCTATCCTTGGGCTTACACAGTCTGCTCTCCCGCTGTCCCTGGGCTTACACAGTCTGCTCTCCAGCTATCCTTAAGCTTTGCAAAGCCTGCTCTCCCATCATCATTTGGCTCTCGCAACCGGCTTTCCAATTCCGACTTAGACTTCGTCAGAAGCCCACTCTCTTACTCTCCGCTTAGACTTTCAAATAATGTATAGATATAGTATATGATAACGATATATGAATATGTAAAATAAAGGAAAAAGAAAAGAAAGAAGGCTCTCTGGAGTGCTTTTTATTTTGAATGCTTGATTACCCTGCTTGCATGCTTGTCTATTATATATTTAATACCTTTCCTTCGAATTTCCAAGGACCATACTTCCTTGCTAAATAATGCTGCCCCGATTCCGAGTATATATGTGCCCCGGCATATTCTAAGGGAAGGGAAAGCCGATTTTTGATGGGTGCATGTATCAAGGGGAAGAGTCATAGGTATGTTGTTAGTATAACTCACAAAATATACCCGAGGTAAAACTTCCACACTTCGCACATAATATGATAAATTATTTTTAACCATAAGGATTTCAAAATTTCTTCCTAACACTCTATGGATGCTTGAATACTTACACTCGCGCGAAAGGTAATCGTGATGAAAAAGCTGTCTGCCCCCTTCAAAAAAAATAATAAAAAGAAATGAATGATGAAGAAGTGAAATGTGAATCCAAGTAGTCGGGAATCCCCACTGAAACAAATGAGGAGACTCACGCGAAAATGGTAAAGTAAATTCCGCAATAAAACAAGACCCTTATCTTGTGGTTACTTTGTACAGTGTCTCAGTTTCCACCTGTGGAGAGTAGGGAGACACCCGGAGCGCGGACTAAGTCGTCAGTGAATGCATCCTGCCTTACTTCTGGTGCGCAGGTACTCCCGTCACGTGATGAGTGACTCTCGTGACTCGAGATTTAGTTTCCCGTCTGCGAGACATGATTTTACGTGTAGTTTTCACACGTTTCCCAATGTAGAGGTCTAGGGTTCTTGGTAAGATAACCAAGGTTTTACTCATAGAAAGTGTAGGGTCCACGACGGCGAGGTCGTGACCGTACCCCCGGACAACGTGGTCTTGGGTTGGGCCTTCGTATGTGAGGACGGGTCTCCACGACAGAGGTGTCGTGATGTTTCTTCTGGCAGCGTAGCCAGGGCTTTCCCCGTTAGTTCGGTGGTCCCCCGATTGTGAGATCGGGGTGTGCTTTTCGTGTCGTTAGGAGTAGTTTATAGAGCCGTGGTTCTATCAACTACCATATTTATCGTTCTCATTACAGCTGTTCCTTCCGCCGTTGCTGTTACTGTCACTGTTGTTCTTGTTAGCGCTGTTGTTTACCGCCATTGTTTTGTGGTAGGATTCTGCGGGACCCCTACTGAGTCAATGAGATGAGGCTCACCCCTGTCTTTTCAGGTGTAGCGATTCCTCCTCGAGATTCGGAGGTGCAGTGCGGTGGTTCGTAGTTGCCAGCTCGCCAGAGTCGGGTGTTCACCCGACGTTAGAGTATGTTTCCTTTTCCTGTAGACTGTATTTTCATTGGACTGGACTCTGAAGTTAATTATTTAATTGAAACTGTAATTTTATTTCCTATCATTTAAATTATTAATTATAGAATTATTCATGTATTATTTTAAATTTCTATGTATCTCCACACTCCTTTTAACCCTTCCGAGTCCTCCGACTCGTGAGTGACGGGTCAGAATTCGAATGATATCATATTATTCTTGATATCCGGATCCGGAGTTATTACATAGTAACATATTTACCTGTAACGCCATAACCCATCCCTCCACCATTGCGATCCTCTTTTCGTAAGACGCCTTCAAGTCCTTTATCATATCGACCAGCATTTTATTTTGCGCCCTAAGAGTTACCTTTATTTCACCCCCGGCCCCCCCACAATGTAGGTTGGGTAGGACCTGTACCCAACCCACACACACGGCCACACCTCTCCTCAACGATAACTTGGATGAATGCATCGTCTCGGGCAACAACTTGATGGATAGAAGAGGTGGTTGAACATGAAGTCTGGAATCTCTTCAGCATGGTTAGTTTTTCCTCTTACAAATGTATGAATTTTTTTTTAATGATTCTACATGTGAAAGAGCAACTGAAAATGTGTTACACCAGAGCACATAGCATGTTGAGATAAGATTACAATGACATGTGAAGCCGCTTCATTTACTGGATCACCGCTCTTTCGTGTATGTCTTTCTAATGAATAGATCTACATGATCTAATTCAACACATTCCCTTTCACGTTGTAACGAATAAAAAAAGGTCTCAAGAGTACCACATACATAATGGAGGAATTTTTTCTATAAAATCAATGACAAGTAAACCACAAACCTCTGCCTTAATAATGTTTGCTATAGATTGAGTCCCCGGACAATGGAACCACTTTTGGCCACCCTTGTTCTCCTTGTTCTTAGCACTATACTTGCTACAAACAATTGAAAATTTGCGTCAGCTAAGATCAAAAGGTAGGGACGATGTACATGACATAGATCTGTCACTACGCACTTGACCAAAATGATATTGCCCCGTTCCATTGTTCCTCATCCAGGTGCGGTGCCTTTGGGCACACTTGTTGGCTTTCTTTTCCATTTTTCTCGGAACATTGTTTATATATTGCATACTTCCGGTCTCACCATTTGTGATCAAGGTACTTCAAGACCCACTTCTTTGTGGAGTCTGGTACGTCATACTTCCTCTGTTGAGAAATCACATATCATCAATTTGCAAATTAGAACTCTACATTTCATTAACATATCAGATTAATAGCAATGAAAGGAAAGGAATAGTTTGAAGGAACATAAAAAAAAATGGCATCACATGTACATAGACGAATATGTAATCCTTGTGGATCTGAGACACTTTCCTCTAGTCTTCATAATTGATTGGCAGTTTTAGTGGATTACGACATGCAGTGTATAATCGTCGCTTGTCATACCTAGAGGTACGTACGTACTAGGTTCAGCAATTGCATCCACATCTTCTCGCTTTACTTCCTCCTCCCTTGACTGATTTGTCCTCCCTCTCTTCCCTCGGCTCATTGTGTCTTCCCTCCCCAGCTTCCTTTCCAACAGTCCAGATGCATGATGCATACCAGCTACACAATCATGGACTTGTTTCTCGAAGACATCCACGTCTGACCCGCTAAACCAATCCTCGGTCAGCTAAAGAGTGAAAATTAAGAGCAAAAACCTACTTATTAGTTATGTAAGAAAGAGTGCCACATAAATGAAAAAATGACGATGCAGAAAACAATATACAAAGTATGGGTATGCTTCAATGCAGAAATACTTTGGAGCAACCTACACGAATAGAAAGATGAAGTAAAGCACAAAATATCCACATGGCATACTACTTGTTTGCTACGGCACCTGTGGAAGTCAAAAGTATATCCATTAATTAAAACCTGAAAATATCTAATACACCAACTACCATGTCACACTCATTTACATGTGAAACTCTAGGATCCCTACTTATGGAACAAGAATTGGTATGGTGGTAATTTCATCCTCTATTTATTCTCTTCCACATCTCCAAAAATAAATTTACATCAAAGTCCTGTTAGAGTGTGGAGTCAGAACTCTTCATTGTGCGCTCTTGCACGTGATCACACTCTGTCTCAGGAGCGCAATCGCTACTTCAGGAGAGCATCCTCGATGTCAGGGGAGCATGTAGTCACGTCTTTGTGCGTTCTCGCACGGGAGCATATGCAGTCTCAGGGGAGCATCTATGGCCTCTGGACAACATCACTGGCGTCTGGGGAGCATGCATTGCGGGTTCAAGGCAAGTCGATGTCACTTGGAGAAGGTCGACCTACATGATGCACCGACCTTAGTATTGGCAATGCACCGACCTTGTCTTGGCAATGCACCGACCTGGTCTTGGCAATGCATTAACCTGACTGGTGGTGGGGGAGCATTAGCAATCGCTGGATGGCATACTCGGTCTCAGGAGAGCATCCTGGGTGACAGGCGAGCATGCACGTGTAATGTACCCCGAAAGAGGATTTGTTTAACAGGGACATTGTTGTCCTTAATACCCTGACTAATGTCGCCCTAATCTCCTAGTATAAAAGGGTGAACTCTCTCTTTGTATTATAATCGGTCTGTGATTATCTTAGTGGATTACTGCTACGGCCGTGGACGTAGGAAGACATCTTGCCTCCGAACCACGTAAAAAAATCCATGTGTTCTTGTGGTTTGATTCCTCTTTTCCCTTTCTTCTTCCTCCTCCACTATTTGTCCTCCTCGTCTAGGTACTCGGTCATCCCTAAAAACTGGTATTAGAGCCTTGTTCTGGTTCGAGGAGAGTAGTGGGAGCAATGGCGGTAGATGAAGGAAAGGTGAGGATCGACAAGTTCGATGGCAAGGACTTCGGTTTCTGGAAAATACAGATCGAAGACTACTTGTACCAGAAGAAGCTGCATGAGCCACTTCTTGGAACGATGCCGACAGGGATGAAGAAAGAATATTGGGATCTACTAGATAGACAAGCACTCGGAGTTGTTCGCTTGACATTGGCCAGAAATGTCACCTTCAACATCGTGAACGAGAAGACCATGACAGGATTGATGAAAGCGTTATCAAATATGTATGAAAAGTTTTAGGCTTCAAACAAGGTATATTTGATGCGTCGTCTATTTAATCTGAAGATGGCCGAAGGTGCTTCTGTTATAGATCACATCAATGAATTCAACGTGATTACAACTCAGTTGAGTTCTGTAGAAATAAACTTTGATGATGAGATTCGGGCCTTGATTCTTTTATCCTCCTTACCTGAAAGTTGGGGTGCAACTGTGACGACTGTAAGTAGCTCTTCCGGTTCAAGCAAATTGAAGCTCAATGAGGTTCGAGACTTGATTCTAAGCGAAGATATTCGCAGAAGGGAATCAGGTGAAGTCTCAGGTTCTGCCTTGAATACAGAGAGCAGGGGAAGAACAAAACAGCGGGGTCAAAATAGGAGCAGATCCAGGTCCAAGAAGAAAGGTCAACCAAAGTTTGGTGGTGATGGGTGCTGGAATTGTGACAAGAAAGGGCACCTAAAGAAAGATTGCAAGGCTCCAAAGAAGAAAAACCACAATGAAGAGCCCGCCAATGCAACTACAGCAGAACAAGTTCAAGATGCTTTAGTTCTTTGTGTTGACACTCCTTTAGAGTCATGGATTCTTGACTCAGGTGCATCGTTTCACTCTACCTCACATAAAGAAAGTATGCAAAATTATGTTGCTGGAAACTTTGGGAAGGTTTATCTTGCTGATGATGAGCATTTAGATATTGTGGGGAAAGGTGATGTCAATATAAGGATCACAAATGGCACTTTGTGGAAGTTAAAGAATGTAAGGCATATACCTGGCTTTAAAAGGAACTTGATATCTGTTGGACAGCTTGATGATGAAGGTTATGTCACAACCTTTGTGGGTGGATCTTGGAAAATAACCAAATGTGCTATGGTGATAGCACGATGTAACAAGATGGGTACTCTCTACATGACTAGCAACAAAGATACAGTGGCAGTGGCTCATTTAGGAGTTGACTTCAGCATATGGCACTGCAGGCTTGGTCATATGAGTGAGAAAGGGATGAAGATACTGTTGTCAAAAGACAAGTTGTCTGGCTTAAAATCTGTGGAAGTTGGTCTTTGCGAAGACTGCATTTTTGAAAAGCAAAAGAAGGTTGCATTCTCAAATACAGTAAGAACTTTGAACACACAGAAGCTAGAGCTTGTACATACAGATGTATGGGGTCCTTCACCAGTACCATCTCTTGGAGGCTCACTCTACTATGTCACTTTCATTGATGACTCTACTCGCAAGGTATGGGTTTATTTTTTGAAAAGAAAATCTGATGTATTTGTTACTTTCAAAAATTGGAAGACCCTTGTAGAAAATGAGACAGGTCAGAAAGTGAAGTGTCTGAGATCAGACAATGGTGGAGAGTATTGTTATGTTAGATGGACGCAGTCTATTTCCACTAAGTGTGGATCTAGAGGGGGGTGAATAGATCTAATGCCTAATTAAAAACTAGTATAAGCTCTAATGCGGAATATAGGCAAACAGCAGGTAAGCCAAATGAAGAAACACTATGTAAAGGGTCGACCCATGCAGCCACACAGAAGAACACTATCTCGAGTGCTAGATATGAACAGGAGCGATTTAAGCTATGAAGATGAATGAGGAAAACAATCGCACACAATTCATAGACAAACTCACAAACATAAGGCACCCAAGATTTTTAGGTGGTTCGGTCAAAGACCTATGTCCACCCCACACTCAACTGAGTATGGCTTACTGCTGCGCAGTACAGCTTGCGTCTGCTGGGCACTACAGCTTGGCCTACAAACCGCTGATACACAGCTTCGCTGGGCTTTACAGCTTGCCTACCAGAGGAACAAATCCTCTGCAAGAGCTGGGCAATACAGCTTAGCCGTCCGAGACCAAGTCTCGCCTGCTGAGGATTACAGCTTCACCTGTCCAGTGGAGACCTCCACTGCAATGCTGCCTCACAGCTTAAAGAAACAAGAGTTCGGAAATAAAAGACAGAAGCAAATGAAAATGAAAACCCAAATGGGAATGTAGCTCGGAATGAGCAAGCCTCAGCTCTGGTTTTTGAACCAAGAGACTGAGTTACAATCAGAAAAGCTCTCAAACTAAACTCTCTCAATTTCACTCTCTCAACACATCTCTTCTCTCTTCTCTTCTCTCTTTTTCTTCTCACTATGGATCGATGGCTCTCTGCTGCTTTCAGACTAGCTGTATGGACTTTGCCACTCTTCAGTCGATCAGCCTTCATCTGAACACGAAGGCTTCAATATATAGCAACAGCAGGTGGATAAGGGGCGTGTGGCTTCCACATTTCCCGTCCAGTGAATTCACCAGAACCGAGGTAATTTCATCCACATGGCAGTATCCTGGAAGGGCTTCTTCCACGTGTCACCATCATAGTTCCTCATCCTCCTTGGATCACGAGCCAAGTCATCAGTCCAAGTAAAGAATCCCTGTCAGACAGAGTATCGGATTATCAGGTTAAGTATTTGCATTGCAGTGTATAGACTTCACTGTATAGACTTGTGAAGGCGAATGCAATGTATAGACTTCATGAATGGGATTGCAATATACAGACTCTGAAGAACAGTAGCCAATGTATGGACTTAGGTAATGTAACGACTTGGACAGACAACAGACGATGTATGGACTTCAACTCAAACATGCACAATGTACATACTTTGAAGAGCATTCAGCATCCAACGTATAGACTTAGGCAATGTAAGGGCTTGCCAGTGTATGGACTTGATGAGGGTTCAGCAATGTGCAGACTTCGACTCGATGTATAGACTTCACAACTGATGAATGCAATGCACTGGACAATGTATGGACTTAACGATGTGCAGACTTGCCAAGACGAATGAACGATGTATATACTTGGGCAAGCAAAGTCTGTATAGACTTTACCAGTGTACAGACTTTGAAGTGAAGACCAATGTATAGACTTCAACAGGCTTCAGCTCGTGCAGTGTATGGACTTCATGCAATGCAATGCAGATGAATGTATAGACTTCATGCAATGCAATGCAGTGTATGAACATCATTCAATAGCCAATGTGAAGACTTCACGATGTATAGACTTTCCAAAGGAAAGGCTGTACAGACTTGAACAAGGCAAGGCAGCGAATGTATAGACTTCCAAGGGAAACGACGGTAAAGCTATCAGTGTATAGACTTCAAGGGAAACGACGGTAAAACTACCGATGTATAGACTTGAAGGGAAACGTAGGTAAAACTTCCAATGTACAGACTTCAAAGTTGAACAGTTGGATGTACAGACTTGGAAGATCACTGATGGATGTACAGACTTCACCTCGATGTATAGACTTGGAAGAATTATGCACAGTGCAATGTACAGACTTCATGACTATGCTCATGCAGTGTATAGACTCTGGAAAGCTAAGGCCAATGTATAGACTTCAACGATGCGTGCTACAGTACAATGTATGGACTTAGCTTCGTGCATGCTACAGTCCAATGTACGGACTTATGAAGAGTGATGCATGACCAATCGGATGTACAGACTTCACTTGAAATAGTCTGTTGTACAGACTTTAACAATGTGATGCAATGTACACACTTCATGAGACGATGGATGTACACACTTCAGCTAAGCGAGCTACAGTGAATGTATGGACTTTATGAACGATGCAAATGGCTCTGTACACGCTTGAAGTAATGCATGCCGATGTACATACTTCAGTTGAAGCCAACCAAAGAGTGTATAGACTTTATGAATGTATATGCCAAGACCAATGTACAGACTTGAAAAGAATGCAAGCAGTGTATAGACTTGGAGCACAAACGCCACGATGCAATGTATAGACATGCTATGTGAGAGCTGCAGTGTATGGACTTTAAACAATGCATGAGACGAGTGTATAGACTTGTGTTCCTAGACATGTGTTCTGAGGGAGTTGACCCATCAAAGGAGGGGGTCGACCCATGATACATGAATATATAGACATGTTCTAAATGATGCACAAACACAACACAAAGCAGTGTATTGAATCTACGTGCAATGTGTAGACTTTGAGTGTGTGCAGTGTGTAAACATGTGAAGTGCAAAGAACACACAGGTAATCTGATAACACACATTCATCAAACCATAGACAGTCACAGATAATCTTATTTTCATCAAAACATAGACAGTTGCCAATCAATCAAAACAAGGTGTTGCCAATGAAATAAGGCATATGTCAACATCATCAACACAGAGGAGTCACAACAATCTCCCCCTTTTTGATGATGGCAACCCCCTATCAAATAGAATAGCAATTACCTGTCATACAGATGATGAAAGATATGATTTGATATTCAGATTGACATGCAGATGCTATGAATGCATACTACGAAATGTAAGCAACGCCCTGCACACAAAAATCTCCCCCTTTGCCATAACATAATGCATACACTTCCCCTGGAATGAATTCAGAAATCATACAATATTCTCCCCCGTTGCCATCAACAAAGAGGAGGGAAAGTGAATACAAGGGAAAGATCAAGAGATATCATCTGACTGGCATTCTGAACAAGTAGCTCAGGAATAAGCATGCTAAAGCACAGATTCTTCAGTCATATGAAGTTATAAACTACTTTCAGATAGAATTCTGGTTTAAAGACTATAAAATTTTGAGTTCATGCACTCCAATCATTGGATAAGAGTTCTGTGCATGATAAAACAATAAACCAGAAACACATTTGCATGAGAGATTCAGTTTCAAAATATCTTACTTTCATAGACTCAGTAAAACTGGTTAAGAGATATCAGGCCATGTATTGAAATTAAACAGTTTGACATCCATGAAATTACTTTTGAAGGAGCAGCATTTTCAATACTAGTTCATTAAGGGCATTCAGGTGCCATTTGTCTTTTTGCATAAGGTATACGTTTATCAGACGCTAATACCCCTAGATACTCAACATCATGGACCATTCTGCCTATGATCAACCACAATAAAACTGATTTACACTTTTTTGTGTGAGGGTACACGTTTATCATACGCCAGTTACCCTTAGGTACTCAGTGAAACCAACCTACTATTTTGATCATTTTATACAGAGATAGCTGATACACCTCATGACATAAGTGTTGTCCACTTCTTTGATGGATCACTCAGTTTCTCAGTGATTTACCAGTCATTGTTCTGCCAATGTTATTTTTCAATTGATTTTCAATGATTTTCAATAATTTTCTTAGCTGTCCTTTATTTGTTTCAGAATGACTTGTTTAACAACAATACACATACTTAGCTTCTCTAATATGATTTCAGATGAGTTTTCAGATTTCAGATATGATTAGCTTTGTCTGACATGAAATAAGAAAAGGGTTGAGAGTTTTATCAATTTTCAGCTTTCCTATTTACTGATTGCAATCTTTAAACTCCAAAAATTATAAAAGTTAAACCATTAAGTCAGTCTTTAAGTAATTAAAATTCTTATAACTGAAGAAGTCCGTTTTCTATTGCTTAGGAATCAGAACTGACTAACAGATTGCCATATGTCAGCTTCAACTCATTCAGGGCTAAAGAATGAATGAAATCAAGAAAGTTGATGACCACTCTGAATTTCTAATAATACTCCCCCTGTCTATATGCATGCAGTTTTGCAAATGAATGGCAAGAATTGGATACCAAGTGTTATGTTAGATGAGAGAAAGCTTAAACACAATCATAACAAAATGATATGCAATGAATAATATGTCAGAAAAAAAATATGTCATGCATGTTCATGAGTCTGTTGTAACATTCAACATCCACAAGATTTATTCAAGCTATCAGATGCAAGTCCAAATCAGAAAGTTTATTCAAAGCAACTGAACAAATTATTCATCATGCTGAAATTTACATAAGCCAAGTTCTCTTCTAAGAAATTTAAATCTTTCATTCCCAAGAGGCTTAGTAAAAATATCAGCAATTTATTTTTCAGTTTCAATGAAGTTCATTTCAATCTCCTTTTTATTTACAACATCTCTGAGAAAATAGTGTTTTATCTCTATATGCTTAGTCCTAGAATGATGAACAGGATTTTTAGCAAGGCATATAGCACTAGTATTATCACACAAGATTGGAATACATTCCAATTTTATCTGATAATCATCTAGTTGGTGCTTGATCCATAGTACTTGGGCAGCACAATTACCTGCAGCAACATATTCAGCTTCAGCTGTAGACAAGGCTACAGTGTGTTGCTTCTTAGATGCCCAAGATACTAGACAGCCACCAAGGAATTGGCAATAGTCACTAGTGCTTTTTCTATCTACTCGACACCCAGCATAGTCTGCATCAGTGTAGGCTAGAAGCTCCAACTCACACCTAGCAGGATACCATAGACCTAGCTGTTGGGTGCCTTATAAATACCTAAAAATCCTTTTCACAGCCTTAAGATGAGTTTCTTTGGAACTAGCCTGAAATCTAGAGCATAAACACACTGCAAATTGAATATCAGGCCTAGATGCTGTAAGATAAAGAAGAGATCCGATCATACCTCTATATAGCCTTTGGTCCACTGGTTTACCTTTAGGATCTTCATCCAAACTAGTTGAGGTACCCATTGGAGCAGCTATTTCCTTGAGGTTGTCCATCTGGTACTTCTTCAATAGATTCTTTACGTACTTGGACTGAGAGATGAGAGTTCCATCCTTTGTTTGTATAACCTGCAGTCCAAAAAATAATTTGAGCTCGCCCATTGAGCTCATTTCAAACTCATTAGTCATTATCTGAGAGAATTCCTCACACAATTTGCTCAACATGTCATACCAAGCTCTAGGAGTTTGCTTTAAATCATAGAGAGCTTTATTGAGTTTGTAAACATGATTAGGGGAATCTAAACATTCAAACCCAGGAGGCTGTCTCACATAGACATCCTCACTAATTTCCCCATTTAGAAAAGTAGATTTCACATCCATCTGCTGAAGATTAATTCCTAGGGAACATGCATAAGCCAACAATATTCTGATTGCTTCTAACCTAGCTACAGGGGCAAATGACTCTTCAAAGTCAATTCTAAATTCCTGATTATACCCATGAACTACAAGTCTGGCTTTATTTTTAATGACATTCCCTGATTCATCAGTTTTATTTCTGAACACCCATTTAGTCCCTATGACTGTTTCATGATCAGGGGGTGGAACCAAATGCCACACCTTATTCCTGTCAAATTGATTGAGCTCCTCATGCATGGCATTAATCCAATGCACATCTTTGAGAGCACAGTCAATGGACTTGGGTTCTACTTGTGAAACAAAAGCAAAAGCATTCAATTCATTTTGAATTCGTAAGTGGCCTCTAGTCCTAGGGGGATCATGCAGATTTCCAATCACATTATCTACTGGATGATCTTTAAGATATCTAATGTTAACAATTTCATCACCATGAGTTTCATTTACCTCCCCCTGAGCTGTAGGCTCTTCTTCATTAGGCTCTTCATTTCCTTCATCATTTTTGGATTGGTCTGCAGGATTTCCTTCCTTCAGAATATCATAATTTTCTTCATTCCTGCATTGACCAACATTAGAATCTACCAAGGATTCATCAAAGACTATATGCGGAGATTCTTCAACAGTTTTGGAATTCAGATTATACACTCTATATGCTCGGGTATTTTTAGAATAGCCAAGAAAAAATCCTAGTTCACCTTTAGGTTCAAATTTGTCAAGGTCTCTTTTATCATTTATATGAATGAAACATTTACAACCAAAAATCTTGAAATGAGCAATAGAAGGTTTCTTACCCTTTAAGATCTCATAAGGTGTTTTCTGAGTAGAAGGTCTTACCATGGCTCTGTTAATTACATAACAGGCAGTGTTCACTGCTTCAGCCCAAAACTTCCTTGGTAGACCACCTTCAACCAGGAGTGTACGACCCATCTCCACTAGGGTTCTGTTCCTTCTCTCCACAACTCCATTCTGCTCAGGTGTCCTTGGTGAAGAATACCTATGGTTAATTCCATTTGACCTGCAGAATTCATCAAACTGTGAGTTTTCAAACTCACCTCCATGATCAGTCAAAATATTTTCAATTTTCTGATTTATTTTAACATAGAACTCCTAAAATTCTGAGAAAGCATCACTCTTATGAGATAAGAAATAAACCCAAGTATACCTAGAAAAGTCATCTACCATGACAAACCCATACTTCATCCCTGATAAGCTGACAGATCTGGTTGGCCCAAAAAGGTCCATGTGTATCAGCTCATAGGGTTTAGAAGATAGATTTTCAGTTCTAGACTTAAATGACTTTTTAGTTATCTTTGATTGAGTGCATGCATCACAGATTTTATTTTCTTTCTTGAAGGAAACTTCAGGAAGTCCTCTAACCATGCCATGCTTATTCAGTTTATGCAAAATAGTATAACTAGCATGACCTAACCTACGATGCAATAAAAATACTAAGTCTTCTCTATTAGCAGTAAGGCATAGGTTAGAATGTTGAATATCGTCTAAGTCTATCATGTATGTATTATTTATTCTTTTTCCAGAAAATTTGACAATTTCAGAATCAGGTTAAAAACCTTGCAGCATTGAGAATCAAATAAAACTTTATATCCTTTATCACACAACTGGCTGATACTAAGTAAATTATAAGCTAACCCTTCAACCAGCATAACATCATCAATGCAGCAGGTAGAACACTTACCTACCTTACCTGATCCAATAATCCTACCCTTTGTGTTGCTTCCAAAGGTGACAAGGCCTCCTAGTTTCTCAGTCAGCATGCAGAACTTGGCCTTATCTCCTGTCATATGCCTGGAGCAGCCGCTATCCAAGTACCACAAGTTGTTCTTGGCTGCCAGACATACCTGCATACACAATTAGGTAGAGAGGTTTGGAACCCAAGACTGATTGGGCTCCATAACAGATGAAGTAGAAGCAAAGCAAGAAAGCAGACTTTTCGGAATCCACATTTGTTTAAATGAATTTTGTTCAGTGGATTCTACATATTTCCTTCTATAGTTGTTCCTCTTCTTCTTGTTGTTTGTCTTCTCATTGTTTGCACCAGCATGATTATTGATAGTGTTGTTTCTTTGCCAGTGCCTTGGCCGGGGTGTATTCATGAAATTCTGGCCATAGTAGTTCCTGGGCTGGCTAAAGAAATTCAGATTCCTATGTGTCCAATTGCCATACCCATCAACCCAATTTCTAGTGTAAGGTCTTTGATATTGTGCAGCCTGATATGCAAGACCTGTATACCTCCCCGGAGTTCTAGTCCAACCTGACCTATTGAAATAGGTTGACTGTGCATTGTAGTGGGTCTGAACTCTGGGTTGGTAGAAATGTTTGGGTTGACTCCTAACAGCATTCTGTCTCCCCTGCACCTTGGACCCTGATGACCTATTCATAGGTATATATTGTGTCTTCTTCTGAGGTGATGGTGATGGTGGAGACTTGGTGACCTTAACATGGGGTTTGTAAGACTGCTTAGGTTGACCCCTAACCTGGGACTGAGCCTTAGGATTTTGCTTGGATGTGCTAGCTCTACTAGGCTCACTCACTTTTTGTTTGCCCTTCTCCTCAGCACTGGTCTTTTTCAGATTAGCATTTTTGTTTATTGAATTGTTTGAATTCATGCTAATTAGAGGTCCTTTTTCTTTTTGTGCAACAAATGAAATAGTTTTCATTCCAAAGGTTTTCGTTGCACTTGAATTAAATCCTAGGCTCTCTTTTCTGAAATTAACCTTCGTCCCCAATAAAGCATTTAAGTTTTCAGATCCTTGGGTCATTTTCTCAATGGTTCTCAACTTATCCTCATTGTCTTTCTGAATTTCATCAATAGACTTTTTCAATTCATTATTTACATTGAGGACAGCTTCATATTTTTCAGAAACAATTTTTATCTCACTTTCACATTTCTGAATTTTCAGCTTCCATTCATCAATTTCATTTTCAAACCTCACATTCTCTTCCCTAGAAGCTTTTAACTCATTTTTGATTTCATCTAATTCAGAACATGTGAGTTTCAATTTTCCATTCTCAGATTCTAAACATGCAATTTTATCAGTTAGAGTTTTATCATTTTGCATGGAATTGATCTTTCTTCTTAGATGCCTGTTCTCTTTTCTAACATCATCAGCTCTATCAGCTATGTCATGGTAAGCATCTACCCAATCAGCAATTGTGAAATTTTCAAATCTAGTGATTACCTCATCTGAGTCCTCCTCTCTGTCTTCGGAGCTTGTTGCCATAAGGCAAATGGGCTGTTCAGATTCGGCTTCACTGTCTGAGCTGCTACTGAAGGAGCCTTCATCTTCATCACTCCAGGTGCTAATCATAGCTCTCCCTTTCTTGTTTTTCTTCTTTGACTTGTCCTTGTATTTCTGATTGTCTGGACAGTCAGCTTTCAGATGACCCGGTTTCCTGCATTGATAACAAGTGTTAGTTTCAGTTTTCTTAGCAGGGTTATGTTTATACCTTTTATCCCTTCGGCCGCCACTGTATTTCTTCTGGCTGTATCGTCCTGCTCCTTTCCTGAGAAATCGCCTGAACTCTCTGGTCATCATGGCCATCTCAGAACGAGTCATATCTTCTTCATTCGGGCTCTCCTCTGATGATGAACTGCTGGAGCTGGATTTGCTGGATTTGCTGGAACCAGCCTTCAGCGCTATCGGCTTCTTCTTCCTCTCAGCTTCTTCCATCTTTGGCATATTAATCTCATATGCCATCAGCGAACCAATTAGCTCATCAGCTCTTGTATTTCGCAAGTCCCTTGACTCCTCCATCACTGTAGCTTTAGTATGCCAGGCATGAGTCAGGGAGCGCAGTATCTTCCTCACCACATCATATTCTGTCTGAGGTTTCCCGAGACCTCTGAGACCATTGGTAATAATAGTCAACCGAGCATACATTTCACTGATGGTCTCGTTCTGCTTCATCTTGAAGGCTTCGTATTCTGACACAAGGAGATTAGCCTTCTGCTCTCTAACCTGAGAGGTCCCTTCATGAATTACTTCTAGTGCATCCCACATCTCCTTAGCTGATTTGCAGGCCGATACGCGGGAGAATTCTGTAGGGTGCAGAGAGCACTGAATGGCGTTTATGGCACTCCAATTCAGTGTGGACCTCCTGATCTCCTCCTTGGTCCAGACCTCCTCATTAGGGGACAGCTCATAAGGTCCCTTGCTGACAACCTTCCAGATCTCGTAATCTTTAGCCCTCAAAAATACCTGCATACGATTCTTCCAGTATGCGTAGTTAGATCCATCGAAGAATGGGGGCTTTGTAGTTGAGTGTCCTTCAGCTATCATCCCTCGAGCATCCATCTCTGCCTTTCCTCTTCGGGCGATGAGTCCATGTAGAAGAGTATGGCTCTGATACCAAGTGTTATGTTAGATGGACGCAGTCTATTTCCACTAAGTGTGGATCTAGAGGGGGGTGAATAGATCTAATGCCTAACTAAAAACTAGTATAAGCTCTAATGCGGAATATAGGCAAACAGCAGGTAAGCCAAATGAAGAAACACTATGTAAAGGGTCGACCCATGCAGCCACACAGAAGAACACTATCTCGAGTGCTAGATATGAACAGGAGCGATTTAAGCTATGAAGATGAATGAGGAAAACAATCGCACACAATTCATAGACAAACTCACAAACACAAGGCACCCAAGATTTTTAGGTGGTTCGGTCAAAGACCTACGTCCACCCCACACTCAACTGAGTATGAATTACTGCTGCGCAGTACAGCTTGCGTCTGCTGGGCACTACAGCTTGGCCTACAAACCGCTGATACATAGCTTCGCTCGGCTTTACAGCTTGCCGACCAGAGGAACAAATCCTCTGCAACAGCTGGGCAATACAGCTTAGCCGTCCGAGACCAAGTCTCGCCTGCTGAGGATTACAGCTTCACCTGTCCAGTGGAGACCTCCACTGTAATGCTGCATCACAGCTTAAAGAAACAAGAGTTCGGAAATAAAAGACAGAAGCAAATAAAAATGAAAACCCAAATGGGAATGTAGCTCGAAATGAGCAAGCCTCAGCTCTGGTTTCTGAACCAAGAGACTGAGTTACAATCAGAAAAGCTCTCAAACTAAACTCTCTCAATTTTACTCTCTCAACACATCTCTTCTCTCTTCTCTTCTCTCTTTTTCTTCTTCTCTGTTTTTCTTCTCATTGTGGATCGATGGCTCTCTGTTGCTTTCAGACTGGCTGTATGGACTTTGCCTCTCTTCAGTCGATCAGCCTTCATCTGAAGATGAAGGCTTCAATATATAGCAGCAGCAGGTGGATAAGGGGCGTGTGGCTTCCACATTTTCTGCCCAGTGAATTCGCCAGAACCGAGGCAATTCCATCCACATGGCAGCATCCTGGAAGGGCTTCTTCCACGTGTCACCATCATAGTTCCTCGTCCTCCTTGGATCACGAGCCAAGTCATCAATCCAAGTAAAGAATCCCTGTCAGACAGAGTATCGGATTATCAGGTTAAGTATTTGCATTGTAGTGTATAGACTTCGCTGTATAGACTTGTGAAGGCGAATGCAATGTATAGACTTCATGAATGTGATTGCAATGTACAGACTCTGAAGAACAGCAGCCAATGTATGGACTTAGGCAATGTAACGACTTGGACAGACAACAGACGATGTATGGACTTCAACTCAAACATGCACAATGTACATACTTTGAAGAGCATTCAGCATCCAACGTATAGACTTAGGCAATGTAAGAGCTTGCCAGTGTATGGACTTGATGAGGGTTCAGCAATGTGCAGACTTTGACTCGATGTATAGACTTCACAACTGATGAATGCAATGCACTGGACAATGTATGGACTTAACGATGTGCAGACTTGCCAAGACGAATGAACGATGTATATACTTGGGCAAGCAAAGTCTGTATAGACTTTACCAGTGTGCAGACTTTGAAGTGAAGACCAATGTATAGACTTCAACAGGCTTCAGCTCGTGCAGTGTATGGACTTCATGCAATGCAATGCAGATGAATGTATAGACTTCATGCAATGCAATGCAGATCAATGTACAGACTTTGGTGAAGCAAAAGGCTGTACAGACTTCAACTAAAAGATGCACGATGTACAGACTTGAACATCATTCAACAGCCAATGTGAAGACTTCACGATGTATAGACTTTCCAAAGGAAAGGCTGTACAGACTTGAACAAGGCAAGGCAGCGAATGTATAGACTTCCAAGGGAAACGACGGTAAAGCTATCAGTGTATAGACTTCAAGGGAAACGACGGTAAAACTACCGATGTATAGACTTGAAGGGAAACGTAGGTAAAACTTCCAATGTACAGACTTCGAAGTTGAACAGTTGGATGTACAGACTTGGAAGATCACTGATGGATGTACAGACTTCACCTCGATGTATAGACTTGGAAGAATGATGCACAGTGCAATGTACAGACTTCATGACTATGCTCATGCAGTGTATAGACTCTGGAAAGCTAAGGCCAATGTATAGACTTCAACGATGCGTGCTACAGTCCAATGTATGGACTTAGCTTCGTGCATGCTACAGTCCAATGTATGGACTTATGAAGAGTGATGCATGACCAATCGGATGTACAGACTTCACTTGAAATAGTCCGTTGTACAGACTTTAACAATGTGATGCAATGTACACACTTCATGAGACGATGGATGTACACACTTCAGCTAAGCGAGCTACAGTGAATGTATGGACTTTATGAACGATGCAAACGGCTCTGTACACGCTTGAAGTAATGCATGCCGATGTACAGACTTCAGTTGAAGCCAACCGAAGAGTGTATAGACTTTATGAATGCATATGCCAAGACCAATGTACAGACTTGAAAAGAATGCAAGCAGTGTATAGACTTGGAGCACAAACGCCACGATGCAATGTATAGACATGCTATGTGAGAGCTGCAGTGTATGGACTTTAAACAATGCATGAGACGAGTGTATAGACTTGTGTTCCTAGACATGTGTTCTGAGGGAGTCGACCCATCAAAGGAGGGGGTCGACCCATGATACATGAATATATAGACATGTTCTAAACGATGCACAAACACAACACAAAGTAGTGTATTGAATCTACGTGCAATGTGTAGACTTTGAGTGTGTGTAGTGTGTAGACATGTGAAGTGCAAAGAACACACAGGCAATCTGATAACACACATTCATCAAACCATAGACAGTCACAGACAATCTAATTTTCATCAAAACATAGACAGTTGCCAATCAATCAAAATAAGGTGTTGCCAATGAAATAAGGCATATGTCAACATCATCAACACAGAGGAGTCACAACAAGTATGACAACAAAGAATTCAAGGACTTTTGTGCAGCTAGTGATATTAGGATGGAAAGAACTGTTCCGAGAACACCACAGCAGAATGGAGTTGTTGAGCGCATGAATAGAACCTTGAATGAACGGGCTAGGAGCATGAGGATACATGCCAGACTGCCAAAAATATTTTGGGCAGATGCAATTAACACAGCAGCCTTCTTGATAAACCGAGGACCATCTGTCCCTTTGGATGGTGAAATTCCATAGGAGGCCTGGACAGAGAAAGAGATAAATCTTTGACACCTGAGAGTCTTTGGATGTGTTTCATATGTGCATGTAGATTCTAATGACATGGATAAACTAGATGCTAAGTCTATAAAGTACTTTTTCATTGGATATGGTTCTGATGAGTTTGGATATCGATTTTGGGATGATGAAAATCGAAAAAAATTTAGAAGGAAAAATGTTATATTCAATGAAAATGTCTTGTACAAAGACAGAGCTGTTGTAGAATCTGACAGTGCAGGGAAACAAAATGAGAATGGTGGACAGGTTGAGCTAGAAGAAATTTCATAAGATGATGTGAATGACAAGATACAGGATGTATATGAAATAAAAGCACAACCTTGTACACCGATACAACTGAGAAGATCTGCAAGAATACCTAGGCCTACACAAAAGTATTCTCCATCTTTGCATTACCTACTGTTGACTGACGAAGGTGAACCCGAGTGTTATAATGAAGCAATGCAGATTACATATTCTGTTAAGTGGGAGTTAGCCATGAAAGATGAGATGAACTCATTGCAAAAGAACCAAACTTGGGAGCTAACTAAACTCCCTAAGAACAAGAAGGCATTGCACAACAAGTGGGTTTACAGAGTCAAAGATGAACCTGATGGCAGTAAGAGGTACAAAGCAAGGTTGGTAGTGAAGGACTTCCAGCAGAAGGAAGGTATAGACTACACTGAGATCTTTTCTCCAGTTGTGAAACTAACCACTATTAGATTGGTGTTGAGCATTGTTGCTGCTGAGAACTTACATTTAGAGCAACTAGATGTGAAGACAGCTTTTCTTCATGGTGACTTGGAGGAAGACATCTACATGTTGCAACCAGAAGATTTTTCAGTCCCAAGCAAAGAAAACCTTGTGTGCAAGCTTAAGAAAAATTTATATGGTCTGAAACAAGCCCCCAGACAGTGGTACAAGAAGTTTGATGGATTCATGTGTAACAATGGTTTCATTAGATGCAATATGGATCATTGTTGTTATCTTAAGAAGTTTGATAATTGTTATATCATATTGTTGTTGTACGTGGATGATATGCTTATTGCAGGATCAAGTATGACAGAGATTAACAATCTGAAAATATAATTATCAAAGGAATTTGCTATGAAGGACTTAGGAGTAGCAAAGCAATTTCTTAGGATGAGAATTGTGAGAGATAGAACAGCTGGCACTGTGAAGCTATCTCAAGAAAGTTACATCCAGAAGGTGTTGGGCAGATTCAACATGCAGGATGTAAAACCAGTTAGCACTCCTTTGGCAAGTCACTTCAAAATGTCTAAAGAGCAGTCACCAAAGTCTGCTGAAGAGCGTGAGTCCATAAAGAAAATTCCTTATGCATCAGCTGTAGGAAGTCTGATGTATGTCATGATTTGTACCAGGCCGGATATAGCACATGCAGTGGGAGTTATGTACAGACATGTGGCATATCTGGGTAAGCAACACTGGGAGGCAGTGAACTGGATTCTGAGATACCTAAAAGGCACCACAGGCAAGTCACTTTGTTTCAGGAAAAGTGATGTTATCCTACAAGGCTTTATTGATTCAGATCTTGGTGGTGATTTGGACACCAGAAGAAGTACCACTAGCTATGTTTACACCTTGGGTGGCACTGCAGTGAGTTGGGTTTCAAAACTTCAGAAGGTTGTTGCTCTCTCAACAACAGAAGCAGAGTATGTTGCTATCTCTGAAGCTAGCAAAGAGATGGTATGGCTGAAAAATTTTCTGAAGGAGTTGGGCAAGAAATAAAGCAATAGTGTGTTGTTTTGTGACAGTCAAAGTGACATTCACCTTGCCAAGAATCATGTCTTCCATGCAAGGACTAAGCACATACAACTGAAGTATCACTTCATTCGTGGTTTGCTTGAAGATGGTGTTTTGTTGTTGGAGAAAATACTTGGTGTAGAGAATCCAGCAGACATGTTAACTAAGGTGGTAACCACAGAGAAATTGAGGTTGTGCAAGGCCTCAGTTGGCCTCCATGGGTGATTGATGGAGGGATGTCGTAACAGTATTTCCATTGTTACATTAAGCAAGATTAATACATTGAGATGTTTGCTTTCTTTGGAGTTCAGACTCCAAGTGGGAGATTGTTAGAGTGTGGAGTCAGAACTCTTCATTGTGCGCCCTTGCACGGGATCACACTCTGCCTCAGGAGCGCAATCGCTGCTTCAGGAGAGCATCCTCAATGTCAGGGGAACATGTAGTCACGTCTTTGTGCGTTCTCGCACGGGAGCATATGCAGTCTCAGGGGAGCATCTATGGCCTCTGGACAGCATCACTAGCGTCAGGGGAGCATGCATTGCGGGTTCAAGGTAAGTCGATGTCACTTGGAGAAGGTCGACCTGCATGATGCACCGACCTTAGTATTGGCAATGCACCGACCTTGTCTTGGCAATGCACCGACCTGGTCTTGGCAATGCATTAACCTGACTGGTGGTGGGGGAACATTAGCAGTCGCTGGAGGGCATACTCGGTCTCAGGAGAGCACCTGAGTGACAGGCGAGCATGCACGTGTAATGTACTCTGAAAGAGGATTTTTTTAACAGGGGCATTGTTGTCCTTAATACCCTGACTAATATCGCCATAATCTCCTAGTATAAAAGGGTGAACTCTCTCTTTGTATTGTAATCGGTATGTGATTATCTTAGTGGATTATTGCCGCGGCCGTGGGCGTAGGAAGGCATCTTGCCTCCGAACCACGTAAAAAAATCCATATGTTCTTGTGGTTTGATTCCTCTTTTCCCTTTCTTCTTCCTCCTCCGCTGTTTATCCTCCTCGTCTGGGTACTCGGTCATCCCTAACAAGTCCAACAAATATAAAGAAATAACCAGACCAAAACCCTTCAATTTTGGTGGTTAATGATTTAAGATTTTCATTCTTCTAGCAATTGAGATTACCTCCCAATTTTCTTTTCATACGGGGTCGGTCCGGTAGAAAGGAGAGAGTCTAGATGGATCATGCATGACTTCCTCTTTGAATTAAACCCCTCTCCAAAGTTGCATAATATTAAGAGGCTCCAATGTCCTCTGCATCGAAGTGGTAAACAATAGATTAAATAGCTACAGAACAATACCTAGAGGTATGACTTGAACATTACATACTACACCACCATAGGCACAAATGCCTATATCTTTCTGAATATCCCCATGCCTTTTATCCATGAGGTCACCTTCGATAATGACCCATTCAACCAACCAGTGTACCAAAGGCAATCAAAGTATACAAAGGGGGTCACTTTGGGAGGTTGTGTAAATTGTGTTGATGTCTTTCACCACCTTTGGCTTCTGCAAAGGTGGGTCGGGGAGGGGGAAGCTTCTCCTTTGTCAAGGTCGCATGGCAATTGTCATTGTCGATATTGTGATTGACATTTTTCTCCAATTGATTGGTTGTAGCCATGTTGTAGGTCTGAGGACCATGTGGCGGTCCTTCCTTGACAGGGCTCGTGAATCTAAGGGTCTAGGCAATCTTCTTCCCCCCCCCCCCTCCCGCAAGAGTACATGGAAATATTGTGAAAATAAGTCAACAAATCTACTTACAATCAAGACAAATTAAGATTTTTTAATAGTCAAAAGAACTTACATGTTGGTTGTGTAGGGTTCAAAGATTGAGTACAACTCTGGAAATTTCCAAAATAATATCAGATTAATAAACACATGTAAGAAATATTGATCCATAGCAAATTCCAAGTACCTAACATCCACATAATTAGTATGTGACAATGATATTGATCAATAGCAAAGACAAATGATGAATAATAGACATAGAGCAGTTGAATAGGTTCTTTTTAATACATTGCAAATATCCAAAAGATCCATTACAGTAATTGTTAACAGTGAACGGCAAAGAAAATCATATGCCATGCCCTTATCAATTTTTCACTATTTTGAGGGTGATTTCTAGCCATCCAACATCGTTCTTCTCCCAACACACATCTTTGTCATCAACGTCAACATTATCATCCCGAAGACTGATGTGTCGCCTAAATATCTAAAATAGCTCCTTCACCAATGCTTTCCCCACCACCAAAGAAATCTCTAGGCTGTATTTTTTGAACAACAAACTAGCCATTGTCTTTAGGATCTTCGATATATCAAACTTGCTCCACTTGAGATACTAAGACAAAAGGTTCTGTTGTCTTCAACATGTCTTGGATTGATCAATGTGACCCCTATCTTGTTTCACCCCCTCATGACATCAATCATGTCACAATTAAAAAGTAAAATCATTATTTCATTGTAATAATCGAGCTATAAAATTTCATTCAATATTCCATAGTAAGTGATGTCTCCATGAATGGGATTTTTATCTTTGGAGTTTGAGAAGTTTGAGGTTATAGCAAATAACACAACACCACTATTTTGAGTTCTTATATGTCACTCTACTTTTTGAACGTGAAAGTGAAACACATTAATTAAACAAGCATCAAATGTTCTCGTTGTAGAGAGTGGACCGTCTTTCGACTAGAAGAGTTTTAGAGATAAAAGATCACCCATCTCAGGTTGCAACCTATGTACCTATACATTAAGTAAGAGTACAAACATGAGAAATGATACAAAGTAACCATAGTCTATAAAGAAATTTTTTACAAATAAATCATTCTTAAATGTGAATTTATAAAAAAATCACTCTTGAAAATACGTTAGCAAGTATACAACTGCATAAAATCATATTGTGTAAATATGCTATTTTTATTTACAAGAATATCATTTTTTACAAAAACTTGTAAAAAAACACGCTTAGATGATCTTGTATGACATTTATGTACTATTTAATTTTACGTAATGATATGTCTACTAATACATTTACAATAATGATTTTTTAAAAAAAATCATGTATAACAATAGTTTATTTACAAAATTTTCATCTATTAAACGTGTTGCTTGCTTAGTTTTTGCTTAAACCAACGTGAAAAATTAATATTCCACTAGCACTGTATTTCCATCTCAGTTGCTCAAGGATGTTTACGCAATGGTCGCTTCATATAGAGACTGGAACCTCATGTCACCCTTCTCATCTAGATGCCCCTCAGCTTCGTCCTCTCCCTCTTTCAATTTGCATCTTCTTCAACGTCCCCCTCCTCACCCAATTTGTCTGTCACTGCCTTGACCGCCATCATCATCAACATTGCCCTAGGCTGCACCTACATCATCAACACCCTCTCCAAGCTCATATCCCCCATCCCCATCGCATGCCTCACTCATGACCAGGGAGAGAGAGAGAGAGAGAGGTGCTCGAGGGGATTCCCCTTTCGGCGGTAGCAACCTACCTAGTGGCCGATGGCTTGCGGGGGGAGGGTGGTTGGATAGAGAGAGGCATGTTGAGAGAGAGAGATTTGCCATTTCACATTATAGATGGTTTATATACAAGCAACTCAAAAATTATTATTCAATTTATACTATTGTAATACAGTATGCATTAAAAGTCAAAGAAGAAAACTAAAATTTTAGCTTTGCAAATCTTAAGTCCCGTAACATAAGATTTGGACCACATTTCATGTCTGGGTCACAACAGCGAGGGCAACTCATGCAAGGCCCATTGACAACCCAAAAACGAGTTTGGCTTATTACATGGACAGGGTCTTTAAATTTTTTATTTTTTTTGAAAAAAAAAATTGAAGTAACTCTAAAGGTACTTTAACTTGAGATGTAAGTCATACTATCATCCGATTATTTAAAAAATTAAAAATAAAACGGATCGATTTTAAAAAGAATAGACCTAACACTATTTATTTGATTTGGTTTCTTTTTTATTTATTTGATTTGGTTTCTTTTTTATTTATTTTTAGGTAATCTAATAATGAAGTGACTTACTCCCTAAGTTATAATATCACGAGAGTCGATCACTTTTAATAAAAAATTTAAAGAGCCTACTTGCACACGGAGGGTGTGCAGCACACCGTGTGTAGCGAGTCTCACTCCCCAAAAATATAAACCCACAAATCTTCTCCCAAAAATACTTTCTCCGTCAGACTTTTTCTACATGATATGGGGCCTGGGAATCCAATTCTTGCAGCATTCTGATCAAACGCTGCCCTGAACACTACATCAAATAGGTTTCCATCTCACAAGATTATCCACGGGATCACCGGGTTGTCCAGTTGAAATTAAGAAAGAAGACATGTGCATCACATTAAAAGTTTATATATATATATATATATATATATATATATATATATATGGGGTGAAGGCCATCAACTGATGTCGTCACCCCCTCCCCCCATATATATATATATATATATATATATATGATTGCATCCTTTGGTTGGTATGTTACCCCATTTGACGGTGCCACGGGGCAAGAACCATGTCACTGCTGCCGCCTGATGCTGCCCAATGACGTAGTCATGTTCCACAAATAGTGGGATCCCCTTCTTCTTCTTCCTCTTCTCATATGAGGCGGCACAATGTCATTGGGGACAAGTGGGGTCCTCCATTGCCGGGAAAACTGGGCCATGCGGCCGGCCCATCCGCAAGAAAGAGAAAACAAAAAGAAATTAACTAATTAATTAAGAAAGGCCGTCCCAGTCAGGACAACTGGAGTGACGACTGACGACGAAACCCAAGCCCAAGCGCGCTCATTCTCTGCCATATGTTGCACGTACACCATTATTATATACGATAGGCATGGACATGATGGCCACATGCATGGGAGGGGAGAAGTGGTGAAGCCCAAAGGCGAAGAAGGGTGGGTACGTGCGTAGTTCACAGGTAGGTGATCTGGTCCCAATTAATGGCAGAAGCAGCCGGTCATCAGAGCTCGACTACTCCCCACCACCACTTCGTCCTTGTGCACGGTGCAGGCCATGGTGCATGGTGCTGGTACAAGCTCCGGGTCCTCCTGGAGGACGCCGGCCACAAGGTCTCCTGCCTGGATCTCGCCGGCGCCGGCATCGACCGCTCGGACCCCGACTCCGTCCTCACCTTCGACGACTACAACAAGCCGCTAGTGGAGTTCATGTCTCGGCTGCCGGAAGACGAGAAGGTATGATATAATGAAATGACGTACGGGGATCGATCGATCGAGGTGCTGCGCGCCTTAATTTTGTTAATTAGTCTTTTCCTTGATCCGCCCGTCCTTGTTCTCTCTCAGATATCTTTAGATATATATATATAGGCAGTACTCTTGGTTTTGGACGTACCTGTTCTTTTTGTTTACATCGACGGACGGCGATGTCTTCTTCCAACTCTTCCTGCCTGTTTAAGGATCGAGAGGCACAGGCTTATCGGACTTTTCCTTCTCTTTTCCTTCATTTTGGTTTCCTGTACTTAATTCCACATTATTCAATTCAATCCATATATATACACAGTTCCTCAAAAAGACGAGAATTTGCACATTACTCTCTCTCTCTCTCTCTCTCACACACACACACACACATTCACACACAGAGAGGCACCCAAATTAATACATCCAGGCTCCTCAACTTTCAAAAGATGCCTTCAAGCATTTGATCGAATTTTTGGCTTCTACCTCTTTTCCCCCTCATTTCAGATTCTTCTCTCTCTACTATTCTTTCTGTACACTTGGATGTTTTATCAGGTACATACATAGGTAGGAATGGAAGTGCCAAATTCAGATGGACTCATTTCCATTCTTCCCCTTTTTTAGTGAAATTCTGTTATTATTAGGGAATATCTATCATATACCATTTCCCAGTTAATTATAAGATATATACTTGGGACTGCCATTATGTGGAAAATTAATTAAACCTGTGAGTGAGCGTAGTACATTATGTAATTAATTAATTTCTATAACATCATATATATCCATTTTTTTAATATTAGTCCTGTAGATTTTTTGTGAACAAGAAAATTCTTGAAAGCAAAATCTACTCGATCGGCAGTGCATTAATTACAATATCGGAGAGTTTTTATATATCAACTTTTAATTACCCTGCAGATCTCTACCATGCACGTTATATACCCAATAAAATTTTTTACAGACATTATATATATATATGCATGCACGTGTAGGGGTGAACATAGTTTGATTTGATTTAATTTAAAGAGAATTTTTCTCAAATCAAATTGAACCGAATTAAAGATTCAACCCGAATCAAATCGAATTATTTTGAAACCAAATCAAATCAAATCGAATTAATTCGATTTGATTCGATTTGAATCATATTCATATCCCCCTTTAAAAATTAGATTTGATTTAAACACAAGTAAAGAAAGATAGAGTTATCTTTCACTTTTATTGACCTTCTTCCAGATAATTCTTGTGGGGCACAGTGCTGGAGGATTGAGTGTGACTGACGCCACCTACAAGTTTGGGAGCAATATCAAACTGGCCATCTACGTAGCAGCAACCATGCTCCGTATGGGACTCAGTTCGGAGCAAGACATCAAAGATGTACGTACTATATACGCACGTACGTACTCTATTAAGTCGCCCACCACCTGATGATCAAACTCTATCTCTGAAGCTTCGATCTGTTTCTAGCAAAATAGATAGATAAATAGCCATGGGATTGAGTGAGATCGCCTACTATACGTACGTACGTACATAATTCTCTCCTTAATCCATTACTTTGCGGATGAGCATGCAGGGCGTCCCGGATTTATCTGGATATGGTGATGTGCTTGAGCTCAACTTTGGGTCAGGCCCCGAACGTTATGATCGTCAGCCCACCACCGTCGCCATACGCAAGGAGTTCCAGAGCCAGATCCTCAATCAGCTGAGCCCCAGGGAGGTAAATAAAATAATAATTATATACGCAGCTATATACGGTACACTTGATGTATAAGTCCTCCTGCGATCATCACCGGGGAATTCTGGCGAACAGGACTCGACGCTCGCCTCGATGCTGCTGCGGCCGTGGCCGGTCATGGCGCTAGGCCAAGCCAGGTTCGGAGGAGGAGATGAGGGAGTGGTAGTTGTGGACCGGGTGAGGCGGGTTTTCGTGAAGACGGCGCATGACCGGGTTGTGACGCCGGAGCAGCAGGAGGCGATGATAAGGAGGTGGCCGCCGTGCGAGGTGGTGGAGCTGGACAGCGACCACTGCCCTTTTTTCTGCGTTCCGAAACAGCTCTTCCATGTGCTGCTACTGCAAGCATCAGCTGCTTTGTGATCGATCTTTACGGTCACATCCACAGCTCAAGCTCAAAGCCGTCGATCATGCAACTCCTCGTGCATGCCATCAAGATGAATAATAAAATATTGTGTATACATACTATTTGAGTTCTAGAATTGCTGTTTACGTTAAAGATCGTGAAGCTTTTGAGTACGTAGAGTACAGCTGGAAGCATGAATATTTAACATTTGTCACAATAATCTAATACATATTCATAAAGAAGATAAAATAATATATATATGCGTTTAAAATATATAGTATAACTTTTTTTGGTTTAATATTTTAAGATCTTGAGATTTGGATGACTTAACAGAGTCAAAATCTATAATCATGTTTTAGATTGTGTGCTCGATCTGCATGTTTCCATGATCCGGGTGACAGCAATAATATTGCATCCATGGAGAACCAAGGAAATTAATTAACCATTTCGAGCTTCTGAAGCTGTTTGGTGAAAGAGTTGAGCCACCAATTTTCCATCTAACCAAAACATTGGATTTGATGCATTTTAGAGGAAGATCTATCAAGCCTACCTATAATAATAAGTAATGTACCGGGTCTCAGCAACCCGGATAACTTCGGCATTTTCCACTTTCTAATGCGGCATTTGGAAACGTGTTCCGTCTGGAGGGATTTTTCAAAATCTCCCTCTCCATACAATGGGTTAGAGATTTTGGAAAATTTCGAATCCCATTTGGCCCGGTTTGGGATCGGTTTGGATTGTGGGCAGAAATTACAGTTGTGCCTCATTTTTACCTTTAGAACAGTGCATCTTCTCCCCCAGCTTCTCCATCCCTTCTCTCACCTTCAACGTCACTGGTGGCCGGCAACAGTAGGAGCAGCCACAGCCAGCGAGGACGTCAAATGTGGTGGCCGGCTGTATGGTGAAACCAGTGTGGAGCGTCGCCTGTAGGGCCGGTAAAGCCGACAACAGACAATGGTGACAGCGAATGGAGGAGAAGAAGCTGCCCTCCAAACAAGATGGAAGAGGGGGAAACCACTCTGACTCAGAGCAGGTTTAGGGTTAAAAAAAAATATATAGATCCGGGGAAAGTCACTCCAACTCGGAGCAACTTTAGGGGGTTCCCAAAAAAAAAGTGTAAAATCGTTTCCAATCTAAGAGAGTTCTGTAACTTGAATTGGCCATGTTCATGCATCTTCTTCGTGGCATGCTCTGTGCTCTCAACTGGTGGTCCGTGAGCACAGGGAGGCGACGACAAGCTCGGGTGGTGATGGCAAGCTCCGATGCTGATGGCGTCTGGTGGCAAGCTCCAGTGGCAACAACGAGCTCCGGTAGGGTGGGGGGCCTCTGCAGACGGGGGCTTCCGATGGAGCAAGCACGTTATGGCTGGGTGGGTGGGGGGCTCTGCAAAGGAGGGGGTGGTGGTGGAGGGAGCCATTGCAAAAGCAGGACAAGAGGGGGGCGACGATCGCAAGAGGTGCAATTTTGCAAATCCGCCCAAAAGCTCCCCCTTCCCCAACCAGCTTCTCCAGATTTTGAAAATGGCGCGCGAAGGAGTCACAATCTGTCTCCCTTCACAATCCCTCTTTGCATGGGAGCCTAAGCATGCTAGTGCCATTTGAAAACACATTCACTCTTGTTAGAGATGCCAATGATTGAAATCCAAGGTGAACCCGTTTCCAAATGCGCCTAAAGTCACTATGTAGAATAACATGCATGTATGGATGTATGTATAACAAAGATAGCACTAAGATTAGTTGCGTAATTTAAGTTGTATAGAAAAAGATCTTGTGGAGGGAGACAAACGATCTCATTCTATATCTATCGGGAAGCACAAATTTGAATCTTGAAAAGAACCGATTTAGACCTGGGCTTGTAAGCTTTGCCATTCTTGTTTGTCTCTCCATGATGTGTGTTCTTTTTCAATCATTTTACCCATTGTTTGGCAATTCAGCACTCCCGGAAACTGTTTCAACTTGATGTCAAAAATGTCTTCTTAAATGGAGATTTACAAGAAGTGTACATGCATCCTCTCCCAGGGCTTAACACTCATGGGAAGGTGTGCAAAGCTTTAGAAAGCTCTGTATGGCATGAAGCAATCTCCTCGAATTTGGTTTGACCGTCTCTAACTAGCTATGTTACGCTTTTGTTATACACAGAGTAATGCTGATTATACTCTACTTGTAAAATGGATAGATGAGCGTGCTGCTCTCCTCATTGTCTATGTTGATGATATGGTTATCACAAGAGATCATATAGAGGAACTTCAATTACTCGAGCAATCTTGCAAAAGAGTTTGAGATCAAAGATATGGGGCGGCTTCGATACTTTTTGGGGTTGGAATTTGCATACTCTAATGGTGATGTTTATTGTGTCAACGAAAATATGTGCTGGACTTGCTTACAGAAACAAGTTTGGTTCACGGCCGGCTATTACTCCCATTGAGGCCAATCTTCAGTTGACAAATCAAGATGATGTTCTTTCTGAGGATGAGAGAGGACATTATCAGAGACTAGTCGAGAGACTTCTGTACTTGACTCTCACTCGACTGGATATTACATATGTTGTGAGCATGGTCAACCAATTTATGCATGATCCTCGTGTCCCACACTTACAGGTAGTAGACCGTATTCTGAGGTACCTTAAAACATCCCTAGGCAAAGGTCTTCTCTTTACCAAATCTGATTCTATGACACTTGTATATGTTTTACTGATACTAATTGGGCTAGCTCTAAGGAGGATAGACGGTCTACTTTTGGTTATTGTGCTTTCCTTAGGAAGAACTTGGTTACTTGGCACATTAAAAAATAAATTGCGGCTACTTGATCCAGTGTTGAGGCTAAGTATCGTGCTATGATGCACAGTCTGACCGAGCTCCTTCGATTAAAGTTACTCCTCAAAGACATTGGTGTTCTGGTTTCCCTTCCACTAAAGCTTTATTGTGACAATCAAGTTGTCATAAATATTGCAAACAATCATGTCCAGCATAATTGAACCAAGCATATTGAGAGTGATCGTCATTTCATCTGAGAGAGCCTCGACTAGGGTGACTTGTGTCTTCCTTATGTTCGTCTGTCGAATAAGTAGGCGACGTGTTTACCAAAGGTCTCCCTTGTCACAAGATGTTGTCTATATTGGGCAAGCTGTCCATGCGGGATCTCTATGCCCAGCTTGAGGTGGAGGGTAGTAAAGATAGGTTGGACCACCTTAAGAGGTGTGCGCCGGTTCACTACCATTCCCATTAAGGACTGATTGCAAGTCAATTGCTGTCCGTCAATGGGCTGAGCAGAACTTCTATCCCTGGAATTGAAGCTCAGATTGGAGACAACTGTCACAGGGCCACCAATGCCCTCTACATCATCTTCTGACTCAAACTTGCAAGTAAGCTGAATAACCAAAAGTAGAGCAATCCTGGTTCTCGTCAATTATTATGTCACAATCATCTTCATTGGCTCCCAAACCCTCAGCATACGTCTTTGCAGATTCCTGATCCATACTTTCGTTGGGAAATGAATCCCATACTATTTGTCTAAGCTGACAACTAACATTTGAGTACGGCCTCCAACTCTTCAGTTAGCATACAGACCCTTGTTGATGCGTTTAAGAACCATTAAGAATTTAGGTACATGCACCTCATCACTTTGAAAGAGATACACCAGAAGATAATGGTGAAGGGATTTACGGAGAGACTTTGATGGAAGGTTAACATTTGGAGCAATTACATGTTGTAGATGCTTTAGTTCACCATGCTTAACATTAGGAAGTGACCAAATATCTTTTAGGATTTCGTTTTGCAAGTATTCTACTTCAGGGGTAAAAGGAAAAACTTTTGGAGTCACAATGTCAGCTTGCCTTTATTTGCTTGGCGGATAGAAACATGACTGATAAAGCTTTAGCTAATGGCTTTGGCAGTTGACCCTGTTTTGTAAGTGTTAAAAGAATTTTGTGGCATTTCTTCCTCAATCGGTCAATTAGAATATTTCTTTTACAGGAAAAGACGACAGGAAGTTGTGGAGTAACTGCTACATTCTTCAGCTTTCTGTTCATCGCAAGTAGAGCCAGAGAAGGTAAAGATTCAAGTCCCACGAGGATCTTATCAATAGACGAAACAAGAGATGAACAGGCAGGGTTCAGACTTGTAAGGTGGCTGAGAATTTCAGAAAGCATATTAACCCTCTCAAAGTGATGTCCAGACTGTGATTGTGCAGGTGACTTTGGGGAACTCTTCTCAATAATCTCTCCTATGTCAGGATGAGTTCTGTCAAACCTTTTGTTTTCTGTAAGCATATCAGTTACAAAAGGAGTATTACCAACCAAACCTTTCAATACAGCACACAAAAATCTTTAGAAGGACCAAACTGTCCGTTCCACCCATGACAAACACTTCAGGGGAGCCCTATCCCAAACGTGGGTGATGGTTTTAAAGCCCAAGACTTCATTTATTGAACTTAATTTAAAACCGGTTGGGTGACCCCGGAATATAGTAAACAAAAATGAACATGACTTTATGCGTAAGGACATACCTCTGCAACACAGCGGAAATATATATATAGATTAAGTCTTTACTTGCAGAGACGGGAAGCGACTACCAGAGTCACTTTCAAAAGTCCACACTCCAAGTCCAAGGCAGAAGGTGACGTGCCTCCCGAGCTTGTTCACCCTTTGTATGCACCGTGAGAGCAGCCCTTTATTCTTGTGCCGTAAGAGTAGCCGCTCCTCTCTCACGTCGCCACTCTCCCTTTTCTTTTTTTACTCGTAGCAGTGTCGATTTCTCACTGCCGATGTTCTCTCCGTTTTCACTTTCTTTCACTCACCCACCTTTTTACTGCCCACCGTTCTATTTTCACGGTGAAAGGCATATATATATAGTGGGGAGAGAAGGAAAGGCTTCGAAGAGAAGAAACGGGAGAGGGGGTGAGAAGATAAGGGAGAGGAGGCGGAGGGGGCACCGCAGGGTGCCACGTCGCGTAGGCCCTGCAGCCCCCCAAGGGGCACCCCCTGGGGTCCCTTCGGGGTCGGCCCCAGGGGCACCTCCGTCGCCGCGTCACGGCGTAACAAGCTCCCACTTGCACCTCAGGGCCGACAGTGCAGATTCAGACATACTGAATGCATCCAAGCTCAACGATCATACAGGAAATGGAGTGTGCGACCTCCGCAAGATTCTTCTAACAGTAGAAGGGTCTTCCGTTAAATTATCACCTAACTAACGGAGCACACAGAACATCTCGGTGTGTATCTCAGATATTTAATATTCACCTGATTTGACACTCCAGATCTCTCAAAAACAGAGGCAGTGTCAAACCCCCAAATGCTAAGTGCCCATGACTTTATCACCACACAGGCAATAAAACATCTCGGGATATGAGCAACTAAGCATGGTGAAATTTAAAATATCTTTCCTATGCTGCATATGTCAATCCAATTTATCCTGACCGCTTTCCTAGAAATGTTCCGCTAGACAGTATTGATCATCGCCCTAAGTAACATGCTAAAATAGCGACATCAAGCGTCATTTTCATGACATAGCGCTACAGGTCACTAGGGATACACTAGGAATCATACAACTGTGATCCATGAGCTCACACAATGATGAAGAGGGATTCATTCATCATTCTCATATGCGGTCACATATTACACATACGGTATGACACGCATGTCGCGGTGTTCTTCCATTTTCATGGGCGTGTCACTAATAGAATATGGTTATTAAACACCGCACGGATACAAGTCTAGTTGCGACTCACGTAGCTAACTTGAGTCTCGCAAACCAGTCGCTCCCACCCAGCACCTTTTTGCGACTCACGTATCTGGAATTTACAGACTTCATGGGATTACTGTGAAATCCTCATGGTCGATCTGTATCAAATCTCATCTTAATCCTCAGCTAAGGCGGCATATATAATTCGTTCGAGATATTCCCCCTACTCCCTGACCTCCAGGGTGCCAGGAATATCAGATGTCTCATCTTTGTCGTTTTCGATAAGCGCCAAAGGCGAATCACCCGTGTGAGTGGGTCGATTCTAAGCCTGGTGACACTCTGACGATGTGTAAAGCATTCGCATAATGCACATAACATAATAAGTAAACTTTAATGATGTCGAAAATTATAATAATTACAATTTACAAAGGCCCATAGACTTACAATGGTCAACAAAACTTTCTCTACCTATTTACTTTGTTAGTGGATCGGCTACCATACGACCAGAACTAATCTGTCGTAGCACCACTAACCCTTTTGTAAGCAAATTTTTTATGTAGTGGTAATGAATATCAATGTGCTTCGTTCTGCCATGATATTTAGGATCCTTGACAAAAGCAAGTGCGGAAGTGCTATCTATATATAGCAGTACACCTTCATCTCCATGAGGTGTAAGTGCCAAGCGCTGCAACAAATTCCGCAACCACACTACTTCTTGACTCGCCGCAGAACAAGCCACATATTCCGCCTCCATAGTGGATAGGGCAATGCAAGACTGCTTCTTGCTGCACCACGAAATAGCTCCACCAACTAACAGGAATACGAAACCTGAAGTGGACTTTCGCTCATCTCGGTCACCAGCCCAATCTGTGTCACTATATCCCACTAGCTTTAAGTCACCTCCTCGGTAACATAAGATGTAGTCTGATGTCCCTCGCAAGTAACGAAAAATTCGTTTAACTGCCTTCCAGTGCGCGGGACCAGGGTTACTCTGATAACGGCTAATCAAACCCACTGCGAAGCTAATGTCTGACCGAGTACACAACACGGCATACATTAGAATTCCAATTGCAGAGGCATAAGACACTCTAGACATTTCTCTCCTTTCTTCTTCATTTTTGGGGCATTGGCTAGCACTCAGGACACATCCTTTTTCAAGTCGAGTATCAATGGGTTTCGAATTGTGCATTCGAAAATGCTCCAGGATTTTATCAATGTAGGTTTCTTGAGACAAACTCAATAACCTTTCCAAGCGATTTCGGACAATTTTCACGCCGAACACATAGCTCGCTTCACCCATATCTTTCATCTCAAAGACAGAAGATAGCCATCCTTTGATAGCATTGATTAACTCCATATTATTTCCGGCTATTAAATTGTCATCAACATATAACGACAAAATGAGGAATCTCTCTCTCACTCGCTTGACATACACACAGTGGTCCTCTTCAATCATCTCAAAATCATATGAGAGGATTGCCTTATGAAATTTTAAATACCACTGTCTAGACAACTATTTCAAGCCATATATGGAGCGTTTGAGGCGGCAAACTTTTTGCTCTTCACCTTCAACCTCAAAGCCTTCTAGCTGGAGCATATAAATCTCCTCATCTAGTTCTCTATTGAGAAATACATTTTTTACATCTATTTGGAACAACTCCAAATCAAGATGCGCGACAATAGCCAGAACCAGGCGAATGGATGAAAACCTCACGACAGGTGAGAATGTTTCATCATAGTCTATACCTTCCTTTTGGGTATAACCCTTTGCCACCAATCGTGCTTTATATTTATCTATAGCTCCATCAACCTTGCGCTTAAGCTTGAAAATCCACTTATTTCCAACAGCTTTGCACCCAGGCGAGAGTTCCACTAACTCCCAGACTTCATTCTGCGCCATAGATTTAATTTCATCTTGCATGGCAGCTTTCCACTCTTTCCTAGACAATGATGCAAGAGCTTCCTGAACAGATCGGGGCTCTTCATCATCTATGGGTTCACAAATAACCGCCTCATCTTCAATTTTGAAGAATCGACGGGAGACTAGCCCACGCTTGCTGCGACGTAATGAGTCTTGACATTCTAGTGGTCCTATCGGTGCACTCCCACTGGACGCACTCCCACTAGGCTGATCATAGGTTGATCATCCCTACTATCTTTAGCAGACACAGGCTTGGGAACGCATTCCCTCCCTGTGTTGGGAGATGGTGGGAGATCAGATGGTTCTTCCAACTCATAGAGATCAAGACTCTTTTCACTATCGCCAATGCTAGGAAATTCTTTTTCTAGGAAAACAACATCTCGGACCTCTCGCTCTGTCAGTCCTCCTTCTGGACGCTGTCCATACTTGACATAACCCACAGAGCTCTCTGGATATCTAATGAAGATAAGCTTTTGAGCTCTGGGGCCAAGTTTCCCAAACTTATTTGATATGTCATAGACATATCCTGCTGACCCCCATGGCCGCAAATTATCTAAATTAAGCTTGTGGCCATGCCACAACTCATATGGGGTAGATGGAACTGCCTGTGAAGGCACACGGTTCAAGATATAGTCAGCAGTTAACAAAGCATCTCCCCAAAAAAGAGATAGGAAGGTTCGTCTGCACCATCATAGATCGAACCATGTCTAGCAACGTTCTATTCCTTCGCTCAGCAACACCATTTTATTGTGGCGTGTAAGGAATAGTGAGTTGTCGTCGAATGTTCGGAACTGATCCGACAAATATTCGCGTCTGCGATCTGTCCGAAGAGCTTTAATGCTCTTTTCCTTTTGATTCTCAACCTCGGCTAGGAACCGCTTAAAACAATCCAGTGCTTCATAGCGGTGAGCGATCAAATAGACATATCCATATCGCGAATAGTCATCTATAAATGTGAGAAAGTAGGTATAACTGTGTCGTGCCCTTACACTCATTGGTCTGCAGATGTCGGAGTGGATTAGCTCCAAAGGTGCTGACGCCCTTACAGCCTTTCCAAAAGGCTTCCGACATGCTTTCCCAGTAAGACACGGCTCACATACTGGCAAGTTGACCTTAGTGAGTGACCCAAAAGGCCTTCTCGAACTAATCTAGCCATTCTATCTTACCCTATGTGGCCTAAACGAGCATGTCATGTCGCAGAATCTAAGTTTTTGTTATTCAACACACTTGTTGAAAGAGAAGAAGAATAAGAGACATTGTCTATAGCGAGATCCAATATAAAGAAACCATCATCCATCTTACCATACCCATACATAATATTATCCAATATAATATTTACACAACTGCCAGAAAAGGTCAAACAAAAACCTAGAGATAATAAGCTAGAAACTGACATGAGGTTATAATGGATCCCAGGCGCATAGAGCACATTATACAGAATCAGCGTACGTCCATTCAAAAAATGGAGTTGGTACGAACCGACTCCAAGGACTTCTTCGCTGGTTCCATTACCCATAAAAACTCTGTGCCTACCTACAGGGATCCTGTGGTACTCCACGAAGCCAGCTCGATCCATAGTTATATGTTTGGTCGCTCCTGAATCCATAATCCACACAGGATTAGGACGAGCAGCTAAAATATGTGTACAAACATAAACATATGGAGAGCTAGGTACATTAATTACCTTCTTCGGCTCAGGACACTCATGAGCGAAGTGGCCTCTCTTCCTGCAGTTGAAGCATTTTATACAGCTTTTGTCTTTCTTTTTCTTCCCGCCACGTCTTCCATGGCAGTGCTTAAAGGACTGGTTACCTTTGGGGCCTGGTGCGGCATCTCTCCCTTGTAATTTCCTCTGTGGTCCTTTCCTGCCATATCGGCGACTACTCAAACCGACATTAGCAGTGGCGCGATGCAGAATCTCGCGCTCTACTTCTAACTCTACATGACGAGAAATATCTGAAAAATCTTTGAAATTCTCGTTATGTGTCAGAATTTATTTCATTTGGAACCACGAGTCAGGAAGAGATCTGATCACGGCCTGCACCTGTTGCCCATCCGTGAGATCATGTCCCGTCGCCTTCAAATCACGAATCATGTGAGCCATGACCCTCAGGTGCTCAGTCATCGTATGGCGCGAGTCTTTCCGATAAGTTTCAAATTTCAAAACTTGAGCCCTAAATTGGGTCACAGACGCCCCCCAAAGGTAAACCTCGACTGGTCCCATATTTCCTTGGCAGTACCAAAACCCTCAAACTCGCCGATGAGATCGTCCTCCATCGCGCTAAGCATAGTGAAGCGCGCACTGCGATCTCTCTTGAACCAAGTCTTGTAGGTTTCTTTATCTTGGCGATGTTGGGCGGTGTTGCCCTCTTCGGGCGGTAACATGGTAATAGTAAGATGGTCGAGCAACTCTTGCTCATCCAGCAGATATTGGATCTTAAAGTTTGGCAAACTAACAAAAATGCTCAAACCCTAGAAGCCTATAAAATCGCTAAAAAGAGTTAAGAAAATAGTTAGCGAAGCTAAATCAAAGGCATTTGAAAATTTATATAATAAATTAGGAACCCGAGAGGGTGAAAAGGACATATTTAAACTTGCTAAATTAAGAGAAAGGAAAACTAGATATTTAGATCATATTCGGTGCATTAAAGGTGAAGATCAAAGGGTTTTAACTAAGGATCTTGAGATTAAAGGGAGGTGGCATAGCTATTTTCAGAAGTTACTTAATGGAGATTCCGTCAAGGATTTATCTTTAGAAGGTACCCAAGAGTCCACAATATTTGATAAATATCAATATTTCAGGCGTATTAAGATGTCAGAAGTGGAGGATGCTTTAAGGAAAATGAAAGTGGGCAAGGCCTTAGGACTAGATGGCTTACCTATTGAAGTATGGAAAGGCCTAGGAGATATTGGTATTCAGTGGCTAACTAAATTTTTTAATAAAATTTTAAAGGAACGGAGAATGCCAAAAGTTTGGAGAAAAAGTGTTGTAGTTCCTTTCTATAAAAACAAAGGAGATATTCAAAGTTGTAATAATTATCGTGGAATTAAGCTTATGAGTCATACTATGAAACTTTGGAAAAGAGTAATTGAAAAACGCCTCCGTTGTATGAC
The DNA here is from genome assembly GCA_022559845.1 of Amorphophallus konjac. NCBI lineage: Eukaryota > Viridiplantae > Streptophyta > Magnoliopsida > Alismatales > Araceae > Amorphophallus > Amorphophallus konjac. The sequence continues at coordinate 189,410,357 of CM040117.1, forward strand.
TACTATATCGGAAAATCAGTTTGGTTTTATGCCAAATAGATCTACTACAGAAGCTATTTTCTTACTACGGCAGCTAATGGAGAAGTATAGAGAGATGAGAAAAGATTTGTATATAGTTTTTCTTGATTTAGAGAAGACGTACGATCGAGTACCGAGAGAATTGATTTGGTGGACATTAAGAAAGAAATGAATCTCTCAAGGATATGTTGATTTGATTAAGGATATGTACGGCGGTGCTATTACTAGTGTTTGAACTATTGCTGGGGAGACTGGTGAATTTCCTGTTTCTATAGGTTTGCATCAAGGTTCTGCACTAAGTCCGTATCTCTTTGCCTTAGTTATGGATGAAGTAACAAAACAATTGCATGAGGATATCCCTTGATGTATGCTATTTGCAGACGATATTGTTTTAATTGATGAGAGTATTGATGCTCTAAATACTAAGTTAGAGCGTTGGAGACTTGCCTTGGAGTCTAAAGGTTTTAAAATTAGAAGGAGTAAGTCAGAGTTTATGCACTGTAATTTTAGTAATGGGAGAATGGTTCAGGAAGACATGGTTCTAATTGATGGACATAACATTCCAAAGAGTAGTAGCTTTCGATACTTAGGGTCTATCATACAAGAGAATGGGGAGATTTATGATGACGTTACACATAGGATTAAGGCAAGCTGGTTAAGATGGAGAAGTGCATCAGGTGTCCTTTGTGATCGTCGTATACCTGTGAAACTCAAAGGGAGGTTTTATAGAACGGCTGTGAGACCTACTTTGTTATATGGTACCGAGTGTTGGGCAGTACGAAAGGAACACATCCACAAAATGTGTGTAGCAGAGATGAGGATGTTGAGATGGATGTGTGGCAAGACTAAGAAAGACAAGATTAGGAATGAGCGCATCCGTAAGGACTTAGGGATAGCTCCAATTGATAGTAAAATGAGATAAAATAGACTCAGGTGGTTTGGATATGTGTTTCGTCGCCCTAACTCAGCGCCGGTTAAAAGATGTGACCAAATCTTAGTAGATGATAGTAAAAGAGCTCGAGGAAGGCCTAAAATGAGATGGTGTGATGTTATTAGGAAGGACATTAGTTCCTTGAGTTTAAATATGAATATTGCACTTGATAGAAATCTTTGGCGGAATAGGATTCATGTAGTCGACCCCAATTAATTGGGATAAGGCTCTGATGATGATGACGATGATGACGGTGCCACATATCGTAATTCGTGCCGTTTAATTTTTCACCCCTAGTGCGATCCGCAATAACATGCTTGGAGGCCATTGCTATCAACCACTACATAAATAGAGAAAGTAAACAACATCAATTTACACATCGTCTCAATTTGCTAACAGAAGTCTAAACTAATTATATTAAACTTTCTTATATGGTGAAATCGAAAGTAGAGTCAGACTACTACAATCATCTCCCACTCACATAAGATCATTTAATAACCTTAGGATGACTTCAAACAAATTCATAATTTATATCAGATATGCAAAACAAATTCGCATATTATGAGAAAATGAGGGTGCAGTTAACATGTTCCCAAAAATAGACTAAAAACACTATTTTATAAACATGTTAATATAATATGCACATGATCCGCTGTAAGCGTGTACAGACACGCGCAAAATGCGGAACAGAAGTATACTGCTAAAAGGAACTGTATATAAGGTAACTCACAGCAACTGCACATATCCATGAAGTACTACCATCTCCCCATTTGGGGTCACAATAGGAATAGTAGGAATAAACAGTGATGGAGGTGGTGTTTCCGGAGGTCCAACAGGTGGCGACCCACGCCGACCAGGAGGCCAAGGCTCCCACAGGGCCTGAACGGGCTCCGAAAGCTGCTGTGGCGTCCGTGGACGCGAGGGAACCTCTCTAGCTAGTAACTGGGCAGCGTCCTACCAGCTCCCTGCTGCAACTCTCCCTACTCTGGTAGAAGTCGCAGCCGTCGGTGGTCTAGGTGCTCGATCTCTCGCCGGTAAGGGGAGAGAGCTCGCCCGGTGCTGGGCGAACACCCTCGCGCCATCTGCATGTCCACCCTCTCTGTGCCTCTACTGTACACGTGCTGGTGGTGCAGCGGTCGCACTCGCTGCAGTCTCCAGGGACGGTCCCCGAAGAGCACTGTAAAAGCTCTGCCGGTACTCTCTGGCAGTAAGGCGATGCTGTCGAGGGGGCAGCTCCTCCACAGGAGAGCGCACAAAAGCACTAGACTCAAAGTCATTTTCTCCGAACGATGACGATGGTGGCTCTAATTCTCTTTCCATCTGCGCGAGCTTGGGCCTGTGGGTATGCCCAGCATTACCCGCAGTGGCGCCAAAGCCCTCGCACGAGGGAAAGAAGGGAGAGAGTCACGCTCCGGGGACGACTCCTCGGAGTAATCGGTAAGAACATCATCATAGGTGGGAGGAAATGACGGAGTCGCCATCAAATACAGTCCTTTATAACAAATAAATAGCCAAATAAGTGGAATGAACTGCAAATAAAATAGACAGAATAAAGTCAGACATCTCCAGGACGAACCCAAAATAGATAAAAACTAAACAGGCTTGCATCTGGCAAGAAATAAAATTGCACGGAACTAATTCGGCATGGCCAGGACAAACCCAGAGCAAATAAAACATTAACAGGCAGCATCCGACTATTGGCAATAATTTTTGCCTAAGCTTAAGCTCACAACTACAGAAAGGGGTGACTAGACCTCCCCCGTCACAGCAATTCTGCGCCTCATCCCTCCCAGCAAGGACAGCAACAGCAGAGTGAGGACCCTTCCTCGGGGTGAAACCCTATAGCGGAGACAGCAGCAACAAGCCCGGGGTGAGCAGATAGCAGCCCCGGATGGACAGCAGCAGCAACAACATACCTGCCTGGAGTGGCCTCTAGCAGAGCAAACAAGCCCACCTGCTCGGGGTGAAACCTCACCCGCAGCAGCAGGGCAGGACCACCTCTCCGGGGTGAACCCACATGTATCAGTCCGGGCTGAAGCAGGGAGTAGATAGCAGCGGGGTGAGACACCTGTAGCCCAGCCAACAAAGGACCTCCCCGGGGTGGACAAGCCCCCGGGGTGTGGTCACCCCATTTCTCTCCCCCCCCCCCACCCCGGGGAGGACACCTCCCTGGCCAATGGTGATCATAAGACAATTGTCACCTCCCTTTTCATGTGATATGGATTTCTCCTTGACCCAGGGTGACAGAAAAATGGAGAAAACACACGGAGAGGGGTCAAAAGGGGTGCCACCGGGTCATTTGACTCCTCTAGCCTGCGTGACACGGAGAGGGGTCAAAAGGGGTGCCACGTGGTCCTTTGACTCCTCTGGCCTGCGTGTAAGCAACCCCAGGGGTCAGCCCACTCCGCTGGACCCCAACGGGGTCGAACTAACCCCCGCGGGGTCAATCCACCCCGCTGGCATCCTAGCGGGGTCATTTGACCCCTTCGGGTCCCCCGTGTTCCAAAATAAAAAAAAAACAGGGAGAGAAGTCAAAAAAGGCTTTTTGCCACACTACCTTGACAGAAAAAGGGGTTTTTGCACCCCACCTTGTCAGAACCGGAGCAATTCTCCACGGTTCTGTCAACCTGGGTCCTCCCGCCTTCTATAAATAGACCCCCAAGAGTCCAAGTGGAGACAACGAACGACATACGGACTACACACGACAAGGAGAACACATTAGCGTAAGGAATTGTTTTGTTTGTCTTGACCTACGAGGGGTAAGTACCCAGGTATATGTTGGTAATTATGCCTCTACGGGATATGTTTGTAATTATGTCCCTCAGCGGGTCGTGTTTATAAGTTTCTACGCCCCGGGGTAGTCGAATTATGTTTTTCTATCCCCATGACGGAGGAATTACAATATAACCCCCCCGGCTTTGTGAGAAACGACAATGTCCTGTAATTTGCAGTTATACCCTGCAATTTCTTGTAATTGGGGCTACACCCCGGGCTCCCGCGTTAGTGCGGATCTTTGTACAGTCGACAACTCGCCGACAACCCTTATACCCACTTGGGCCATAAATGTGTCTGATGTATTCCACAAACTTTCTCTGTACACCGATCGGGAAAATTATAAGAAAACCCCTTCGACTTGTGGGAATTGCACACATACCCCTCTCATGGCAAATTGACAAATGTGTCTTCCATGAAGCCCCTTGTCATTCCTTCGGTCCGAAAATGTTGTCAGCTCAGTCTGACACTTGGGTGTCGTCTCAAACCTAGGTCTATGTAGGGCGTGGTAAAATTACCAAAATACCCATGTGATCCGAAAATAGCCTAGTAGCCCCCGAAACCCTCCAGAAATGGTCTCAATGCCTTGGGAAGTCGGGAACCCCATCAAATTTTCTTTTCAACCCTGAAATCTCAGGAATACCCTTGCTTTGGTAAAATTATCAAAATACTCTAATAAGGTAAAATTACCAAAATACCCTCAGGGTCTAGAAAACATCCTTCCACTTCAAAAACGCCTACGTCTTTCGCATATTTGCATCCCTATTCTTAAATCCTAGGGTTTTGCCCATACTTAACCCTAACCTAGTCAATGTATTGGTGGTGAATGAATGGGTGATGTGAGCCCTCCGAGTGAGAGTGTCCTTGCTATCTGAACCTGTAGGGAGGATTTTGGGATTTCTTTAACAGTTAAATAAAGGTGTTCGGACGTTAGGCCGATGTAAATCAACACTGACCCCGGTCAGTGGGGAGAGGTCCAGCAACCGAACCCAAATCGTCTGATATTATGCGCACCCACGGAATCACCCTCTATATATAGAGAGGAATGCTTCTTTTCAAAAAGAGCATGCAAAATTTTTATAAAATGTCTATTTTTCCTACGTGAAAAATTCCGTGGTCTCACACCAACTTAAAATAAAATTATGCAGAACTAATCTAGTACATCCAGGACAAACCCAGAGTAAATAAAAAATTAATAGGCAGCATCCGACTTAAAATAAAATTACACGGGACTAATCCGGCATGCCCGGGACAAACCCAGAATAATTAAAAAATAAACAGGCAATATGCGGCTTGAAATAAAATTATACAGGATCAACCCAGCATGTCCAGGACAAACCCAGAATAAATAGAAAATAAATAGGCAACATGCGGCTTGAAATAAAATTATACAGGACCAACACGGCATGTTCAGGATAAACCCAGAACAAATAAAAAAATAAACGGGCAGCATGCGGCTTGAAATAAAATTAAACGGGACCAACCTGGCATCTCCAAGACAAACCCAGAACAAATAAAAAATAAACGGGCAGCATGCGACTTAAAATAAAATTAAACAGGGCGGTCCTGACATGAAATAAAAATAGAGTGGAAGAACCTGGCTCTGATACCATTGTTGGGTGACCCCGGAATATAGTAAACAAAAGATGAACAGGACTTTATGCATAAGGACATACCTCTGCAGCACAGCGGAAATATATATATAGATTAAGTCTTTACTCGCAGAGACGGGAAGCGGCTACTAGAGACACTGTCAAAAGTCCACACTCCAAGTCCAAGGCAGAAGGTGACGTGCCTCCAGAGCTTATTCACCCTTTGTATGCACCGTGAGAGCAACCCTTTATTCTTGTGCCGTAAGAGCAACCGCTGTTCTCTCACGTCTCCACTCTCCCTTTTCTTTTTTTACTCGTAGCAGTGTCGATTTCTCAATGCCATTTTTCTCTCCGTTTTCACTTTCTTTCACTCACCCACCTTTTTACTGCCCACCGTTCTGTTTTCACGGTGAAAGGCATATATATATAGTGGGGAGAGAAGGAAAGGCTTCGAAGAGAAGAAACGGGAGAGAGGGTGAGAAGATAAGGGAGAGGAGGCGGAGGGGGCACTGCAGGGCGCCACATCGCGTGGGCCCTGCGGCCTCCCAAGGGGCACCCCCTGGGGTCCCTTCAGGGTCAGCCCCAGGGGTACCCCGGTCGCCGCGTCACGGCGTAACAAAACCGATCAATCACTTTTAAATCCTATGGTTCTACATTATTTTACTGACACTCCCCCACCCGACCCCCTTAGTTAGGCAATGTTGGATACATAGATTGTTTTTGAATCCTAATTAATGCTATGAGCTAGGGAATCAACTCTATAGTATGATAGGCTTATTTTATGAGCTAAAACTAACGGTGGATATGATATATGAAAAAGCAATCGAGAGAAAGACATGGTGCTTAGTCTTGTGGCAACCACAAAAACCCAAAGTTGTGGTGTTCATGAGCGAGGTGAAGGACTTAATTCCTAACTACAGCAGACTAACTGAAGGAGCAGGAAAGTGAAGGACTTCACTTCAATTAATTCCTAGTTGCAGTAGACTGAAGAAGCAACACGGTGAAGGACTTAATTCCTAGCCACAACCGACAGAAGGAGAAGCACAGCCCTGCGTCTACACTACGGCGCTTTGCAGCGAGTGGATGCGACGTTCTATTGGCCCTCCAAGTTACTCCGGGATCCGTGGCTTCTCTGCATAAGCAACGTGCAACCCCGACACGCACACCTGAAGCCACGCCTTTGCTATGCGATTCTGCAAGATATAACATTCCAATCAGCACAGGCAATCAATGGAGGGTGATAGTGAGGCGAAGACCCAGGGGTCACCATGAAATATCCGACGCTGAATGCGTAGAACGTGACGACGGTCGTGTTCCTGTCGACGCCAAGCACCCACACTCCTCTGTTCCGGTTGACCAAAATCACCCACACTTCCCCGACCGTCGCTGAGAGCATTGGCATTGGATTGTCGACATCCCATCACTGGGCATGTAAGCTTTGCCATTCTTGTTTGTCTCTCCATGATGTGTGTTGTTTTTCAATCATTTTACCCATTGTTTGGCAAGTTAGCACTCCTGGAAAGTGTTTCAGCTTGATGTCAAAAATGTCTTCTTAAATGGAGATTTACAAGAAGAAGTGTACATGCATCCTCTCCCGGGGCTTAACACTCATGGGAAGGTGTGCAAGCTTTAGAAAGCTCTATATGGCATGAAGCAATCTCCTTGAGTTTGGTTTGACCGTCTCTAGCTAGCTATGTTACGCTTTTGTTATACACAGAGTAATGCTGATTATACTCTACTTGTAAAATGGATAGATGGGCGTGCTGCTCTCCCCATTGTCTATGTTGATGATATGGTTATCACAGGAGATCATATAGAGGAAATTCAGTTACTCAAGAGCAATCTTGCAAAAGAGTTTGAGATCAAAGATATGGGGCGGCTTCGATACTTTTTGGGGTTGGAATTTGCATACTCTAATAGTGATGTTTATGTGTGTCAGCGAAAATATGTGCTGGAGTTGCTTACAGAAACAAGTTTGGTTCATGGCCGGCTATTACTCTCATTGAGGCCAATCTTCAGTTGACAAATCAAGATGATGATCTTCTTTCTGAGGATGAGAGAGGACATTATCATAGACTAGTCGAGAGACTTCTGTACTTGACTCTCACTCGACTGGATAGTACATATGTTGTGAGCGTGGTCAGCCAATTTATGTATGATCCTCGCGTCCCACACTTACAGGTAGTAGACCGTATTCTGAGGTACCTTAAAACATCCCTAGGCAAAGGTCTTCTCTTTACCAAATCTGATTCTCTGACACTTGTATGTTTTACTGATACTAATTGGGCTAGCTCTAAAGAGGATAGACGGTCTACTTTTGGTTATTGTGTTTTCCTTAGGAAGAACTTGGTTACATGGCACATTAAAAAATAAATTGATGTTACTTGATCCAGTGTTGAGGCTAAGTATCGTGCTATGACGCACGGTCTGACCGAGCTCCTTTCACGATGGGCACTTCAAAAAAAATTACTGTTTATTTTAATTTTTTAATTTTATTTTTAAATTTTTAGATATATTTTATAAAATAAATATACTAAAAAATAATTTATATATAAATAACATTATTAATACAATTAATTAGAAAACTCGCTATCGCATATATATGAAAGACGATTAAACTCTAAAATTGACGCTGACAATTGTCAATTTGACGCTAACCATTGGCATTGGATTTTTAAACTATCTCCACGCCCCCCTGTTGTCTTATTCTTGTTTATTGGGGTTGACGGTTGAAAAGGTCGGGCCTTGCTTAAAGGCGCCTACGTTTCTTCCTGACAGTCGATTATACCAGGTTTCGTACTAGTTTGACTTTTTAACACATTGTCGGGGTTTAATAAGAAAGTTGGGATTGGTTAGGGATGACAACATAAATTTACTACTACAATTCCATAGTGGGGTTTTCCCTGTTGACATGTCCCATGTCACTATATGTCACGTCACACGGTGTGTGCAAACGTACAAAGCAGAGAGCGCACCGTCCCCTCGTTCCAGGCGCCGAGTGTGGTCACCGAGTCCTACGCTTCGTAGGGGCCGGCCACAAAAAGGAACGAGAGGTCAGATTAGTATTTTAGACTGTGGGTGCGGTCACTAATGCGGTGACTGAATGGCAAACGAGACAAGGGAGAGTAGTTATTTCTGTAAATATTCTTTACTCGATTACTAAAAAAAGAGTGGTACTTTGACGTACCTCGACACTCTCCTTTCAAATTACCCCCCTCTCTTCCACCCCCGTATTGTTTCTCTATGCCTGTTTTCTTGTCGCGGGAAAAATTAGCGAGAGAGAGAGAGTTGGGAAGGAGAAAGAGTTGAGGCGGATAAAGTGCATGTGTTTGAGGCGGAAAAAGTGAAATGTGCGGAAGGTTCTATGCGATAGGCTGGTGGCAGTGGTACCGGAGTATAACAGAGGGTGGTGCGCGCATATACTAGGCTGTTTATGTTTTTTGCTTTCTTGTGTGTAACGTCCAAGAGAGAGAGCGAGAGAGCGAGAGAGAGATAGAAGGCAGCCGAGTGTAGAAAGGAAAGGATAAAGATGGAAGGGATGAAGTGTAGGGCCCGGAGGACACCGGCAGCATGCGTGCGGTGTGCCATGTTCTTGTGGATCGAGGGGAAGGGGAAGTGCAGGGTCCAGAGGCCACAGGAGGCGTCGGCAGCCAGGATCTAGGGGAAGGGGAAGGCGTCGGCAGCCAGGATCGAGGGGAAGGAGAAGTGCAGGTCCCGGAGGCCACAGGAGTGCAGGGCCCATCGGCCACAGGAGGCGCCGGCAGCCAGGATCGAGGGGAAGGGATAGTGCAGGGCCCGGACGCCATAGGAGGAGCCGGCAACCAGCATGGGGTGGGCCCTGTTCTTAGATCGAGACTCTTCCCTCCACGCCCTGTTCTTGTTCTTGCTTTTTTTATGTGTGTGGATTGTGAACGGGCCTAGCCCATTAATCCATCATCTTCCTCGCTTCCTCTGACTTCTCATAGTTGTTCTTGCTCTTATTTTTTCTTTTGTGTGTGTGTGTGCGTGCGCGTGGACTGTGCGCCATCTTCGTCGCTTCCTCTGGCTTCTCTTCTCATGTGTGTGTGTGTGTGTGTGGAATGTGAACGGGCCTAGCTCGTTAATCCATCATCTTCCTCGCTCTCATGGTATTCTTCACCGGACGGGTGCCGCCTCTCCCTTCGTCTAGAAGCTCCGCGATGTCTGCTTCTCCAGCTACCTGTGGATGTTCCTCTTCCTCATCCCGCTCGTCATCACTATCATCCTCGTCACTTTCTTCACCATCCGCAGCTTACACAACCTGCGCAGAAGCTTCCACCTGCCCACTGGTACGCCCCCCTAAGCACCGCCGTGGCCTACTCCGTGCTCACGGCGATAGTCGCCGCTATCTTCCGATCATACAGGGCACTCAAGTGCTCCATCTGGCTCGGCCTGTTGTTGACCAACATCGTCTACACTACCTTTTTCTTGGCCGTCGACGGCAAGGTCAGTGGCGTGTTGAGCCTCGACCCTAGGGCGGTCCACTCGGTCTACGTGTGGTGGCTCATGTCGCGGCTGAAGTACGTCGGTGAGATCATGGAGATATCGCTCCCCCCCCCCCCCGGTGGGCGTCAACGGTAGGATCCGGGTATTCGTCTGCTTCGCGCTCGCCGCGGGGGTTGTATGGTCGAGCATCTGGGTTTTGGGCGTTAGCGCCATCGCGGCCAGCGGCCCTCGCTTCTCTGATCTATACGATGGTGCTCACCATGATATGGACGACGGAAGTGATCTGGAACATCCTCACCGTCTACGTCGCCTATTTGGTCTACTTACGTCTCTGCCCCCACGGCAACATGAATCCCGATGAAGTATGGCGCAACGCGTGTACCAGTTCACTAGGAAGTATTTGCTTGGGGTTGGCCATCGTACCCGTCGTCATCACCCTCTGATGGACGTTCTCTCGTGCCCACCGCTTCATGGGCGTCGCCGACTGGCTGGTGGCCCACGGCAATCAGGGAGCGTTAGTGCAGGTGGGGGTGCACGGTGGCAAGGGATTTGTCACGACGTCCGAAGACACTTGGAATTACTTCATGCAACAGGGCATGGCGTCGGTGATGGATGCTGACTTCACCAGCTAATTCTGCTTCCTCGTCGGCAAGGCGAGGGGGTGGCTCTCGGTGACGGTCGAGAGAGTGTGGGTGATTTTGGTCAACCGGAACAGAGGAGTGTGGGTGCTTGGCGTGGACAGGAACACGACTGTCGTCACGTTCTACGCATTCATCGCCGGATGTTTCATGGTCAGCCCTGGGTCTGCTCACTATCACCCTCCATTCATTGCATGTGCTGATTGGAATGTTATATCTTGCAGAATCGGATAGCAATGGCGTGGCTTCAGGTGTGCGTGTCGGGGTTGCACGTTGCTTATGCAGAGAACCCACGGATCCCGGAGTACTTCGGAGGGCCGATAGAACGTCCCATCCGCTCGTTGCAAAGCGCCGCAGAGTAGACGTAGAGCTGTGCTTCTCCTTCAGTCTATTGTAGCTAGGAATCAAGTCCTTCACCGTGTTGCTTCTTCAGTCTGTTGTAACTAGGAATTAAGTGAAGTGCAGTCCTTCACTTTCCTGCTCCTTCAGTAAGTCTGCTGTAGTTAGGAATTAAGTCCTTCACCTCGCTCATGAACACCACAACCTTGAGTTTCTGTGGTTGCCACAAGGCTAAGCATCATGTCTTTCTCTCGATTGCTCTTTCATATATCATATCCACCGTTGGTTTTAGCTCACATAATAAGCCTATCATACTATAGAGTTCATTCCCTAGCTCATTGCATTAATTAGGATTCAGAAACAATCTATGTATCCAACATTGCCTAACTAAGGGCGTCGGGTGGGGGAGTGTCAGTAAAAAGGTGGGTGAGTGAAAGAAAGTGAAAACGGAGAGAACAGCGGCAGTGAGAAATTGAGACTACTACGACTAAAAAAAGAAAAGGGAGAGTGGCGACGTGAGAGAGCAGCGGCTGCTCTTACGACGCAAGAATAAAGGGTTGCTCTCATGGTGCATAGAAAGGGTGAACAAGTTCTGGAGGCACGTCACCTTCTGCCTTGGACTTGGAGTGTGGACTTTTGAAAGTGACTCTAGTAGCCGCTTCCTGTCTATGCGAGTAAAGACTTAATCTATATATATATTTCCGACTTTTGAAAGTGACTCTGGTAGCCGCTTCCCATCCTATGGTTCTACATTATTTTACTAACACTCCCCCACCCGACCCCCTTAGTTAGGCAATATTGGATATATAGATTGTTTCTGAATCCTAATTAATGCAATGAGCTAGGGAATCAACTCTATAGTATGATAGGCTTATTATGTGAGCTAAACCCAACGGTGGATATGATATATGAAAGAGCAATCGAGAGAAAGACATGGTGCTTAGCCTTGTGGCAACAACAGAAACCCAAAGTTGTGGTGTTCATGAGCGAGGTGAAGGACTTAATCCCTAACTACAGCAGACTTACTGAAGGAGCAGGAAAGTGAAGGACTTCACTTCAATTAATTCCTAGTTATAGTAGACTGAAGAAGAAACACGGTGAAGGACTTAATTCCTAGCTACAACAGACTGAAGGAGAAGCACAGCTCTGCGTCTACTCTACGGCGCTTTGCAGCGAGCGGATGCGACGTTATATCGGCCCTCCGAAGTACTCCGGGATCCGTGTGTTCACTGCATAAGCAACGTGCAACCCCGACACGCACACCTGAGGCCACGCCATTGCTATGCGATTCTGCAAGATATAACATTCCAATCAGCACAGGCAATGAATGGAGGGTGATAGTGAGGCGAAGACCCAGGGGTCATCATGAAATATCCGACGATGAATGCGTAGAACGTGACGGCGGTCGTGTTCCTGTCGACGCCAAGCACCCACACTCCTCTATTCCGATTGACCAAAATCACCCACACAGCCTCGACAGTCGCCGAGAGCCCCCCCCCCCCCCCCGCCATGCCGATGAGGAAGCAGAATCATCTGCTGAAGTCAGAATCCATCACCGGCGCCATGCCCTATCGCACGAAGTAATTCCAAGTGTCTATTCCAAGTGTCTTCGGACGCCGTGACGAATCCCTTGCCACCGTGCACCCCCACCTACACTAACCCTCACCGATTGCCGTGGGCCACCAGCCAGTCGGCGACGCCCATGAAGCGGAGGACACGAGAGAACCTCCATCGGAGGGTGATGACGACAGGTACGACGGCCAACCCCAAGCAAATACTTCCTAGTGAACTGGTACACGCGTTGCGCCATAGTTCAACGGGATTCATGTTGCCATGGGGGTAGAGACGTAAGTAGACCAAACAGGAGACGGTGAGGATGTTCCGGATCATTTCCGTCGTCCATGTCATGGTGAGCAGCATCGCATAGACCGGAGAAGCGGGGGCCGCTGGCCACGATGGCGCTAACGCCCAAAACCCAGATGCCCGACCATACAACCCCCGCGGCGAGCGCGAAGCAGACGAATACCCGGATCCTACCGTTGACGCCCACGGGGGGGAGCGATATCTCCATGATCTCACCGACGTACTTCAGCCGTGACATGAGCCACCACACGTAGACCGAGTGGACCGCCCTAGGGTCGAGGCTCAACATGCCACTGACCTTGCCGCCGACAGCCAAGAAAAAGGTAGTGTAGACGATGCTGGTCAGCAACAGGCCGAGCCAGATGGAGCACTTGAGTGCCCTATATGATCGGAAGATAGCGGCGACTGTCGCCGTGAGCACAGAGTAGGCCACGGCGGTGCTTAGGGGGGCGTACCAGTGGGCAGGGTGGAAGCTTCTGCGCAGGTTGTGTAAGCTGCGAACAGTGAAGAAAGTGACAAGGATGATAGTGACGACGAGCGGGACGAGGAAGAGGAACATCCACATGTAGCCGGAGAAGCAGGCGTCGCGGCGCTTCTGGACGAAGGGGGAGGCGGCACCCGTCCGATGAAGAAAATCATGAGAGCGAGGAAGATGATGGATTAACGGGCTAGGCCCGTTCACATTCCACACACACACACACACATGAGAAGAGAAGCCAGAGGAGGCGAGGAAGATGACGCAAATTCCACGCACGCACGCACACACACAAGAAAAAACAAGAACAAGACCAGCCATGAGAAGCCAGAGGAAGCGAGGAAGATGATGGATTAATGGGCTAGGCCCATTCACAATCCACACACAGACATGAGAAAAAGCAAGAACAAGAATAGAACGTGAAGGGAATAGACTCGATCCAAGAACAGGGCACACCCCACGCTTGTTGCCGGCGCCTCTTGTGGCCTCTGGGCCCTGCATTTCCCCTTCCTCTCGATCCTGGCTGCCGACGCCGCCTGTGGCCTCCGGGCCCTGCATTCTTGTGGCCTCCGAGCCCTGCACTTCCCCTTCCCCTCGATCCTGGCTGCCGACGCCTTCCCCTTCCACTCGATCTTGGCTGCCGGCGCCTCCTGTGGCCTCCGGACCCTGCACTTCCACTTCCCCTCGATCCACAAGAACAGGGCACACCGCACACTGGCTGTCGATGTCTTACGGGCCCTGCACTTCATCCCTTCCATCTCTGTCATTTCCTTTCTACACTTGGCTGCCTTCTATCTCTCTCGCTCTCTATTGGACGTAACACACAAGAAAACAAAAAACATAAACAGCCTAGTATATGCGCGCACCACCCTCTGTTATACTCCGGTACCACTGCCACCAACCTATCGCATTGAACCTTCCACACATTTCACTTTTTCCGCCTCAAACACATTCACTTTATCGGCCTCAACTATTTCCCCTTCCCAACTCTCTCTCTCTCGCTAATTTTTCCCGCGACAAGAAAACAGGCATAGAGAAACAATACGGGGGTGGAAGAGAGGGGGGTAATTTGAAAGGAGAGTGTCGAGGTACGTCAAAGTACCACTCTTTTCTTTAGTAATCGAGTAAAGAATATTTACAGAAATAACTACTCTCCCTTGTCTCGTTTGCCATTCAGTCACCGCATTAGTGACCGCACCCGCAGTCTAAAATACTAATCTGACCTCTCGTTCCTTTTTGTGGCCGGCCCCCACGAAGCGTAGGACTCGGTGACCACACTCGGCGCCTGGAACGAGGGGACGGTGCGCTCTCTGCTTTGTACGTTTGCACACACCATGTGACGTGACATATAGTGACATGGGACATGTCAACAGGGAAAACCCCACTATGGAATTGTAGTAGTAAATTTATGTTGTCATCCCTAACCAATCCCAACTTTCTTATTAAACCCCGACAATGTGTTAAAAAGTCAAACTAGTACGAAACCTGGTATGATCGACTGTCAGGAAGAAACGTAGGCGCCTTTAAGCAAGGCCCGACCTTTTCAACCGTCAACTCCAATAAACAAGAATAAGACAACAGGGGGGCGTGGAGATAGTTTAAAAATCCAATGCCAATGGTTAGCGTCAAATTGACAATTGTCAGCGTCAATTTTAGAGTTTAATCGTCTTTCATATATATGCGATAGCGAGTTTTCTAATTAATTGTATTAATAATGTTATTTATATATAAATTATTTTTTAGTATATTTATTTTATAAAATATATCTAAAAATTTAAAAATAAAATTAAAAAATTAAAATAAATAGTAATTTTTTTTGAAGTGCCCATCGTGAAAGGAGCTCGGTCAGACCGTGCGTCATAGCACGATACTTAGCCTCAACACTGGATCAAGTAACCGCAATTTATTTTTTAATGTGCCAGGTAACCAAGTTCTTCCTAAGGAAAACACAATAACCAAAAGTAGATCGTCTATCCTCCTTAGAGCTAGCCCAATTAGTATCAGTAAAACATACAAGTGTCAGAGAATCAGATTTGGTAAAGAGAAGACCTTTGCCTAGGGATGTTTTAAGGTACCTCAGAATACGGTCTACTACCTGTAAGTGTGGGACGCGAGGATCATACATAAATTGGCTGACCACTCTCACAACATATGTACTCTCCAGTCGAGTGAGAGTCAAGTACAGAAGTCTCTCGACTAGTCTATGATAATGTCCTCTCTCATCCTCAGAAAGAAGATCATCATCTTGATTTGTCAACTGAAGATTGGCCTCAATGAGAGTAATAGCCGACCATGAACCAAACTTGTTTCTGTAAGCAACTCCAGCACATATTTTCGCTGACACACATAAACATCACCATTAGAGTATGTAAATTCCAACCCCAAAAAGTATCGAAGTCGCCCCATATCTTTGATCTCAAACTCTTTTGCAAGATTGCTCGAGTAACTGAATTTCCTCTATATGATCTCCTGTGATAACCATATCATCAACATAGACAATGGGGAGAGCAGCACGCCCATCTATCCATTTTACAAGTAGAGTATAATCAGCATTACTCTGTGTATAACAAAAGCGTAACATAGCTAGCTAGAGACGGTCAAACCAAACTCAAGGAGATTGCTTCCTGCCATATAGAGCTTTCTAAAGCTTGCACACCTTCCCATGAGTGTTAAGCCCCGGGAGAGGATGCATGTACACTTCTTCTTGTAAATCTCCATTTAAGAAGACATTTTTGACATCAAGCTGAAACACTTTCCAGGAGTGCTAAATTGCCAAACAATGGGTAAAATGATTGAAAAACAACACACATCATGGAGAGACAAACAAGAATGGCAAAGCTTACAAGCCCAGTGATAGGATGTCGACAATCCAATGCCAATGCTTAGGTATAATATTCAAGCCTAAATCGGTTCTTTTCAATATTCAAATTTGTGCATCCCGATAGATATAGAATAAGATCGTTTGTGTCCCTCCGCAAGGCCTTTTGCTATACAACTTGAACTAAGCAACTAATCTTAGTGCTATCGTTGTTATACATAGATCCATACAAGCATGCTATTCTACATAGTGACTTTAGGCGCGTTTGGACACTCGTTCACCCTGGATTTCAATCATTGAAATCTCTAATAGGAGTGAATGTGTTTTCAAATGGCACTAGCATGCTCTGGCTTCCGTGCAAAGAGGGACTATGAGAGAGATTATGACTCCTTCGCACCCCATTTTCACAATCCGAAGAAGCTGGCTGCGGGGGGGGGGAAGTTTTTGGGCGGATTTATAAAATTGCACATCTTGCGATCGTCGCCCCCCATTTTCACAAAAGTTAGTTCTTCATTTTTTTTAGCATATGATAAAGGGAATGTTACCGGATAAATGAATACTAGAGAAATATTAGATGCACACCCTAGGTTATTGCACACGCAATTGGTGTGAATCAAATTTTAAAATTTTTTTTAAAAAAAATTGTGATGTTTGACCCATGCCCTCTAACATCCTGAAGTCACGCCCTCAACTAATATTTAAAAATTTTCAAAAAAAAGAAAACCAATTGTATACATAATAACTTTTTAATGATCACACACTCCATTATTTTTTGGGAATTTTTTTGGTGGTTTGAAGGCCATATTCACTTGTACCGCAAGTTAAGGGGGAGGGAGGGAGAGAGAGAGAGAGAGAGAGAGAGTGCATATCGATGGGTGGTGAGATCATTGAGATCATCGAAGAAACACTAGAGAGAGGAAGGAATATAATTAAAAAATAAAAAAGTGTTTTATAAATAATATCATTAATCTTACAAATTAAAATAAAAAAATAAAAATATAATTTATTAAACATGTATCGCCTTCCACAATAGATGCTTTTAAAATTTTCGCTATTCATTTAAAATTTTAGTTTAATTTATTTTATGAATATTTTATTATATTTTATAAAATAAATATATCACAAAATATAAATCATAAATAATATCATTAATATCACTAATTAAAATTTAAAAGTTGAAAACATCATTAATTAAGCATTTAGCATCTTCCACAATGTACGTTTTTAAAATTTTTACTTAAACTTTTTAATTTATTTTAAGATTTTAAGATTAATATTATATTCTATTAATTAATATAATGAAAAAAAATTCTTATAAAAAATATCAGTAATGTCACTAATTAAAATTTAAAGATAGAAATGTCATTAATTAAGTATGTAGCGTCTTTCACGATGGGCACTTCAAAAAAATGTACTATTTATATGAATTTTTATTTTATTTTTAAATTTTTTTGATATAATTTATTAAATAAATATTCAAGAAAAATAATTTATATATAAATAACATTATGAATACAATTAATTAGAAAACTTGCTACCGCATATATATGAAAAGCGATTAAAATCTAAAATTGACGCTGACAATCGTCAATTTGACGCTAACCATTGGCATTGGGTTTTTAAACTCTCTCCACGCCCTCCCTGTTGTCTTGTTCTTGTTTATTGGGGTTGACGGTTGAAAAGGCCGGGCCTTGCTTAAAGGCGCCTACGTTTCTTCCTGACAGTCGATTATACCATATTTCGTACTAGTTTGAGTTTTCAACACATTGTCGGGATTTAATAAGAAAGTTGGGATTGGTTAGGGATGACAACATAAATTTACTACTACAATTCCATAGTGGGGTTTTCCCTGTTGACATGTCCCGTGTCACTATATGTCACGTCACACGGTGTGCGCAAACGTACAAAGCAGAGAGTGCACTGTCCCCTCGTTCCTGGCGCCGAGTGTGGTCACCGAGTCCTACGCTTCGTGGGCGCCGGCCACAAAAAGGAACGAGAGGTCAGATTAGTATTTTAGACTGCGGGTGCGGTCACTAATACGGTGACTGATTGGCAAACAAGACAAGGGAGAGTAGTTATTTCTATAAATATTCTTTACTCGATTACTAAAAAAAGAGTGATACTTTGACGTACCTCAACACTCTCCTTTCAAATTACCCCCCTCTCTTCCACCCCCGTATTGTTTCCCTCTGCCTGTTTTCTTGTCGCGGGAAAAATTAGCGAGAGAAAGAGAGAGTTGGGAAGGAGAAATAGTTGAGGCGGATAAAGTGAATGTGTTTGAGGCGGAAAAAGTGAAATGTGTGGAAGGTTCTATGCGATAGGCTGGTGGCAGTGGTACCGGAGTATAACAGAGGGTGGTGCGCGCATATACTAGGCTGTTTATGTTTTTTGCTTTCTTGTGTGTTACGTCCAAGAGAGAGAGCGAGAGAGCGAGAGAGAGAGATAGAAGGCAGCCGAGTGTAGAAAGGAAAGGACAAAGATGGAAGGGATGAAGTGCAGGGCCCGGAGGACACCGGCAGCCTGCGTGCGGTGTGCCCTGTTTATGTGGATCGAGGGGAAGGGAAAGTGCAGGGTCCAGAGGCCACAGGAGGCGTCGACAACCAGGATCTAGCGGAAGGGGAAGGCGTCGGCAGCCAGGATTGAGGGGAAGGAGAAGTGCAGGTCCCGGAGGCCACAGGAGTGCATGGCCCAGAGGCCACAGCAGGCGCCGGCAGCCAGGATCGAGGGGAAGGGATAGTGCAGGGCCCGGAGGCCATAGGAGGAGCCGGCAACCAGCATGGGGTGTGCCCTGTTCTTGGATCGAGACTCTTCCCTCCACGCCCTGTTCTTGTTCTTTCTTTTTGTGTGTGTGTGTGGATTGTGAACGGGCCTAGCCCAAATCCATCATCTTCCTCGCTTCCTCTGACTTCTCATGGTTGTTCTTGTTCTTATTTTTTCTTGTGTGTGTGTGTGTGTGCGTGCGCGTGAAATGTGCGCCATCTTCGTCGCTTCCTCTGGCTTCTCTTCTAATGTGTGTGTGTGTGTGTGGAATGTGAACGGGCCTAGCCCGTTAATCCATCATCTTCCTCGCTCTCATGATTTTCTTCACCGGACGGGTGCCGCCTCCCCCTTCGTCTAGAAGCTCCGCGATGTCTGCTTCTCTAGCTACCAGTGGATGTTCCTCTTCCTCATCCCGCTCGTCATCACTATCATCCTCGTCACTTTCTTCACCGTCCGCACCGTACACAACCTGCGCAGAAGCTTCCACCCTGCCCACTGGTACGCCCCCCTAAGCACCGCCATGGCCTACTCCGTGCTCACGGCGACAGTCGCCGCTATCTTCCGATCATACAGGGCACTCAAGTGCTCCATCTGGCTCGGCCTGTTGTTGACCAGCATCGTCTACACTAGCTTTTTCTTGGCCGTCGGCGGCAAGGTCAGTGGCGTGTTGAGCCTCGACCCTAGGGCGGACCACTCGGTCTACGTGTTGCGGCTCATGCGCGGCTGAAGTACGTCGGTGAGATCATGGAGGTATCGCTCCCCCCCCCCCCCCGGTGGGCGTCAACGGTAGGATCCGGGTATTCGTCTGCTTCGCGCTCGCCGCAGGGGTTGTATGGTCGGGCATCTGGGTTTTGGGCATTAGCGCCATCGCGGCCAGCGGCCCCCGCTTCTCCGGTCTATACGATGGTGCTCACCATGACATGGACGACGGAAGTGATCCAGAACATCCTCACCGTCTCCGTCTCCTGTTTGGTCTACTTACGTCTCTGCCCCCACGGCAACATGAATCCCGATGAAGTATGGCACAACGCGTGTACCAGTTCACTAGGAAGTATTTGCTTGGGGTTGACCATCGTACCCGTCGTCATCACCCTCTGATGGACGTTCTCTCGTGTCCACCGCTTCATGGGCGTCGCCGACTGGCTGGTGGCCCACAGCAATCAGAGAGCGTTAGTGCAGGTGGGGGTGCACGGTGGCAAGGGATTTGTCACGGCGTCCGAAGACACTTGGAATTACTTCATGCGACAGGGCATGGCGCCAGTGATGGATGCTGACTTCACCAACCGATTCTGCTTCCTCGTCGACAGGGGGGGTGGCTCTCGGACGCCGTGACGAATCCCTTGCCACCGTGCACCCCCACCTACACTAACCCTCACCGATTGCCGTGGGCCACCAGCCAGTCGGCGACACCCATGAAGCGGAGGACACGAGAGAACGTCCATCGGAGGGTGATGACGACGGGTACGACGGCCAACCCCAAGCAAATACTTCCTAGTGAACTGGTACACGCGTTGCGCCATAGTTCAATGGGATTCATGTTGCCGTGGGGGCAGAGACGTAAGTAGACCAAACAGGAGACGGTGAGGATGTTCCGGATCACTTCCGTCGTCCATATCATGGTGAGCAGCATCGCATAGACCGGAGAAGCGGGGGCTGCTGGCCGCGATGGCGCTAACGCCCAAAACCCAGATGCCCGACCATACAACCCCTGCGGCGAGCGCGATGCAGACAAATACCCGGATCCTACCGTTGACGCCCACCGGGGGGGATCGATATCTCCATGATCTCATCGACGTACTTCAGCCGCGACATGAGCCACCACACGTAGACCGAGTAGACCGCCCTAGGGTCGAGGCTCAACATGCCACTGACCTTGCCACCGTCGGCCAAGAAAAAGGTAGTATAGACGATGCTGGTCAGCAACAGGCCGAGCCAAATGGAGCACTTGAGTGCCCTGTATGATCGGAAGATAGCGGCGACTGTCGCCGTGAGCACGGAGTAGGCCAGGCGGTGCTTAGGGGGGCGTACCAGTGGGCAGGGTGGAAGCTTCTGCGCAGGTTGTGTAAGCTGCGGACAGTGAAGAAAGTGACAAGGATGATAGTGACGACGAGCGGGACGAGAAAGAGGAACATCCACATGTAGCCGGAGAAGCAGGCGTCGCGGAGCTTCTGGACGAAGGGGGAGGCGGCACCCGTCCGATGAAGAAAACCATGAGAGCGAGGAAGATGATGGATTAACGGGCTAGGCCCGTTCACATTCCACACACACACATGAGAAGAGAAGCCAGAGGAAGCTAGGAAGATGACGCAAATTCCACACACGCGCGCACACACACAAGAAAAAACAAGAACAAGACCAGCCATTAGAAGCCAGAGGAAGCGAGGAAGATGATGGATTAATGGGCTAGGCCCATTCACAATCCACACACAGACATGAGAAAAAGCAAGAACAAGAACATAACGTGAAGGGAAGGGTCTCGATCCATGAACAGGGCACACCCCACGCTTTTTGCCGGCGCCTCTTGTGGCCTCCGGGCCCTGCATTTCCCCTTCCTCTCGATCCTGGCTGTCGACGCCTCCTGTGGCCTCCGGGCCCTGCACTTCCCCTTCCCCTCGATCCTGGCTGCCAGGGCCTGCCCCTTCCCCTCGATCCTGGCTACCGGCACCTCCTGTGGCCTCCGGACCCTGCACTTTCCCCTTCCCCTCGATCCACAAGAACAGGGCACACCGCACACTAGCTGTCGATGTCTTACGGGCCCTGCACTTAATCCCTTCCATCTCTGTCATTTCCTTTTTACACTCAGTTGCCTTCTATCTCTCTCTCTCGCTCTCTCGCTCTCTCTTGGACGTAACACACAAGAAAACAAAAAACATAAATAGCCTAGTATATGCGCGCACCACCCTCTGTTATACTTCGGTACCACTGCCACCAACCTATCGCATTGAACCTTCCACACATTTCACTTTTTCCGCCTCAAACACATTCACTTTATCTGCCTCAACTATTTCCCCTTCCCAACTCTCTCTCTCGCTAATTTTTTTCGCGACAAGAAACTAGGCGGAGGGAAACAATAGGGGGGTGGAAAAAAGGGGGGTAATTTGAAAGGAGAGTGTCGAGGTGCATCAAACTACCACTCTTTTTTTTACTAATGAAGTAAAGAATATTTATAGAAATAACTAGTCTCCCTTGTCTCGTTTGCCATTCAGTCACCGCATTAGTGACCGCACCCGCAGTCTAAAATACTAATTTACCTCCCGTTCACTTTTGTGGCCGGCCCCCACGAAGCGCAGGACTCGGTGACCACACTCGGCGCCTGGAACGAGGGGACGGTGCGCTCTCTGCTTTGTACGTTTGCGCACACCGTTTGACGTGACATATAGTGACACGGGACATGAACAGGACATGTCAGCAGGGAAAACCCCACTATGGAATTGTAGTAGTAAATTTATGTTATCGTCCGTAACCAATCCCAACTTTCTTATTAAACCCCAACAATTTATGCTAAAAACTCAAGCTAGTACGAAACCTGGTATAATCAACTGTCAGGAAGAAACGTATGCGCCTTTAAGCAAGGCCCGACCTTTTCAACTGTCAACCCAATAAACAAGAATAAGACAACAGGGGGGCGTGGAGAGAGTTTAAAAATCCAATGCCAATGGTTAGCATCAAATTGACAATTGTCAGCATCAATTTTAGAATTTAATCGTCTTTCATATATATGCGATAGTGAGTTTCTAATTAATTGTATTAATAATGTTATTTGTATATAATTTAATTTCTAGTATATTTATTTTATAAAATATATTTATAAATTTAAAAATTTAAAAATAAAATAAACAATTTAAAATAAACAATAATTTTTTTTGAAGTGCCCATCGTGAAAGGAGCTCGGTCAGACCGTGCGTCATAGCACGATACTTAGCCTCAACACTGGATCAAGTAACCGCAATTTATTTTTTAATATGCCAGGTAACCAAGTTCTTCCTAAGGAAAACACAATAACCAAAAGTAGACCGTCTATCCTCCTTAGAGCCAGGCCAATTAGTATCAGTAAAACATACAAGTGTCATAGAATCAGATTTGGTAAAGAGAAGACCTTTGCCTAGGGATGTTTTAAGGTACCTCAGAATACGGTCTACTACCTGTAAGTGTGGGACGCGAGGATCATACATAAATTTCCTGACCACGCTCACAACATATGTACTATCCAGTCGAGTGAGAGTCAAGTACAGAAGTCTCTCGACTAGTCTATGATAATGTCCTCTCTCATCCTCAGAAAGAAGATCATCATCTTGATTTGTCAACTAAAGATTGGCCTCAATGGGAGTAATAGCCGGCCATGAACCAAACTTGTTTCTGTAAGCAACTCCAGCATATATTTTCGCTGACACACATAAACATCACCATTAGAGTATGCAAATTCCAACCCCAAAAAGTATCGAAGCCGCCCCATATCTTTGATCTCAAACTCTTTTGCAAGATTGCTCTTGAGTAACTGAATTTCCTCTATATGATCTCCTGTGATAACCATATCATCAACATAGACAATGGGGAGAGCAGCACGCCCATCTATCCATTTTACAAGTATAGTATAATCAGCATTACTATGTGTATAATCCATTTTCCCACGGCGGTGCTTAGGGGGGCGTACCAGTGGGCAGGGTGGAAGCTTCTGCGCAGGTTGTGTAAGCTGCGGACAGTGAAGAAAGTGACAAGGATGATAGTGACGATGAGCGGGACGAGAAAGAGGAACATCCACATGTAGCCGGAGAAGCAGGCGTCGCGGAGCTTCTGGACGAAGGGGGAGGCGGCACCTGTCCGATGAAGAAAACCATGAGAGCGAGGAAGATGATGGATTAACGGGCTAGGCCCGTTCACATTCCACACACACACACACACACAT
This sequence comes from Amorphophallus konjac, assembly GCA_022559845.1. Lineage (NCBI taxonomy): Eukaryota > Viridiplantae > Streptophyta > Magnoliopsida > Alismatales > Araceae > Amorphophallus > Amorphophallus konjac. The sequence continues at coordinate 189,433,930 of CM040117.1, forward strand.
GAGAAGAGAAGCCAGAGGAAGCTAGGAAGATGACGCAAATTCCACGCACGCGCGCACACACACAAGAAAAAACAAGAACAAGACCAGCCATGAGAAGCCAGAGGAAGCGAGGAAGATGATGGATTAATGGGCTAGGCCCATTCACAATCCACACACAGACATGAGAAAAAGCAAGAACAAGAACATAACGTGAAGGGAAGAGTCTCGATCCTTGAACAGGGCACACCCCTCGCTTGTTGCCGGCGCCTCTTGTGGCCTCCGGGCCCTGCATTTCCCCTTCCTCTCGATCCTGGCTGCCGACGCCTCCTGTGGCCTCCGGGCCCTGCACTTCCCCTTCCCCTCGATCCTGGCTGCCGTGCCTGCCCCTTCCCCTCGATCCTGGCTACCGGCACCTCCTGTGGCCTCCGGACCCTGCACTTTCCCCTTCCCCTCGATCCACAAGAACAGGGCACACCGTACACTGGCTGTCGATGTCTTACGGGCCCTGCACTTAATCCCTTCCATCTCTGTCATTTCCTTTCTACACTCGGCTGCCTTCTATCTCTCTCTCTCGCTCTCTCGCTCTCTCTTGGACGTAACACACAAGAAAACAAAAAACATAAACAGCCTAGTATATGCGCGCACCACCCTCTGTTATACTCCGGTACCACTGCCACCAACCTATCGCATTGAACCTTCCACACATTTCACTTTTTCCGCCTCAAACACATTCACTTTATCTGCCTCAACTATTTCCCCTTCCCAACTCTCTCTCTCGCTAATTTTTTTCGCGACAAGAAACTAGGCGGAGGGAAACAATAGGGGGGTGGAAAAAAGGGGGGTATTTTGAAAGGAGAGTGTCGAGGTGCATCAAACTACCACTCTTTTTTTTACTAATGAAGTAAAGAATATTTATAGAAATAACTAGTCTCCCTTGTCTCGTTTGCCATTCAGTCACCGCATTAGTGACCGCACCCGCAGTCTAAAATACTAATTTACCTCCCGTTCACTTTTGTGGCCGGCCCCCACGAAGCGCAGGACTCGGTGACCACACTCGGCGCCTGGAACGAGGGGACGGTGCGCTCTCTGCTTTGTACGTTTGCGCACACCGTTTGACGTGACATATAGTGACACGGGACATGAACAGGACATGTCAGCAGGGAAAACCCCACTATGGAATTGTAGTAGTAAATTTATGTTATCGTCCGTAACCAATCCCAACTTTCTTATTAAACCCCAACAATTTATGCTAAAAACTCAAGCTAGTACGAAACCTGGTATAATCAACTGTCAGGAAGAAACGTAGGCGCCTTTAAGCAAGGCCCGACCTTTTCAACTGTCAACCCAATAAACAAGAATAAGACAACAGGGGGGCGTGGAGAGAGTTTAAAAATCCAATGCCAATGGTTAGCATCAAATTGACAATTGTCAGCGTCAATTTTAGAATTTAATCGTCTTTCATATATATGCGATAGTGAGTTTCTAATTAATTGTATTAATAATGTTATTTGTATATAATTTAATTTCTAGTATATTTATTTTATAAAATATATCTAAAATTTTAAAATTTTAAAAATAAAATAAACAATTTAAAATAAACAATAATTTTTTTTGAAGTACCCATCGTGAAAGGAGCTCGGTCAAACCGTGCGTCATAGCACGATACTTAGCCTCAACACTGGATCAAGTAACTGCAATTTATTTTTTAATATGCCAGGTAACCAAGTTCTTCCTAAGGAAAACACAATAACCAAAAGTAGACCGTCTATCCTCCTTAGAGCCAGCCCAATTAGTATCAGTAAAACATACAAGTGTCATAGAATCAGATTTGGTAAAGAGAAGACCTTTGCCTAGGGATGTTTTAAGGTACCTCAGAATACGGTCTACTACCTGTAAGTGTGGGACGCGAGGATCATACATAAATTGGCTGACCACGCTCACAACATATGTACTATCCAGTCGAGTGAGAGTCAAGTACAGAAGTCTCTCGACTAGTCTATGATAATGTCCTCTCTCATCCTCAGAAAGAAGATCATCATCTTGATTTGTCAACTGAAGATTGGCCTCAATGGGAGTAATAGCCGGCCATGAACCAAACTTGTTTCTGTAAGCAACTCCAGCACATATTTTCGCTGACACACATAAACATCACCATTAGAGTATGCAAATTCCAACCCCAAAAAGTATCGAAGCCGCCCCATATCTTTGATCTCAAACTCTTTTGCAAGATTGCTCGAGTAACTGAATTTCCTCTATATGATCTCCTGTGATAACCATATCATGAACATAGACAATGGGGAGAGCAGCACGCCCATCTATCCATTTTACAAGTATAGTATAATCAGCATTACTATGTGTATAATCCATTTTCCCATGGCGGTGCTTAGGGGGGCGTACCAGTGGGCAGGGTGGAAGCTTATGCGCAGGTTGTGTAAGCTGCGAACAGTGAAGAAAGTGACAAGGATGATAGTGACGACGAGAGGGACGAGGAAGAAGAACATCTACATGTAGCCGGAGAAGCAGGCGTCGCGGAGCTTCTGGACGAAGGGGGAGGCGGCACCCGTCCGATGAAGAAAACTATGAGAGCGAGGAAGATGATGGATTAACGGGCTAGGCCCGTTCACATTCCACACACACACACACACATGAGAAGAGAAGCCAGAGGAAGCGAGGAAGATGACGCAAATTCCACGCACGCGCGCACACACACAAGAAAAAACAAGAACAAGACCAGCCATGAGAAGTCAGAGGAAGCGAGGAAGATGATGGATTAATGGGCTAGGCCCATTCACAATCCACACACAGACATGAGAAAAAGCAAGAACAAGAACATAACGTGAAGGGAAGAGTCTCGATCCAAGAACAAGGCACACCCCACGCTTGTTGCCGGCGCCTCTTGTGGCCTCCGGGCCCTGCATTTCCCCTTCCTCTCGATCCTGGCTGCCGACGCCTCCTGTGGCCTCCGAGCCCTGCATTCTTGTGGCCTCCGGGCCCTGCACTTCCCCTTCCCCTCGATCCTGGCTGCCGGCGCCTTCCCCTTCCCCTCGATCCTGGTTGCCGGCACCTCCTGTGGCCTCCGGACCCTGCACTTCCCCTTCCCCTCGATCCACAAGAACAGGGCACACCGCACACTGGCTGTCGATGTCTTACGGGCCCTGCACTTCATCCCTTCCATCTATGTCATTTCCTTTCTACACTCGGCTGCCTTCTATCTCTCTCTCTCGCTCTCTCGCTCTCTCGCGGACGTAACACACAAGAAAACAAAAAACATAAACAGCCTAGTATATGCACGCACCACCCTCTGTTATACTCCGGTACCACTGCCACCAACCTATCGCATTGAACCTTCCACACATTTCACTTTTTCCGCCTCAAACACATTCACTTTATCCACATCAACTATTTCCCCTTCCCAACTCTCTCTCTCGCTAATTTTTTTCGCGACAAGAAACCCGGCGGAGGGAAACAATAAGGAGGTGGAAAAAAGAGGGGTAATTTGAAAGGAGAGTGTCGAGGTGTATCAAACTACCACTCTTTTTTTTACTAATGAAGTAAATAATATTTATAGAAATAACTAGTCTCCCTTTTCTCGTTTGCCATTCAGTCACCACATTAGTGACCGCACCCGCAGTCTAAAATACTAATTTACCTCCCGTTCACTTTTGTGGCCAGCCCCCACGAAGCGCAGGACTCGGTGACCACACTCGGCGCCTGGAACGAGGGGACGGTGCGCTCTCTACTTTGTACGCTTGCGCACATCGTTTGACGTGACATATAGTGACACGGGACATGAACATGACATGTCAGCAGGGAAAACCCCACTATGGAATTGTAGTAGTAAATTTATGTTATCGTCCGTAACCAATCCCAACTTTCTTATTAAACCCCAACAATTTATGCTAAAAACTCAAGCTAGTATGAAACCTGGTATAATCAACTATCAGGAAGAAACGTAGGCGCCTTTAAGCAAGGCCCGACCTTTTCAACCGTCAACTCCAATAAACAAGAATAAGACAACAGGAGGGGCGTGGAGAGAGTTTAAAAATCCAATGCCAATGGTTAGCATCAAATTGACAATTGTCAGCGTCAATTTTAGAGTTTAATCGTCTTTCATATATATGCGATAGTGAGTTTTCTAATTAATTATATTAATAATGTTATTTGTATATAATTTATTTTCTAGTATATTTATTTTATAAAATATATCTAAAAATTTAAAAATAAAATAAAAAATTTAAAATAAACAGTAGTTTTTTTTTGAAGTGCCCATCGTGAAAGGAGCTCGGTCAGACCGTGCGCCATAGCACGATACTTAGCCTCAACACTGGATCAAGTAACCGCAATTTATTTTTTAATATGCCAGGTAACCAAGTTCTTCCTAAGGAAAACACAATAACCAAAAGTAGACCGCCTATCCTCCTTAGAGCCAGCCCAATTAGTATCAATAAAACATACAAGTGTCAGAGAATCAGATTTGGTAAAGAGAAGACCTTTGCCTAGGGATGTTTTAAGGTACCTCAGAATACGGTCTACTACCTGTAAGTGTGGGACGCGAGGATCATACATAAATTGGCTGACCACGCTCACAACATATGTACTATCCAGTCGAGTGAGAGTCAAGTACAGAAGTCTCTCGACTAGTCTATGATAATGTCCTCTCTCATCCTCCGGAAGAAGATCATCATCTTGATTTGTCAACTGAAGATTGGCCTCAATGAGAGTAATAGCCGGCCATGAACCAAACTTGTTTCTGTAAGCAACTCCAGCACATATTTTCGCTGACACACATAAACATCACCATTAGAGTATGCAAATTCCAACCGCAAAAAGTATCGAAGCCGCCCCATATCTTTGATCTCAAACTCTTTTGCAAGATTGCTCTTGAGTAACTGAATTTCCTCTATATGATCTCCTGTGATAACCATATCATCAACATAGACAATGGGGAGAGCAGCACGCCCATCTATCCATTTTACAAGTAGAGTATAATCAGCATTACTCTGTGTATAACAAAAGCGTAACATAGCTAGCTAGAGACGGTCAAACCAAACTCAAGGAGATTGCTTCATGCCATATAGAGCTTTCTAAAGCTTGCACAACTTCCCATGAGTGTTAAGCCCCGAGAGAGGATGCATGTACACTTCTTCTTGTAAATCTCCATTTAAGAAGACATTTTTGACATCAAGCTGAAACACTTTCCAGGAGTGCTAAATTGCCAAACAATGGGTAAAATGATTGAAAAACAACACACATCATGGAGAGACAAACAAGAATGGCAAAGCTTACAAGCCCAGTGATAGGATGTCGACAATCCAATGCCAATGCTTAGGTATAATATTCAAGCCAAAATCGGTTCTTTTCAATATTCAAATTTGTGCATCCCGATAAATATAGAATAAGATCGTTTGTCTCCCTCCGCAAGATCTTTTGCTATACAACTTGAACTAAGCAACTAATCTTAGTGCTATCGTTGTTATACATAGATCCATACAAGCATGCTATTCTACATAGTGACTTTAGGCGCGTTTGGACACTCGTTCACCCTGGATTTCAATCATTGAAATCTCTAACAGGAGTGAATGTGTTTTCAAATGGCACTAGCATGCTCTGGCTTCCGTGCAAAGAGGGACTATGAGAGAGATTATGACTCCTCCGCACCCCATTTTCACAATCCGAAGAAGTTGGCTGGGGGGAGAGTTTTTGGGCGGATTTATAAAATTGCACCTCTTGCGATCGTCGCCCCCCATTTTCACAAAAGTTAGTTCTTCATTTTTTTTAGCATATGATAAAGGGAATGTTACCGGATAAATGGATTCTAGAGAAATATTAGATGCACACCCTAGGTTATTGCACACGCAATTGGTGTGAATCACGTTTTATAATTTTTTAAAAAAAAATTGTGATGTTTGACCCATGCCCTCTAACATCCTGAAGTCACGCCCTCAACTAATATTTAAAAACTTTCAAAAAAAAGAAAACCAAGTGTATACATAATAACTTTTTAATGATCACACTCCATTATTTTTTGGGAATTTTTTTGGTGGTTTGAGGGCCATATTCACTTGTACCGCAAGTTAAGGGGGAGGGAGGGATAGAGAGAGAGAGAGTGTGTGTGTGTATATCGATGGGTGGTGATAGCCCTGTCAATGGATCGGATCCGGGTCGGATTCGTTATGATCCGAATCCGGATCCGATCTCTTCCGGGTCGGATCTGACTTGAATCTGAAATGAAATGTTATTTCGGATTCGGATCTGATCCAAATCCGAACTCATAATTTCGGATCCGGATCTTACCCGAATCCTAAATAGTATTTTTCAATCTTGTAATCCTATTTTTGGATCTAGATCTAAATCCTATTCTGAATCTATATTTTTTGGATCTGGATCCTATTTTCAATCTTGTAATCTTATTTTTGGATCTGGATCCTATTCTGAATCCATATTTTTTGGATCTGGATCTGGATCCTATTTTCAATCTTGTAATCATATTTTTGGATCTGGATCCTATTCTGAATCCATATTTTTTGGATCTGGATCTGGATCCTATTTTCAATCTTGGATCCTGCGAAGTTTGTATGGCATGACTGATAATGGGTTGGATCCCATTTTCAAAAGTGCTAAACGTTTTGTAGATGTAGATGGGTTCCATGGATTAAACTTAGTTTTGTGGACAAGGCTTGCCGATGGTAATTGAGCAAGTATGATAATACCATTCATATCCTGCAGTGGATGTCCCTGCTGGAGGACTGGTGTAGCATATCCATGAGTTTGTTGGTGGATAATAATGCTTGGACCACATTACCTCCTGTTGTAACATGTCAAGCTATCAGCTCATCTTGGATAGCCGAAGCCCTCTGCTGGTAGTACTTGCTCAGCAAAGCGATTCAGAAATGTTTCTAGTATTCATGCACATAAGAGCATCCCAGGCCTCGACAATACAAATGAACCTCTACTAGTAGACAAAACCCGTGACGACCATCACAATGTCCTCAAAATTTTGATGGTCAACCTTGTTCTGCACGATCATGTAGTTCTTTGGATCTGGTACCTCCAACAACCAAGCAAACCACTGAATTTCAGAAATCCAATCTGAAATGCACTAAACTTGATATATGCATTCCAAACTTCATAAACTTAAAACAAATACAATTACATGATGTAGGGAAAATTCTAACCTATTTGCCCACCTACAGCATGGAAATGTGCCTTTGGCTGCAATTAGCTGTCAACAAAAAAAGAAAGCGTGGTTAAAATGATTGCATATGGAATGCATTCTATTCCACATATGATCCTTCATCTAGTCTAAGACAAGTCAGCAACTCATTGGCCACATGGTCCTTGCCTATTACCAGAGAAGGGGAGAAAATGGTGGCAGTCAGATACATAGATCAAGAAGAAATTATTTTAAATCTGACCTTTCCCTGGGCGTGGAGCTCTTCAACACGTCTGCAATGTGCTCGATGGACTTTCCCTGGGCGTGGAGCTCCGCCATCATCCTATCCTGAGGAAGACGAACTAGGGAATTTGCACTCTCAGATCTGAAACTGCAAATTTGGGAGTTTGCAATCTCAGATCTGAAATTAAGCAATTAATAACAAGGTAACAAAGACTCAAATTAAGCAGACTGAACATTGTAGAATGGAACTTGACATACCTTCACATTTAGGTATTCTCCAGGCTGAAAATCCACTGATAAAGCACTCAAACAAATTGAATATACTCAATCCTGGGCTGAAAAATATGCAGTGTTTTCTCAAATGTGAGTTTTTTTTAAAGGAAGATGATGTTCAGGTGGAGGGAATCACATTACTACCAAATCCAAAAAAGAGCCATTACAAAGTGTATGCAACTCTGCGTTAACTATAGATAGAAATTTTCAGCAACATTGATCAAAACCCCAACCCCTGAAAACTTCATGTGGGTTTCCAAATTTTGACAATTGTCTGTAACATTCCTAGCTTATAGATGGGTGCAGCACTGAATGGGATTGGAATCATGAGACGGCAAGCTCTCAGCATGCTAACTTAAATCAAGCTTTCAAGCTAGGTCTCCCAAACAATAACTTGTACTTGATTTTTTCCACTTCTGTCAATAGACCACAATGCATATAAACGGTCAAACCCTCTGTTGCATCAGCAAGTGGATTTCTGTAAGATAAATAAATGATCTGAAGCTGCCGAACATCTCCATAGTCCCAACCTTTGATAGATATAAAGGCAAGGCAGGAAACATGACATAATTGTTCATTCATTCTACAGATAATTCCAAAGAAAAATATCACAGAAATACTAGAATTCAGTTTAGCACCTCCAATCAAACTCCCATTCTGGAAATTCTTGGGGTAGATATCATTGCCAAACTGATGTTCTCTATCACTTTTCCAAGCTATACTTTTCTTGTTCACTTCTATAACATTTCTGTTTAATGAAAATATGTATGTACCATTGAACAAGCTCCAGGCAATGAGACAATAGGGAACAATTGCAGACCCATTGGAATTGTTGCTTTCAGGATTGCAAGAATCTGTATCACGTTCACTTGCCTTGTATCGCAACTGTTTATCACTTCGGCTCTTAACGTACCTAAAATGACATTAGGTACAGTCAAATCTAATAGCCATATATATTTTAGACTACCTACTGCATGCAGCATTGTAAGCCAAAATCAAGCAGTGATATTGGATATTGCCATCTTAAACAGTTCTCGGATCCTCGCAAAGTGGAACTGAGGAAATATGGTACTATTGTCCTTGGTGATTTATATACAAAATAAAGTAATTAATCTTCTGTCTGGTTTCTTTTTTATAGAATGTTGAATAACAAGACCATAATCCACCCCCAGAAGCCTTTCCAAATCATGAGCCAAATAATCCCCATGACAGAGCACCCATCTCCCAACCATTGCCATTCAGAAATTCAAGATGGATAAAAGCTACAGAAACAACATTACGGCACTTGTGGCAGGCATTCTGGCACAATGTGTCGAGGGATGCAACAGTTTTGATGAACAAAAACCAATTTCAGCAATCAACATTTGGAAATCAGCCATCTCTCCTTTTATAACACATTTCAGGGATAATAAATGATGCAAAAAGGAACTAAGACATTTTATGCGGTATCCTGATAATTTTTTTATTAAGCTTCATACACAACTCAGGGAAGCTGAGTTAAGATCACTTGCAAACGCCATAGAAATAACATGGGATATCTGTACGAGATAACTAAGAATCTCCGGTGGACATTTTTGTGGACAAGTTTGACCAACATTGTAATTAACTCCCATCAACAAATTTTATCAATTTAGACATTAGTAGAATTCAGATGTAGGCATGCAAACAAATGGGCACAGCACCTTCAGGGCAAACAAATTATATCAAAACTGTATGAAAATCAAACACTTTTTTCTGCAAATTTGAAGTTGTCAGAGATATTAATATTTAGAAATATGTTTTCAATCTTTAAGGTACTTTATATCATTGTACTTAATATTAGAAGCATATATGAACATCTACCCTAACAAACGTTTTCCAATTATTGGCAACCATGGTTATTGCAAGTAGAAGATCCAGTTGAACTCACATTTTCATTACCAAGGAACAAGAAAGGGACTAGCAGACTACATTTAGTAGGAAAATGGATACATTCAGACGTCTGGGAAGAAAATGCATCTGATCCACATATTCTTAAAGGCTTGTTATCAATGTCTAACCAAATGTTCACTGGAAGATTTATTCCATTGCTTTCATCGCCAAATGTCTATTTCCCTGGAGAGCTGATGCCATGGGTACATCCCTAAACATTAGTCAGCATCTTCCTGTCAGACAAGGGCACAAGTCTGCGACTGGATCCACTGAAATCCTTCCACATAGATACATTAAAACAAAAACAAAAACAGAAGCTTCATGTATGTTTCAATAACGACTTTTATGTAGGTGAGAACTATGTAAAGACCCATGATCTTCATATGGACCGACAGAAAATACCAAACACAATTACAAAATGTTTTAGTAGATATCATATCTACCGACAGAAAAGACCAATGAACAAACGCGCATCGGACATGCACTCAACGCCACCGATGAAAGAAAATAAAAAAAAAGGAACATGGGTCTCGTCTAAATACCTTCACCGCCCTGTTGAGTCAATCTCCACTTTCCCGACGCAAATGTTCAGGACGAGCTTCTGCACCTTGATCTCCCGCATCGGATTCGAGAGCTTCTTCTCCGACACCTGCGAAGCGCCACAAAGAATAACTACCAGTCAGGCGCGACGACGAGAGGAAAGAAGAAGAAGAAGAACAAAGAAAAAAGGGGAAGAACGCCCGAAGGGGTTTAGGGAAGGCGCCGAGCATCGCTCCCTATTTGATGGAAGGGGGTTGGAGGAAGAGGAGTGTGGGTGAGATCAACATACCCTAGAGGCACCGATCGCGTCCTCATCTCTGAGATCAACATACCCTAGAGGCAACAGCAGGAGCAAACGCCAAAGACCACAGCTTTACTTGTAGCAGGTGCCGTCGTGAGCAGCCGAAGGAGAGCAGGTGCCGTCGTGAGCAGCCGAAGGAGAGCAGGTGCCGTCGCCGCCAAAGACCACAGCTTTTCTGGTGGCCGGTCGCCACAGCGATGCGGAAGACGGGAGCAAACCCTAGAGGGGAGGCCGCGAGACGAAGCGCCGCTGATGATAGAGTGAGTTGCTCGCCCCGAAAGGAGAGGGGTTTATGGCGCCCCGACGACCGATCCGAAATCGGGGATTTCGGATCAAAAAAAACTCCGCCCCGAATACAAATATGCGAATCAAATAATCAGTTTCGGAGCGGCGGTTCAGATCCGGATCGGATCGAACTTTCGGATCAGAAGGATCCATTGACACTCCTAGGTGGTGAGATCATTGAGATCATCGAAGAAACACTAGAGAGAGGAAGGAATATAATTAAAAAATAAAAAGTTTTTTATAAATAATATCATTAATCTTACAAATTAAAATTAAAAAATAAAAATATAATTTATTAAACATGTATCGCCTTCCACAATAGATGCTTTTAAAATTTTCGCTATTCATTTAAAATTTTAGTTTAATTTATTTTTTGAATATTTTATTATATTTTATAAAATAAATATATCACAAATTATAAATCATAAATAATATCATTAATATCACTAATTAAAATTTAAAAGTTGAAAACATCATTAATTAAGCATTTAGCATCTTCCACAATGTACGTTTTTAAAATTTTTACTTAAACTTTTTAATTTATTTTAAGATTTTAAGATTAATATTATATTCTATTAATTAATATACTGAAAAATTTCTTATAAATAATATCAGTAATGTCACTAATTAAAATTTAAAGATAAAAATATCATTAATTAAGTATGTAGCGTCTTTCACGATGGGCACTTCAAAAAAATTTACTATTTATATTAATTTTTATTTTATTTTTAAATTTTTTTCATATATTTTATAAAATAAATATTCAAGAAAAATAATTTATATATAAATAACATTATGAATACAATTAATTAGAAAACTCGCTACCGCATATATATGAAAAGCGCTTAAACTCTAAAATTGACGCTGACAATTGTCAATTTGACGCTAACCATTGGCATTGGATTTTTAAGCTCTCTCCGAGCCCCCCTGTTGTCTTATTCTTGTTTATTGGGGTTGACGGTTGAAAAGGTCGGGCCTTGCTTAAAGGCGCCTACGTTTCTTCCTGACAGTCGATTATACCATGTTTCGTACTAGTTTGAGTTTTTAACACATTGTCGGGATTTAATAAGAAAGTTGGGATTGGTTAGGGATGACAACATAAATTTACTACTACAATTCCATAGTGGGGTTGACATGTCCCGTGTCACTATATGTCACGTCACACGGTGTGCGCAAACGTACAAAGCAGAGAGCGCATCGTCCCCTCGTTCCAGGCGCCGAGTGTGGTCACCGAGTCCTACGCTTCGTGGGGGCCGGCCACAAAAAGGAACGAGAGGTCAGATTAGTATTTTAGACTGCGGGTGCGGTCACTAATGCGGTGACTGAATGACAAACGAGACAAGGAAGAGTAGTTATTTCTGTAAATATTCTTTACTCGATTACTAAAAAAAAAGTGGTACTTTGACGTACCTCGACACTCTCCTTTCAAATTACCCCCCTCTTTTCCACCCCCGTATTGTTTCCCTCTGCCTGTTTTCTTGTCGCGGGAAAAATTAGCGAGAGAGAGAGAGAGTTGGGAAGGAGAAATAGTTGAGGCGGATAAAGTGAATGTGTTTGAGGCGGAAAAAGTGAAATGTGTGGAAGGTTCTATGCGATAGGCTGGTGGCAGTGGTACCGGAGTATAACAGAGGGTGGTGCGCGCATATGCTAGGCTATTTATGTTTTTTGCTTTCTTGTGTGTTACGTCCAAGAGAGAGAGCGAGAGAGCGAGAGAGAGATAGAAGGCAGCCGAGTGTAGAAAGGAAAGGACAAAGATGGAAGGGATGAAGTGCAGGGCCCGGAGAACACCGATAGCCTGCATGCGGTGTGCCCTATTCTTGTGGATCGAGGGGAAGGGGACGTGCAGGGTCCAGAGGCCACAGGAGGCGTCGGCAGCCAGGATCTAGGGGAGGGGGAAGGCGTCGGCAGCCAGGATCGAGGGGAAGGAGAAGTGCAGGTCCCGGAGGCCACAGGAGTGCAGGGCCCAGAGGCCACAGCAGGCGCCGGCAGCCAGGATCGAGGGGAAGGGATAGTGCAGAGCCCGGAGGCCATAGGAGGAGCCGGCAACCAGCATGGGGTGTGCCCTGTTCTTGGATCGAGACTCTTCCCTCCACGCCCTGTTCTTGTTCTTGCTTTTTGTGTGTGTGTGTGGATTGTGAACGGGCCTAGCCCATTAATCCATCATCTTCCTCGCATCCTCTGACTTCTCATGGTTGTTCTTGTTCTTATTTTTTCTTGTGTGTGTGTGTGTGTGTGCGTGCGCGTGGAATGTGCGCCATCTTCGTCGCTTCCTCTGGCTTCTCTTCTCGTGTGTGTGTGTGTGTGTGGAATGTGAACGGGCCTAGCCCGTTAATCCATCATCTTCCTCGCTCTCATGGTTTTCTTCACCGGACGGGTGCCGCCTCCCCCTTCGTCTAGAAGCTCCGCGATGTCTGCTTCTCCGGCTACCTGTGGATGTTCCTCTTCCTCATCCCGCTCGTCATCACTATCATCCTCGTCACTTTCTTCACCGTCCGCAGCTTACACAACCTGCGCAGAAGCTTCCACCCTGCCCACTGGTACGCCCCCCTAAGCACCGTTGTGGCCTACTCTGTGCTCACGGTGACAGTCACCGCTATCTTCTGATCATACAGGGCACTCAAGTGCTCCATCTGGCTCGGCCTGTTGCCGACCGGCATCGTCTACACTACCTTTTTCTTGGCCGTCGGCGGCAAGGTCGGTGGCGTGTTGAGCCTCGTCCCTAGGGCGGTCCACTTGATCTACGTGTGGTGGCTCATGTCGCGGCTGAAGTACACCGGTGAGATCATGGAGGTATCGCTCCCCCCCCCGGTGGGCGTCAACGGTAGGATCCGGGTATTCGTCTGCTTCGTGCTCGCCGCGGCGGTTGTATGGTCGGGCATCTGGGTTTTGGGCGTCAGCGCCATCGCGACCAGCGGCCGCCGCTTCTCTGGTCTATACGATGCTGCTCACCATGACATGGACGATGGAAGTGATCCGGAACATCCTCACCGTCTCCGTCTCCGTCTCCGGTTTGGTCTACTTACGTCCCTGCCCACGCGGCAGCATGAATCCCAGTGAAGTATGGCGCAACGTGTGTACCAGTTCTCTAGGAAGTATTTGCTTGGGATCGGCCGTCGTATCCGTCGTCATCACCCTTCGATGGACGTTCTCTCGTGTCCACCGCTTCACGGGCGTCGCCAACTGGCTGGTGGCCCATGGCAATCGGTGAGGGTTAATGCAGGTGGGGGTGCACGGTGGCAAGGGATTCGTCACGGCGTCCGAAGACACTTGGAATAAACACTTGGAATTACCTCATGCGATAGGGCATGGCGCCGGTGATGGATGCTGACTTCAGCAGCTGATTCTGCTTCCTCGTCAGCATGGCGTGGAGGGGGAGGGGCTCTCGGCGACGGTCGGGGGAGTGTGGGTGATTTTGGTCAACTGGAACAGAGGAGTGTGGGTGCTTGGCGTCAACAGGAACACGACTGCCGTCACGTTCTACGCATTCATCGTCGGATATTTCATGGTGACCCCTGGGTCTTCTCCTCACTATCACCCTCCATACATTGCCTGTGCTGATTGGAATGTTATATCTTGCAGAATCGCATAGCAAAGGCGTGGCTTCAGGTGTGCGTGTCGGGGTTGCACGTTGCTTATGCAGAGAAGCCACGGATCCCGGAGTAACTTGGAGGGCCAATAGAACGTCGCATCCACTCGCTGCAAAGCGCCGCAGAGTAGACGCAAGGCTGTGCTTCTCCTTCAGTCGGTTGTGGCTAGGAATTAAGTCCTTCACCGTGTTGCTTCTTCAGTCTGCTGTAACTAGGAATTAATTGAAGTGAAGTCCTTCACTTTCCTGCTCCTTCAGTCAGTCTGCTGTAGTTAGGAATTAAGTCCTTCAGCTCGCTCATGAACACCACAACTTTGGGTTTCTGTGGTTGCCACAAGGCTAAACACCATGTCTTTCTCTCGATTGCTCTTTCATATATGATATCCACCGTTGGTTTTAGCTCACATAATAAGCCTATCATACTATAGCGTTGATTCCCTAGCTCATTGCATTAATTAGGATTCGGAAACAATCTATGTATCCAACATTGCCTCACTAAGGGGGCCGGGTGGGGCAGTGTCAGTAAAATAATGTAGAACCATAGGATTAAAATGTGATCGATCGATTTTGTTACGCCGTGACACAGCGATGGGGGTGCCCCTAGGGCTGACCCCGAAGGGACCCCAGGGGGTTCCCCTTGTGGGGCCGCAGGGCCCACGCGATGTGGCGCCCTGCGGTGCCCCCTCCGCCTCCTCTCCCTTATCTTCTCACCCTCTCTCCCGTTTCTTCTCTTCGAAGCCTTTCCTTCTCTCCCCACTATATATATATGCCTTTCACCGTGAAAATAGAACGGTGGGCAGTAAAAAGGTGGGTGAGTGAAAGAAAGTGAAAACAGAGAGAACAACGGCAGTCAGAAATCGACAATGCTACGAGTAAAAAAAGAAAAGGGAGAGTGGCGACGTGAGAGAGCAGCGGCTGCTCTTACGGCGCAAGAATAAAGGGTTGCTCTCACGGTGTATACAAAGGGTGAACAAGCTCTGGAGGCACGTCACCTTCTGCCTTGGACTTGGAGTGTGGACTTTTGAAAGTGACTCTGGTAGCCGCTTCCCGTATCTACGAGTAAAGACTTAATCTATATATATATATATTTCCGCTATGCTGCAGAGGTATGTCCTTATGCATAAAGTCATGTTCATTTTTTGTTTACTATATTCCGGGGTCACCCAACAATGGTATCAGAGCCAGATTCTTCTGCTCTATTTTTATTTCATGTCGGGACCGTCCCGTTTAATTTTATTTTAAGCCGCATGCTGCCCGTTTATTTTTTATTTGTTCTGGGTTTGTCCTGGACATGCCGGGTTGGTCCCGTTTAATTTTATTTCAAGCCGCATGCTGCCCGTTTATTTTTTATTTGTTCTGGGTTTGTCCTGAACATGCCGGGTTGGTCCTGTATAATTTTATTTCAAGCCGCATGTTGTCTGTTTATTTTTTATTTATTCTGGGTTTGTCCTGGACATGCCGGGTTGATCCTGTATACTTTTATTTCAAGCCGCATCATCATCATCATCATCATCATCATCATCAGAGCCTTATCCCAATTAATTGGGGTCAACTACATGAATCATGTTCCGCCAAAGATTTCTATCAAGTGTAATATTCATATTTAAACTCAAGGAACCAATGTCCTTCCTAATAACATCGCATCATCTCATTTTAGGCCTTCCTCGAGCTCTTTTACTAGCATCCACTAAGATTTGATCACATCTTTTAACCGGCGCTGAGTTAGGGCGACGAAACACACGTCCAAACCACCTGAGTCTATTTTCTCTCATTTTACTATCAATTGGAACTATCCCTAAGTCCTTACGGATGCGCTCATTCCTAATCTTGTCTTTCTTAGTTTTGCCACACATCCATCTCAACATCCTCATCCCTGCTACACACATTTTGTGGATGTGTTCCTTTCGTACTGCCCAACACTCGGTACCATATAACAAAGCAGGTCTCACAGCCGTTCTATAAAACCTCCCTTTGAGTTTCACAGGCATACGACGATCACAAAGGACACCTGATGCACTTCTCCATCTTAACCAACCTGCCTAATCCTATGTGTAACGTCATCATAAATCTCCCCATTCTCTTGTATGATAGACCCTAAGTATCGAAAGCTACTACTCTTCGGAATGTTATGTCCATCAATTAGAACCATGTCTTCCTGAACCACTCTCCCATTACTAAAATTACAGTGCATAAACTCTGACTTACTCCTACTAATTTTAAAACCTTTAGACTCCAAGGCAAGTCTCCAACGCTCTAACTTAGCATTTAGAGCATCAATACTCTCATCAATTAAAACAATATCGTCTGCAAATAGCATACACCAAGGGATATCCTCGTACAATTGTTTAGTTACTTCATCCAGAACTAAGGCAAAGAGATACGGACTTAGTGCAGAACCTTGATGCAAACCTATAGAAACGGGAAATTCACCAGTCTCCCCAGCAATATTCAAACACTAGTAATAGCACCGCCGTACATATCCTTAATCAAATCAACATATCCTTGAGAGATTCATTTCTTTCTTAATGTCCACCAAATCAATTCATTCGGTACTCGATCGTACGCCTTCTCTAAATCAAGAAAAACTATATACAAATCTTTTCTCATCTCTCTATACTTCTCCATTAGCTGCCGTAGTAAGAAAATAACTTCTGTAGTAGATCTATTTGGCATAAAATCAAACTGATTTTCCGATATAGTAGTCATACATCGGAGGCATTTTTCAATTACTCTTTCCCAAAGTTTCATAGTACGACTCATAAGCTTAATTCCATGATAATTATTAAAACTTTGAATATCTCTTTTGTTTTTATAGAAATGAACTACAACACTTTTTCCCCAAACTTCTGGCATTCTCCGTTCCTTTAAAATTTTATTAAAAAATTTAGTTAGCCACTGAATACCAATATCTCCTAGGCCTTTCCATACTTCAATAGGTAAGCCATCTAGTCCTAAGGCCTTACCCACTTTCATTTTCCTTAAAGTATCCTCCACTTCTGACATCTTAATACGCCTGAAATATTGATATTTATCAAATATTGTGGACTCTTGGGTACCTTCTAAAGATAAATCCTTGACTGAATCTCCGTTAAGTAACTTCTGAAAATAGCTATGCCACCTCCCTTTAATCTCAAGATCCTTAGTTAAAACCCTTTGATCTTCACTTTTAATGCACCGAACATGATCTAAATCTCTAGTTTTCCTTTCTCTTAATTTAGCAAGTTTAAATATGTCCTTTTCACCCTCTCGGGTTCCTAATTTATTATATAGATTTTCAAATGCCTTTGATTTAGCTTCGCTAAATATTTTCTTAGCTCTCTTTTTAGCAATTTTATAGGCTTCTAGGGTTTGATCATTTTTGTTAGTTTGCCAAACTTTAAAGCATTCCTTTTTTACTCTAATGGTATTTTGGATTTCCTCACTCCACCACCAAGTCTCTTTTTCTAAATTCTTTTTACCTTTAGATTCGCCTAAGAGTTATTTTGTAACCCTCGTTATACAATTTGTAACATTATTCCACATTACATTAGTTTCTTGTTCTAAATTCCAAATATTTTCCTTTAATAGATGATTTTTAAATGTTTCTAAACTTTTACCTTTTAAATTCTACCATTTAATCTTGGAATCATTATTTATAATGATCTTTCTTTTGAATTTAGGGATAGTGACATCCATTACTAATAACCTATGTTGAGGGGCTAGACTCTCACCAGGAATAACTTTACAATCTTTACATAAAACTCTATCGACCTTCCTAATGAGAAAATAGTCAATTTGACTTATATGTGTTCCACTCTTGTATGTTATTAAGTGTTCGTCCCTCTTCTTAAAGAAGGTATTAGTAATTGCTAGATCATAGGCCATAGCAAAATCAAGAATAGTGTTACCCATATCATTTCTATTGCCAAAACCAAGCCCTCCATGAATCCTCTCATAGCCTCTATTATCTATACCCACATGACCATTAAGATCCCCTCCAATAAAGATTCTCTCTTCACTAGGGATATTTTGGATCAAACTATCAATAGCCTCCCAAAATTACTTTTTAATGCTCTCTTCTAATCCTACTTGAGGTGCATATGCACTAATTATATTCAAAATATCCTCGCCTAAGATAAGTTTAATTAACATTAGTCTATCCCCCAATCTATTTACTTCCACAACTCTATCTTTTAAGTTTTTATCTATTATTATAGCAACACCATTTCTAGAGTTATTATTACCCGTATACCAAATTTTATATCCATCAATGTCTTTAGCTTTATGTCCTTTCCACCTAGTTTCTTGTAGGCAAGCTATGTTAACCCTTCTGTCATTCATTAACTTAACTAATTCTAAACCCTTACCCGTTAAAGTTCCTATATTGCAAGTAGCTAGACGGATCCTATGTTTTTGAACTTGCTTCTTTACCCATGTGCGTCCAACCCCACACGAGAACCCTTGCCTATTTAACACCGCAATCGGGTGCCGTTGCGGCGCGTCGCTTACGGGGAACGCCCTAGCTAGCCCTTGCTCACTTGTCATTCCATCCGGGTTCCGATGTAACGTGTCGCTTACGGGGAACGCCCTAGCTAGCCCTTGCTCACTTGTCATTCCATCCGGGTTCCGATGTAACGCGTCGCTTACGGGGAACGCCCTAGCATTAGCACATAATGTATTTGGATCAGAATTCATGTTGGAGATGTGACAAAATTTTACTGCTGGCTGTCGACCTAACGCAAACCCTCCTCTTTTCTCATCCGGGCTTGGGACCGGCCATGGCAGAGTTCCGAGCATACTGCCTGTTTATTTTTTAATTGTTCTGGGTTAGTCCCGAGCATGCCGGGTTAGTCCCGTGTAATTTTATTTTAAGTCGGATGCTGCCTATTAATTTTTTATTTACTCTAGGTTTGTCCTGGATGTGCTAGATTAGTTCTGCATAATTTTATTTTAAGTCAGTGTGAGACCACGGAATTTTTCACATAGGAAAAATAGACATTTTATAAAAATGTTGCATGCTCTTTTTGAAAAGAAGCATTCCTCTGTATATAGAGGGTGATTCCGTGGGTGCGCATAATATCAGACGATTTGGGTTCGGTTGCTGGACCTCTCCCCACTGACCGGAGTCAGCATTGATTTACATCGGCCTAACGTCCGAACACCTTTGTTTAACTGTCAAGGAAATCCCAAAATCCTCCCCATAGGTTCAGATATCAAGGACACTCTCACTCGGAGGGCTCACATCACCCATTCATTCACCACCAATACATTGACTAGGTTAGAGTTAAGTATGGGCAAAACCCTAGGATTTAAGAATAGGGATGCAAATATGCGAAAGCCGTAGGCGTTTTTTAAGTGGAAGGATGTTTTCTAGACCTTGAGGGTATTTTGGTAATTTTACCTTCCCATGGTATTTTGATAATTTTACCAAAGTAAGGGTATTCCAGAGATTTCAGGGTTGAAAAGAAAATATGATGGGGTTCCGACTTCCCAAGACATTGAGACCATTTCTGGAGGGTTTCGGGAGCTACTAGCCTATTTTCGGATCACAGGGGTATTTTGGTAATTTTACCACACCCTACATAGACCTAAGTTTGAGGCGGCACCCAAGTGTCGAACTGAGTTGTCAACATTTTCGGACCGAAGGAATGACAAGGGGCTTCATGGAAGACACACATTTGTCAATTTGCCATGAGAGGGGTATGTGTGCAATTCCCACAAGTCGAGGAGGTTTTCTTATAATTTTCCCGATCGGTGTACAGAGAACGTTTGTGGAATACATCAAACACATTTATGACCCAAGTAGGTATAAGGGCTTTCGGCGAGTTGTCGACTTTACAAAGATCTGCACTAACGCGGGAGCCAGGGGCGTAGCCCCAATTACAAGAAGCTGCAGGGTATAACTGCAAATTACAGGACATTGTCGTTTCTCGTAAAGCCGGGGGGGTTATATTGTAATTCCTCCATCATAGGGATAGAAATACATAATTCGACTGCCTCGGGACGTAGAAACTTACAAACACGACTCGCTGAGGGGCATAATTACAAACATACCCCGTAGGGGTATAAATACGAGACCCGGGGACTTACCCCTCGCAGGTCAAGACAAACAAAACAATTCCTTGCGCTGGTGTGTTCTCCTTGTCGTGTGTAGTCCGTATGTCGTTCGTTGTCTCCACTTGGACCCTTGGAGGTCTATTTATAGAAGGCGGGAGGACCCAGGTTGACAGAACCGTGGAGAATTGCTCTGGTTCTGACAAGGTGGGGTGCAAAAACCCCTTTTTCTGTCAAGGTAGGGTGGCAAAAAGCTTTTTTGACCCCTCTCCCTGTTTTTTTTTTTTTTGTATTGGAACATTGGGGACCCGGAGGGGTCAAATGACCCCTCTGGGATGCCTCTGGGTACCAACGGCGTGAATTGACTCCGCGGGGGTCAGTTCGACCCCGTTGGGGTGCAGCGGAGTGGGCTGACCCCTGGGGTTGCTTGCACGCAGGCCAGAGGAGTCAAATGACCATGTGGCACCCCTTTTGACCCCTCTCCATGTCAAGCAGGCCAAAGGAGTCAAATGACCCCGTGGCACCCCTTTTGACCCCTCTCCGTGTCACGCAGGCCAGAGGAGTCAAATGACCCCTCTCCGTGTCACGCAGGCCAGAGGAGTCAAATGACCCCGTGGCACCTCTTTTGACCCCTCTCCGGGTGTTTTCTCCATTTTTCTGTCACCCTGGGTCAAGGAGAAATCCATATCACATAAAAAGGGAGGTGATATTTGTCTTATGATCACCATTGGCCAGGGAGCTGTCCGGGGGGGAGAGAAATGGGGTGACCACACCCTGGGGGCTTGTCCACCTCGGGAAGGTTCTTTGCTGGCTGGGCTACAGGTGTCTCACCCCACTGCTATCTGCTCCCTGCTTCACCCCGGACCGATATAGGTGGGTTCACCCCGGAGAGGTGGTCCTGCCCTGCTGCTGCGGGTGAGTTTTCACCCCTGGCAAGTGGGCTTGTCTACTCTGTTAGAGGCCACTCCAGGCAAGTATGTTGCTGCTGCTGCTGTCCATCCGGGGCTGCTGTCTGCTCACCCCGGGCTTGATGCTGCTGTCCCCGCTATAGGGTTTCACCCCGGGGAATGGTCCTCACTCGGCTGTTGCTATCCCTGCTGGGAGGGATGAGGCGCATAATTGTTGTGACATGGGGGAGGTCTAGTCACCCCTTTATGTAGTTGTGAGCTTAAGCTTAGGCAAAAATTATTGCCAACAAATGCCCCCCACGAAACGTTCGTGAGAGAGCAGCGGCTGCTCTTACGGCGCAAGAATAAAGGGCTGCTCTCACGGTGCATACAAAGGATGAGCAAGCTCTGGAGGCACGTCACCTTCTGCCTTGGACTTGGAGTGTGGACTTTTAAAAGTGACTCTGGTAGCCGCTTCCCGTCTCTGCGAGTAAAGACTTAATCTATATATATATTTACATTGTGCTGCAGAGATATGTCTTTATGCATAAAGTCCTGTTCATTTTTGTTTACTATATTCCGGGGTCACCCAACAGGTTTTAAATTAAGTTCGTTAAAATGAAGTCTTGGGCTTTAACACCATCACCCACGTTTGGGATACGGCTCCCCTGAAGTGTTTGTCATGGGTGGAACGGACAGTTTGGTCCTTCTAAAGATTTTTGTGTGCTGTATTGAAAGGTTTAGTTGGTAATACTCCTTTTGTAATTGATATGCCTACAGAAAACAAAAGGTTTGACATAACTCATCCTGACATAGGAGAGATTATTGAGGAGAGTTCCCCAAAGTCACTTGCACAATCACAGTCTGGACATCAATTTGAGAGGGTTAATATGCTTTCTGAAATTCTCAGCCACCTTACAAGTCTGAACCCTGCCTGTTCATCTCTTGTTTCGTCTATTGATAAGATCCTCAAGGGACTTGAGGATCCAACTCTTGTGCCAACTGAGTAGCTGCTACACACTCTTAGGCTGGCCCAAGGAAAGGTGAATCTTGCAACCGATCCGAGTCCAGACCTCCCGCGAATAGGAGCATCTCGTAAAAAGGTGGTCCATGTCCTCTTCCACTTCTCCACATAAGCAACACAAAGTGGTAATGTCCTGACAAAAAGGTGCAATCCTATCACAAGTGGGCAGTAGGCCGTGAAAAATCCTCCATATCAATAGGTTAACCTTCAAGGTGCTCTTGGGATGCCAAACCTAAGAAACAAAAATGGTGATGCACACCCCCATCTAAGATAATAGAATATGCCGATTTGACAGAGAAGCCTTCCTCCTTTTCCCATCTCCACACTCGCCTATCAGGACTACTATCCACCAACTTGAACTGAGTGAGCGAAGAAAGCAAGCTCCCCAAGTGCTCTATCTCCTCTTGCAAAATGTTCCTCCTGAAAGTAGGCGCCTAGGTACTTCCCTGATAGCTGGTTGTCATAAGAATGTGCCACTGAAGGTAAGGGTGTAGCAGCGATGGCAAAAAGCCTAAGGTAGGCCTCCTTAAGTGTAAAGTCCCCACACCACTTATCCTTCCATAACCGACTCCTCTACCCGTTACCCAGCCTAACACGAACATTGGATCTAACGAAGGCACTGCAAAGGATGATGCCTCTCCAAATCAAAAACACATTGGGTAAGGAGGGCGGTGTCAAATCCCACACTCTGGACCTACTATAGTATCTTTGTCTGATAGTCTGAAGCCATAGTTCATTATCTTCCACTCCAAACCTCCACAGCCACTTACAAAGGAGTGCTAAGTTGAAATCTATAATGATCTTGAAGCCTACTCCTCCCACTTCTTTCCTCCCACATACTCTGTCCCATGAAATGTCATGCCTACCCCTTCCACTATCTCTGATGTCGTGCCAAAAGAATCTAGCTTGGATGGAGTCCAACTTCTTGGCCACAACTTTGGGCATCCAAAAAATAGAATAGAAGTAGATAGGGAGGCTATCCAGCACCGATTTACATAGGTACGCTCTCCCCCCATAGGAGAGAAGCCTAGCCTTCCAACCGACAAAGCATGGACTCATACCACTAAACTATCACCTGCCAATCCCTACAAGGGAGGACCCAGAGGACAAAGGAAGATCAAGATAGGAGATAGGAAAATCTCCTATCTGACATCCCAAAATGAAAGCTGTTCTCCTAAGTGACCTCGCTCCCATGGTAACCCCAACTAGCACACTCTTGCTATAATTCACCTTCAGCCCGCTAACCACCTGCAATATCTCAAGCATCAGCCTGACATCAAAGAACTGCCTCTCCCCATGAGCTAAGAACATAATGATATCCTCGGCATACTTTAAGTGACTAATGCTCAAACCGTGCTGCTCGGCCTGGAAACCTCTAACCATACTTGTTCTCTCTACCCTCAACCATATCCTGCTCAAAATCTATGCAACTAGAACAAAGAGAAGCGGTGACAAAGGGTCTCCTTGGCGGAGCCCTCTGCCACTACGAAACGAGATACCAGGTTGCCCATTCACAAGAACTGCAAAAGAGGCATAAGAGATACAAGCCCAGATCCACCCAATCCATCTATAGCCAAGACCCATCTTGGCTAAAATCTGAAGGAGGCACTCACAATTAACTCTATCATAAGCCTTCTCGAAATCCAACTTCAAAACCAACCCCTCCTCCTATGTGTCTACATAGTATGCAGTCATTAGTGAGCCACTAAGAAGTTCTCTTGAATGTGTCTTCCCCGAATAAAAGTCCCTTGATGACCACCAATCACTCTGCTAATCAATGTGCCAGTCTTTTAGCCAGCACCTTGGTAATGATTTTGCATGTATTGCACAACAAATTAATAGATCTGAAACCCCAAAATCTTGGGCCCCTAGTTCTTAGTGATCATGATCAAGAGGGTTTTGTCAATACCCATCAAGTGGACCCAACCCCCATCGAACTCCCCCAATGCCTGAATGAGGTCCTGTTGGACAATATCCCAACATTTCTGAAAGAATACCATAAGAAAATCATCTGGTCCAAAAGCTTTGTCACCTGCAAGGGGAAAAATAACCTATCCGATCTCCTCCTTTGAGAATGGGCTAGAGAGAGCCTCACACTTCGCCAGGAAGAGCAGGGGAAGTAAATCATCAGTAATGCCAGGACAAATATACTACTCTTCTAGGAAAAGCTTGGAGTAAAATTTCATAGCACTCCTCCATATGTCCTCCCTCTGAAGAATCTGCTCACCAACCTTGATAGAAGCTATGTGGTTAATTCTCCTTCTCCTTAAAGGGATCCTCTGAAAAAGAAAAAATTGTGTTCCTATCCCTTTCTTTAATCCATTTCTCCCTCGACCTTTGCTTTCAGTAACTTTCCTCCCTAAAAAGGATATCCTCATATTCGGCCTTCAAGGAGTCCCTAGACACTCTATCAGAGTCATCCAATAAGCCTGATCCTCCAAACAATCAGAGCCCTCCAACTGATGAAGAATCCTATCCTTAGCCATCTTGCCAGGAAGGGCTTTGTCAGTGCTCCACCTTTTCAACACCTATGCCAAGTGCTTCAATTTGCCAACCAAAGAAGCCAGGGAAGAAATTGCATGCCTCTGCTCACTCCAAACCCTCTTGACAGTGTCCATGAAGCCTTTCTCCATGAACCAAAACCTCTCAAATCTGAAAGATTGGCTTCTCACTAAACTGTAGCTAGTCTTCAAAAGGATGGGATTGTGGTCCGACGTCAGTCTAACTAGACATGAGGCCTGCACATGAGAGAAGTGATCTTCCCAATCCACTGACACCAAAAACCTGTCAAGTCCGGAGCAAGTTGGTGAAGGCCTCAAACAAGTGAACTGAGCATTCACTAGTCCAATGTCAATGAGTGCTACCTCATGTATAAAGTTGCAAAAATCCTCTCTCTCCCTTGCGTGGGGGTTGGCCCCTATCCTCTCTGTAGCAGCCATCACTGCATTGAAGTCCCCCCCCCAAACACCAAAGGCATGTGGAGAAGCGATGATAGCTGAGCAGTTAATCCCAAAGTGCTCTCTTCCCCTATCTAGATTAGGGGCCGTAGACTCCCAATAAGTCCCAAGAAAAGTCGTCCTTCACACAACGAAAGGGCAAGGAGATAGCCCCCCTGCCAACATACCTGTCAGCCTCCACTTCCTCCACCTCAAAAGAGTTCCACAATATCATGATGCCTCCTGATCTCCTCTCAACCGGGGAAGCCACCCCGTTCGAGAGCGAATTGCTCCCAATCTCCCTCACAAACCCCTCCCCCTCGCCTTCACACTTAATCTCTTAGGTTGGCTTTGGTATAGAGTTAGGTTAAAGGTGGGTTAAGTCAACCCGATTAAAGTAGCCCGGAGTTAAACTCATTTTTAATTTGGTAGGATGGTAGTTAATCTGGGAGTAAGGATGTGAGCTAACATACTTTTAATCTAGTATGATTTGATAAATAGTAGGTTAACCCAATAATAATGAGAGAGATAAATAACATTAATTATGAGAGAGAGAGACATTTAATTGAGCATTTATTGAGGATAGGAGGTTAACCCACCTTAACCCACCTCTGGGTGTGAGTTTCAAAACTCAGGAATAACCATGGGTTAGTCCTTAACCTAAACCGATTAACACTAACTCTTTATCAAAGCACAAAAAAACTTATCCCGGAGTTAACTTAGAGCTAACCCTGGGATAAACCGATACCAAAGAGAGGCTTAGAGACACAAGATGTCAACCTTGCATCTCCTAATAAATTCCTTCACCACCCTCCTCTTCTCACCCCCCCTAATCCCCTAACATTCTAAGAGAGAATCCTCATAAGGATAAGGCCGCAACCCCCTCTCCCGACTCCTTCTCCCCCTCCTCACACTCCACATACTCCCTCACTGCTGCTTATGAGATTTCCCCAACTTCGCCTCCCTCGCCAAAGCTATATGCCACCTTTTCTAGACCCTGATGAACATCCCTCTAATGTCCTTCTCAACCCCGTCAAAGGAGACCCCATCTTATCCACAACTCTCTCATATTGGACCCTGTCATCTTCTCCACCACCCCCATCAGTTCCCTCACCTCCTCCTTACCCAGCCTACCACCCTCCTCCATTTGGTCTACTTTAGTGTCTACCTCCTCCACCCCGGGTGTCGCTAGGACCACTTTATCTTCACTTGCTGCCGTAAGCATTAATAGTGACGGCCCATTCAAGACAATCTCTGTAGCAGCTTTGGCCAGACTATCCCCATCAGCATATCCCGCCTCCAGCAAAAGCGGGTTCACCAACAAACCAGGGAGGAGATCAGCACATTGGGCCTTGTTACCGTGTACACTGAGAAGGCGCGAAGGTTTCTAAGGAGGGCATAAGCAAGACCTCAAAAGGGAGCTGTTGTCGCTCCTGGTACAGCGAAGGTCTACCTAAGGGTAAGCCCCGGTCAGACAACCTCGACAAGACCACAAGGGAGATCGGGCCGACTCTGCAAGACTCTGAGAAGAGAGGCCGGCCTCCGCCTGGCCCCCATAAGGCAGCTCTGACAGTACCACCTTCCCTTCAGCCGCTGTCGACACCGTCTGGTGAGAGAAGACTGGACGCTCACCGGTGGCCACCTCCCTAGAGTTACCGGTCCCCTCACTGTCGCAACCCTGCTGAAACACGAGCGCCGATGTCGAAACCCCAGTCACAGAACTCGGGTGGAGAAGATGGCGGCTGGCAGGTCTTCAAGACCCAGTAAGGGCAGGGTTGGCGGATCCAGGTAAGTTCCAAGCTATCGAACCCGAAGTCGGGGTAACAGGCCCCTGGCCCATAACCGACCAGACCCTCAAAACCCATTACACTGATCCGCACCTAACCTGCCAGCTCGATATGAACTTCTGGCCCAATCGCGCTCTTGCCCCATTTCAAATTTAAATCGGGGCCCATCGGTCCACCACGTACCCCCGCCAACCCACCTTCTTCCTCGTGACGCCTAGATGGACGCCCTAATTGCTCCAATCGTCGCCGCCTCCTTGGTTCTTCCTCCAGTTGGATCACTACCCTCACGGTGAACGTGTCCTACAACAAAGGGCACCACTTGAGTGGGGGGCGCATAATGGGCTAGAAACCCACATTAATGCCTCCATTGCACTCATGTCTCCAGCCAGAAGAATTCGCAAGTTGCCGACCTCTCCAAAACTTCCGATGATCCAACCCAAGCCCCCCTCCTCGCACAGGAATATTAGGAGGCAGGAGAACCTCACACTCAACCTAAGGGGGCAGAGATTGGAGTATTCCCCCTTCCTACAGGTCTATCTGCGCACGCGAAGGATCTTCCCTCCAGTCACCAGGACACCTTCCTTCACTACTACCTCTACTACCTATGACTAGGAAGCCTCTTTTGAGCAACAGATAGACCTCCCACTCATGCTCGCTTGACCCTCGCGCATCAAGCAAAGCCTTCACCCCTTCCCCATCCACCTTTTCTTCCATCAGAGAAACCAACAAACACCGACGAAGCCATTGCAACCGACCTTTGATCAGATTCTCTGGAAGGTTCCCCACGCCTAGACAACCTCCTGTCACCGAACCGAGAGGAGCTCTGCCGCAAATGACCTCCACAAAGGTAGCTTTGCGAAGAGAGCCCTATGAAGGCCCACCAACAACCGGAGCCTGCAAACCCGCACCCGCCCTGCAGAACCAGCGAACGTGGCCTCTCCTTCCGCACGTGTAGCAGACCCCATTAAATTGTTGTTTACACGCGAAAAATTTTTAAAAATCCAATTCGTTGGATGAATATACATATGTTTTAGCTAATTAGCATGTATATTGTAATTTTCACGTGCGTGTTTTATCAAACGATTTAGGGTTCGTGTACAAGGACCTTTCTCTACCGACCGGAGTCGGTGTTAATTTACATCGGAACAAATCCAAACACCTTTGATTAATTGCCTAAGATCTCTTTTTTGCCTTTATGGTACTGGCTTCATCGAAAGTTTAGCCCCAGGGAAGAATTCCCCTGCCCTAAAGTACGGACATCATTGCGATTTCCCCCCCTGGAGGGACCTATTTGCAATTTTCCCCTTTGGAGGGGTTCATATGTAATTTTCCCCTTTTGAAGGAGCTTATTTATAATTTTATCTTTTAGAGAGACTAATTTGTAATTTTCCCCTTTGGAGGGTCCTATTTGCAATGTTCCCCTTTTAGAGAGACTTATTCGTAATTTTCTCCTTTGGAGGGGTTTATATCAAGGTTTGCCGTCCCGCCCCGACCCGCATCGACCCGCACGACCCGACCCGACCCAGGCGGGCGCCGGGTCGCACGGGCCGGGGGTCGTGGACGGGACGCACTGGACCGCATGGTCCCGTGCGTCCCGCCGCGTACCGGAGCGGGTCGAGGCGGGCCCGGTGTGGTTCGTGCGGGACGGCGCGTACGTGCCGGGTCCCCCATTTAGTGGGCCGGGGTGCGGGCGGGTCTGGCATCCGTAGCAGCTTGAAGGCGGTGGCCGGCGGGTGTGGGCGGTGCAGAGCGGCGGCGGACGGCGGCGGACGGCACCGGGCGGCGGCGACGACCGGCGATCAGAGGTAGGTGCCCTAATTTTTTGTTTTAGGGTGAGGAGGGAGGTGGGGGAGGGTGAGGGGGGGGCGTCTGCACTGGCACCGCCGCCGGTGGGGGGGCGGGGAGGGAGGGGGGGCGTGGGCACCGTGAGAGGGGGAAGGGGGGCCGTCTGCCACCGCGGGGGTGGGGGACGGTGAGGGGGGGGGGGGCTCTGCATTGGCACCGCCGCCGGATCTGGCCGCGGGGAGGGAGGTGGGGGAGGGTGAGAGGGGGAGGGGGGCGTGGGCACCGTGAGAGGGGGAGGGGGGCGTCTGCGGGCGTCGCACTGGCACCGTGAGAGGGGGAGGGGGGGCGTCGCACTGGCACCGTGAGGGCACCGCCGCCGGTGGGGGGGCGGGGAGGGTGAGGAGGGGGGGGGGGGGGGGCGTCTGCACCGGGAGAGGGGGAGGGTGAGAGGGGGAGGGGGGGCGTCTGCACCGCCGCCGCCACCTCCGGTGGGGGGCGGGGAGGGTGAGGGGGGGAGGGTTGTTTAATTTTTTTGGTTTTTTTAATCTAAAAAATATAGGAAAATATTTTATTATATTATTTAATATTATTATTAATGTATTATTTAATTCATGTTATATAAATAATATAATTTTTGTTTAATTGATGTTGTATAAATATCATTTTGATGATGTAATATTTAATTCATTTTGTAGAATTAATATAAATAATATTTAATTCATATTGTAGAAATAAATTTATTTTTTGATGTGTTATTCAATTCATGCAGTAGAGGTCGTATACGCACAAGGTTCGCAGCAGTATGAATACTACGTACGCATGTACTGGGAGAACTATTCAGTTTCAATGCGCTATGAAGACTATTTGTCCTATCTGCGTACCACGTTTAATGTCAAATTGTTTGGAGATGGGCACTGGCCCAGTTTGGGTCCATACTCTTAATTAGTATGTATCATTTGGTTATATTTATAACTAACTAATAATTAATTGTAGATTTCTTCATATATAGAGTTCTGTACTTATCATTGAAATCACTAATGTAAACTTTTACATCATTTGCAGGTCATCATGGACGGACGGCGTCACCCTGCGTGGGAGCATGGATACTCTGTTGAGGGTGATGGACACGTGCATTGTAGATACTGCGAACATCGCGTCACCGGCATACACAGGTTTGCGGAGCACCTTGCGGGAGTGGGACGCGATGTTCGTGCATGCGACCGAGTTCCGGGAGATGTCCGACATTCCTTTCGGACACAGTTACAGGATAAATACGGTTCTCGTAGCACACCCAGGACATCTTCTTCTACGTCCCGGATACATCTACCACGAGCACAGGGCGGGGCAAGATTTCCTCCACGTCCAGAGTTCGAGCAGCACCAACACCAGTTGCACATGATAGAATTGAAGCTATAGATGTAGTGAGGACTTTTTTTACAGATTTTCATGTACCCTCCACCGCAGCACACGACCCATCATTTGTGCAGATGATTACATATTTTCAGTCCCACTCACATGTACCTCCACCCACTAGGATAGAGTTAGATTATACGGGTGATCAGTCTCATGTATCTGGTGATGAGTTTTGGGATTCAGGCTTCACTGATGACGAGAATTAGTGAGTTTTGGGATTCGGGCTTCACTGGTGATGAGGATTAGTGAGTTTTGGGATTCGGGCTACACAGATGAGGAGGATGAGTGAGTTTTGAGATTCGGGCTTCACAGATGACGAGGATTAGTGAATTTTTGTATTTTATACTTCATGAATGAATGTCATTATTATGTCACTGTTTACTTTTACATATTTAGTAATTGAAATAAATTTTTATGTATTATATATAATAGGATGTTTAATTAAGCGGTGTAATATGTAATTTTTATATAATTAATTATGTGTAATTTAGTATGGATCTATTATCATAAAAAAACTCTACATTCTAATATTTTTAAATATATATAACATTTAATCTTTCAAAATAAATTTATTAAAAATTTTAAAAAAAAATTAAAAAAACACGCGTCAAGAGCCCAATGGGGCGGACCGGGTCGCTGTGCGACCCGCCCGACCCGACCCGTCCCGCGCCGAGACCGGGTCGGCCGGGTCGGACGGGTCGGCAAACCCTGGTTTATATGCAATTTCCCCTTCTATAGGGACTTATTTGCAATTTTCCCCTTTGGAGGGGTTTATATGCAATTTACCCTTAAACTAGAACTTTTATGCAATTTACCCTTAAAATAGGATTTTTGTGCAATTTACCCTTGAAATATGATTTATATTTGAAGAATATGCCCTTTTCTGAAATTTCAAAATTTTACATAGATTTCCTGGACATTTATGCAATTTCGTGAACTTTGAGGGTAAAATTGCAAACATCAAATTTTCTGATTTATTCCCAGACTTTGGGGGTATCTGAAGAAACTTAGATCATTCTTTATAGAAATTTCTGAACCCTTGATTGTGTATAAATCTTAGGGGATATCTTTACAATTTCAGGAAACATGAGACTATAACTGCAAATTCTACAAGTGCTGGGGTCTTCTAGTAATTTGACATTAATCTCCTAGAACTTTGGTATTTCTGGGCTACCCATTTTTCCCATAGTTTCCCTTCATTGAAAATCAAGACATAAACTAAAATTCTCACATGGGGGTATTTTAGTAAAGTCCTCTTTTAAGTAAGGTGTACATGCAATAGGGCTTAAAATCTCAAAAGAAAATAACCCCAGGGCCGCCACTTGCTGCTGCTCGTACTACTGTCGCTGCTGCTCCAAGGGCTGCCGCTACTGCTTCTCCAATGTGCTGCTGCTTCCGCTTCAATCTCCTCCCCTCAGTCCTGTTGTTGCCTCCTATTTATAGGAGTGGGAGGGCACACCCAGAGGTCAAAAACTCCAGGTATTCCTCTACCTCTTCACCTCCCTCTTGTCTGTTCCGTTTTGTTTTTTCCTTTTTTTTTTTGATGCAACCATGTGAGAGAGAGGGAACAATAAAGGGGCGGAGGAGGCAACCCCCGAATCTGTAGACCCGGGGGACCTACTCTAGATTCTCCTTTTTTTTTCCGATGTCTGTTCCTTTTTTTTTCTGTTGAAGCCTCCGCACAGAGAGGGGAAGGGAGAGGCCGGTGGGGCCCTCCACCACATGCTGGACAACAAGGAGGTGGGCACCTCCGGGTTTGCAGACCCGGAGGTGCCACCTCCGGGTCATCTATCCCTTGCCTTCCTTTTTTTTTTTTGGTTCTGCTTCGCTTCTTCCTTTGCTTTTCTTTTTGTTTTTCTGTTCAAACAATACCCAGAGGTGGGACCTCCGGATGTGCAGAACCCGGGGGTGGCTCCCCCGGTCTGCAACACCCGGTGGTGGTACCTCCGAGTCTGCAACACCCGGAGGTACCACCTCTGGGTTTGCAAAACTCGGAGGTACTCCCGGGTTAGTTGCCGCGCCAAAAGGGGAGAGAAAAGAGAGAGGGGGGCGGTCCCCCACTTCTCTCAATCAAAAAACTATAAAAAGCCAGCTTCTTGTCTTTTTCCACCATTTTCTGAAGACTTCTGCTCCTCTTAGCAGAACAGGACACGGGTGGCCCTTTTCTCTTGTTTTTTTGTTGGCTTCTCGGACCCGTACTGCTGTCCTCGTTACGAGAGCATAGGGAATTAGGGATAGCCTTGTGGTATCTTAGAAGCGCCTCCCCGACACCGGGGACTGCCATTAACTTGACTTCTTACTGCGTAGGTGTGTAATTTTAACACGCCTGCCATGTGTTCGATGAAACTTCTGCGTGTACAAACATGTTAATTCTTATGTAAAACTTCGCCTAATGGGATGCCGGGGGCGCATGGACTTGAACCTCCTATAATGACTGCAATTTAAATCGCTTTACGCCATCATTTGATGGAGTCCGTTTCAAGTGTTCGATGAAATTCATGTGTGTACACACTACTTCTTGCATTAATCTTCGCCCAATGAGGTCCGGAGGGTGTTTGAACTCAAACCCACTATAACAACTGTGATTTGAATCGATTGAGGCCGCCATTTAGTGGAGCTAATTTCAACTGTTCGATGGAATGACTGTGTTAAATCATGCAGTCCTCTTATATAAAACTCCGCCCAGCGAGATGCCAAGGGCATTTAAACTTGATCCATATGCGACGGTCTAAGTTTAAACTTCTTCAAACTGTCATGTAAATTTAATTTATTTACTTTTTCTTGGTTCTGAATTTAATCAGAAAATTTCTTGCTGGACATTGTGGGGTCCAACAACTGCCCTCGCAAAGAAGGCTGGCGTCTACTTCCTCCTCCGCTGTTGGCCCCTGGAGAGACCTCCGGCTGCCACTTCGGAGCCCCCACACACAAAACCCCAGAGCTTCTCTCTCTAGAATGCGCTAGATTTCTTGGATAATAATCGTAACTTACAAAAGGAAAAGATGCACAAAACTATAAAGAGACTGAAACAATTGCTATACACCTACCAAGTACATTTGAGACGTGATGAACTACTACAAGCTTTGTCTTCTTTGAAAGAAGCCTCTTAAGCTGCTCAACATCAGGAATTTCTTCTTTTGTCAACCCAACAAATTTCAGAATGGCACCAGTTTTCTGAGCAACGAGTTGCCAAGGGACTATGGCACTATGATGCTCAGCAATGGTAAGCAGGATCTGCAAAAGAAGAAAAATGTATGCCAGTAACAGCTAAGAGAGCAAACATTACCCTTGGCAGAATCTTATAAAGAAAAAGCATCAAGCAATGTTGAAATTGAATAACTGTGAAACCTTTGTTAAGGATCTGCAGAAAGTTACTAACACTTCCTCATAATGGTGCAACTAGGGGTAAAACCTAATGTCTAGTAAACCTAGTCAATCATGATACTTATACCTTCATGTCACAAAGTGAGCAAGTAGACAAAAGTAATAGTTGATGAGAGTATATGGGGCCTGTCATTGCAAGTTGAATCTTACATCAGTTATTCATAAATGTGGGAGGGGCTGCCCTGTGTATGCCATTTGCATTGTAGGCTCCACAGACCAATCCCATTTTCTTAGTTATAAAAAATCCTTAATCTCGGATTTCTAAGTGTCAGCTGATCCAGAAACAGGCTTTATTCCACAATATTTGATCAAGCCAAGTTCAATTCCTCATAGTGGACTCTAGTTGTGCTTGGGCTTGAACTTGAGCTCAAGTCCTTTAGTCAATGCAAGCTTCAGCCTACCAAAGCTTGGGTCTTTGCCACCCCATTCTCCTAGGTAACATCATGGTTTGGATTAAAATCCTCAATCCAGTTTCCCATTTGTTTGCTTAATCAAACAGTGAGAGGGAAAATAAGTGTCTCATATATCTGATTGAATGATGTTCATACAAACATCATGAACAAAAATGCAAAATTCAGTAAGTCCTCTATGAGTTAACTTTGGATTCCTCCATTTTTCAGAAATAACTGAGATTATCTCCAGAGTTGCATCTATCTTATCTAAGATGTGACTCCAGTATTATCACGTTGACTTCTAATGGGAAGTGATGCAGTGTTTCCGCTTTTTCGGTCAATAAGTGAGCATATTCTTTACATAAACTGCAAACTGACTACAAATTTAGAAAGCATGTTCTCATCCTGGTGCAAATCAAGCTGACAACGCAATCCGGGTCCTATTATCAACCGAATCAAGATAAAAGCAGCAGAACTAGTAGTACGAACATACCTCATCACCTGATTTTATATTTGAGAGGCCCCATGAATAAGCAACCAAGTTGGTAGCTTCAGTTGCATTACGTGTAAACACAATTTCTCTGGGTTCTGATGCATTAATGAATGATGCAACTTTTGACCTGGCTAGCTCATATGCATCTGTTGCCTTGGCACTAAACCAAACAAAAGTGAATGGTAAGTGAGCTGAATTGAACTTGAAAAGTGTGGAAGGAGAGATGCCAGCACAAAAGAAAGTAACTACTTCTTTGATGGGTTAGGTTGACCATTAATGCCATATACCAGGTGGCCCCCCTATAATCAAAGTTGTAACTATGACTCACACATGGCAATTGGTTTCTTTAACTTTACCTCAGTCATGCTTAAAAGAAATGACAGTAATCAATTCCTATGCATCCACAGAGCTCTTAGAGTCATAAAAAATGTGGACCATGTTTTGTTATAGTAATATGATCCTTATTCTCTTAGCTCCGCTTTGTTTGAGAATTAACCCAAGATTAAGCCTCTTTTATTCCAAACTTAACTCAATTTAATTTGGCAAGCTCAAGATTATGTAATCCGATTAAACAGGGGTTATCATGATTTAACTCTGGTTAAGCTACCCCACCTCCGGAGGTGGGGTAACTTAATCCTCCACGTGAAATGCCACTTGTACCCCTGCTGTCACTCGCCTATCGCATGCGAAGCTCGAGGTCGACACCTCAACCGATGCCGTCTCTTCCATCATCGTCGCTGTCCCTCCCCCTCCGGTGCTGCCCCATCCTCCTCCCCTCTCGGCGGTTCTACCTCCCCCTCACCCACTGGCCCTTCCCCTCTGTCGCCGAGGCCCCCCCTCCTCCCCTCCCCTCCGGCGCTGCCCCATCCTCCTCCCCTCCCGGCAGTTCTCTCTTCCCCTCCCGACCACCCACCGGCCCTTCCCCTTCCCCTCCGTCGCCGATGCCCCTTCCAGACCTCGCCCTCTGGCGCTACCCGTCTCCTCCCCTGCCGGCGCTTCCCCTCCGTCCCCCTCCTGTGCTTCCCCTCCGCCCCCCTCCCGTGCTTCCCCCTCACTGGCAGTGCCCACGCCGATGCCACGTCCTCCTTGGCCGGCGCTGCCCCTCCCCCTCACCCACCTTCCCCTCCCCCTCACCCGCTGGCCGTTCCCCCTCCGTTGACGTCGCCGTCCCCCCCCTCCAGACCTCCCCCTCCGGCGTCGCTCCCCCCCTCACCCACCGACCCCTCCTTCTCCGTCGCCGTCATCGTCCCCGCCCCCTCCCCCTCTCCCGTCCAGACCTCCCCCTCCGGGGCCACCTCTCCCCCTCCCCTGCCAGTGGTGCCCCCCCCCTCTCTCTCTCTCTCGCGCACACACACGTATACGGTAGGGTTATTTTTGTCATTTACACAGAAGTCCCAACCTTAACTCACTTTTTTACCAAATCAGATTTCCTATTTACTAGATTAATCCACTCATTTAACTCACTCGTAAACAAATAAAATAAGAATAACTCTGAATTAATTTACCCCACTTAAAATAATCCAGATTAAAGTTAATCCCCTGCCAAAGCGCTTTAGGTGACATTCGATAGAGGGATAAATAGGGGATATCCCTATTTAAACCCTATTATGCATTTGGTACGCGCAATTTTGCCAGGGATATCCAGGGTTAATCGTTTTGGGTATATCCCCGAAAATGGGGTTAGGAATGAGAATATCTCATTCCACCGAAATGATGGAATGAGATATTCTCATCTCATTAACCCCGTTTTCGTCTCTCTCCTCACCTCCACTCTGTCAATCGTGCCCCTCTCCTTCTCCCTGTCCGGCAGAACCTTCTCGTTCCTCTCGCTGCACCCTCGCTCCTTCTCCGACGGTGGAACCCATTCCTCTCTTCCCTCTCCCACGGCCCTCGCTCCTTCCCTCTCCGGCGACAGAACCCTCGTTCCTGTCTTCCCTCTCCCACGAAACCCTCCACCCTCGCTCTTCGCGATCGTGCCCCCGCTCCTTCCCTCTCCGGCGACGGAACCCTCGTTTCTCTCTTCCCTCTCCCACGAAACCCTCCACCCTCGCTTCGGCGGCGGAACCCTCGTTCCTCTCTTCTCTCTCCCACGGAACCCTCCACCCGTCGCTCTTCGCGATCGTGCCCCCCTTCTTTCCCTCCTGGCTCGTGGGTACGAACAAACCGGCTATCTCTGTCCCTCGCCTGCTTGTTGAACGCAGTCGTCTGCTCGCTCATCTGCCGTCGCCTGCGCTCGTCTGCTGTCGCCTGTGCTCGTCTTCCCGGTAGATCGCGCCATCCATAAAAGCCCTTCCAAGCAGCTGCCATCGTCTCCTCGCCTACCGACGGAAGCGCTCATTCTGCAACGAACCCCAGCTCCCTTTAGTGCGTCATCCTCAAAGGCCTTCCATCATTGACCAAATCCTACCTCTGTCATCACCTCTCCGGCCAAGAAAAAGGTATACAATCTGTACCGAGGTAAGAGGATTTCTTCCTTATTTTTTCATTCCGATAATATCTTGACTCACCATATGTATTGCTCCTCCCCTATCATGTTTATAGCATTCGTTGGTATGCAGCAAATACATGATGTTTGTGGTGTTTATTGGCTGTTAACCTATCATCAAATGTGTTTGCTCTAAAATAAATATTCACTGACAATTTCATTTTTAGTGTGTGGTAAGAAATTATTTTTAAGAGTTTTAGTTTGAAAGTCAAAAACAACTTCAAAATTATATAAATAGCTCTAAAGGTTGTCTCCACTATCACACACACTGAACACACACACACACACCTGGCTTTCTCCACTGCATGCACAGACACACACACACACCCTTATTGGCTATTAACCATGGTATGCAGCAAATACAAATGATGTTTGTGATTTTTATTGGTTGTTAACCTGTCATCAAATGTGTTTGTTCTAAATTAAATATTCTCTCACACAATTTCATTTTCAGTCCCATCTAAGAAACTATTTTTTAGAGTGTTAGTTTGAAAGCCAAAAGCAACTTCAAAATTATATAAACAACTCTCAATGACATGACTAAAGTGCCGAAGGGTTCTAAATTTTTTTTGAAGTTGTCTCCACTGTCAGACACACTGAACACACACACCCTGCCTACCTACACACACACACACACACACACACACACACACACACACACACACACACACACACACACACACACACACACACACACACACACACACAAGTTTCAATCTGTCTTCACTAACCCCCCCCCCCCCCCACACACACACACACTCACACACATATAATCTGTCTCCCCTGACCACACAGACACAAAGGCTGAACACAAACAAACACAAAGGCTGTCTCTACTATCACACACATTGTACACACACACCCTGGCTATCTCCACTGCATGCACACACAAACACACACACTGAACGCACAATTAAAACTATGCCAAGCATGACCTTACAAGAAATAGAGAAAGATGTTTTGTTATTGGCTAATATAACCTTGGTATGCAGCAAATACCAATGATGTTTGTGATTTTTATTGGCTATTAACCTGTCATCAAATGTGTTTGTTCTAAATTAAATATTCTCTCACACAATTTCATTTTCAGTCCCATCTAAGAAATTATTTGACAATTATGTAGATTGCTCCTTCCCTCCCTTAGTGTGTTACTTGCACCTCCCCTCCCTCGGTGTGTTACCTGCTCCTCCCTCTCGGTGTGTTACCTGCTCCTTTCCCCTCAGGTAACCTAGTAGCATGTGACTGCAGTTGATTATTAACATGCATTTGTCAACCATATCTTTATAGTTGCTTATGTTGTTGATATCTAAATAGGGCAATGCATCTAAATAGTGTTGTTAATATGCCCTCAGCTTATGTGTGGATCAAAGGATGATAAAAGTAGGGTGGCCAATTGGAGCAACGAGGCAGACTTGTGTTTTGTCGATTTGCTTGCCGAGCACCGTGTCAGAAATGACGGTTTTGCCATTGAAATTTTTACAGAGGAGGCATGGAGAGATAATGTGAAAAAATTCAATGAAATGACAAAGTTAGGATATTCATTGGAAAATTTGATAAATCATTTTAAAAATTTAAGAAGAGGTACTATTTAATTGTGGTTATAAAGAACCGTTCTGGATGGGGTTGGGCTGACGAGAAAAAAATGTCAGTCCCAGGTGCAAAGGAAACTTGGGATGATCTCACTGTGGTAGGTAACTATTGATTTGCACGTTGAATTGTTGATTTTACATATTATTATATTAATAACATCCTGACATAAATATCATATCAACAAGGAGTATAGAGCAATTCAAGGAAAGCATTTCATAGTCTTTGACCAAATGGATTTGATTTGCGCCACTTCCTTGTCGAGAGGTGACTTGGCTGCCAGTAATGAAGGCACATCCTATCTTGACACACGTAGTAGTGATGGAGATGAGGAACAACGGGTTGGCCAAGATGAATCAGGGTTGGATTTTAATGTCAATACTATCTTCAATGACTCTGAAACAACTGAAAATATTCAGGAACCGTCACAAATGTCAACTCCTAATACAGAGGCAACCACGGATCCTCCCACTGCACCCACAAACATTCCCTCTTGTAATGTTAATAGGAAGAGGAGACGGGCTTGACAGGGTAACGACGATTCAATTGACAAGTTTGTAGCCCTAGGTCATGAGAGGTTAACATTGGCCCAAGAGATGCTCCAATTACAGAAGACACAAGCCACGCCGCCAATGAATGAGGCTATTGGCATACTTATCAAGTTGCCTAGACTTCCTGAGCAAGATTTGTATAGAGCTATTGATGTTGTTAGATCTGTCGAGGATCGTTCCATCTTCGTAGCCCTGCCAGAAGACTTGCGGCTTGGTTGGATATTAAGTCGCCTAGGCTACTACTAAAATACCTTCATATCCTTTTTTTCCAGTTCTTAATTAAATGTGCAATTTTGAATATTGTTATTTACTATTGACATTTTCTCATGTAATTAGATGTGAACATATTTTACATGCTTCATTTTCATTAATTGCCTTATCACATGCTCATGCGTAGTTTAATGTTGTTTTTTTAATCATATATAGGAATTTCAGCTTTTGCATTAGCTATGAATTCTCAACCCGTTGAGACTGGTCCTTCACTTGACTCCTTATGAAGTTTTTGAAAGAGGAAGAGGAATATTGGGAGGAAGTTGAACATGTTGTTGTCTTTCAAATGTTTCTTCCCACACACCTATACCTAGGACTCCAATGCACACAGATGTTGGTCGAGGTCATAAGTGGGTTAAAGAGTTAATGGCTAGTCATGTGGGCAGATCATACTCTAGTTTCCGTGTGCATCCTCGTCTTTTCTTAAGATTAAGAGATACAGTGATGGAAAGAGGTGTACTGAATGATACCAAGAATATGTCGGCCACTGAGCAATTAGCTATCTTCCTTCTAGAGTTGGCCATGGGATTGGTAATAGGTTACTCAGAGAATGGTTCCAACATTCAGGAGAGACGATAAGCCGACATTTCAACAATGTACTCATGGCAGTGTTATCTATACGTCACGACTATATTAAGATGCCCACTGCTGATGATCTCCCGCATCGAAAAATTCACCATGACCCAAAGTTCTACCCTTTCTTTAAGGTGATGTGCAATATATTCATTACATCTGCTTGCCTATGCCTTGGTTAATTTCCTTTCTCATATCCTTTCTTAATTGTTGTTCGTGAATTTTGTGCTCTGTGATTAGAATGCACTGGTGCAATTGATGGTACGCATATCTCTGCAAAAGTGCCGATAGTTGATCGCCCTCGTTATCGAAATTGAAAAGGTGAAACATCTCAGAATGTCATGGGGTGTGTCAATTTTGATCTATTATTTAGTCATGTCGTTATGGGCTGGGAAGGATCAGCTGCAGACATGAAGGTCTTGAGGTGGGCTATCGAGAAAGGTGGATTTACTATACCAGAAGGTAAATGTGTGTGAGTTGATATACTTACATTATTTAACGTGCTCAGCATTCCATACTTTCCTTGTCGTAGGAAATATTTCTTGGTCGATGCAGGGTATGCAAACACCCCCCATTTCTTGGCACCATATCGTGGCATAAGATATCATCTATCGGAGTACAGATCTTATAGGACTAGGCTTACACACAGAGACAAGAAAGACTTGTTTACCATAGGCATGCTCAACTACGCAATTGCGTTGAGCGTTCCTTGGGTGTCCTCAAGTCACGTTTCACAATTCTAGTGAAGCGTCGTAGTTATCCAATGAAGACACAAGCCAGGATTGCAATGGCATGTTGTGTACTCCATAACTTCATTAGAAAAGAGCAAGGACTTGATCAAATTTTCCAACAGGCCGAAGATGACGTCAATGTGGCCGGAGATGAGGTGGTAGATGAAGAAGACAATGTTAATAGGAGGGAAGTTACTAGAGGGGAGAGACTTCGAGACCGCTTGGCCACTCGACTATGCATCCACCATAACACACGAGGGTACTTACTAAGGCTCCTACTTTGGGTGAACAACCGCCTCATGTTATTGATTGCATCATTGAAGTTTGCATTTAACCTACATCTTCCACTTTGCAGGCATCATCAAATGGAAGCCGAAAATGATGGTTGACATTCTCCCAATGCAACTATGAAATGGATCATTTAAAATGTTTTGTACTTTGACAATTTACATGTTGTAAGAATGTCTAGATCATTTAAAATGTTTTGTACTCTGACAATTTACGTGTTGTAATAATGTCATAACACACTACTCTGGCACTTTAATTCTTTGTACTCTTTTAACGATGTCGGTTTAATATGTTCCTCTCATTTCCTTAACTATTTCATAGATATGGGGTGTTCTTGGCCTGACGAACATGGGATACACTTTAACTATATACTCGGTTGACATATTCAACACTCACATAATTTTTTGAAGCAGCCTGGCTCACATGACACTTACAAAGGGGCTTCAGACTGCTACACTGCACATAGCTTAGATGTTTATTTTTGTGTGCACACTTTAGACTTGGTCTTTTATCTGTTATCATAGATGTAGTGTGTTCATATTTGCTCGTTTATCTGTACATAACGTATTTGCTCTTTTATCTGTACTTAACATATTTGATTTTACAGGTTGACTAGTATTGTCCCTAACATGATAGGCAATGATGATGGGAAGGAGCATACATGTGATGAGGAGTACTATGGGGGCATCCATTTCATATCCCTGCTTGTACTTCACACATATAGTAGGTTTGGCGGCCTAAGGTCTACCCTTCTTATGATGGGATTTACTGCAGGTGATATGGAATGTGACTGCAGCATTTGTACTTCAAGGAATCTAAACGAATGAATGATGTCCATCTGAGCCTAATACCATCACCCATTACAAATCACTATATATTCAATGTGCATAATTATGTTTCAGGGTATCGTGAAAATGGATTCAAAACATATGGGTGATGGTAAATATGATCGTATTCAATGTGAATGTGGCAATGGGGAATGTCTTATCAAATTATCTCGTAGCAGTAGTAATCCACGATGTCCCTATTATTGCTGCCCACTTGGGGTATGTTATTCTTACTTAGCAACATATATGCATGTGTGTTTTTGTTATCTATGTGATTTTCTCTTATATATATGCTCACAGCTTGGAATGATAAGGCATGTCGATTCTTCATGTGGGTGGATGAATTATTAATATGTCCCTGTGGCAAAGGCCCGTGTAGAAGGCGTACCTCAAATACTAGTAAGAATAAAGGGAAAGTATTTTATGTATGCCAAGAATCTAAGGTATGTGTGTGACCAATATTTTCATTAGTGTTATTGTTTATGCCTTCCCTACCAACTGTACATTATCTTATTTAATCTTTTATGTATGTGCAGGCTGACAAGTCCACATCGGGTTGTGGGTTCTTCAAGTGGGTGGAAGAAATGTCAACGGTATATATCCTTTCTCATATCTTTTGTTAAATTGCGGTGAATGTGAATGTGTTGTGAATGCATGAGTTCCTTTTATTTTAAAACAGCCGAGTGTGTGCTATGATATCGCATGAATTTCTTTTATTTTAAAATAGCTGAGTGTGTGTTGTGATGCCGCATGAGTTTTTTTTAAAAAAAAATAGCCGAGTGTGTGCTGTGATGCCTAATGAGTTTCTTTTATTTTAAAATAGTCGAGTGTGTGTTTTGATGTCGCATGAGTTTCTTTTATTTTAAAACAGCCGAGTGTGTGCTGTGATGCCGTATGAGTTTATTTTATTTTATCACAGCCGAGTGTGTGTTGTGAATGCACGAGCTACTTTCTTTTAATTTAAAACAGTCGAGTGTGTGCTGTGAATGCACGAGCTTCATTTCTTTTAATACTGTCGAGTGTGTGCACTTCCAGGTTATATATTTGCCCATGAAATAGTTTACATGCATCCAGGTTATATGTTTGGGATCCAATGTTGTTTTCTTATAACCTGTTACCTGCTCATTTTCATATACTTGCGCACTCTGGGAAATATGGCATAACAAAATTTTAGCTAAGTTTGAAAGGATGAAAATGGAGACAGAATGTCAAAGGCAGAGATGTGTGTGTGTGGTTGTCATGGTTCAGAATTGAGTGTGTGTGTGTCA
Organism: Amorphophallus konjac; assembly: GCA_022559845.1. Classification (NCBI taxonomy): domain Eukaryota; kingdom Viridiplantae; phylum Streptophyta; class Magnoliopsida; order Alismatales; family Araceae; genus Amorphophallus; species Amorphophallus konjac. The sequence continues at coordinate 189,476,912 of CM040117.1, forward strand.
TGGTTCAGAATTGAATGTGTGTGTGTGGGGGGGGGGGGGTAGTGAAGACATATTGTGCGCGTGGAGACAGAATGTCAAAGGCAGAGACGTGTGTGTGTGTGTGGTTGTCATGGTTCAGAATTGAGTGTGTGTGTGTGTGTGTCATGGTTCAGAATTGACTCTGTGTGTGTGTGTGGGGGGGGGGGGGGGGGGGGGGGGGGGGGGGGGGGGGGGGGGGGGGGGGGGGGGTTAGTGAAGAGATATTGTGGGGGGGGGGGGGGGTTAGTGAAGAGATATTGTGCATGTGCGTGCGTGCGTGCGTGCGTGTGTGTGTGTGTGTGTTCAGCCGTTGTGCGTGTGTGTGTGTGCATGCAGTGGAGACAGCCAGGGCGTGTGTGTGTGACAGTGGAGACAGCCTTTGTGTTTGTGTGTGTGCGTGTGTTCAGCCTTTGTGTGTGTGTCCAGGGGAGACAGATTATATGTATGCATGCAGTGGAGACAGCCTTTGTGTATGTGTGTGTGGGGGGGGGGGGGGTTTAGTGAAGACAGTCAACCTTTGTGCGTGTGTGTGCGTGTGTGTGTGTGTGTGTGTGCATGCAGTGCAGACAGCCAGGGTGTGTGTGTGTTCAGTGTGTGTGACAGTGGAGACAGCCTTTGTGTTTGTGCGTGTGTGCGTGTGTTCAGCCTTTGTGTGTGTGTCCAGGGGAAACAAATTATATGTGTGCATGCAGTGGAGACAGCCTTTGTGTATGTGCGTGTGTGTGGGTTTAGTGAAGACAGTCAGCCTTTGTGTGTGTGTGTGTGTGTGTGTGTGTGTGCGCGCGCGCGCGTGCGCGCATGCAGTCATGCAGTGTAGACGGCTAGGGTGAGTGTGTGTGTGTGTGTGACAGTGGAGACAGCCTTTGTGTTTGTGCGTGTGTGCGTGTGTTCAGCCTTTGTGTGTGTGTCCAGGGGAAACAAATTATAAGTGTGCATGCAGTAGAGACAGCCTTTGTGTATGTGCGTGTGTGTGGGTTTAGTGAAGACAGTCAGCCTTTGTGTGTGTGTGTGTGTGTGTGTGCATGCAGTGTAGACGGCCAGGGTGTGTGTGTTTGTGTGTGTGTGTGTGTGTGTGACAGTGGAGACAGCCTTTGTGTTTGTGTGTGTGTGCGTGTGTTCAGCCTTTGTGTGTGTGTTCAGTGTGTGTGACAGTGGAGACAACCTTTGTCTTTGTGTGTGTGTGACAGTGGAGACAGCTCCTTCCCATTATTCAGTGCTCCCATTGTTCAATGTTGGTATTAAACTCCTTCCCAATGTCAAACTCTCGTTGGTCTTATCAGGTATACACGAGGCAATGATGATTGAGTGGATGGCCTAACGACAACCCCCAACTAATATGATGTGAAGAGGCATGATCTCGCGCTGGTCCTGAGTCGTGAGATCCTAGGAGAATCTTTTATCACAATCACCACGTCTGTATGAACTGCAAGGCAGGAAACGGATCAGGGGTGCCAAGGGGAGGAGTTCCTAGAGAAAACCCTTCGATGCTTAAGTCAGCAAATATGGTGGAGCACAGGTGGGAAGGGAGATGGCAGGAGGAGAGGAGGGCGTGAGATGACTCTCCACCAAGAAGTGTGGTGGTTCTCACTCAGGATTGTTTTTTCTTTCCTCTTCGGAGGGTCTCCTTGGGAATTTATATAGCGGTCCGTTTAACGTAAGAGTCCAGGGAGCTGAGGGGATTTCGGGGAGGTTACGTCCCTGTAGTGGGCTCTTTATAGCATGAGGACTCTTGCTCTCCCTTATCCCTTGGAGTTCCCTGCTCCCGCCGGATGTGTAACGGATGCTTGGATAACCTTCCGACAGTCGGTCCGAGCCTGGGTGCTCGCTCGAGGTATTACCCTGAGCGGTAAGTATGTAGCTCGGGTAGGCCGTGTTGGGTCCCCGTAGGGGATCTCCCGACTGATCTGTCGCTCGGACTTCCGGACTCGAGGGTCGCCTGGGAAGTGTTGCTCCGTATGAGTTTTGGGCTTCAAGTAAGTGGGCCCAATCAGGGGGCTATCACTTAGAGGAGCGAGGTCTGGTATGATCGAATTGCACCTGGTTGGGCCGTGCTATCGGGCGGTAGATTTTCCCCCTCTCCACTTGTCCCCCTCCTACTCCCGAGCCAAAGTTGGGCTCGGACGAGTAGTACTTGTTGGGATGGCGTTGGTGACTCGATTGGGGAATTTTCTCCGACAGGGGCCATTTAATGTGGCTATCCTGGGAATACGCTCGTGATGATGACTCTGTCGAGTTGACGCGAGGGGGCCCCCTTTGGAGTTCGGAACGACGCGCCGCTTCCCGCCAGACCTCTGGGGGTATAAAACATTGTGCGTGCTTGCGTTCCACGTCTCCTTTGTTTAGGGTTTTGCTTCTCCCTCGCGTTTGTTTTCTGAAGAGGCTCATGCGCCGTGAGGGCGACTAGGACAAATAGCGACTTGCGGAGGCCTTTGCAGAGCTTGCGGAGATTACGGTGGCGGCGATTCGCCAACTCCCACCTTCTCCAGAACCGTCTGATTCGGCGCTCTTTTCCTCTTCTTCCTGTTCCCCTCATTCTTCCATGGCGGATCAGCGTCCCGTATCCGAGGTACAGGAAGCCACATGGGACGCAGGGAGTTTGGTGCCGCAACTTGAACACCCCATGCACAGCGAGTTGGGCGAGGCTGAAGTGCAGAAGATGGAAAAGCGTTATGGGCTGCCGTGGAAGTATTTTTTCTCTCCAGCGTAGCCCCACGAATCTAGCTTGTCCTATCGTCCGGGCCTCTTCTGTACCTTCCTCTTAGCTTGGAAATGTGGGTTTCGTCTCTCTCTCCACCCCTTTGTCGTGCGGTTGCTTCAGTTTTACCGACTGGCTCTTGTCTAGTTGGTTTCCAACTCGTATACTTTTATTTTTTCCTTCATCTTCCTCTGCCGCTCGTGTGGGCTTCCCACTTCATTGGAGCTTTTCAATTCTTTCTTCGAGTTGAAGGAGCAGACCCACGCGGGTAAGGGCTTCTTCTATCTTCAGGCGAGGAGGGGAAGGAGCTCCGTGTCCCTTTCTGCCAAAGATTCTTCTCACAAAGGGTGGAAGACCCAATATTGTTGGGTGGGTTCGTCCGTAGATGACGCCCCCTGGGATTTCCCGACGGCAGTCAATTTCCATCCGTCTATTCCTCCGAAGCAGGCGGCGGTTGCTTCGGAGCTGGAGGAGGAGATCAGGATTCTCCAGGAGAATCACCAGTCGACCGCCGAGTTGATGACTGCGGCCAATATCGAAGATTACCCTTCCTGCGCGGTGTTGTTTGAAGGTAAGAACCCTAAGGCTCTGCATCTCTGCCTCCGGGTCGGGTAGGTAAGCCTCTTTTTGACGATTTGGCTTCTGTTGCTCAGACTCTAGGTGGACGAATGACGAGGGGGAACAGCCGTCGGAGCAGGAGATCGTCGATCTGGAGGAGACGCCTGCTCCAGGCGAACCCCAAACTTCCGGGGGCCCTTCCTGCGCCCAAGACCGGGGCAAGCAGGTTGCTCGGGGAGATGCCCCCGAGCATCGCGAGGCCAAGCGCAAAGATCCAGGAGAGCGGTTGCTCCTGTCTTCAATGAAAGCTCTGGCCGCTGAGAAGAAGCGGTTAAAGAAGGCGGGGGTCTCTCGTCTGGTCGAGGAGCAGGCTCGCCTGATCAAGGGGCGTGTCCGCCCGGTCGAGGAAGTCTGCCATCAGGATCTTCCGTCCGTCGAGCCAGAGACGGTTGCCGCTGGTGGAAAAGCCGTTACCGAACCTGCCGGACCGCAGGCTGAGGCAATGGCCTCCGAATTCCCAGCCGAAGTTGGTGGGGCACAAGACGAGGCGACATCCCAGCCCGCGCCGAGCGTTGTCGTCCCGGAGGTGGGGACGCTCGGGCGAGATGCTCCGGTCCCGGCCCTTCCAGAGAGGATTCCTCCTCCCTCGGTTGGTGCACCCACCGTTCGGGCTTCTCTATATCAATGGTGTCGATCCTTGGTGCCTTCGCTGAATCGGGAAGAGATCAGACGCCCCCCCCCCCCCCCCCCCCCCCCTCTTTACTCTTCGAGAAGGTTATGGAGGGTGGCTTGATCATGGCCCAGCTGGGGGCCGAGATAAATGATTTCTTTGCTCGGCTGAACAGTGAAAAGAGGTCCCTCTCTCGGGTTCGCCCTGAGGCCGACCGGAGGGTCGGTCAGTTGACTTCTGAGCTTGAAGTCTCTCGGCGGGAGGCAACTTCGTTTCGGGCTCAGTTTCAATCGAGCCGAGAGGAGGCTCGGACTTTGGCCGAGCACCTGGCCCAGGCTCGCTGTATGGCCGACCTGAAGGGCAAACTCTTGGAAGAGGAACGTCAGTCTCAGGTCGAGCGCTACGAGCAGTGGAGGGCCGAGCGGGAGGAGCTTAGCACCCGAGTCCAGGAGGCCGAGCGAACGCAGGGGGAAGCCGAGGTCGCTCGGTCCGAGGCTGAGGCGAAGTTGTCCGAGACCGAGATGAAGTTGTCCGAGTCCAAGCGGAGGATAGCCGAGCTTGAGGAGGAAGTGGAGCGAGTTGGGGCGGAGTCGGTCGAACGATATAGAAGCTCGGAGGGTTACCGTGCAGTCCTCGAGAAGGCCGCCTTCTCGTACTACGAGCCAGGCTACCGTCGGGAACTGAGGAAGGGATTCGCCCAAGGTTACTATCGAGCGGTCGTTGAGACCCAGCAGCAGGTGACCACGAGCTTGTCTTTCCTTCCGGGCAACGCTACGACTCGGACGCGGATACTACCGACTCTCCCTCTTCGACGTCGAGCGACGGTGGGAGCAGGTCGGCCTCTGCCTTAACAGATGGATCGCCAACTCCGGTCACCTCTAGAGGGCACGCGGTCAAGGCAGTTCCCACACAAGTAAGGTCAGTGTCTGGACCGGCCGTCACCGAGGGTACCGGGGGCAGATCCCCTAGCGGAGAGGATCCTGCGCCCGTCGAGCCTCAGGAAAGGCCGCGGGCCTCTCGGAGTCCTCCTATCTCCATAGACTAGAAGGAGAACGAGTTCGATGTGCCAGCTCTTTTCTCTTCTCTGATAAGAGAAATATCACGTGATCTAGAAGGGGAGGGGATGAATAGATCACTGTTCTCAACCGATTAAAAAATATTGAAGAATGATTCACTTAAAACAAGCAATCTCGGAGTTGAACCCACAAAAAACGCAGTGCGGACAATAGCTCGAGTGGATAGAAGGCACACCACAAAAACACCACAGACAATCACACGAGTACTCAGAGGTTTTTAAGGTGGTTCGGTCAGACCTCCAGTCTGCCTACGTCCACCCCTCACTTCAAATCGAAGTGAGGCTTCCACTAGCACCTGCTAGCATAGCAGACTCAGTCTGCGACAACGGCTGATTCACAGCTTCACCAGGGGAACACCCTCCCCTCTTCCTCCACACCCGGAGGGAACCCTAAGGACGCCAAGTCCCTAGAAACTAGGAAACAAGTTCCTCTTCCTCCAACCGGAGGGAACACTAGTGATCTGCAATCACTAGAACCAGAGACCAAGGTCTCTCTTCCTCTGAAGCCTAGAGGGAACACCTCTTCTACGAGAGGAAACAATACTGCAACCTCTATTGCAAGTGAACCAGAGAGAACACGTCTCTCTCTTCCCTTGAACACCAGGAGGTAACACAGATAACTTTCAATCAAGAAAGAAAAGACAAAAAAAACGAAAACAATAAAGATGGAAGCGAAATTTCAGAAACTGGAAACAATGTAGCTCAAACTGAGCAGCAGACTTCGGATTTGATCCGTAAGTCAATACCCATCTTCTGATCACTCTTCTGCTCTCTCTTCTCTCTCTTAACTGGATCACTCTAGTTTCTCAGGGAGGCTCCTTCTCGTCTGCTCTCACTCAAATTTCTTTCCTGTAATCTTGGAGCTCTCTCCTCTTCGTAGATGGTGAGGCAATGCTTTTATAAGCGATCAGGAGGGTTCATGCAAGGCGTGTGCTTCCGCGCTTGATCCAGAACCTTCTTGCCACGTGCCCTTATAGCATTGGTTCCTTGAGTATTGGATCACGTGCAACCCAGACGCCGGGGAATATTCTTCCTCGGACCACCTTCTTCCTTTTGTTTTTCTTCTTCTCCTGCAAAGAAATAAAAATCATTAAAACTCAGGGCCACAAAAACTAAAGCTGCATGAGGTATGTAATAGCAATACGAGATGCACTATACTGAGAACGACACGAGATACACAAGATGACTACAGCACGAAATAAAGAAAGAATGACACGAGATACACAAGATGACTACAGCACGAAATAAAGAAAGAATGACACGAGGTCAGATGACTTCAGCAACACGAAGACATTAAAAACAACACTAGGACACAAAACACAAAAGTAACAAGAAGACTCAAACGCAAAAAAATAACACGAAGACACAAGCACAGAAGATAACACGAAGACACAAACACACAAGATAACACGAGGTATCAAACAGCAACGGGAACGGCACAAAGTGAAACGACACTTTTCACTAACATGACTTGAAGACATAGGAAAACGACTCGTAAACGAGGACGACACGGACTGAAAACAACCTGAAGACGAAAACAGAAACCGACACGAAATGTGGTCACAAAGCAAAAAGGACACGGGGTCTAGGAAAAACAACACGAGGACAGAAGACATAACCGGCTACAACGACACGTGACAAAACCGTGAAAGCAGTGAAACGACTCGAGTAACTACAGTAAATGACACGAAAACACAATAGCAAAAATAAAAAGGATGACTCGAGATGAGCAACTAAATACTTGAAGCAACGACACGAGGTGCTGGAGTATTCAGCATGCTATGGAACAAATACCGACACGAAGACAATCAGAACGAATCGAGCTGCTTCAGTAAACAGCACGAAGACAATCAACAACATAGTTGGAACAACACGACATACAGCAGGACAACACGAAGTGTAGTAAACACAAACAACACGAAGTATGAAAGGAACAGTACGGACATACAAGGTACTACCTCATAGCAGTTTTCCTGTTAATCATGGAGATTTCAAATGCATAACATTACGCAAGAAATCTGATTAAAATGACAATATTTAACATAGTGATGCTCATCATCAAAGCACTAGGGAAGCCACAAAAATCCAACATTCTCTTCTCTTTTTGTTGTCCGCCTTTGGCGTGATTTGACCACCGTATCTGCAGTTGTTAAAAAGGTGGGGATTTTCCCTGCGGATATCTCGCGTGCGGCGACTATTGTAGTACTGGCGCCTTTCCGACTTTCCATGCTTTGAATGACTTGCCACTTCGCGTGTCCTTATGGAAGGGCTATTGAGGGAAACGGAGTAACTGCTCCTGGGGAATGGTTCCTGCCTTTCGCGTTCTTTCGAGGGGATAGTTAATTAAGGAGAGGGTTCCCCTTTCGGCCTATAAAAGGTCCCAAAGGGCGTCTCCATCTCCCCTCAACGCTTAAGGCTTTTCTCGCAGTTCTTCCTCTTTCTCCCTTCTCGCGAAGCGTCTGTCTCTGTGCTGGGGAATTAGCAGCGAAACATGGAGGGTGATCCGGAGGATGATAATCCTGGCGGCGGCCAACGGCGTTCATGCAGCTCCGGCGCAGGAGAAGGAAAGAGGACGTGGGGGACAGCGTAGGAGGAGGAAGGAGGCCTTGTGACGGGCACCTTTCCAACTTCTGGACCGCTGCCAGGCGGTGCGCGGGAAGGAAGGAGGCCTGGCCACAGGCTCTCTCCTGCCCTCTGGGCTGCCCCCCATACGATGACACAGCGTCATCGGTCCTCCTTTCCCGTCGCCCCTCTCACCTCTTCGAGGGGGCGTTCGGTTTTTACCCCCTCTTTCTCCCTCTTTTGCTCTTCAACCAACTTCTCTCCTCTTCTGACTCTTCGGAGGATGTCTTTATCCTTGCTCGCACCACTTAGAGGTGCCTGCTTTCTGTTCGACCTTCCTTCCAAAGAGTTGGCAGAGGAGGCCTTCTCTTGTTTCCCTTCCTCTTCTTCCTCTGATACCTTTTCTTTGAACTTCCCGAGCAAACAAGGTTAGCTATCCCGTTATCCGAGCTAGTTTCTACACGAGACAGAGTCAGTGGCTCGGCTTAGGGGTGCTAGCCGTGTCCGCGCCGAGTAATCAGCTCATGTCATAGTATCAGTGGGTGTAATATCTTCATTTTTTAATATACTATGTATTGGCTGCGGCCTATCTGATGTATGAAGAAATATTAATGAAATGGAAATTATTGTCTTTTTTCGCTTACATGCTTGAGAAAAGCTCAAAAGTAGAACTTTCGTAATGTTGTCGAGTTCCATGTCCGAGGGATAGGCGCTCCTTCCATAGTAGACAGTCGGTACACCCATTTCCCGAGCGTCTCGACCACTCGGTAGGGGCCTTCCCAATTAGGGGCCAGCTTCCCCATCACCTCCAGTGGTCGAGAGGCTTCGGCTTTTCTCAGGACGAAGTCTCCTGGATGGAAGTGTCTATCTCGGACTTTGGTGTTGTAATATCGAGTGATGCGACGTTGATACTTCGTGGCTCGGATGCTTGCGATCTCTCTTATCTCGTTTGCCATGTCGAGGTTTTCTAGCAGTTTCTGCTCATTTGCCTCGGGCGAGAAGTTGATGACTCGGAGAGATGGGCTGCCGACTTCCAAAGGGATCACGGCGTCCGTGCCGTACACCAACTGGAAAGGAGTCTCACCGGTGGCGGTTCTTGGAGTAGTTCGGTGCGACCATAGTACGCTTGGCAATTCCTCGAGCCAATTACCCTTGGCCTTTCGGAGCCTGGTCTTAATGCCTTTTAATATAGTTTTGTTGCCATTTTCGACCAGTCCGTTAGCCTGGGGGTGGGCTACCGAAGTGAAGTGGTTGCGAATGTGTAGGTCGGCGCATCTGCTCCTGAAGTCATAAGAGTCAAATTGCCGACCATTATCGCTCACAATCACTCGGGAGATACCGAAACGACAAATGATCGATTTCCAAACAAAGCTCCATACGACCGACTCGGTAATCCTGGCAGTGGCTTCGGCTTCGATCCACTTGGTGAAATAATCGATGGCTATGACGACGAACTTCTTCTGGGCCTAGGCCGTTGGGAATGGCCCCAAGATGTCGATCCCCCACTAAGCGAAATGGTACGGCTCGATAAGGGTGACAAGCTCTGATGCAGGCTGATGGACCAGATGATCGAAACATTGGCATCGGTCGCACCTTTGAACGTATGTCGAGCAGTCGCGTTGGAGAGTGGGCCACCAGTAGCCTTGTCGCAACAAGATCCTGGCGAGCGATCTTCCACCTTGATGCGCGCCGCAGACACCTTCGTGAACCTCTTGAATTGCTTGGCTGGCCTCATCGATACCGAGGCATTTGAGGAGGGGACCGGAAAAAGACCTTCGGTACAAGGCTTCGTCTAGGACGACGAAGCGCCGAGCTTGATACTTCAGTCTCCGTGCCTCTTGAGGGTCGGGGGGCTCCTGAGAATCTCGGAGCCAGGATATATATGGGGTCCGCCAGTCGCTTGATGATGCCTGATCAACGGTCATGAGTTCCGCTTCTATGCTCGGTCGTTCCAGCTCTTCGAGAAAGACCGATCGAGTGCCTTCTGTGCTAGCAGAGAAAGCCAGCAGAGAGAGGGCGCCTGCCCGGGAGTTCTCCTCCCGAGTTATCCGGATAACTTGATAACTCTCAAATAGTGGGGCTATTCCTCTTACCAGTTGAAGGTATTTGATCATCGGTGCTTCCCGAGCTTCGTAGTCACCGTTGACCTGGCTGGCGACCAATTGGGAGTCAGTGTGGATCCTGACTCGTGCGACCCCCAGTCGTCGTGCCATCCTGGCTCCCGAGATGAGAGCCTCATACTCGGATACGTTATTAGATGCCGGGAAGTTGAACTTCAAGGCGTATTGCAATTCTGCTCCTTCCGGGGATCGGAGAAGAACGCCGGCGCCGCTGCCGGCTGAGTTGGAGGATCCGTCAGTGAAAAGATCCCAGGTGAGCCCGGGCGTCAGCGGATGGACTCCCTCAGTCGGGACAGTACTCTCTGCGATGAAATCCACGAGTGCTTGTCCTTTGATGGCCGAGCGGGGGTGATAGGAGATATCGTAGGCCCCAAGCATTATAGCCCACTTGACGAGGCGGCCCGAAGCTTCGGGGTGAGCAAGGATCCTCTTCAAGGACTCACTGGTCAATAAGACGATGGAGTGCCCTTGGAAGTAGGGCCGGAAGCGCTTGGCCGAGGTTACCAACGCTAGCACGAGTTTCTCGGTTGCGGGGTACCGTCGTTCGGCCTCATTGAGTACCTTGCTGGTGTAGTAAACCGGTCTCTGCACTCCTACGTCATCTCGAACTGGGACCGAGCTCACCATGAAGGGGGTCGACGAAAGATAAAGGGATAGTGCTTCGCCCGGGATTGGCTTAGATAACACCGGGGGCGAAGCCAAAAACTCCTTTAGCTCTGCAAAAGCCTTCTGACATTCCTTGTCCCAGGCGAACGTAGCGGATGCCAGTCTGGGCCCTCTCAATAGTTTGAAGAAAGGCAGGCATCGTTCGGCCGCTCGGGACAGGAAACGGTTGAGCACAGCAATCCGTCCAATCAGGCGCTGGACGTCCTTGATGCAAGTGGGCGGCTGCATGTTCAGGATGGCCTGAACTTTGTCGGGGTTGGCCTCGATTCCGCGCTGAGTGACTAAGAAACCCAGGAACTTTCCGGATCGAACCCCAAAGGCACATTTAGCTGGGTTGAGCTTCATGCTGTACCTTAGGAGGGTATCGAAGGTTTCCGCTGGGTCGGTGAAGTGGTCATCGGCCTTGGGTGTCTTGACGAGCATGTCGTCGATGTAGGCTTCGACGTTCCGACCAATTTGTCCTTCGAAAATGTGGTTGATCAGCCTCTGATATGTTGCTCCGGCGTTCTTCAGCCCGAAAGGCATTCGGGTGCAGCAGTATACGCCGAAGTCAGTGATGAAGGCAATTTTCTCGATGTCTTCAGGATCAATCCGGATCTGATGGTAGCCGGAGTAGGCATCCAGGAAGATGAGTAATTCGTTACCGGAGGTCGAGTCGACTAGCTGGTCGATGCTCGACAGTGGGTAACAGTCTTTCGGAGTGGCTTTGTTGAGATCGGTGAAGTCCACGCACATTCGTCATTTGCCCGAAGCTTTTGGTACCAGGATGACATTAGCGAGCCATGTCGGGTAAAGGACAGGGCGAAATAGGCCGATTCTCTTACCCTTTATAATCTGCTCTTTGATGATCGCCTGCTTCTCTGGGGCGTGCTTTCTTCTGCGTTGTTGGACGGGTTTCACCAATGGGTCAAGGTTGAGCTTGTGCATCACCATCTCCCCGGGGATTTCGAGAAGATGCTCATCAGACCATGCGAAGACTTGAATATACTCTGAAAGAAAATCTCTGTATTGCTTTTGTACATCAGATGGTAAATCAGCTCCAATTTTTACTCCTAGGGTCGGGTCGTCTTTGAGGAAGACCGTCAACAATTCGCCACCAGACTCGGATGTTGTTGGTTCATCCTCGACTCCCTCGCCCTTTTTCTTTTTTCCCTCTGGCCTTACGGCTTCGACCGAGATTATGTAGCACCTTCGAGCTATTGCATGGTTACCTCGGACTTCCCCGGCACCGCATTTGGTGGGAAACTTCATTTTTTGGCGATAGGTGGAGGGCACTGCCTTTGTCCGACTGAGGATACCTCGGCCGAAGATGGCATTATAGGCCGACATCCCTTTGATCACAATGAAGTCAACCATAACAGTAACGGTCTTGGGAGGGGTGCCGATGGTGACCGACAGGCTTAGGGCTCTCTCGGGATAAGTTGCCTGGCCATCGAACCCACAAAGGGGGGTTCGAATTGGGCGGAGCTTAGATGGGTTTTCACACATCTTGAGGAAGCATTCGTACGAAAGTACGTCAGGGGCACTACCATTGTCAACTAATATCATGTCTACGTTACAATGGTTTATAGTAGCCGATACTACAAGGGCGTCGTCGTGCGGGGTAGATAACCCTTCCAAGTCTTGGTCGGAGAATACCAGGGCCTGCTGCTCGCTCGCCGGTGAGGCTTTGGGGGGCTCGGAGGCCTTGCTCGCCCGCTCAGCGTGACGCTTCCTTCCTCGGCTACTGTCTCCTCCTGATGCTGTGCCGCCAGAGATAACATTGATATGGACCCCGCGGGGTTGATTGTCAATCTCTTCTGAAATGCCCCAGTCCTCCTTCTGGCACTCGGACACGTATCGAGATAAGTCTCCCTGGCGGACGAGATGTTCGATCTCGTCCTTGAGCTGGTGACAATCTCCGGTATGGTGCCCGTGGTCGTTGTGGAACTGGCAATGTTTGCGGCGGTTGCGGCGCTTGGCCTTCATCGGCTCGAGTTGGCGGAGAATGCCCGAGCCCTTGATGTCTTCGTAAATCTCATAGACAGGGGCGGATAGAGGATTGTACCGCTCGTATTTCCGAGGAGGTTCCCTTCGGTCTCCGTCTTGATTCCGCTGTTTTCCTTGACCCGAGCCTTGCTCGGATGGTCGCTTCTTGTCCCCCTCCCGACCCGAGCCCGTTGGGCCACGCCGCCACGGCAAGCGCTGAGGGCTTCCTCGCACTCTATGTGGCGCATGGCCAAGGTCACCAGATCGGCAAGGGAGGTGGGGGGATGGAGGACCAGTTCTCGCCAGAGGTTCTCATCGCGGGTGCCACCGGTCAGCGCGGTGATGGCTGAGGCGACATCCAGGCGGGGATACGCCGGACTTTCGATTTGAATCGGTTAATATAAGCCCGGAGCTTCTCCCCCTGTGCCTGTTTTAGCGCCAACAACCCTGCTACTGACCTTGGAGGGCCGCTGCCGGCGAAGCTCTCCTTGAATATCCGCCCGAACTGTCAGAAGTCGCAGATGCTGTCGGGGGCGAGTGCTCGGAACTAGGCTTGAGCGCCCTGGACCAAGGTGGTCACGAACGCTCGGCACTTGACAGCGTCATAGACCCCATGCAAAGTCATCAGGGCGTCGAAGCTGTCATAGTGGTCGGCCGGGTCTCCCTGGCCGTCATAGGACTTGAAGGTCGGCAGCGGGATTCTAGGGGGAATCTCAGCCTTCAAGATATGGTCGGAGAACGGGGATTGCCCCTCGTCCTCCTTGGCGGAGGTCTTCTGCAAGGCGCGGAGAGCGCGTTCTTGCTCCGCAAAACGTCGCTCGAATTCTCGCAGCTGGAGGGACAACTCCGGTTGCCGCTGAACCGAAGGGCTGTGGTGGCCCTCCTGCTGGCTGCCACGCCGTCCTTCGGGGGCATCGGTCTCCGGGAACGGCTGACGCATCCTGATTCTTTCTCTCCTCGGGGTGGAGGAGGCTTCCTGTTCTGGAGGAGGGGCGTGCGAGGGTCCTCCTGACCTGTTACGTATAAGTCGTCGTCCCCGGAGGGTGAAGCGGCCTCCGACGGTTTGCTGAGAAGCTTCTCCACGGGGGGGGGCTTTCCCGGGGGAGTCGTGACTTCTCTTCCCTAGCCGCTTGGGTCCTCATCAATTCTACGAGGATATCCAGTTTTGCGTTGAGGGTTTGAAGAGTGTCAGGACTCCCATTGGGGGGTTGCGCCCCCGTGACCGATGGAGGCAGCTCGCCGGCTTGGTCGTTGTCGTCGGAGGGGAGGTTCTGCGTGGGGGGAGGGGGCGCAGGTTCGTCTTCCCCCACCGCCACAGCCTTTCCCTTGTCGCCGGTGATCCTCCTACCGGAACTTCTTCGCACCATGATGGCTCTTTGCTCATTTCTCACAGACGAGGCCAGATGAAGAGGCGTGATCTCGCGCTGGTCCTGAGTCGTGAGATCTTGGGAGAATCTTTTATCACGATCACCGCGTCGGTATGAACTGCAAGGCAGGAAACGGATCAGGGGTGCCCAGGGGAGGAGTCCGTGGAGAAAACTCTCTGATGCTTAAGTCAGCAAATATGGTGGAGCACAGGTGGGAAGGGAGATGGCAGGAGGAGAGGAGGGCGCGAGATGACTCTCCACCAAGAAGTGTGGTGGTTCTCACTCAGGATTATTTTTTCTTACCTCTTCGGAGGGTCTCCTTGGGAATTTATATAGCAGTCCATTTAACGTAAGAGTCCAGAGAGTTGAGGGGATTTTAGGGAGGTTACGTCCCTGTAGTGGGCTCTTTATAGCATGAGGACTCTTGCTCTCCCTTATCCCTTGGAGTTCCCTGCTCCCGTCGGATGTGTAACGGATGCTTGGATAAGCTTCCGACAGTCGGTCCGAGCCTGGGCGCTCGCTCGAGGTATTACCCTGAGCGGTAAGTATGTAGCTCGGGTAGGCCGTGTTGGGCCCCCGCAGGGGATCTCCCGACCGATCTGTCGCTCGGACTTCCGGACTCGAGGGTCGCCTGGGAAGTGCTGCTCCGAGTGAGTTTTGGGCTTCAAGTAAGCAGGCCCAATCAGGGGGCTGTCACTTAGAGGAGCGGGACCTGGTATGGTCGAATTGGACCTGGTTGGGCAGCGCTCTCGGACGGTAAATTTTCCCCCTCTCCATGATGGAACATGATCCATGTGATTACATTATGTCATGTTGTTCTGAGCCTCATCTCCTTACTCTTATCAAGTCCATATATTTTGCACTTGATGTTTTAATTTGTGATTATATCATACATATTTTTCAGGAAAAGACTTCGAACCAGCGGACAGTAGAAATGTCTACCATATCTACAACATGAGGACAAATTGAAGAACATGCACTCGTGGAAGATTTAATAAGAACAATCGAGATGGATAAATTTTCAGCCGATCGAACTGTGAAGCTATGTGAAACTTTGTTGGCAAAATTTGATCAATTGAAATTATGTAATAAAAAGTGATATGATTTTTTTTAAGGACTATCATTTGTGAGGCCATGTACACATGAAACTCTTTTTTGTAAAACTTTATCTTTTTGTAAAATGCTCCCATTGTTATCATTTATCCCGCCTTAATTTCTGCTTGCTAAATATTAGTGTGGATTGCATGTGTACGTACATTATTTGGGGCACCCGTACTCGTTATTTAGATTACATGTGAATTATTCATCTTTTATGCGCACGTAAAACAGTATATAAAGCATAACGTTTTAACCAAAGTAAATAATCCAAATATGATAGTAGTTACAACATCTGTCACATTTTGAGTGAACAAAATTACAAGAAACTAATAAAATGAGTAATCAAAATTTAAATGATTTTGGGCCGATTTAAGATAGAGCTTCAAATCCCATTTCAGCAAGGGGAGAGGGGGAGATGAAGGGGTAAACAAAATTTAAACATGACACAAATAGTGCTTACATATCTCACTGAACTCAAAAATGTTAGTTCATTATTGAGTCCTTCTCAAAAACAAATAAAAAAGGGGGGATGAAAGAAAGAAAATAAAAAAAGAAAGGGAAAGAATGAACAGGGAAAAAAGGCAAGAAAGATTATAATAGATTTATTGTATTGATGTACGTTGATGATAAATTATAAATAATCCTAAGGGATTTTTATAAAGTAGTCCCTAAAAACTTAGTGAATTATCGATTAGTCCCTCCAATCTGACTATTATTTTAATAGTCCCTATAATCTTAGTTGTTACACATTTGAGTCCCAGCCGTTCATTCAGTTAACTAAACTATAGTTACCTTATACTAAAGGAAAGGAAAATACCAACTTACCCCGGGTTAAGTGTGAGTGTGAGAGAGAGAGAGATAGAGAGAGGGAGCACTACCGTGGCGGTCGTCCGACGGTGACAGACAGAGGGAGGGGGAGGGAGAGAGAGAGAGGGGGGGTGGCAGACAGAAAGAGGGAGAGAGAGAAGCAGTGACAGAGAGAGGGAGGGGGAGGGAGAGAGAGAGGGTAGGAACGAGGTGAGGATAGTGTACAGGGAGGGGGGCGCCCCCTCTGACGGTGACAGAGAGGGAGAGGGAGGGAGGGAGGGAGACAATGGAGAGATAGAGAGGGAGGGGAGAGAGAGAGAGAGAAGACGGTGAGGGAGGGGCAGGGTCGGTGACAGAGAGAGGGAGAGGGAGGGAGAGAGGCGGTGGAGAGAAAGAGAGGGAGGAGGAGGGAGGGGGGAGAGAGGGAGAGACTGTGGAGAGAGAATTTGTCAAGCCCCTGGAGAGTTATGCATGCTCCCCTGAGACATCTAATGCTCTCCGGAGGCCGTGGATGCTCCCCAGATACTGCATGTGGTTCCCCAAAGGATTGACATCAAATTGCCTTGAACCCTGGACTGCATGCTCCCCTTTCACCAGGGATGCTCTCTTGAGGCCGTGGATGCTCCCCTGAGACTGCATGTGCTCCCCTAAAGGGTTGACATATGTTTTGCACTGAACCCTGGTCATGCATACTCTCCTAAGACATCAAATGCTCTCCTGAGGCCGTGGATGATCCCCGGAGACTGCATGTGCTCCCCCACATCGTTGACATCAAATTGCCTTGAACCCGGACTGCATGCTCCCCTGTCACCAAGGATGCTCTCCTGAGCCCGTGGATGCTCCCCTGAGACTGCATGTGCTACCCTAAAGGGTTGACATATGCCAATCCTTGGTCATGCAAGCTCCCCTGATACCAAGGATGCTCTCCTGAGGCCGTGGATGCTCCCCTGAGACTCCATGTGCTCCCCAGGAGATGAATATGTTTTCCTAGGTGCTCCCCATTTTGTACTGTATTTCTATTCATATGACCCCATACATGTAAGTATGATGTGCAGCCTTTCATGGAGAAGCGCCGACAATATTGTGGTCAAGGGGCACTGACACAAGTGGAGCACCGGCGTATTGTCAGGTTTCTGCAGGAGAAGGCGACTGATGAGGGAGAGTGCATGGGGCGGCGAGTGTATCTGGTTCCGATTGCACGATCTCCTCTTCAACAATATGGTCGAAGATGATGTTATTGATTGTGCAACAACGCTCCTACTAAGAACCGTCGCTGCAGAGCCTCAAAAATTCCATAAGTGTTTGGTTCCTCCCCCCTCCTAGTCCAGCTTCCTCCCCCCTCCCCCTCCCCCTTCGGCCTCCTCTGATTCACCTCCCCCTCCCCCTCTGGCCTCCTCCTCCCCCTCCGGCCTCCTCTGATCCCCCTCCCCCTCCGGCCTCCTCTGATCCCCCTCCGACCCCCCTCCGGTTCACCTCTCCCTCCCCCTCCGGTCCCCTCCGCCGCCTCCGATACCCCTCCACCTCCGACCCCCCCTCCGCCGCCTCCGACCTAGAGAGAGAGAGAGTCCACGGTCAACAAGGTTATTTTAGTATTTTTTCATATATTTGATGGAATATCCTACGGAACATTCTTTCTTTGGGATGGAAACAAACCACGGAGATCTATTTGTAAAATATTAATAATTATAGGGACTATTAAAATAATAGTCAAATTAAAGGGACTAATCGGTAATTCACTAAGTTTGTAGGGACTAATATGTAAAAATCTCATAATTAAAACATATAACACAATATTAATTAATTATATTGATTTTATCTAACAATAATAAATAGTTATTGAAGTGTACTATTATTATTAAGTATCTTTTTGAAGGAAAAAATTTTAATATCATTACTACTAATTAAATTCAATGTATAAAAAATTAGATTGATCAAAAGTCTCATTATTACTAACAAAGAATTTGAACTAAAAAAATTAATTAGAAGCTTTATTATCACTAATCCTAATTAAAGTAGTTTGATTTATGTTACTGATGATATGGTATTCATATTAAATTAAACATTATTATTAATCATCATTACATTACATAAACATGTTAAAGTTAAGTTATACTATTAAATTACTCATAATTATGAAAAAATAGTTATTATCATTATTATCATTCTTACTAAATATTTTTAAAAGGAAAATTTTCTTCAATAATATCTTTATTTGTATTATCGTAGATTATTAATAAAATAAATTTTATAATAATTTTATTACTAATAATCAAATTTATCTATTAAAATCTATTTTAGGATCTTTATTAGTCGTAATCATGATTGTAAAGTCTAATTAAGTAATTTCACTAAAAAAATTATTTTAAATCTTCTTATCCCATCCAAACAAAGAATAACATCATGTGCCTTAACCCGAGATAAGAAGGACAATATGATCATTTTTCAGCACCTATTCTCATTTGTATCCCCAATTTTTACTAAACGAAGAATAGGAATATTTTCATACTTATCCTTTCGGATACCAAACGTACACGAGAATAAGAATAAGAATAAGAATAAATTAACCCAGCATGACTTATACCTATTCTTCACTTAAGTTATCCCGATACCAAACGTCATCTTAAGTCACTCACTTAGGTTACTTAGATCTCCAACATCCATGGGATGATCCAAATACATCATCAAATAGAGATCAACCAACCAATAACAAGTGATTGGTTCAGATGTTATGTGTACAAGCAGTATTACCCTTTTCATACTCTAACATTCACACTGTAGTTTGTACTCCACAACTTTATATTGCAAGTGTTTACTATTTGAAGAAAAATTCAGAAATGTTTTATCCAGATTGTTCGGCACATTTTCTTTTACATTCAGAACATAGAACATGTCCCACACAAACAAACTTAGAGCATGACAAGGAAAGATAATGTTAACAAATTTCCACACCTCAAGTAATGGATGCCTCGGTGTACATTTCAATTGTAGGACTCATAGTAGTCATTTAAAGCCTTCAATACGGCAAGAGGTTTCTGAGAAGTTGCTGCATTGTCCAAGTAGACCAGTTTGAAACCATTAACCTCCTAAATGATTCGCGCAACAAAGACACAATTTTCAACAGCTATAGTTCTCCATAGATTGCATTAATTGTAAGAAGACGAGATAGCAACATAGAGACACCAAGTGCAGCATCACATAGTGAACAGAGATAAAATAGACAGGCATGAACCATGAACTCATCGAACTGGAGGCGATGCGAAACAGTGCACTAACAAATTCTGCTTCCAACCAGCCAAGCATGTCACAAAAATCTGGACTGCAAAGTAGTCTACCATTGGGTGATTGATTGCAATCTACCAACTAACTGAAAGTCAACATCAGACTATAGGAATTAAAAGACAATAAATTTTACTCTCGCTTCCATCACTAATAATGTAGTAGTGCTGGGTATAAGGATTATAATCCTCCAACGGGAGGCCAAAAGTTAGATAAGGGAGCACCGTGAGGGAACAACAAAAAGATTCTGCCGAATCGCCTCTGATCCGGCGGGAAAGAATGAATTAAAACCAATAAACTTCATTAATCAAAGAAGAAGATAACCAACTGGATCAATCGGCAACATGATACCTACTATTCGACCTCCTTGGAACTTGGAAGACGACAAGGGGAAAAGAAACAAATCCATGGGGAAAGAAAAAAGTAATTGTACCTGGTGAAGAATGGGAAAGTCGGATCTGGTGATATCCCCCAGAGAACGTGGCCCTAGTTGCTCCTGCGTAGGAGAAGAAGAAGAACACGAACACGAATCCACGGACGAAGAAGCTGCGAGGGAAGAGAAGGCGCGCTGCCCCAACCTCCCCCCGCTCCAACCGTGGCTAGGGTTGGACGCCCCGCGGCGGTGGAGCCTCAGGAGGACGCCGTGAGCGACGGGGGGAGACAGGGGGGAGACCAGCTTGGACAGCGAGTGATGGGTGGGCGTCGAGGGGAAACTGCAGAGGAAGGCCATCCCCGGAGGGGAAGGAAGGGGGAATGGGAGCTCGAGACGGAGGAGCGGCACGATGGGACGGCGGAGGTCGCGGGGGGGAGCTCCTGCTGCGCACGGCCGAGGTCGCGGGGGGGAGCTCCTGCTGCGCACGGCCGAGGTGGAGCGTATGGGTTGGAACGGGCCGGTACGGTTGCAGTGGGTCGGTGTTATTTCGGACCCGATTTGGGGATTGGAGTGCGACGAGGAGGTGTCCATGTTCAATGTTCACTCCACAATTTTATGACGACTCACGCAAGAATAAAAGCCGAGTTTGGTTTTGCTCGAGGATAAGAATTTAAGAAAGATATAATGTTTGATCTCGAATAGTTGATAAAAATTTTCAAACGATATTCTATTGATATGTTTTAGATACTTCTTATGACATATTATGGTCATGTTTTTACTTCTTAGATAAGTTTTGAGAATAATAGATATAAATTATTTTGAGTTAATTTATCTTTGTCATTATTCTCGTATATATTTGATATATAAGGAGATAAATATGGTGATATTTTTATTATTCATTTGATAAAAAAATAATGACACTAATAAGAACGAGAATAAGTATTGAAAAAAGTCTATTTTATCTTTCTTATTGATTATAATTAACATTAATATTTATCTTTAATAATCATAATTAACACTAATATTGTTAATTCTATTTATTATTTTTATCTTTGATGATCATAATTAACATTAATATTATTAATTTATCATGATTAATTCTTCAGAATTGATGATTAACACTAATACATTTATTAATTAGCACAAATAAAGATTAATTTACATGATTAATTGTCGCTAATAAGATTAATTAGTATAATTAAATAGCACTACTGAGATTAAACAATAGTATTATAATTTATTATTTAATGATAATTAAATAATATATTTATTAATTAGCACGTATACCATTAATTGACACTATTAACATTAATTAGCACTAATATGATTAATTAGTAATATTAATTAGCACTAATAAGATTACTTAGTAATATCAATTAGCACTAATAAGATTACTTAGCGCTAATAAGATTATGCAGCACGATTATAATTAATTATTTAATGATAATAAAACAATACATTTATTAATTAGCACTAAAAATATTTATTAGTCCTAATAATTAGCGCTAAAGAATTAATTAGCATAATTAACTTCTATTAACACTAATAAGATTAATTAATATTATTAATTGACGCTAATAAGGTCAATTAACATGATTAATAAAACTAATAAGATTAACTATAAGATTAAGTAGCATTGTTATAACTAATTATTTAATGATAATTAAATAATACATTTTATTAATCAACAATGATGAGATTAATTATTATGATTAATAAACACAATTAATATTAATTAAAATTAATAAGATTGATGAGAGAGAAAAATAAGAATGAGGAGGTGGGAATAAGTCATTCCACCTAAAGGAGTAAAAAGACTTATCCTATTCGTAATCCTCTTTATGGAGATAATCTCATTCTGCTTAACCTCTATTATCTTCGTCCAAATTAGCCTTATGAAACAAAGAATGGAGTTTTGATGGGGATATCCCCATCTTATTCTCAAACCAAACATACCCAAAGGGGGCGTTTGGTATCGGGATAATTTAAGTGAAGAATAGGTATAAGTCATTCCGAGTTAATTTATTCTTATTCTTATTCTCGTATGCGTTTGATATGCGAAGGGATAAATATAAGAATATTCATATTCTTCGTTTGATAAAAATTGGGGATACAAATGAGAATAGGTGTTTAAAAATGACTATATTGTCCTTGTTATCCCGGGTTAAGGCTGACGATGTTATTCTTTGTTTAGATGGGATAAGAAGATTTAAAATAATTTATTTAATAAAATTACTTAACTAATTAGATTTTACAATCATGATTATGACTAATAAAGATCAAAACTATATATTTTAATATGAAAAATATATTATTAGTAATAAATTTATTATAAAAGTTATTTTATTAATACTGTAAGATAATATAAATAAATATATTAATGACAAAAAACCTTTTAAAACTATTTAGTAAGAATGATAATAACGATAATAATTATATTTTCATAAATATGTGAGTAAGTAAATAGTACAACTTAACTTTAACATGTTTATGTAATGTAACGTAACGATTATTATTTGTTAATAAATTAAATAATAAATAACATATCATTAAAAACATAAATCAAATGATTTTTATTAAAATTAGTGATAAACGCACTTCTTAATAATTTTTTTACTTCAAATTATTTGTTAATAATAATGGGGTTTTTTGATCGATCTAATTTTTTACACACTTCTTAGTCTCACTCTCCCCTGTTAAAATTAGACTTAAATTTTGATTACTTATTTTATTAATTTTTAACATTTTTGGTCACTCAAAATAACTACGGTCATATTCATAGTATTTACTTTGATTAAAAATTAAACTTTATATATATTTTACACATGCGCATAAAAGATGAATAATTCACGTGTAATCTAAATAACGAGTACGGGTGGCCCAAATAATATACGCACACGTACAATCCACCTGACCAGTTAGCAAACATAAATTAATGCGAAATAAATTATAACAATTGAGAGCATGCTACAAAAAGATAAAATTTTACAAAAAAAAGTTTCATTTGTACATGGCCTCACAAATGATAGTCCAAAAAAAGAAAATCATATCACTTGTTATTACATAATTTCAATTGATCAAATTTTGCCAACAAAGTTTCACATAACTTCACAGTTCGATCGGCTGTAAATTTCTCCATCTCGATTGTTCTTCTTAAATCTTGCACAAATGCATGCTCTTCAATCTGCCTCCTGTTGTAGATATGCTAGACATTTCTACTGTCTGTTCATTCGAAATCTGTTCCTGAAAAAAGTGAATGATATAGCTTCAAAGTAAAGAATTAAGTGCAAAATATATGAACTTCATAAGAGTAAGGGAGATGAGGCTCAGAACATCATGACATAACGTAATCACATGGATCATATTCTATCAAATTAGTTGGGGGTTGCCGTTAAGCCATCCACCCATTCATCATTGTCTCGTTTATACCTGGTAAGACCGAGAGTTTGATATTAGGAAAGAGTTTAATACCAACAGGGAAGATTGGGAGCACTTGAATAATGGGAAGGAGCTATCTCCACTGTCACACACACACACACACTGTGGGAAGGAGCTAACTCAGTGAAACTGTTGAATCTAGAGCTTGGTTAAGAAAGTGAATGTGGGTGTAATGTTGATTGGGTCAGTCTATGCAGAAAAATATTTGCCAACAGGTCAAATGGATTGCTTCAGGTTTGTTCATCCTATAAAACGGACTTTCATTGATTGGCAGACAGCATCAATTTTCAACATTCAAGAAAGTAAAAACATGAGGAATTTAGGCGAAGGCAACCCGGATGTAGGGAAAAATGAAATACTGGATATTCTGGAATACTTATTATAGAATAAACTCATTTCATTGATACATGTTGAAAGTGAAACTACTCTGTAGTTGATAAAGACATAGAAAAAATGATAGTGGAGTGTGCATGCATAAAAATGCAAAAAATAAAACCGAATCATCTACTAAAAGCAATGATGGATATGGCAACTGAGTGACCGAGAGAATTGTAAGCAGAGATCCTTGACCAGAAAGGTTCACCGATTGTGTCCCCATGAATCAGACTCCACTTGAAGGTCAAGGTTTTACATTTGCAGTCGCAGAGTATCAGTCAAACTCTAGAGAGGTTGCATGCATTCATCCATCCATTCTTAACTGTGAAATATATAACATTATGAGACCCCGGAAGGACTTGACTTTTTTGATATTTATTTCATCTAGAAGAATCTTGCTATACTGTACATATGACTATAATTTGGTAGTCCATTCTTAGAGCTTTTCAGAGGACAGAAAAAAAAATGCCCCCTCACTAGTGACTGGGGAGCAGAATTCTGCATTTTGCTTGCATATGGTCCATTTCAAGGGAAAATTCTGCATTTTACTTTCAAGTGGTGATGCTGTCTGGCAAACATACAGCTCAGTTGTTATTGTTTGGCAGTAAGGAGGAACCTGTGAAATATTGATGCGGGACGAGACCACGGACACGACAAGCTCGTGACTGCCCCTTACCGAGGGAAGAGTCGGATGTGCGCGGTTGAGAAACCGGTAATGAGCTAGGGTGATCGGCTCTCTTTTGTGCCCGGATCGGGTCACGGGACGGTCTCGCACTCTCTCGCAGCAGCGGTAATGAATAAATAAAGCGAGCTAGATATCCTTACACATGCTCTCTAGCAGCGGCATAAACAAATATATATGAAGTAAGCAAAATGCCAAGAAGGGAGCGAACACGATACCTCCACGCGCTCGGCGTGGGGACGACGGACCCGGCCGAAACTCGTACTCCCGGGCCAATTAATACACCATATTACAACAAATGAATTACTGCCCACTCCACGCAGAGAGGTAAAGGGCTACACAAACGGGCCCGGGAGGACCGAATTCGGGTTGACGGGCGGCTTCTCGCGTCTCTTCGGCAGCACCCGAACTAGTGACGGTGGGGCCCACGTGTTGTCCGGAGGGGCCGTGTGGGACCCGGTGGCACCGCTGTAGTGGGGACACTTAGGGAAGCATTCCCCGGGCTGGCGGCACGCTGGTTCACCGGCCGGAGGCGGGGCGGCTCCGATCGGCACCGGTCGGAATAACCGGCCACGGACCTGCCGGTTCGGTTTTCCGGCGCGCGCTCCGGCGAGAACGGACGCTGTGATCAGCCCCGACGTTGGAATGCGACGAAACTGGCGCCGTTGGAAAGATGCTTCGAAGGGCTTCAACCCAAGGTGATTGCAGAAAAATAATCAAGCATATACTTCTGATTGGCGAATTTTGAAGCTTACTATTGTACAGTTCCTGAAATCTCAGGTCAGCAGAGAACTTTCCTATGGATTGCCTTTGACCGCGAGGTTGACGTCCGAATCTCGGGTTGTGTTCTTCCGAAACGTTGTGGGAAATCAAGGTACCAAACCAGGACTATTTTTGGATCTGGATTTGGAGGTGGTGTTGATTTGTTCTGATTTTGGAAGTGGAGGGTGGTCGGATCTGGGATCTGACTGACAACACTGTAGCTTAGGAAGAACACGAATTTCTAAAAATAGATAGAAAGATGATAAAAAATTAAGAAAAATTGTGGATATAGGGGATGATGGACAGAACTCCCAGTAAAATTGGGAGGTTTGGACATATCAAAAAGATGGCTGGAGGTGGGAAACACAGGGCTGCCGTCACTGTAGATAGAGACAAAACAGAACTAGGAATGAAAGATGCACGAAAATGGGAAAATACTAAACGATGGAATTTATGCGTGAAAATTTAGAAGGAGCTTGGGGTACAAGGGAAGAACACACCATAAAAATTGCAGATCACGAAGAGGTCGTGGATGATAGCAAGAATTTTGGGAAGAGACCTCTATCCAGCAGGACAGAACACCGTGAACGGTTTCGCGGCGGCTCGAAGGCGGCACGAACGGCGGCGGGGGCGGCACCGGTGATGATCAGAAGTTGAGAGGGGATGATAGAAGATAGAAACACTCTAGAAATGGAGGTTGGAGAAGGAAGAATAGTAGGAGAGAGGAAGGGGGCGCAATATGCTCTAAGCTTCAACACAATTTTCTGATTTTTTCATTGATTTACAAATGAAAATACAAGCTTATATATGCTTCCATTCATATCCAACCTCCACCCTTAGATCTAGGGATGTGAGATGGAGGGTCTGGATTGCATGTGAATAATATATTTATTTAATCTAATTTGACCATTTCTATTCAAACTTAGACTAATTCCATTCCAACTCTACCTAAATCACACCTACCTAACCTAATAGGACAAGGAAGAGGGCGCCCCCTTCATGGGCCTCCCTTGGGCCAAGTATGGTTAAAGGCCATGTAACAAGCCCACTAACCATGCTAGACTCTTCCACCCTTGGTGGCCCGTGAGAGGGAGAAGCCTATTTGGGCCTAAGTGGCTATTAGGTCCATAATGATGGCCTTAAGACCCAATATGGAATAAGCTCCTAATGGACTCTACTAATGGCAACCTAGCCATGGACTATACATTACAAATGGCCCAATGACTTGTTATAAGCCTTACAAGGAGCCCAAATGAAAGAAATTACACAATTACAATCTCATACAAGCCATAACACACAAACACACTCCACCCGTATAAGGAAATCACCTTTGATGCCCCATCAATTATTTTTCACATTTTCTGTGCCTTCACTAGGGAGATATGACTCTTTGTTGGACATATGGGGGTAAGCTCTGTATCAGCTAGGTAGTATCGGATTATTTCCGAAGCATTGGGAGAAAACTTGGATTCTGAAGGCTGATGGCAAGATCTTTTCGTTGGTCCGACATCTCGAACCACTCAAAATATCGGTCCATACCAGCCTCCCAATCAAGATAGACCTTTGGGTCCAAGGACCCGTCAAAGGTGGGAGGGTCGGCCCGAACGGTCCGAATGGCCCGTTCATCCATATCTTGGTCGTGGGTACGCCGTGTAGGGCGGTAATCACGACCATGCCCCCGATGCTCATTTTCGGACTCATAGTCATGCACCTCGAGGACTCCGTGCCTCCTATTAGCCATCCCTTGAACCCTTGGAGTCGCGGGTTGTTGACCCGGCTCCGGTTGACCTTGTGTAGGTGGGACGGGTGCTTGGACTGGGGCAATCGGTGGTGCCTCGGCTGGACCTCTCTCTAGTGCGGCAACTCTCCCGACCAATCCTTGAACGGACTGGTTCGACCCAGCGGCCCTATCCTCTACGGCTTTCATCCTTTCTTCTAGGCGGGTGCCTAGACCATTCACTCGGGTACTCGCTCCTTCCATCCTATCCACTCGAGTACTTAACTCATCCATGCGCTCACTCAACCCATCCATTTTCCCCACAAGAGTTCGGAACAATGTGGCCACTTCATCGGAACTATAGACTCGGGATTCCGCCATAGGTGGTGGTGGGGGTGAGTATTGAGTACCTCGACGAGTGGGCATGCAAGACACGGAGTAGGAGACACCGACTAAGGCAAATGCACACTACAAGATGATGCACCTAGACGTAACCAAAACTCGGCACGTGGCGGAGTTAATCGATCTGAAGATCACTCGCGCAAGTGTGCGTCCTTCCCGATAGGCGTAGCCTAACGTTCGGACAACACCTTTTGATATACCGGGTTATTGGGATGCAATGCAAAAGACATTTTTTTTTTTTTAGAAATATGATGATCCTAGACTCGACTTAAACCGACTAATGACTCGATGTAAATGACATTTTTTTTTATTTTTGACACCCTAGACTCAACTCGCTCTGATACCAAATTGATGCGGGATGAGACCACGGACACGACAAGCTCGTGACTGCCCCTTAACGAGGGAAGCGTCGGATGTGCGCAGTTGAGAAACCGGCAATGAGCTAGGGTGATCGGCTCTCTTTTGTGCCCGGATCGGGTCACGGGACGGTCTCGCACTCTCTCGCAGCAGCGGTAATGAATAGATAAAGTGAGCTAGATATCCCTACACATGATCTCTAGTAGCGACATAAATAAATATATATGAAGTAAGCAAAATGCCGAGAAGGGAGCGAACACGATACCTCCACGCGCTCGGCGTGGGGACGACGGACCCGACCGAAACTCGTACTCCCGGGACAATTAATACACCATATTACAGCAAATGAATTACTGCCCACTCCACGCAGGGAGGTAAAGGGTTACACAAACGGGCCCGGGAGGACCGAATTCGGGTTGACGGGCGGCTTCTCGCGTATCTTCGGCAGCACCCGAACTAGTGACGGTCGGGTCCACGTGCTGTCCGGAGGGGCCGTGTGGGACCCGGTGGCACCGCTGTAGTGGGGACACTTAAGGAAGCGTTCCCCGGGCTGGCGGCACGCTGGTTCGCCGGCCGGAGGCCGGGCGGCTCCGATCGGCACCGGTCGGAATAACCGGCCAAGGACCTGCCGGTTCTGTTTTCCGGCGCGCGCTCTGGTGAGAACGGACGCTGCGATCAGCCCCGACATCGGAATGCGACGAAACTGGCGCCGTTGGAAAGATGCTTCGAAGGGCTTCAACCCACGGTAATTACAGAAAAATAATCAAGCCTATACTTCTAATTGGCGAATTTTGAAGGTTGCTATTGTACAGTTCCTGAAATCTCAGGTCAGCAGAGAACGTTCCTGTGGATTGCCTTTGACCAAGAGGTAGACGTCCAAATCTGGGGTTGTGTTCTTCAGAAAAGTTATGGAAAATCAAGTTACGAAATCAAGAATATTTTTGGATCTGGATTTGGAGGTGGTGGTGATTTGTTCTGAGTTTGGAAGTGGAGGGTGGTCGGATCTGGGATCTGACTGACAACACTGTAGCTGAGGAAGAACATGAATTTCTAAAAATAGATAGAAGACTGATAAAAAATTAAGAAAATTTGTAGATGTAGGGGGTGATGGACAGAACTCCCAGTAAAATTGGGAGGGTTTGAACAAATCAAAAAGATGGCTGGAGGTGGGAAACATAGGGCTTATGTCACTGTAGAAAGAGATAAAACAGAACTAGGAATGAAAGATGCACGAAAATGGGAAAATACTAAACGATGGAATTTGGGCGTGAAAATTTAGGTGGCGCTTGGGGCACAAGGGAAGAACACACCATAAAAATTGCAGACCATGAAGAGGCCGTGGCTGATAACAGGAATTTCGTGAAGAGACCTCTGTCTAGCAAGATAGAACACCGTGAACGGTTTCGCGGTGGCTCGAAGGCGGCACGAACGGCGGCGGCGGCGGCACCGGTGATGATCAGAAGTTGAGAGGGGATGATAGAAGATAGAAACACTCTAGAAATGGAGGTTGGAGAAAGAAGAACAATAGGAGAGAGGAAGGGGGCACAATATGCTCCAAGCTTCAACACAATTTTCTGATTTTTTCATTGATTTGCAAATGAAAATACAAGCTTATATATGCTTCCATTCATATCCAACCTCCACCCTTAGATCTAGGGATGTGAGATGGATGGTCTGGATTGCATGTGAACAATATATTTATTTAATCTAATTTGACCATTTCTATTCAAACTTAGACTAATTCTATTCCAACTCTACCTAAATCACACCTACCTAGCCTAATAGGACAAGGAAGAGGGCGCCCCCTTCATGGGCCTCCCTTGGGCCAAGTATGGTTAAAGGCCATGTAACAAGCCCACTAACCATGCTAGACTCTTCCACCCTTGGTGGCCCATGAGAGGGAGAAGCCTATTTGGGCCTAAGTGGCTATTAAGGTCCATAATGATGGCCTTAAGACCCAATATGGAATAAGCTCCTAATGGACTCTACTAATGGCAACCTAGCCATGGACTATACATTACAAATGGCCCAATGACTTGTTATAAGCCTTACAAGGAGCCCAAATGAAAGAAATTACACAATTACAATCTCATACAAGCCATAACACACAAACACACTCCACCCGTATAAGGAAATCACCTTTGATGCCCCATCAAATATTTTTCACATTTTCTGTGCCTTCACTAGGGAGATATGACTCTTTGTTGGACATGTGGGGGTAAGCTCTGTATCAGCTAGGTAGTATCGGATTATTTCCGAAGCATTGGGAGAAAACTTGGATTCTGAAGGCTGATGGCAAGATCTTATGGTTAATCTTGCACGCACTCTTTTGACTACGTGGAGGAATACAATGCTATTTATGAGATTGTCAAGAGACAAAGCGGAGGTCTGCAAGCATGTATGTGATGTGACTAAAAGGTGTGCATCCTCTCTTAGATGTATCAAAGAAGAAATATAGTGCACTAAGGCAAATATTGTCATTTTTGAGTTGCTGGTAGTTGGAGTTTCGTCTGGGGTATTGTTTGAATGTAAAGAAGCAAGCAACTCATGCAGTCATAGCACACACTTGGCAGTACTAAAACAAGAAACTCATGTAGTCACAACACACACTCGGCTGTAGTAAAACAAAAAACTCGTGCATTCACAGCACACACTCTGCTGTACTAAAACAAGAAACTCATGTAGTCACAGCACACACTCGGCTGTAGTAAAACAAAAAATTCGTGCATTCACAGCACACACTCGGCTGTACTAAAACAAGAAACTCGTGCACGAACAGCACACACTCGGCTGTATTAAAACATAAAATCCTGCGTTCACAGCACACACTCCGCTGTACTAAAATAGATTGCTCCAGCACGAACAGCACACACTCGGCTATATTAAAACATAAAAGTCATGCGATCACAGCACACACTCGGCTGTATTTAAACTAAAACTCATGTGTTCACAGCACATTCACATTCACCGTAATTTAATAAAAGATAGGGTAGAGGATATATACTGATGACATTTCTTCCACCCACTTGAAAAACCCACAACCTGATGTTGTCTTATCAGTCTGCACATACATAAAACTTATTCAAATAATGTACAATTGGCAGGGAAGGCATATAGAATAACACTAAAAAAATGTTGTTCACAAACATACCTTAGATTCTAGGCATACATAAAATACTCTCCCTTTATTCTTACTAGTATTTGAGGTACGTCTTCTACACGGGCCTTTGCCACAACGACATATTAATAATTCATTGTGGACGCACTAAAATTCGCTCATTTGGTGATTTCTTTAAGTCAGTTTATTCGATAGGTTTATTCGTTTATTAAGTGCGTGGGCGTGCCAGTCACAAAGTGACGATTTATTGTGCGCTCGATCTGACTAATCAGACGATTGTGTGGTTCGTGTCGGGACCAAAACCCGCCGCGCCATAAAGGTCACAGCGTCATTTACATCCCCCCGGAGAGGGGAACACCCTTGATTAATCATCGGGAATCAGGGCCTCATGGCCAGAGAATCAATTGCATGAAAGGTCTATTAGGGAGTATTGAAATCCCCATACGAGGGTGAGAAGAAAACGTCCGAGATCATGCCGGTCATGTGATGACCATTTAATATTCGGACGAATGTCCGGCTCGAGAAAGGCGCAATCGTCACGAGAAAATTGGAACATATGTATGCCGGGGTACGACAAATTTATTGTTCAGAGAAGCAAGAAATATTCGCTTAAATCTCGGCTAAGCGGTCGGAAACCAGAAGCACATGTATGCCTGGCTACGGTAAATTTATTGTTCAAAGGAATTGGAAACATTCGGTTAAATCCCGGTTAGAGTGGTCAGAAACTAATAAGTTTGTCGGCCCGGTGCAAGATCAAACTGCGACCATACTGCGGTGGGCCCCCCGCGGTCGAAGTCAGGCTCGCGTGGACATCGTCAATATTTCCGGTGCCAAAGGGGCAACGGGGGAATGTCCCGGGCTCAGATCCCAAAACCATTATGTATTCAAAGGGAGCGGGCTATAGGCCGAGGATATGGGTCAGACAATGACCATAATTGGGATGGACCCGAGGTCTAAGCGTGACCCATGAAGGCCTTATTGATATTACCGTACGTAGGGTCCGGGTATGACGAGAGCCTTCTCGTTTCATTCAGATTTTGTCGGTCATTCATGGACCACTTTATGCTCGGACAAAGGTCCGTATTGAAGGTACGACGCAAACGGAAGCAAACCCGTACAAATGTGTGCCAAGTTTACGGCAATTTCAATGAAAGAGCGAAAATGCATCCCAAGGGAAACGAGTCCGGTTTGACGAAATATCGGCTCAGAGCAATGTCGGATTACGGCCATATCGGGATGGTTCCCAAGGTCCGAACCCGACTTGGAGGGGCGATGTTAATATTCCCTTTAAACCGGGTCTTGAGGAGAAACGAGGCTGCGGAGCAGATCTCATCATTTTATTATTGTTTGAATTTTTATCATTATTATTTGTTATTATTTTATATATATATATATATTATTTGATATGTTTATTATTATTTATTTATTTATTTATTTTGAACTTATTATTATTATCATTTATTGCTATTATTATTCATCCCTTTTTTATGAGTTTGTTGTTATTATTATTATTATTTGCTTGCACTTGGGGCGTGTGTGGAAGGGTCTGTGCACATTTGAGGTCGGTGCAGGTTTTGGGTTTAAGGTCCGTGCAGGTTCGGACAAGGTCGGTGCAAGGCGAGGTCTGTGCAAGGTGAGGTCTATGCAAGGCAAGGTCGGTGCAATGTTTGAATGGGATAGGGCAGGGTCGGTGCAAGGCAAGGTCGGTGCAAGTTCTGTTGGGTCCATAGGCGAGGTCGATGCTAGTTGGGGTTGGACTGGGTCGATGCATGTTCAGGCCGTGAAGGGGCAAGGTCGGTGCAATCTTTAACCGTGCAGGGGCAAGGTCAGTGCAGACGAGGCCAAGGTCGGTGCAGGCTCTATGCGCGCGAGGGACGGTTGGTGCACATTGCACCGATGCAGGTTTGCCTGCACGCGAGGGACGGGGTCAATGCAGCGCGGGTCGGTGCAGGTTTCGTGCGCGCGAGGGGCGGTCGGTGCATATTGCATCGATGCAGGTTTGCCTGCACGCGAGGGACGGGGTCAGTGCAGTGCAGGTCGGTGCAGGTTTCGTGCGCGCGAGGGGCGGTCGGTGCATATTGCACCGATGCATGTTTGCCTGGGCTAAGAGGTAGGTCGGTGCAGTGTGCACCGATGCAGGCTTTGGGTTATGCGCAGGGAAGCCAAGGTCAATGCATATTGGGGCTGAGGTCTAAGCACGTGAGGCTTGGGGGGGGGGAGCACGCCCGGGGCAAGGTCAGTGCAAGGGGGCTAAGGTATGTGCAAGTCTAGCCAAAGTCTATGCGACTGAAGTGTGTCGGGTTAGGGGTGCACTGATCGGGGTAGGCCAAAAGTGTGCCGCCAAAAGGGGGGTGTAAGTGTACCGGGTGGAGGGCCAACTGGGGCGCACCGGGTGAAGGTTAGGCCGAAGGGAGGCCGATGCAGGAGTGCCTGAGGTCTGTGCAGCTAGGGCTGGCTCGAGGGGAAAGGTCTATGCAAGTGGGAGTTTTTCTTTTATTCACGAAACGCAGGTGTAGGGTTTCTTTTATTCATGGAATGCATGTGAGAAGTTTCTTTCATTTGATTTTCTTTTTTTTATGTAGATCATATTTGTGGTTATGTCCGACGGTCCGTCGTAATGATGCGTGTGTCCAGTTATTCGGGCTCTCCGTGGTTCTTTGGTTATTTCGGCGAAACCGTTGCATTAGTGTTTATTTTGTTCATTTGTTGTTTCTTTTTTTGCATTATTACTTTTCTTTTATTATTATTGCTATTATGTTAATTCTGACGAAAATTCGGCAGCATCTCCCCTTGACCAGAGATGGAAGGGGATAACAAGGGACATGCCCACATGGAGTGGCATGACCCAACAATTTGAGGTGTGTGCCTAGGCAGCCACCTTTGAGAAAACTTCGAAATACCTGGGGAAAACAACGGACGAGAGACACTGGGCTAATGCAGGCTAAGAACGCCCTGACTGGAAGTGAGGGGCCAAGGCAGGCTGGAGGTGGGTCAAGGGTGTGTCGGCCAAGCAGGCTGGGAGGTGTGCCGGCCAGGGCATAGGCCAAAGGGTGTGCCGGCCAAAGGCCGTTGGGAGGGATGCCAGTGAAGGCGACGACGAGGTAGGCGTAGGCAAACCTCCTGGAAGAGAGAAAAACCCAACAAAAGGGAAAAAAAGAAAGGCGTGAGAAAACCAACGGTGAAGGTTGGGCACATCAAGCTAAAGGGGTGCATTTCATTCACAGGGAACAGGGTGGCCAGTACATCGCAAAGAGAAAGAAAGAAAAAAAAAAGAACGGAAAAGAAATGAAAATACAATGTGGGGAGGGGAACGGAGCATGGGCTCCTCCCCTCCCAGACCTCACTCCTCTCTTCTTCTCTTCTCTTTCCTTCTTCTTCTTCTCCTCTTCACACGGACAGTGATGGACGGAGCAGCAGGGGGGGTGAGAGGCAGGAGCCTCTCCTCCTCTTCTTCTTCTTCTTCTGCCTTATGGGAAGCTCCCCAGCCAGAGAGAGCTCCTCTCCTTTTCCCCTTTTTTCTTCCTCTGTGTGTCTGCCTCTTCCTCTTTTTCTTTCGCATCTAGAGGGTATATGTATACCCTGTGGCGTTGACATCCGTTGACGGGGGTGGTTAATGGGGGATTGACCCCAGTCTTGTCTTTTGGCAGGGAGTGCCTGCGTGTCTGGACGAGGCTTCGACAGCTAAACAAACCCCAGCTGGCTTGAGGTGACTGTGCTGCGCGCCAAGGGTGGGGACTTAACGCTATACCGCTGGAAGGGTTAAGGCACTGTGGCGCTGGGGCTGCTGGGCATTGTGCCGCTGGAGGGCTGCCAAGGGAGTGTGCCGCTGAGGGGGGCCTAGTGCGCCGCTGGAGGGCTTTTGAGGGTGGTGTGCCGCTGGGGCACTTCAGAGTGTGCCGCTGGGGGCTGTTTGGGGCTGTGCTACTGAACGGCCATTTAGGCATGCCGCGAGGGCAGTTGAGGAGTGTGTCGCTGGAGGAGCCTCAGGGGGGTGTGCCGCTGGAGGCACTCACAGGAGTGTGCTGCTGGGGCACTTCAAGGGAGTGCCAGGTAGGGCACGAGGGGGGTGTGCCGCTGGGGGCCTGAGGGGTGTGCCGCTGAGGGCTACAGGGGCGTGCCGTTGGAGGGCCACCCCGAGTGTGCCGCTGAAGGGCCGTTCGAAAGCGTGATGCTCGAGGGGCACTTGAAGTGTGCCGCTGGAGGCATCAAACTGGTTTCCCTTTTCTTCCTCTCTTCTTCTCATCTTCTCTTCTACTTTCTCCTCTTCTTCATTTCCCTGCACGTAAACGTGGGGTGAGAATTTTTTCAGTGTCCACAAATGTCCCCCCAACCGTAGACGACGCGAGAGAGGGACGAGAGAGCGGGGCCTGCGGGTGCAGCCCAACTGAGGGATTCATCAACATGACCAGGAGAACAGATCTGCGGAGTGGGGTTAAGGTCGAGAAATCAGGCCACGCCGGCCAGAATCTGGGAAACAGGCTATAAAAGCCGAAGTCATTGGAAAGCGGGCTATGAAAGCCGAGGTTAGGCAAGGTGAGCCACAGGGGCAGAGAGAAGGATTTGTTCCTTTAATGGTATGGACGGCAGGTCCAAATCAAAAGGGGTGTTCATCACCTGAAGGGACGGAGAGAAGAGTTTGTTGATTCAATGACCCAGACGGTGAGTCCAAATCAAAGGGATATTCGTCGCCCGAGGGGACGGAGAGAAGAGTTTGTTGATTCCATGATCTGGACGGAAGGTCCAAATCAAAAGGGATATTCATCATCCGAAGGGATGGAGAGAAGAGTTTGTCGATTCAATGACCTGGACAGAAGGTCCAGATCAAATGAGTTATTCGTCACCCGAAGGGACGTAGAGAAGAACTCGTTGATTCAATGATCTGAACAGGTGGTTCAGGTCAAAATGGATTGTTCGTCACCCAAAGGGACGGAGAGAGGAATTTGTTGATTCGAAAGAAGTATTCATCGCCCGAAGGGACGGGGAGAAAGGTTCATTAATTTAATGACCCAGACGAAAGGTCCGAATCAAAAGGGGCATGAATCTTTTTATTCTCTAGCCGAGCGAAAGGTCCGATCTGGAGTTGAGTGGTATGTTTGTTCTCTAGCTGGACGGCAGGCCCGAACCAAAGTGAGAGGGATCTTTTAGTTCTCTAGCTGGACGGAGGGCCCGATCTAGAGTGGAAATAGTCTTTTTATTCTCTGGCTGGATGGCAGGTCTGAACCAAAGTGAAAGGGTCTTTTAGTTCTCTAGCCGGAGGGAAGGTCCGATCTAGAGTGGAGAGAATCTTTTTGTTCTCTGGAGGGCCGGGAGGCCCGAACCAAAGTGAAGGGATCCTTTTGTTCTCTAATCGAACGGAAGGTTCGACCAAGAGTGAAAAGTCTTTTTGTTCTCTGGCTGGACGGAAGGTCCGAACCATAGTGAGAGGGTGTTTTCATTCTCTAGCCGGACGGAAGGTTCGATCTAGAGTGGAGGGGTCTATTTTTTCTCTGGCTGGGCGAGAAGCCCAAACCAAAGTGAAAGGATTTTATTTTGTTCTCCAGCCGGACGGAAGGCCCGATCTAGAGTGAAAGGATTTGATGTTCTTTAATATGCCGGGAATACTGGCTACGAAGTCCGAACCCGGGAAAGTGGACCGCAAGGGCCAGAATCAGTGTTGCAGAAGTAGGCCGTGAAGGCCGAAATCGGGGAAGCGGGCTACAAGAGCCGCAATCTGGAGGTCGGCTACAAAAGCCGAAATTGGGGAGCAGGCTATGAGAGCCCAAATTGAGGGAGAAGACTACGGAAGCCGCAATCGGGAAGCTGGCTACAAAGCCGAGGGGCAGTGGGCTGCAAGAGCCGAGGTTGAGAAGGAGGCTGCAAGAGCCGAGATTAAGGAAAGCAGGCTACGAGAGCCAAAGATGAGAAGCAGGCTGCAAAGAGCCAAAGATGAGAAGCGGGCTGCAAGAGCCAAAGATGGGAAACAGGCTGTGGTAGCCAAAGGGAAGCAGGCTGCAAAGAGCTGAGGTTGGGAAGCAGGCTATGATAGCCAAAGGGAAGCAGGCTGCAAGAGCCACAGGGAAGCAGGCTGCGAAAGCTCAGATTGGGGAAGCGAACTGTAGAAGCCGAAGTTGGGAGATTAACGAGCCGCGAGGGCAGGAAGTTGGCCGTGAGGGCCATGATTGGGTTGTACAAGCCAGAATTGGGAAAGCAGGCTACGATAGCCGAAATTGAGTTTATTTTTATTATTATTATTTATTTCTTTATTCAAGCACGCATGTATTCGTCAGCAGGCATAACATAAGTATAAGTAAGGTAGCCCCCTCTATAGGGGAAGGGATAGGGACATCGCCCGTAATTCGTAGATGCGGTGCAGGCCGCGAGGCACAATTGAGGGGTGGTGCACCCGTCAAGAGGATATCGCATGTCTTGCATGCATAGCCTAAATTCACGCATTTCACCCGAAACAATTCTCTGTGGCTTGTGCAAGTGTGTGAACAAAGAGCCCTAACCATAGGGATATGCAGGTTTTCCTGGTGACACTCGAGGGTCACTCTAGCGCCTACACATATGTTTCAGGCTCTCGATTTTGGTAGCTTCGCACAACCCCCGTCTGTTTATTTTGGTAGCGGATTTCACCGTTCGGCGTGAGTCTCCTCATGTGTCTCAATGGGGATTCCTGACTACTAGGATTCGTCCTTATTATAATTCTATTGCGGATTCCACCGTTTGGCACGAGTCTCCTCATGTGTCTCAATGGGGATTCCCGACTACTAGGATTCGTCCTTATTATAATTCGCTTCACCATTTCGCGCGAGTCTCCTCATGTGTCTCAATGGGGATTCTCGGCTACTCAGATTCACGTGTCTCTTTTTTTTTTCTTTCTCTCTTTTTTTTACAGCGGGGGTAGACAGCTTTTTCCTCACGATCACCTTTCACGCGAGTGAATGAATTCAAGTCTCCGTAGAGTGCTAAGAAGAAATTCGGGCAATCCCTATGGTTGAAAGCTATTGAACACGTTGAGTGCTAAGTGTAGGAGCGTTGCCTCATGTTTATTTTGTGAATTTGACTTAGCGATTCAGCCATGACTCTTTCCCTTGACGTGTGCACCTGCCATAACTGGGTTCCCTTCGAGCGCGTGCCATGACGCCCGTGCATCCGGAATCGGGGCGATATTATTTAGCAAGGAAACACGGTCCTAGAAAATTCCAAGGAGGTGTATTATTCTATATTAAGCAACCATGCAAGCGGGGCAATCATGCATTCTCTTTTTTTGTTTTTTTTTGTTGTTTTTTGTTGTTGTTGTTTTTTTGTTGTTGTTGTTGTTTTTTTGTTGTTCTTGTTGTTGTTGTTTTTGCATAGGAAAATATTGTTGTTACGTATAAGTGTAGTGATAGTAAAGGTATTAGGGAGGCAGACCGCAAAAGGGCTGAAAGGATATTAGGGAAGCGGGCTATAGAACCCGAGGGACATCACGGGAGTGAGCCATACGGGCTAAAAGATGCTGGGGAGCAGGCTGCGGGAGCCAGAATCGGGAAGCGCGGTGGGACGGATGGATTAATCCTGACAGTGGCCCCGGCCGAAATGGCTAAGTCAGAAGGTGTTGGGTAGCGGGCCGTGGAAGGCCGAAGGGATATTATGGTAGCAAGCTACGAAGCCAAGGGGATGTTGAAAACAAGCCATGAAAGGCCAAAGGGTAGCGTGGAAAGGTAGGATGTTCGTCGGCTTGGATGGAAGGTCGTGGCGCCGACTTCATGAAGGTTGTTTTTTTTTTTTTGGGTTCTCTGGCCCGGGGGAGGGTCCGATCCAAAGTGAAAGGCTGATCCCTTGATCCTCCGGCCGGAGAAGAACCCGAACCAAAGTGAACGGTTGATTCTTTGATTCTCTGGTCGGGAGAAGGACCTGAACTAAAGTGAAAGGTTGATTTTTGATTCTCTGGCCGGGGAAAGCTCCGAACCAAAGTGAAGGGTTGATTCTTTAACTGGGAAGCTGTCGGCTGGGGTGCCAATGATGAGATAGCTGTCGGCTAGGAGCCGATGATGAGGTAGCTGTCGGCTAGGAGCCGATGATTATATAGCTGTCGACCCGAAGGCCGATGAAGGGGTATCTGTCGACCCAAAGGCCGATAACTAAATAGCCGTCGACCCGAAGGCCGATGAAGGGGTAGCTGTCGACCCAAAGGCCGATAATTAGATAGCTGTCGACCCGAAGGCCGATGAAGGGGTAGTTGTCGGCTTGAAGCCCCGATGGCTGAAAGTTGGTCGGTTTAGCGCCCCGTCGGTGAAAGGTCTAGTCGGTTTAACGCCCCGTCGGCGGAAGGTCTAGTCGGTTTAACGCCCCGTCGGCGGAAGGTTTAGTCGATTTAACGCCCCGTCGGCGGAAGGTGTAGTCGGTTTAACGCCCCGCCGGCGGAAGGTGTAGTCGGTTTAACGCCCCGCCGGCGGAAGGTTTAGTCGGTTTAACGCCCCATCGGTGGAAGGTTTAGTCAGTTTAACGCCTGGTCAGCGGAAGGTTCAGTTGGTTTAACGTCCCGTCGACGGAAGGTTTTATCGGTTTAACGCCCCGTCGGCGGAAGGTTTTATCGGTTTAACGCCCCGTCGGTGGAACATAGTCGGATTGAAGCCCTGATGGCTGAATATTTTCCCGTTTAACGCCCCGTCGACGGAATATCTATCGGCTTGAAGCCCCGATGGCTGGATATCTGTCGGCTTGAAGCCCCGATGGCTGAACATCTGTCGGATCGAAGCCCCGATGGCTGAACATCTATCGGCTTGAAGCCCCGATGGCTAAACATCTATCGGATCGAAGCCCCGATGGCTGAACATCTATCGGCTTGAAGCCCCGATGGCTGAGTATCTATCGGTTTAACGCCCCGTCGGCGGAATATCTATCGGCTTGAAGCCCCGATGGCTGGATATCTGTCGA
Source organism: Amorphophallus konjac (assembly GCA_022559845.1). Taxonomy (NCBI): domain Eukaryota; kingdom Viridiplantae; phylum Streptophyta; class Magnoliopsida; order Alismatales; family Araceae; genus Amorphophallus; species Amorphophallus konjac. Next base: position 189,515,917 of record CM040117.1, read on the forward strand.
CTTGAAGCCCCGATGGCTGAACATCTGTCGGATTGAAGCCCCGATGGCAGAGTATCTATCGGCTTGAAGCCCTGATGGCTGAGTGTCTATCGGTTTGAAGCCTCGATGGCTGAATATTTTTCGGTTTAACGCCCCATCGGCAGAATGCTGATTGGTTTCTATTTGTGGGATGGCTGGAGGTCGGAGGTAAAAGCTTACATCCTAAAGATTTTTTTCTCTTCTTTTTTTGTGTGTGGAGAGGCAGGTGCAAAGACCATGTTTGTCTCGTGGCTGTTCTTCCTCTTCTTCTCTTCTTCTTTTGTGTGGAGAGGCAGGTGCAAAGACCACGTTTGCCTCATGACTATTCTTTGTTCTGCTCTTCCTTTCTCATTGATGCCCCCGGACTAGGGTGTTTTTTTTTTTTAACATGTCCCCGGGTTGGGGTGTAACTTTTCTTCTGTGCCCCCAGGCGGGGTGTGCTTCTCATAGCCTCTGCGCCCCTAGATGGGGTGTAAATTCCTTGCTTCTTATTCCCCCGAGCGGGGTATGTTTCCCTTCGAGTGCCCCTAAGTCGGGGTGTGCTTCACGCTTCTTGTGCCCCAGGCCTGAGGGATATTTCTCTTCACATGCCCCTACCCAGGGGTATAGCTTTCTTTGTATGCCCCCTGGGTCGGGGTGTATTCTCTTCATGTGCCCTCAGAGCGGGATGTACTCTTTACGGCTTCAATGCCCCCAGGCGGGGCGTACGTTTCTTTTTCATATTCCCCTAAACCGGGGTATATTCTTGATGGCTTCTGTGCCGCCAGGCGGGGCATGTCTTCTGCTTCTTATACCCCCATGCGGGGTAGATTTGCACGGGGCAGAGTCTTTGCCTCTTACGCCCCCACGGCAGGGTGGAGTCTTGGCTCCTTATGCCTCCATGGCGGAGGTGGGTTCTGCTGCTTCTTATGCCCCGTAGCGGGGTAAACTTCTCTTCATATGTTCCCGGCACGGGATGTATGTCGTCTCTTTATGACTTCTGTGCCCCAGGAGCAGGGTATGTTGTCTCTCAAATGCTGCTTGGCCGGCGTTTACCTCTCTTCATGTGTTCCCAGGTCGGGCTGTATGCCTCTTCGCTTCTGTGCCCCCGGGCGGGGGCAGATGCTTCTGCTTCTTATGCGCCGAGGGTGGAGTGTGTTTCTCTTTTTGTTCCCCCAGAGCGGGGAAGCTGCTTTTCATGTGTCCCCGAGTCGGGGTGTATTCTTTTGCTTCTTATGACCCCGTGGCGGGGTGCAGCTTTGTCTCCCATGGAGGGGGTGTGTTTCTTCTTTAAAGCCCCCATGCCAAGGCGTATTCTTCTCTTTCTTGTGCTCCCGAGACGGGATGGGTTCTCCTCGTGCGCCCCCGTGGCGGGGGTATATCCTTCATGGTCTCTATGCCCTCAGACAGGGGGTAAATTCTTGTTTTCATACCCCTCATGCGGGGCGTGTTTCTTTTGCTTCATACCCCCCCATGGCGGGATATATTTCTTCTTCGAATGCCCCTAAGCCGGGGTGCAACTCTATTTCTTCTCATACCCCCAGATCGGGGTGGATTCTTCTGCTTCTTATGCCCCCAGATCGGGGTGTATGTTTCTTTTTCAAGCGCCCCTTGAGCGGGTGTGTATTCTCTTATGGCTTCTATGTCCCACACGGGGCATGTTTTGCTTCTTGTGCCCTAAGCTGGGGTGGACTTCTCTTCGAGTGCCTGTGAGTCGGGGGGTAGCTGTGTCCTACATGCCCCCATGCAGGGTGAGCTTAGCTTCTTGTGCACCCGAAGTGGGGTGTGCTATTACTTCAGATGCCCCCACACGGGGTGAGTCCTTCTTCTTCTTGCGCCCCTCGAGACGGGGTGTGTTTCTCTTCATATGCCCCCGGCACGGGGTATATCTTCTGTTTCTTATGCTCCCGAGCCGGGGCATGCTTCTTGGCCTCATATGCTGCCGAGGCGAGGTGTATGTTGCTTCATATGCCCCCGGGGCGGGGATGCATTCTGTTTCTGATGCCCCCATGGCGGGGTATATTTTTTTGGCTTCTTACGCCCCAAGGTGGGGTATGTTTTACTTCTTGTGCCCCTAGGGTGGGGTATATCTTTCGCTTCTTATGCCCCCCAAGGCGGGGTGGAGTCCTTGCTTCCGATGCCCCCACAAGGCGGGGTGTGCTTCTTTCTCTGTATGCCCCCAGGCGAGGTATAGTCTTTGCTCCTCATGCCCCCATGGCGGGGTATACTCATTCTTCAAATGCCCCTAAACTGGGGTATAGTTTCGTCTCATATGCCCCTAGAGCAGGGGTGAGTTTCTTCCTTTGTGTGCCCCCAGGCGGGGTGTATTTTTTTGCCTCTTATGTCCCCGAGCTGGGGTAGGTTCTGCTTCTTCTACCCCTCAAAGTTGGGCATATTTCTCTTCACATACCCCCAGAGCGGGATGTCTATCTCTTTGCTTCTGTGCCCCCACACGGCGACGCACATTCTTTATGACTTCTATGCCCCCGGACAGGGTGCATCTCTTCTTCAAGTGTCCCCAAGGTAGGGTGTATTCTTTTGTTCTTCATGCCCCCAGATCGGGGTGAATTCTTCGTCAAATGCCCCGAAGCCGGGGTGTATTCTCTTCATGTGCCCCTGAGCGGGGTGTGTCTTTTATGGCTTCTATGCCCCCAGACGGGGTGTAGCTTCTGCTTCTTATGGCCCGGAGCGGGGTATGTTTTTTTTTTGCTTCTTTTACCCCCTCGCGATGGGGCGTATTTCTCTTCATATGTCCCCCCCGGAGCGGGGTCTAGTTTCTTTCTTTATATTCCCCTAGCTCGGGGTGTACTCTTGCTTCTTATACCCCTATATCGGGGTAGACTTCTCTGCTTCTTATGCGCCCAGGGCGGAGGGTGTTTCTTTCTTCGTGTGTCCCCAGGCCGGGGTGAATTCTTTTCTTCTTATGCCCCCATAACGGGGTATGTCTTTGCTTCATTCGCCCCCCATGTCGAGGTATATTTCTTCTTCAAATACCCCTAAGCCGAGGTGCATCTCTGTTTCTTCTTATGCCCCCACGGCGGGGGGAATTCTTCTCAAATGCCCCGAAGTCGGGGTGCAACTTTTGCTTTATGTGCCCTCGAGTCGGGGTGTGTTTCTTCTTTAACGGCCCCTAAGTCAGGACGGACTCTTTTCTTCTCATGCTCCCAAGGCAGGATGTAGTTTCTTCAAATGCCCCTAAGCCGGAGCGTATTCTTCATGGCTTCTATGCCCCCCGGGCGGGGTATGTTTCTTCTTTAAATGCCCCTGAGCCGGGATGTATTCTTCTCTTTTCTTATACCCCCGAGGCGGGGTGTAACTTCTTCAAATGCCTCTGAGCGGGGCGTATTCTTCATGGCTTCTATGCCCCCGAGCGGGGTATGTTTCTTCTTCAAATGCCCCTAAGCCGGGGTGTATTCTTCTCTTTCTTATGCCCCCGAGGTGGGGTGTAACTTCTTCAAATGCCCCTGAGCGGGGTGTGTTTCTTCTCCAACGGCCCCTAAGCCGGGGTATAGCTTTGTTGTCTATTGTGCCCCAAAGTCGGGGTGGATTCTCTCCATGTGCCCCCAGGAGCGGGGTGTATATTCTTTCGCCTCTTATGCCCCCATGGCGGGGTATATCCTTCCTCTTGTCCCCAGTGGCGGGGTGTAGTGTCCCGGATCTTTCGGATCCTTCCTTGTGGGTCCCGGATCTGATTTATCGGGGTGTCTGACCCTGTTGTGTCTGAAATTTCGTTTCGGACATCTTTCGTGTTCGGATCGGCGCGATCCGGAGTTGTTTCGGAGGCCCAGAGTGTGTCCGCGACTTTTCCGTGCGTGTTTTCCGATTTCCGCGTACGGGTTTCGGCGAATCCTTCGGAACCCTGTAGCGGGTGAACCAGGTCGTTCACCAGCCCGCGAGTGGTACCGTTGCGATCAGCGCGTCTAGGCGATCGAGGAGGTGTATTTTTCTATTTTTCGGAATTTTTTTGATTTTCTGGATTTTCTTTATATATCAATTCTTTTTCTTTTCTTTTTACCTTTTTCTTTTCTTCTTCTTCCTCCTTCCTTCAACCGTGAGAGCTCGCCCTCCCCCGCGGCCGATCTTCTTCCCCCCGGGCGACCGAGACGCGGCCCCTCTCACTCCGGCAACGGCGTGGCAGCGGCAACGGCGGCAAGGCGGTCCCGGTGGCGTGCTTTTTGCGGCGAGAGGCGGGGCGTTCGTGGGAGTAAAAGCTTCATCCTTGATTTCGGTGGTGATTCGGTGGATTTCGAGCTTCCTTGAGGTAGAGGGACAGATCCTTGTCCTCTTCATAGCATTCCCCGTGATTTCTAGGCCGTGGAGAGGCCGAGTGGGGTTAAATCCATGCCGGGAGGGTCATTTTCGTGCTTGGGGTTTGAGCGCCGGATCCGTCGATTCGTGGAGTTTTTGATCGATTTGGGGGCTCTAGATGCATGCTAGGACGTTGTGGGGTGATCCCCCGTTGTTTTCCCATCACCAGGGGTGGTGAATGAGCGTGGATTTACGTTTTCTGGGCGTGTTTCGCGAACCGGGCTCGGCCCGTTGTCGCGCTATAGTCCAGTGGCGCGTTCTTGATGAACGCGCCGTGTCGTCCGAGCGTGTCCGTCTGAGAAGACGAACAGTAAGGCGGTGGGGAACGCGCCTGGTTCTGGTAGCGCGATCTCCAGATCGCGCTACCCAAGACTAGCGCGTTCAGGTGTGAACGCGCTGGCTTTGGGCAGCGCGACATGGAAGATCGCGCTAGCCATAGCTAGCACGTTCTTCGGTGTCGCGCTAAGGGTACCTAGCGCGACCATCCCCCTCCCCCGAACCGTGTTCTTGCGGGTAGCGTGACCTCCGGTTGGGTGAGTTACGGACCCGGTTGTGGCGTGTGGCCCTAGGGATGCCGTGGGCACCCAGTGAGAGCCACAGGGGCGCCCGGGGTTCCCTGGAGAGTCAGTTACCTCGGTAGGGGTGCCGCGTGACTTGAGGGACGGTTGGACCTCATGCGTGTCCCCGGCATCTGTGCCTATCGTATGGTCATCGTGAGTCTGTGCTAGTGTTTGGTCGGTGGTTTCCGTGGATTAGTCCTTACTTCCAGTGACCCTACCACTAGTCGTAGCTTTCCCACGGCACGCGTGTGCTGGCTCGCCTGGGAGTGGCTGAGCGGCGTACCCGAGAGGCGGTGAGTAGGCTGGTTACCGCAGGGCCCCCGCGTACTTCCGAGTCTGGGTTTAGGGGGAAATACCAGCTAGAGGACAGGCCTAGGGCGTACGGTCTGAGTGTGCACACGAGGCTGAGGGTTCGGACCCGCGCTGACGAGCGTGACCTCAGCTAGTCCTTGTTTTACGGTTACTTCTGGTTACTGAGTGTGTCTGAGTCTCACGCCAGGGGCGTAGTAGCTAGACACTTGTGAAGCGGTATAAGACGTCAGGGGACGCATCCGGTCGTTCTTCTAGTGGGTGGTGCTCCTGTTCACTGGCAGGCGTGGACTCGCGTTTTGTGGGACCGAGGTTCCGTAGTGCGGTACTGTTAGAGTAGTCGGCTTTTCCGTTTATTTATTTTAGCTTGTCAGTTCTACCGTACTCTTGTTTGGTAGGGTTATCTTCTTCTTTCTCGTTTTCCGTACGAGGTGGGGATTCGCGGGATCCCTACTGGGCCAATGAGATGAGGCTCACCCCTGCTCTTCAGGTGAGGCGGGGTCGGCGGGAGGCACGGCCGAGTTTCAGCGTGGTTCTTCTAGCCAGGGTTAGTCGCCAGTCTGCCAGAGCCGGGGGATGCCCCGTGTAGTTGTACTCCGGGGGATGCCCCGTGTAGTTGTACTCCGGGGGATGCCCCGTGTTGTTGTACTTTCTTTTCCGTTGACTGTACTTCCCTTTGGACATGAGACACTGTGGACCTTGTAGCAGTTTATTTATTTATATTATTATGTGTATTTTATTTTAGATTATTGTGCTATCTCTGTGGTCGTTGTAACTTCTCTTGTACCCCCACACCACTCCTTTCTACCCTTCCGAGTCTTCGGGCTCGTGGGTTGGCGGACCGAGATTCGAGACGCTCCGGTTCCTTTCCGGTACTCGGATCCTCGGGTCGTCACAGCTGGTATCAGAGCCTAGGTTGTGGAGGTGCATCGGAACTTGGAACGAATTGCAGTGGTCCAGAAGGTCCATGAATGTCCTGTACAGTCGGCGACTGGCTTAGGGTCATGTGTTTTATTGATTTCCGGTTGCTTTTCTTTGATGCCAGGTGTGTTATGGCGCCACGGAGGAGGACTCGTGCCCAGCAGGGACAGTCTAGTGGTGGTCCAGAGGAGCAGAGCAGGGCTTCAGTTTCCGAGGGTGTATCTGGAGATGCGAGAGCTCCAGGGATGGACGACTTCTTCCGAGGCATGTTTGAGTATGTGTTTCAGCGGCAGCAGGGAGATCATCAGCAGCAGGGTGGCGATGCTGGTGAGGACCGGGCTCGTGGTGGTCATGGTCGTGTGCTGAAGGAGTTCTTGCTGTTTCAACCTCCTTCTTTCAGTGGGCAGCCAGATCCTGAGGTGGCCAGAGAGTGGCTGGATGATGTTCAGCGGATTTTTAGTGCGATGGAGTGTTCCGAGGAGGAACAGGTGGCGTTGGCTACTCATCGTCTTCAGGGATCGGCCCGTACTTGGTGGACGTCAGAGTGGGGTTCAGTGTTCCAGTCTCGTCCTCTTCGACAGATTACGTGGCAGGAGTTCATCGCGGCTTTCGAGCGTGCCTTCTGTCTGTCCTTTGTCAGGTCGCAGAGGTTGCGTGAGTTCATGGAGCTGACTCAGGGTGACATGTCGGTGATGCAGTACCTTGCCAGGTTTATCGAGTTGGGCCGTTATGCTCCTCATATCGTGGCAGATGAGGAAGCCAGGACCGATCAGTTTGTGGGTGGTTTGAGGCTAGAGTTGAGGCATCATCTTCTTGCGTCAGGATTGACCACTTTGGATGCGGCGTGCAAGGCAGCATCGGCACTGGAGAGAGATTTGCAGAAGGTTCGAGGGCAGGGCAGTGCTAGTCGGGTGCAGCCAGGTTTTGGCCAGCCGTCAGCAGTGCAGCAGCAGAGTACCGTCCAGCTCTCGGTAGGTGGTTCAGTGGCGACGCAGTCTGTGGCTCCTGTGCCTGAGTCTTCGTCCTTTGGCTCGAGGCTCAAGAAGTTACTCAAGGAGGCGGGCCTCGGCGGGAGACGCCGGGGTAAGAAGGGGCAGTCACAGCAGGAGTCGTCGGCTAGTGATCAGCAGTCCGTAGCTTTGCAGCGTCAGGGTTCGGTGTCAGGTGCTCGGGGCGGTTGTCCCAAGTGCGGTGGTTCTCATCCAGGCAGACCGTGTTCGGCGCCCGTGATTTGCTTCAGGTGCGACCAGCCAGGGCACATGGCACGTGACTGTCCGCAGAGACCGCGTCAGCCGCACGAGTTTCAGCAGCAGCAGCAGCAGTTTCGGCCCCAGCAGTCATCAGCACAGCCGCAGCAGTACCATCAGCAGGGACAGTTTCCTTAATTGTCACGGTCAGCTACTGTGGGGAGGCAGAGATCCCGAGGCAGAGTGACTCACATGACCAGGGCGGAGGCTGAGGCGTCGCATTTGGTGGAAGGTACTCTTTCGATTTTGGGTAGTGCGGCTCGTGTTTTGTTTGATTCGGGTGCTTCTCATTCGTTCATCTCGGAAGATTTTGCTCAGGGCGTGGAGGACCCAGTGACCGAGGTGTCCTGTGACTTGGCGGTAGAGTTGCCTACCGGTGACTTCATGGTCACCCCGTACTACTTTGAGAAGGTACCTGTGTGGGTGGAAGGGCGGAGTTTGCCGGTTAGACTCTATGCGTTACCGCTTCAGGACTTCGATGTGATTTTGGGCATGGATTGGCTCTAGGCTCATCATGCCTTGGTGGATTGCGGCTCGAAGAAGGTCTACTTCCGACAGCTTCGTGGACCCACCTTCTATTTCCAAGGTATTCGGTCTTCCTCTTCCCGCTTGCTTATTTCGGCTATTCGTGCGCGTCGTTTTCTTGATGCAGGTTGTCAGGGCTTTCTCGCATCCGTGGTTTTGGTCGAGCGGCAGGGTCCTGAGGTAGAGGATGTTCCTGTCGTGTGCGAGTTCCCCGATGTCTTTCCCGAGGAGCTACCAGGGTTGCCACCGCAGCGAGAGATTGATTTCATGATTGAGGTGGTGCCAGGTACGGCGCCTATGTCGAAGGCCCCTTATCGGATGGCGCCTGCCGAGTTGCGAGAGCTGAAGGCGCAATTACAGGAGTTACTGGCCAAGGGGTATATTCGTCCTAGTTATTCCCCGTGGGGTGCGCCGGTGTTGTTTGTGAAGAAGAAGGATGGTAGTTTGAGGCTGTGCATCGACTACCGTCAGTTAAACCAGGTGACTGTTAAGAACAAGTATCCGTTGCCGCGGATTGATGACTTGTTCGATCAGCTTCAGTCGGCCCAGGTGTTTTCGAGGATCGATTTGAGATCGGGTTATTACCAGCTGCGGATCCGAGAGTCGGACGTGGAGAAGACGGCGTTTCGGTCGAGGTATGGGCATTATGAGTTCTTGGTGATGCCGTTCGGGCTCACCAATGCCCCCGCAGCATTCATGGATTTGATGCATAGGGTGTTTCGTCCGTACTTGGACCAGTTTGTGGTCATGTTTGTGGACGATATCCTTGTGTATTCGCGGTCTGCTGAGGAGCATGTGCAGCATTTGAGAGCGGTATTACAGACCCTGCGTGATCACCAGTTGTATGCCAAGTACAGCAAGTGCGAGTTCTGGCTCCGAGAGGTGCACTTTTGGGGCATGTTATTTCTGGTGATGGTGTTTCCGTGGACCCGGCCAAGGTCGAGGCGGTGGTGCAGTGGCCGAGGCCGAGTTCTGTCACGGAGATTCAGAGTTTCTTGGGACTTGCATGCTATTATCGGAGGTTTATTCATGATTTCTCTCGTATTGCGGCCCCGATGACCAGGCTTACGTGGAAAGAGGTGCAGTTCATCTGGACGGAGGAGTGTGAGCGGAGCTTCATGGAGCTGAAGAGATTACCTACCACTGCTCCGGTTTTGGTGTTGCCATCTGGCTCGGGTGGTTTTGTGGTGTGTACAGATGGTTCCGGGGTAGGCCTCGGTGCTGTGTTGATGCAGCATGGGAGAGTTGTGGCATATGCGTCGCGGCAGTTGAAGCCACATGAGGCGAACTACCCTACTCATGATCTTGAGTTGGCAGCGGTGATCTTCGCTCTGAAGATCTGGAGGCATTACTTGTACGGCGAGAGGTTTGAGCTTTTCACTGACCATCAGAGTTTGAGGTATGTGTTTACGCAGAAGGATCTTAACCTCGGGCAGAGGAGGTGGATGGAGTACATGAAGGATTATGACGTTACTCTGTCTTATCAGCCTGGCAGGATGAACATCGTGGCTGATGCTCTGAGCAGGAGGGTAACGGTCAGTCTGATGTTGTTGAGGAAGTGGAAGCTTTGGGAGTAGGTCCCGGCCATGACTTTTAGGCTCAAGGTCCCTCAGGACCAGGGTTCGGCTGTCCTTGCGAGTCTGACTGTCACGTCCGCGGTGCGTCGACAGGTGACTGAGGCCCAGCGAGCGGACCCCGAGCTACCTCGTATTTTGTCGATGGCCGAGGTGGAGTTTGGCGAGGATGGAGCTGTGAGGTTCAGAGGTAGATTGTATGTGCCAGCCGGGGGGCAGGTGCGGCGTAATGTATTGCGTGAGGCTCATGGGAGTCGGTATGCCGTGCACCCCGGGTCGGCCAAGATGTACCAGAACTTGAAGAGGCAGTTTTGGTGGCCTGGCATGAAGAGAGATGTTACGGAATTTATGGCCAGGTGTTTGACCTGTCAGCAGGTGAAGGCTGAGCACCAGCGACCAGGAGGCACTCTTCAGCCCTTGGACATTCCTGCGTGGAAGTGGGACCACGTGACCACGGATTTCGTGGTTGGATTGCCGAGGACGTCCAGTGGGGAGGATAGTATCTGGTTGCTAGTGGACAGACTGACGAAGACGGCGCGGTTGTTACCGGTCAAGGTCAGTTGGAGCGTGCAGCGTTTGGCTCGTCTGTACGTGGAGCGGATAGTCCCGTTGCATGGAGTCCCTATCTCCATTGTATCAGATCGTGACCCCCGTTTTACTTCTGGATTCTAGAGGAGCTTCCAGAAAGCTCTAGGCACTGAGTTGGCATTCAGCTCGGCCTATCATCCTCAGTCGGACGGTCAGTCTGAGCGGACCATTCAGACTTTAGAGGATATGTTGCGAGCATGTTGCTTGGAGTGGCAGGGGAGTTGGACCCACCATCTGCCATTAGTGGAGTTTGCCTACAACAACAGCTATCATTCGAGCATCGGTATGGCTCCCTATGAGGCGTTGTATGGGCGACCTTGTCGGACTCCGCTTGATTGGTTCGAGGTGGGCGGGCGTGCCTTGACCGGACCAGATTTGGTGCAGCAGTGTGTTGAGGTGGTGCATCTCGTTCGGCAGAGGATGTTGGCAGCTCAGAGCCGGCAGAAGAGTTATGCCGATCGGAGGAGGTGACCTCTCAGCTTTGCTGTGGGAGATCGAGTTTTCTTGAGAGTGTCTCCCATGAAGGGCGTGATGCGCTTCGGTAGGCGTGGGAAGTTGAGTCCCTGCTACGTTGGCCCCTTTCCTATCGTTGAGCGTGTTGGGGAAGTTGCTTATCGGTTGCAGCTACCTCCGGAGCTTTCTGCCGTGCATGATGTGTTCCACGTGTCGATGCTTCGGAAGTACATGCCCGATGATTCTCATGTTCTCGAGGATGCCGTTTGGCCTGAGGTGACCCCAGATTTGTCCCTTCCGGAGTTTCCTGTTCGCATTGAGGATCGGCGGGAGCAGCGCCTGCGGAACAAGGTTATTCCTTTGGTTAAGGTGGTCTGGCAGCGTCATTCTGGCGGCGAGGCGTCTTGGGAGCGCGAGGATGAGATGCGGGAGCTGTATCATTATTTGTTTGTGTGAGTCTTCCCCCGTTCTTGTGCCTTGTCCTTGAATTTCGAGGACGAAATTCGTTTAAGGGGGGAGGGCTGTAGTGTCCCAGATCTTTCGGATCCTTCCTTGTGGGTCCCAGATCTGGTTTATCAGGGTGTCTGACCCTGTTGTGTCTGAAATTTCGTTTCGGACATCTTTCATGTTCGGATCGGCGCGATCCGGAGTTGTTTCAGAGGCCCGGAGTGTGTCCGCGGCTTTTCCGTGCGTGTTTTCCGATTTCCGCGTACGGGTTTCGGTGAATCCTTCGGAACCCTGTAGCGGGTGAACCGGGTCGTTCACCAGCCCGCGAGTGGTACCGTTGCGATCAGCGCGTCGAGGCGATCGAGGAGGTGTATTTTTCTATTTTTCGGGATTTTTTTGATTTTTCGGATTTTCTTTATATATCAATTCTTTTTCTTTTCTTTTTACCTTTTTCTTTTCTTCTTCTTCCTCCTTCCTTCAACCGTGAGAGCTCCCCCTCCCCCGCGGCCGATCTTCTTCCCCCCGGGCGACCGAGACGCGGCCCCTCTCACTCCGACAACGGCGTGGCAGCGGCGACGGCGGAAAGGCGGTCCCGGTGGCGTGCTTTTCGCGGCGAGAGGCGGGGCGTTCGTGGGAGTAAAAGCTTCATCCTTGATTTCGGCGATGATTCGGTGGATTTCGAGCTTCCTTGAGGTAGGGGGATGGATCCTTGTCCTCTTCATAGCATTCCCCGTGATTTCTAGGCCGTGGAGAGGCCGAGTGGGGTGATCCCCCGTTGTTTTCCCTTCACCAGGGGTGGTGAATGGGCGTGGATTTACATTTTCTGGGCGTGTTTCGCGAACCGGGCTCGGCCCGTTGTCGCGATATAGTCCAGTGGCGCGTTCTTGATGAACGCGCCGTGTCGTCCGAGCGTGTCCGTCTGAGAAGATGAATAGTAAGGCGGTGGGGAACGCGCCTGGTTCTGGTAGCGCGATCTTCAGATCGCGCTACCCAAGACTAGCGCGTTCAGGTGTGAACGCGCTGGCTTTGGGCAGCGCGACATGGAAGATCGCGCTAGCCATAGCTAGCGCGTTCTTCGGTGTCGCGCTAGGGGTACCTAGCGCGACAATCCCCCTCCCCCGAACCGTGTTCTTGCGGGTAGCGTGACCTCCGGTTGGGTGAGTTACGGACCCGGTTGTGGCGTGTGGCCCTAGGGATGCCGTGGGCACCCAGTGAGAGCCACAGGGGCGCCCGGGGTTCCCCGGAGAGTCAGTTACCTCGGTAGGGGTGCCGCGTGACTTGAGGGACGGTTGGACCTCATGCGTGTCCCCGGCATCTGTGCCTATCGTATGGTCATCGTGAGTCTGTGCTAGTGTTTGGTCGATGGTTTCCGTGGATTAGTCCTTACTTCCAGTGACCCTACCACTAGTCGTAGCTTTCCCACGGCACGCGTGTGCTGGCTCGCCTGGGAGTGGCTGAGCGGCGTACCCGAGAGGCGGTGAGTAGGCTGGTTACCGCAGGGCCCCCGCGTACTTCCGAGTCTGGGTTTAGAGGGAAATATCAGCTAGAGGACAGGCCTAGGGCGTACGGTCTGAGTGTGCACACGAGGCTGAGGGTTCGGACCCGCGCTGACGAGCGTGACCTCAGCTAGTCCTTGTTTTACGGTTACTTCTGGTTACAGAGTGCGTCTGAGTCTCACGCCAGGGGCGTAGTAGCTAGACACTTGTGACGCGGTATAAGACGTCAGGGGACGCATCCGGTCGTTCTTCTAGTGGGTGGTGCTCCTGTTCACTGGCAGGCGTGGACTCGCGTTTTGTGGGACCGAGGTTCCGTAGTGCGGTACTGTTAGAGTAGTCGGCTTTTCTGTTTATTTATTTTAGCTTGTCGATTCTACCGTACTCTTGTTTGATAGGGTTATCTTCTTCTTTCTCGTTTTCCGTGCGAGGTGGGGATTCGCGGGATCCCTACTGGGCCAATGAGATGAGGCTCACCCCTGCTCTTCAGGTGAGGCGGGGTCGACGGGAGGCGCGGCCGAGTTTCAGCGTGGTTCTTCTAGCCAGGGTTAGTCGCCAGTCTGCCAGAGCCGGGGGATGCCCCGTGTAGTTGTACTCCGGGGGATGCCCCGTGTAGTTGTACTCCGGGGGATGCCCGGTGTTGTTGTACTTTCTTTCCCGTTGACTGTACTTCCCTTTGGACATGAGACACTGTGGACCTTGTAGCAGTTTATTTATTTATATTATTATGTGCATTTTATTTTAGATTATTGTGCTATCTCTGTGGTCGTTGCAACTTCTCTTGTACCCCTACACCACTCCTTTCTACCCTTCCGAGTCTTCGGGCTCGTGGGTTGGCGGACCGAGATTCGAGACGCTCCGGTTCCTTTCCGGTACTCGGATCCTCGGGTCGTCACACGGGGTATGTGTATGCTCTCTTCGGGAGTGGTGGCCGTGCTTGGCCTCATTGCTATAAAGCATTCCCCACAGCGGGCAGCGATTCATCAAGCTACAATTGTGGATTGTTGGATCTTCTAACAGCCACTCGAGGGGCCATCTTATGCAGGATAGGGGCAGCAGGAAGGTGGAACCGACCGGGGCATTGCACCATGGACTTGGACCCTCCTAGAGTCGGGCGGGATGCCGGGTTTCTTCTTGGTCTTTTGGTCGACAATGCTTGCCAGCTTTTTTTTCTCTTTTTTCTCTCTCTTTATTTTTCTTTTATTATGTAATAAACCAAGGCAGGTGCGCGGGAGAGCGCTCACCCCCTCAGGGAGGGGATGAGTGGTTCGCTCCACCGCATCAACCCCATAGTGGTAATCTTTGTTCAGCGCAGGTGTCGACGGATGCGGGCATACAACCCTCTCTCGCCGATTCTTTCTCTTCTTTTTTTGCTTCTTTCTTTTCTACTTTTCTTCTTTTCTTCTTTTCTCCTTTCCTTCTTTCCTTCTTTTCTTCTCTTCTTCTCTTTCTTCTTGAGGAAAGGGGGGTTTGATTTCCCCTCCCTTCTTCTCTCCTTTTTTAGCGGCGGCCTTCACAATCCCTGGAAGTTGCATATGCCCCGGGGTAGCATCTCCGAGGCCACGAAGACGATTGCGCCAAGTGGCTTTTCTCCCCATAGGGCAGGCGAAGACAGCACCTGCAATTCATCAAAGTAGGCAAACATCGTTTATTAAGGGGCCATGAGGCCCTGAATCCCGGCGAAGAGATGAAGGGTGGTTCCATCCCACCAGGCGTGCCAGACTTGTGGACGCACTAAAATTCGCTCATTTGGTGATTTCTTTAAGTCGGTTTATTCGATGGGTTTATTCGTTTATTAAGTGCGTGAGCGTGCCAGTCACAAAGTGATGATTTATTGTGCGCTCGATCTGAGTAATCGGACGATTGTGTGGTTCGTGTCGGGACCAAAACCCGCCGCGCCATAAAGGTCACAGCGTCATTTACATCCCCTCGGAGAGGGGAACACCCTTGATTAATCACCGGGAATCAGGGCCTCATGGCCAGAGAATCAATTGCATGAAAGGTCTATTAGGGATGAAATCCCCATACGAGGGTGAGAAGAAAACGTCCGAGATCATGCCGGTCATGTGATGACCATTTAATATTCGGACGAATGTCCGACTCGAGAAAGGCGCAATCGTCACGAGAAAATCGGAACATATGTATGCCGGGGTACGGTAAATTTATTGTTCAGAGAAGCGAGAAATATTCGGTTAAATCCCGGCTAAGTGGTCGGAAACCAGGAGCACATGTATGCCTGGCTACGGCAAATTTATTGTTCAAAGGAATGGGAAACATTCGGTTAAATCCCGGTTAGAGTGGTCAGAAACTAACAAGTTTGTCGGCCCGGTGCAAGATCAAACTGCGACCATACTGCGGTGGGCCCCCAGCGGTCGAAGTCAGGCTCGCGTGGACATCGTCAATATTTTCGGTGCCAAAGGGGCAACGGGGGAATGTCCCGGGCTCAGATCCCAAAACTATTATGTATTCAAAGGGAGCGGGCTATAGGCCGAGGATATGGGTCAGACAATGACCATAATTGGGACGGACCCGAGGTCTAAGCGTGACCCATAAAGGCCTTATTGATATTACCGTGCGTAGGGTCCGGGTATGACGTGAGCCTTCTCGTTTCATTCAGATTTTGTCGGTCATTCATGGACCACTTTATGCTCGGACAAAGGTCCGTATTGAAGGTACGACGCAAACGGAAGCAAACCCGTACAAATGTGTGCCGAGTTTACGGCAATTTCAATGAAAGAGCGAAAACGCATCCCAAGGGAAACGAGTTCGGTTTGAGGAATTATCGGCCCAGAGCAATGTCGGATTACGGCCATATCGGGATGGCTCCCAAGGTCCGAACCCGACTTGGAGGGGCGACTCTAATATTCCCTTTACACCGGGTCTTGAGGAGAAACGAGGCTGCGGAGCAGATCTCATCATTTTATTATTGTTTGAATTTTTATCATTATTATTTGTTATTATTATATATATATATATTATTTGATATGTTTATTATTTATTTATTTATTTATTTATTTTGAACTTATTATTATTATCATTTATTGCTATTATTATTCATCCCTTTTTATGAGTTTGTTGTTATTATTATTATTATTTGCTTGCACTTGGGGCGTGTGTGGAAGGGTCTGTGCACATTTGAGGTCGGTGCAGGTTTTGGGTTTAAGGTCCGTGCAGGTTCGGACAAGGTCGGTGCAAGGCGAGGTCTGTGCAAGGTGAGGTCTATGCAAGGCAAGGTCGGTGCAATGTTTGAATGGGCTAGGGCAGGGTCGGTGCAAGGCAAGGTCGGTGCAAGTTCTGTTGGGCCCATAGGCGAGGTCGATGCTAGTTGGGGTTGGACTGGGTCGATGCATGTTCAGGCCGTGAAGGGGCAAGGTCGGTGCAATCTTTAACCGTGCAGGGGCAAGGTCAGTGCAGACGAGGCCAAGGTCGGTGCAGGCTCTATGCGCGCGAGGGACGGTTGGTGCACATTGCACCGATGCAGGTTTGCCTGCACGCGAGGGACGGGGTCAATGTAGCGCGGGTCGGTGCAGGTTTCGTGCGCGCGAGGGGCGGTCGGTGCATATTGCACCGATGCAGGTTTGCCTGCACGCGAGGGACGGGGTCAGTGCAGCGCAGGTCGGTGCAGGTTTCGTGCGCGCGAGGGGCGGTCGGTGCATATTGCACCGATGCACGTTTGCCTGGGCTAAGAGGTAGGTCAGTGCAGTGTGCACCGATGCAGGCTTTGGGTTATGCGCAGGGAAGCCAAGGTCAATGCATATGGGGGCTGAGGTCTAAGCACGTGAGGCTTGGGGGGGGAGCACGCCCGGGGCAAGGTCAGTGCAAGGGGGCTAAGGTCGGTGCAAGTCTGGCCAAAGTCTATGCGACTGAAGCGTGTCGGGTTAGGGGTGCACTGATCGGGGTAGGCTAAAAGTGTGCCGCCAAAAGGGGGGTGTAAGTGTACCGGGTGGAGGGCCAACTGGGGCGCACCGGGTGAAGGTTAGGCCGAAGGGAGGCCGATGCAGGAGTGCCTGAGGTCTGTGCAGCTAGGGCTGGCTCGAGGGGAAGGGTCTATGCAGGTGGGAGTTTTTCTTTTATTCACGAAACGCAAGTGTAGGGTTTCTTTTATTCATGGAATGCATGTGAGGAGTTTCTTTCATTTGATTTTCTTTTATTTATGTAGATCATATTTGTGATTATGTCCGACGGTCCGTCGTAATGATGCGTGTGTCTAGTTATTCGGGCTCTCCGTGGTTCTTTGGTTATTTCGGTGAAACTGTTGCATTAGTGTTTATTTTGTTCATTTGTTGTTTCCTTTTTTGCTTTATTATTTTTCTTTTATTATTGTTGCTATTATGTTAATTCTGACGAAAATTCGGTAGCATCTCCCCTTGACCAGAGATGGAAGGGGATAACAAGGGACATGCCCACAAGGAGTGGCATGACCCAACAATTTGAGGTGTGTGCCTAGGCAGCCACCTTTGAGAAAACTTCGAAAAGCCCAGGGAAAACAACGGACGAGAGACACTGGGCTAATGCAGGCTAAGAATGCCCTGACTGGAAGGGAGGGGCCAAGGCAGGCTGGAGGTGGGTCAAGGGTGTGTCAACCAAGCAGGCTGGGAGGTGTGCCGGCCAGGGCATAGGCCAAAGGGTGTGCCGGCCAAAGGCCGTTGGGAGGGATGCCAGTGAAGGCGACGGCGAGGTAGGCATAGGCAAACCTCCTGGAAGAGAGAAAACCCCCACAAAAGGGAAAAAAGATAGGCGTGAGAAAACCAACGGTGAAGGTTGGGCACATCAAGCTAAAGGGGTGCATTTCATTCACAGGGAACAGGGTGGCAAGTACATCACAAAGAGAAAGAAAGAAAAAAAAAAGAACGGAAAAGAAATGAAAATACAATGTGGGGAGGGGAACGGAGCATGGGCTCCTCCCCTCCCAGACCTCACTCCTCTCTTCTTCTCTTCTCTCTTTCCTTATTCTTCTTCTCCTTTTCACACGGACAGTGATGGACGGAGTAGCAGGGGGGGTGAGAGGCAGGAGCCTCTCCTCTTCTTCTTCTTCTTCTGCCTTCTGGGAAGCTCCCCAGCCAGAGAGAGCTCCTCTCCTTTTCCCCTTTTTTCTTCCTCTGTGTGTCTACCTCTTCCTCTTTTTCTTTCGCATCGAGAGGGTATATGTATACCCTGTGGCGTTGACATCCGTTGACGGGGGTGGTTAATGGGGGATTGACCCCAGTCTTGTCTTTTGGCAGGGAGTGCCTGCGTGTCTGGACGAGGCTTCAACAGCTGAACAAACCCCAGCTGGCTTGAGGTGACTGTGCTGCGTGCCAAGGGTGGGGACTTAACGCTGTACCGCTAGAAGGGTTAAGGCACTGTGGCGCTGGGGCTGCTGGGCATTGTGCCGCTGGAGGGCTGCCAAGGGAGTGTGCCGCTGAGGGGGGCCTAGTGCTCCGCTGGAGGGCTTTTGAGGGTGGTGTGCCGCTGGGGCACTTCAGAGTGTGCCGCTGGGGGCTGTTTGGGGCTGTGCTGCTGAACGGCCATTTAGGCGTGCCGCGAGGGCAGCTGAGGAGTGTGCCGCTGGAGGCGCCTCAGGGGGGTGTACCGCTGGAGGCACTCACAGGAGTGTGCCGCTGGGGCACTTCAAGGGCGTGCCAGGTAGGGCACGAGGGGGGTGTGCCGCTGGGGGCCTGAGGGGTGTGCCGCTGAGGGCTACAGGGGCGTGCCGTTGGAGGGCCACCCCGAGTGTTCCGCCGAAGGGCCGTTCGAAAGCATGCTGCGAGAGGGGCACTTGAAGTGTGCCGCTGGAGGCATCAAACTGGTTTCCCTTTTCTTCCTCTCTTCTTCTCATCTTCTCTTCTACTTTCTCCTCTTCTTCATTTCCCTGCACGTAAACGTGGGGTGAGAATTTTTTCAGTGTCCACATTCATCCACCCACATGATGAATCGACATGGCTTATCATTCCCAAGCTGTGAGCATGTATATAAGATAAAATGGCATAGTATAACAAAAACACACAAGTAAATAAATGTTGCAAAGTGAGAATAACATACCCCGAGTGGGCAGCAATAATAGGGACGTTGTGGATTATTACTGCTATGAGATATCTTAATACGACATTCTCCATTGCCACATTCACATTGAATATGAAAGTATTTACCATCACCCATATCTTTTGAATCCATTTTCATAATACCCTGAAACATAATTATGCACACTGAATATATAGTCATTTGTAATTTTGAAGTCATTAGGCTCAGATGGATATCATTCATTTGTTTAGATTCATTGGAGTATAAATGCTGTATTCACATTTCACATCACTTGCATGAAATCCTAACGTAAGAAGGGGTAGACCTTAGGCCGCCAAACCTACTATATGTGTGAAGTACAAGCAGTGATATGAAATGAGATGCCCCCACAGTACTCCTCATCACATGTATGCTCCTTCCCATCATCATTGCCCATCATATTAAGAACAATGCTGATCAACCTGTAACATACATCAACCAGTTACGAATAGATAAGAAAGCAAATATGTTGGTACATATAAAAGAGCAATCGTGATATGTGCAGTGTAGCAGCACGAAGCCCATTTAAAGTGGTAGTTGAGCCACGCTGCTCCAAAAAATTAAGTGAGTGAGTGTTCAAAGTATCACTGTCAAAAAGCGTCCACAGTATCATTTAGTCAGTTATAATTGGTGATGGTATTAGGCTCAGATGGATATCATTCATTTGTTTAGATTCATTGGAGTACAAATGATGCATTCACATTCACATCACTTGCATGAAATCCCAACATAAGAAGGGGTAGACCTTAGGCCGCCAAACCTACTATATGTGTGAAGTACAAGCAGTGATATTATATGAGATGCCCCCACAGTACTCCTCAGCACATGTATGCTCCTTCCCATCATCATTGCCCATCATATTAGGAACAATGCTGATCAACCTGTAACATACATCAACCAGTTAAGAATAGATAAGAAAGCAAATATGTTGGTACATATAAAAGAGCAATCATGATATGTGCAGTGTAACAGCCCGAAGCCCATTTAAAGTGGTAGTTGAGCCACGCTGCTCCAAAAAATTAAGTGAGTGAGTGTTCAAAGTATCACTGTCAAAAAGCGTCCATAGTATCATTTAGAGTGTATCCCAACAATCACTGCCCATCAGAAGTCATATTTAAGAATTTGTCAAGGACATTAAGTTACATAAGACTTTTGCATAGTAAAAAAATAAACACAGCATTAATGAGAGTCATACTAAAATTATCAGAAAACACAACATCTAAATTATCCAAGTACACAACATGCATATCTAAGAATTTGTCAAGGAAATTAAGTTACATAAGACATTTGCATAGTAAAAAAATAAACACATCATTAATGAGAGTCATACTAAAATTATCAGAAAACACAACATCTAAATTATCCAAGTACACAACATGCAAAATTGTCCAGTTCAACATTACAACTTAAAACTGTCAGTCATCATTTGGGGTTTGCGCTTGACGAGGCCTGCAATAGACAAGTTGTTGGTTACATATTCACACCAAATTTGTAAAGGTGGTCAAATGAATAGAGATTATGCCAATAGTTTAGACTATGCAAATACCCTCGTATATTATGATGGGCCCAAAGATGAGTTACCATACGTTCTCGAAATCTCTCCCCTCTAGTAGCCTCTGTACTACTGACTATGTCCTCTTCATCTACCTCGTTATCACCAGGATTATCCGCATCAACTTCTCCTTGTCGAAAAATTAAATCAAGACCTTGTTCATTTCTAATAAAGTTGTGGAGTACGCAACACGCCATTACAATCTGGCTTGTGTCTTAATTGGATAACTGTGACGTTTCACCAGAATTGTAAAACGTGACTTGAGGACACCAAATGCACGTTCAACACAATTGCGTAGTTGAGCGTGCTGATGGTTAAACAAATCCTTCTTATCCCTATGATGTGTAAGCCTTCTCCTATTAGATCTGTACTCTGGTAGATGATATCTTGTGCCACGGTATGGTGCAAAGAAGCGAGGGGTATTTGCATATCCCGCATCCACCAACCAGTATTTCCCTACGGCAAGGAATGCATGGAATTCTAATAAGTATTTAAAGTAAATATGAACAACAACCATTAATAAAGTAACATTTACCTTCTGGTATAGTAAATCCACCTTTTTCAATGGCCCACCTCAAGACTTTCATGTCTGCAGTAGATCCCTCCCATCCCACAACGACATAGGTAAACTTTAGATCAAAATTGACGCACCCCATTACATTTTGGGATGTTTCACCCTTCCGATTTCGATAACGAGTCTGGTCAACAGTTGGAACCTTTGCAGATATATGTGTGCCATCAATTGCACCCAATGCATTCTAATTAATAAGAAGACATAATTAATTATAATTGATAACTAAGAATTAATAAATGCATATGTATTTGGTAAGTGAGGGTACACTACATCACCTTGAAAAAAGGGTAAATTTTTGATCATGTCGAATTTTTGGATGTACTGGATCTTCAGCGGAGGGCTTCTTAATGTACTCATGACGCAGGGATAAGACTGCCGTTAGTACATTGTTAAAATGTCGACTTATCGTCTCGCCTGAATGTTGAAATAATTCTCTGAGCAACCTATTCCCAACTCCATGGCCAACCTCGAGAAGGAAGATAGCTAATTGCTCAGTGGCCGACATATTTTTGGTGTCGTTGAGTACACCCATTTCCATCAATTTATCCCTTAACCTCAAGCATAAGGCTGGGTGCACCCGAAAACTGGCGTATGATCTGCCCACATGACCTGCCATTAATTGTTTAACCCACCTATGACCTCTCCCAACATCTGTGTGCATTGGGGTCCTAGGGATACATGTGTGGGAGGACAAGTGCTGAACGAGGAGTACATGTTCAACTTCATCCCAATACTCCTCCTCATCCATCATAAGCTTGATGAGATCGCCAAGTGAAGGGCCGATGTTAGTGGTTCCAGAAGTCATTGCCGTTAAAAAAATAAATCATGTAACCCAGTATGAAAGAACATCTCATGAATCAATTCATGTAAGAGAAGCATTATAAAAATTCCTCACATTTGATTGCAGTAATAAATGATAATCGTAAAAATTGAACATTGAATAGAATGCATGAAAAGGATATGAAGATTTGTCAATAGTAGCCCAGGCGGCTCATTATCCATCGACTTTCAAGTCTTCCGGGAGGGCCATAAAGATGGAACGATCCTCGACAATCCTGATAAACTCGATAGCTCTATAGATATCTTGTTGAGGGATTCCTGGTAACTTTTAAAACAAATCAATTCCCTCATCCATTGGCGGTGTAACTTTTTTATGTAATTGTAACATCTCCCGTGCCAGGCTCAACCTCTCATGACCCAGAGACACCAACTTGTCAATTGCATCTTCATTACCTTGGGAAGCACGCTTTCTCTTCCTGTTAGTATTACTAGATGGTGGAATACTCTAGACATACAGGGAGCGGTCGTGGTTGCATCATCCCTTGGAACATTCATTTGGGAGACTTGCTCAATATTTCAGAGTGTCAGTGTCATTAATTATATTGTAAAGATTAAAATCTAGTCCCGACTCTTCCTATAAAGTTTGTTGTTCCTCCTCACCAGGGTCACTGCGTGTGTCTAGATAAGAGGAGCCTTCATTGCATACAGCGTCATCCCCTCTTGACATGGAAGTTGAACAAATAAGCTCCATTTGTTTGAAAATCAGGAAAGGCTTCCCTTGAATTGATTTGTACTCTTTATTAGTCTGAAAATTAAACTGACTTGTTATTCATTCAAACTCTATACAAATTGAACAATTGATTGTGCATTGCATATGTTACATACCGCTGATAGATCATCCCAAGTTTCGTCCGTGCCTAGGACGGGCATTTGTTTCTCCTCATCCCATCCCATCCTGATCGATTCTTTACACTCACAATTAAATAGTACATTTTCTTCAAATTTTTAAACCGAATTTTCAAATTCTCCATTGAATAGCCTAACTTGGTCAACTCATTAAATTTCAGTATGTTTGTCGCCATGCCTCTCTTGTGAAATTCCCATTGACAAAATCGTCATTGCTCACCTTGTGTTCTACGAGGAGATCTACAAAGCACAAATCCGCCTCGTTGCTCCAGTTTGTAACTCTACCTTTCCCATCTTTGGATGTATTCATACTTTTACAAGAAGATATAAATTTTCAGGCAAACACACAACCCTACTTTTCATTAGGAAAAGACCAAATGTAAATACAATGCATGCTTGTGTATAAACTTTGGCAAACACACAAAAGAGATAGGTCATTACATGCACCGATATTTTGCTACAAAAAGCTGGATGATAAAAATGTAGAGTATGATAAAATCAAGAAATAACTTATGCACATAAATGTAAAAAAGGAAGAGCTATATGTCAAAAGTTGTGATCACGTATACCATTAAACATATGTCAATTTGCAAGTATAGATGTCAATGCTATCAATTTTATACTGTCCAGAGAATGGAAAAGGAATATGGATGATTTTGAGCATGTAAAAATAATCCTAACCTGCCATGGCTAGTCCCAAGTGTGGATGAGGTTGACAGCCAACACTTAATAAGACTAGTCACTCTCAATCATGATTTCTGAGCTGAATGTTTGGTACCAGATAGGAGGTGCAATCAAGTTTACCTAGAAAATGGTAAAAATACTTGGAGAAGGCCAAAAATTAGATGGTTCGATGTAGTAAAAAAATGTCATAGCTTCTCCAAGGTTTAACTATTAATATGGCATTAGACAAAATACAGTTGTGGGACATAATTTATTAGATTTCAACACTATGTGAGAAGAATCCATGAGTTACATTGAGAATACATGGTGATATAAGATGTGATTTCCAATCCAAGAATTCATTTTCTATAGGATATATTTTCTCCCCGGTGCCGTCTCCAACTATTAATGAACCAAGGAACATGTTTCTTAAGAACTGAAATGTCTACAGTTGCAATCTGGGATGTCCATACATGGACAAATGATTGAGATTTAATTCTGAAGATCAATGATTTATCTTCAAATCAGATGCTGTAATTTGCAACAGTTCAAGAGGATGCCTCATTCTATCTTCCAATCAACTATTCACATATAAGTTGCTTACAAAATGTTGCTGCAAATCGACTAAAGAACTAAAGACAATGAGAACTAAATTGACTTTCAGACCTGAAAATTGACTACTATCTTTCACGACCTAAAATCAAAAATGACTAGCTCACAGTATTCTTTCTTAAACAATGAAATTAGCTGTTAAATTTTGCACCTGGAAATCAAAATCAAAATCAAAATCAAGAAGGTTATGCAGTTACCTTACAGGAAGGAGCAGTTAGCACACCTGAGGGGAAGGAGCAATTCACACAGAAGATGGGAAGGAGCAGTTAGCACACCCGAGGGAAGGAGCAGTTCGCACAGAAGATGGGAAGGAGCAGTCCACATCAACGGGAGAATGTTTAGCCTGCAAGCTTATCAAATAATTTCATTAGCAGTAATAAACACAAAAACTGATGAGAAGACGAAGAGGAATAGATTGCAGGGGGCAGAAGGGGCCTGATAGAGACTATAGGGGAGGGGTTTGTGCTTTCCGGGGCCTAGGTAGATGTAAGATTCCTCACAGAAGGAGCCAGAGCACGAGCTAGGGTTTCCTCACAAAAAGGGTTTTCCTCACATAAGGGGAAACAGCACGATCGAGCCATGGCACGAGCTAGGAAGCTAGCCGGAGATGACTCAGAGACGATCTACAGCATAGGAGAGCCCCAATGGCAACGGTCGGAGGCGGTGCCATAGCAGACCGGGAGACATCTGTCGGAGAGCACGAAGGGAGGAACATCACGTTCGAGCGCGTGCAGCGGCCGGAGCTGGTCGAAGAAGATAGCAACCTTCGAAGGGGGTCGGACAGCACGATCGCCGGCCGTAGCACAGCAACCTTCGAAGGGAGTCGGAGGACTGTCGCCGGCCGTAGCAGACGAAGGGCTCTGCGGAGGCTGCGAAGGGGATCGGAGTAACCCCTCAATCCTTGGAGATGAAGCACCCCGCTGAGGTAGAGAAGGGCCATGATCGACGCGTGAGCAGTACGAGTGCGGAGGGCACGATCGAGGTGGTCGTTCGCGAGTAGGGTGATCGGAGTCGGAGGACAATCACCGGCTGTAGCAGACGAACGCCTCTGCGGAGGCTGCGAAGGGGATCGGAGTCACCCCTCGATCGCCGGAGAGGAAGCACCCCGCGGAGGCAGATCGAGGAGTGAACAGTACGAGCGCGGACGGGGAGGATCGAGGGTCGTTCGCGAGAGGGGCGAACGAGAATGGGGTTGGGATAAGTCATTCCAAGTTTTACTTGGAATGACTTATCCCCCTGTTTAACCCCATTTGTGGGGTTAAACACATTTCCTTTAACCCAGTATAACCCCACCTTTTTTAGCCATAACAAACGCAAGACATGGTTAAATTGAGGATAACCCAAGTCTATCCCCGTACCAAACGCCCCCAAAGGTTATGTTTGGTACGGGGTTAAACCGGGGTTATCCCCGTTTAAACTCTATTCATTGTTTGGTATAGTAAAAATTGACAGGGATATATCGGGTTAAGAAGAATAAGGATAACTCCAAATACGGGGTTAATACGGGGATAACTCATTCTAACAAAAAGTTAGAATGGGTTATCCCTCACCTCTAACTCCACTCTCTCTCCCTCTCCCTACCACCGCCCTCTCTCTCTCCTCCCTCCCTCTACATCTCACATAAAATAATATCATTAGTAATAATAATTATTAAAAAAAACTTATTCTTATTAATGATGCTGGGCTAAAATTATAAATTTAACAATATTAATAATCAAGAGTAGTATAGATACACATATTAACAAATCCTATGGTACTGTTAATTAGGCATCAATAAGAGGGGAATAATTTTAAAACAATAATATCATTGCCATTAATTATTATTACAAATAAAAAATACCTTAAGTACTAGTTTCATCTGTGCTAATCATAACTAATAAATAATTTAATTCGATAATATTTTTATTATTAGAAATCACGATCATCAAATATAATTAATTAGGTTTATCGTTAGCATAATCATAATTATTATTATTAATTAAATATAAGTTGAAAATTTGAAAAAAAATAAGTCATCTTAATACCAACCAAACGAAGAATAACACTATCTTTTAACCCAGGATAAAAAGGACAAACAATCTATTTCTAACATTTGTTCTCATTCCTATCCCTATTTTTTATCAAACGAATAATAAGAATACTAACATACTTATCCTCTCGCATACCAAACGCATACGAGAATAATAATAGAAATAAATTAACTCGGAATGACTTACACATATTTCCATCGCAATTTATTCCGATACCAAACATCCCCAAAGTTGATGTTTAATATCGGGATAAATTTTGAAGAGAATGAATATATATTATTCTAAGATAATTTATCCTTAATCTTATTCTAATGTATCTTTGGTATAAGAGAGAATAAGAATGGTGTTATTTCTATTTCTCATTTGATAAAGAATAAGTATACAAATAAGAATAAGTGTTGAAAAAAAAGATCATTTTGTTCTTCTTAATCTAGATAATATTTAATATTTATATTCATAATTATAATTAGCATTAATGAGAATATTATTTATTATTTTTATTAATAAAGATGATTAGCACTAATGAGATTATTATTTAATTTTTTTTCTTATTTTGTCAGTTATTTGATAATTTTATTATTAATCATGATTATTTTTATTCATATCGATGATTAATACTAATGAGAGTATTATTGAATAATTTTTTCGATTAATAATATTTAGCACTAACGATATTATTATTTAATCTATCTTTTTCTTAATCATAATTAACACTAATGAGATTAATGTTTAATATTTTTTATTCATAACAATGATTAGCACTAATGAGAATATTGTTTATAATTTTTTATTGTTAATAATATTTAGTACCAATAAGATAATTGCATAACATTTTTATTTATAATGATGATTAGCCCTAATGATATTAT
This sequence comes from Amorphophallus konjac, assembly GCA_022559845.1. Taxonomy (NCBI): domain Eukaryota; kingdom Viridiplantae; phylum Streptophyta; class Magnoliopsida; order Alismatales; family Araceae; genus Amorphophallus; species Amorphophallus konjac. Next base: position 189,542,364 of record CM040117.1, read on the forward strand.
TATTAAATATTTTTTAATAATATTTAGCATGCACTAATGATTTATCTTTTGTTTTGTAATGCTTTCTTCATAATATGACTAGTATTGATGAAGTTAATATTTAATATTTATAGATAATGATGTTTTTATTTAATAATTTTTTTTGTTAATAATATATAGCACTGATCAGATTACTGTTTAACATATTTTTCTTTTTAATCATGATTAATATTAATGAGATTAATATTTAATATTTTTATTCATAATAATGAGTAGCACTAATGAGGATATTATTTAATAATTTTTCTTGTTAATAATATTTAACATTGTCCCCTAATCACATAATTAAAAAAATGTTAACATATATTTAAAAAAGCCTTCCCATGTCCCCCCAATCACATAATTAAAAAATGTTAACATATATTTAAAAAAGAGAAACTATATTGCAAAAATGCAAAAAAAAAGATCAGAATGAGAACCTTAGTAAAGAGAGCTGCCAGCACATGAGGAGTCATTGCTCCTGTAAATATGTGAGACGCCAAATCTAACTCAAACGCCTCTCTATTTTTACCTCATTTATTTTTTATTTAAATTTTTGCTTTTTTTGATCAACGTCATATTTAGATTTTAGATTAAATAACATAAGACGACACGTTGAAATAAGACTCCTCGGTGACCATTCCTAAGCATAAGTGCATAACGGAATATAAGCACAAAGAAGAGCTTCGGGCAGATTCCAACCCCTAAACGTGAAACACTCGGAGTTACCCCTTCGGAACACTCGGAGCCCCACTCCGGAACCCTCGGCGACCTCCTTCGAGCTCGCAGGAACCTGCTCTCCCTCGCCTTCCCTTCCCTCCACACCCGACCGTTCCTCCTCCCCCCCTCCTCCCCTAGAGAGCGTCGGTCCCTCTGGTTTCCCCTTGGCCGTCATCCCCTCCCCGGTGCCGTAACCCCCCCTCCTTCCCCCCCACCTCCCGTTCCACTGCGAGCCTCGCTCTCCCCCCCCCCCCCTACCCCACTCCGCCTCCCTTCCCCGATCCACCCCCTCTCTTTTCCCCCCTTCCCCTTTTCACCTCACTCTCCTATGTCCGCACCCTCCCCCCCCGCCTCTTCCTCCCTACCCAGCCTATCCCGGGTCCCCGGTCCTTCTCTCTCTCCCCCCCTCCCCATCCCCTTGTGCTCACTTCCCCTGCCCTGTCCCCCGCTGCTCCCATCCCCCTGTCTCCGCCCTCCCTGACTGCACCCGCCTTCCTGTCCCTTCCCCACAACACATCGCCCCTCATCCAGCCCCTCCTTCACCTCTCCCCCCTTTTTTTCCTCTCCTCCCCAGCATGGCCGACGGCGAAGCAGATCCCATGCTTGAAGACGACGAGACCATCCGCAGTAGATTCAGGCAGCCGCTTGTCAGAGATAAGATTCCAGAGGTCATCGATATCTCAGATTCTCTCCAATCAAGCTCAGATCGCTAGAAATGCTCACTGGTGGTGAAGATACTGTCCAAATCAAAGATCAGGGTAGCTGGCCTCAAAGAGTGGATGGAAAATATCTGGAAGCCCAAAGGTGAGTGGCAGCTGATCAATTACCCAAACGACTCTTATCTGATTCGGTTCTCCAATCCCCAAGAGGTGGAGCTCATTTGCAAGCGGTCCCCATGGTTCTTCAAAAAGGATATCCTGCTTCTTCAGAGGGGTGAATCGTTCATGTCGCCATCCCAGTATTCGCTGACCAAAGCCGACCTTTGGGCCCGGATTTACGACCTACCAGAGGAACTCCTCAACCCCTCCTCGGTCAGAAAGCTAGCAGAACAGCTGGGAGAGCCTTATGCTCCCATTCCGAGAGAGATTTCCTCGTGGGGATGGTTCGCCAGGATCAAAGTCTCCATCAGCATTAACAAACCCCTCAAAACAACTATTCAAGTCAGGCTCCCGGGAAACACCATTCGCTCCTTCCAAGTGGCATATCAACGTCTACCTTGGTTCTGTACTTACTGTGGATGCTTGGATCACGACGCAGAGGGATGCAAAGAGCTGGAAGAGCTGAAGAAGCACATCAAAATCTCTTACTCCCCCCAGCTGAGACAGGAACTGGTAGATATGATCGAATACGAGTTCGGCGATTGGCTCAGAGTTAGCTCCTCCTCCCCCACCCACAGTCTGAGAGACCCCACTAAGCTCTGCTCCCCCTCTCCCCAATTCAGTAGGGGAGAGAGCAACTCCACCGAAGAGGCCTCTGTGTCAGTTGGAGACCACCTACCACCCAGTTGCCAGAAAGCCCTTTTCGAAAAAGGTACCTCCTCCAGGCAGCGACCTATCCAACCCGCTACTGTAAGCCAATCCCCCTCTCCCCCCGCGTGCCAGTCCCTCCCCGCCCCCTCCGCTCTACCTTCATCCCCAAATTCCTCCCACTCCCACATCCCCAACCCATCACCCAAAACCAATTCAGCCCCCCCTCCCCCCGACCCCACCACTGTCCCGCATCATCTAATCTCCGATACCTCCCCCCTCCACCCCCCCCTCCCGACTCCCCCTTCTCTCCCACCCTCCCCTCCCACCTCCCCCCCCATTCACTCCACCATCCCCCCCTCCAGCTGCCCATACTCCCCCCCCATCCACATCTAGTCGGGGTAAAAGAAAACAAGTCCCCCCCCTGAAACCCCCCAGGAAATCCTGTCTAATAAAGCAAAAGGTGCCCCCCTCACCCCTCTTCCCTTATCCTTCCACCCAGGAAAACCCCCTAAGGACCCCCCCCCCACCACAAGAGATCCTCAAATCCCAAACAAGTTGCCCGCTCTAAGCACTCTTCCCTCTGTTGTGCCCCTGTGGTTTTGATGATAGCAAACACTATCAGTCACCATATGCATGTGTGCATGAAATGTTGTGCCCCTTGTGCTTTGATGATTATGTGGTGTTTTTAATGATAGCAACATAAATGAGTCATCATATTGTTTTGATGAGAACATCACATTGAATGATAGCAACATGAATGTATATGACTGATTTATTCTGTGGAGAATGCATGAGTGTGCTAGCTGTGTGGGTCGACCCCCCTCAAGTCTTGAAATGCATATGTCTATACATCTCGTAAGTAGTTCAGATGGCGTCAACCCATTGAGTCCACGAGGTTGACGCAGCCTTGAAATGCCTCAGATGGCTTTGAAGATAAGGCTGGATGCGTTGACGCATGGGGTCACTGCGTCGACCCACTGAACTGACCCAGATCTAACTTCATCAGGGTGAACTGCTGCGTCGACGCTGTCACGCTGTAGCGTCTCTATGCATTTCTGAAGTCTACACATCGTTTAGTTGCACGCCACTGTGTTGAGAAAGTCTACACATCAGATTGCCTTGCTTCATGCACAAGTCTATACATCGTCTATTCATCGTCACATGTGCATCACTTAGCAAGTCTATACATCAGTCATCATTGCCTCTTGCTCGTAAAGTCTATACATTGCCTTTGAGCATCTAAGTCCATACATTGGCAGCGTGTCTGCGTTTCAAGCCATTCGACAAGTCTATACATTCCCAGTCTTTACCTACGTTCAGAACCCCAAGTCAATACACTGGTAAAGTCTGCACATTGTGATTTGAAGCTGCACCATGTCTATACATTGTCTCGCCCACATCTTCAAAGTCTGTACATCCGATCGTCTCTTCCAGCGTCTCACGCTATCAAGTCTGTACAGCGTTTGCGTACAGTGCATCGTCATCCAAAGTCTGTACAGCCAGCTCTGTCTCACCTTGCGTCTCTTCAAGTGTGTACAGCCTTGGCATCTGCTTTGAAGTCTACACATTGGTCTTCGCTTCAAGTCTGTACATTGGCCAAGTCTACACATCGCTGTGTTCACTTGTTTCAAGTCTGCACATTGGCTCAAGCTTTCCAAGTCTGTACATTGGCCAAGCGTCTTGTGCTTTGAAGCTTTACCAAGTCTATACATCACCTTCAAGCTTTCCAAGTCTGTACAACCTATACAGTGTCAAGTATATTCATGCACCGTCTCAGTTGAACTTAAAGTATGTACATCCACCGTCTCCTTTAATTTGAAGTCTATGCATCGTGCATTGTTAAGTCTGCACATTGTGGTAAGCAAGTCTACACAACGCCTTGTTAAGAAGTCTATACATCGCCATAGCTCGCATGCAGAGTCTAGACAGTCTTAACTAAGTCTATACATTGTGTCTGCATGTAAGCATTCAATGTCTATACATTGGATATGGGTGTGCATCGTGAAGTCTATACACTGCTTGTGTAACTCAAGCCTTTACATCAGAGTCTATACATCGACGCACTGTTCATGCATCAGTTCTCCAAGCATATACATCGGCGCACTATTCATGCATCGGTTAAGTCTATACACTGGCTATGGCTTGTTCATGCATCTTACCCACGCAAGTCTGTACACTGAGGTCGCTTGAAGGGCTTCAAGTCTACACACTCTCACGTTGTACATACTTGCTTAATTGCTGCTTCTAAAGTCTACACATTCGATTGCTTCATGCTTTACACAGAAGTCTACACATTCCACTCTGTTATGTTAATGCATCATTCTGCAAGTCTGTACACTGAGGTCGCTTGAAGGGCTTCAAGTCTACACACTCTCACGTTGTACATACTTGCTTATTTGTTGCTTCTAAAGTCTATACACGCTGTGTTAAGAGCCTGAACTAACTAATTGCATCTCTTTGTCTCTGCCTGCAGATGAGTCAGGTTGATGAATGGGCACGTGATCCTAGGTTGGCACCTGGCACGTGATCTGAGGTGTCCTCTGGATAAAGGGGGCACACGCCCTAGTTGCTGCTGATATATATATGTGAAGTTTCTTCATCCGCGGAAGACAAAAAGGAAGAGGGCTGATCGAGAGAGTGATAGAAGAAAGTGAGAGCAGCAGAGAGGCAGTGAGAGCAGAAGAAGAAGAAGAAGAAAAAGAGCAGAGAGGCAGAGTGTGTGAGCAGAAGAAGAAGAAGAAGAAAAAGAGCAGAGAGGCAGAGTGTGTGAGCATAAGAAGAAGAAGAGAAAGAGAGAGAGCTCGTGAAGAAGAAGAATAAGAGAAAGAGAGATAGAGAGAGAGGGTTCGTGAAGAAGAAGAAAGAGGATTCATCAGAAGATCTGTTCACTGGACTTTGGATCAGATCCAATCCAGTTGCTCCTGCGAGAGCTACTTTTTGCATTGCGTTTTCAGCTTTCCGATTGCTGTATTTTCATTTCTTGTTTTCCTTTTATTTGATCAACTGTGCTTTCCGATTCTCTGGTTAGAGATCGGTGTTCCTCTTGTGGTCTCAAGAGAAGGGAGACTTGTCTCCGGTCTGCTAGTGACATGTTGTCACTTGTGGGTTCCCCTCCAGTTTGGAGGAAGGGAGATTCATCTCCGGTTCTGGTCTTGTGGGTTGCAAGTCCAGGTGTTCCCTCCTGGTCTGGAGGAAGAGAGACCTAGTCTCTGGTTCCAAGTGGCTAGGAGTCACTTGGGGTGTCCCTCCGGTTGGGAGGAAGAGGGGATGTTGTTCCCCTGGTCAAGCTGTTTGGCAGCAAGTGTTTGCAGACTGAGTCTACTGTTCTAGCGTTGCTAGTGGAAGCCTCACTCCGGTTGGGAGTGAGGGGTGGACGTAGGTCTTGGTGACCGAACCACCTAAAAATCCTCCGTGCAGTGTGGTTATGTTTTGCTCCTTGTCTTCTACCTCCTTCACAGGCTGCCTTAGCATTCTCGTTTCTATCTGTGTTGCTTCCGCTAGTTGCTTGTTTAGGTGCGCCTTATATATTTGCTCAGTGGTTTAAAAGAGAACTTAACTTGTTCTTCAGATTGTCTATTTGCCTTGATAGTGTTCTAGTCTTTTATTGAGCAAAAAGATTTTTTTGAAGGATGGGATTCATTCACCCCCCCTCTGAATCCATCGCACCGATCCTATCAATTGGTATCAGAGCGGTGTCTGCATAGTAGGTCCAGCGACCTGCAGATCTGACCCTACTGTGTTCGGTGCATTTTTGTTAGATTTGTTTATCGGTTTGATTCCACTGCTTTGAATTAGTTTTGATCTGCTTCAATGGCTCATCCACCCGTCTTTAGTGGTTCTGATTTCAACCAGTGGCACAGTGCTTTCCGTGCTCATGTTAAATCTATTGATCCAGACATGTGGAAAGTGATTTCACATGGTCCACATAGACTACCAAAAGATCAGCCCAAATGGACTAACAAGCATCGATCTATGTGTGCAGAAAATCAGAAAGCACTGGAGTTAATGAAGGCCGCGACTAATCGAGCTCTTCATTCATGTTTCCTTGGTTGTAGATCTGCAAGGGATATATTGAAGATGATGAAGAGAGCCGAGAAAGGAAATCAAACAAGCTGCATGATGGCTAATGGAAGTAATCAAAGTGGCAGCCAAAGTGAAGCAGAGGATGATGATGAGGTAAACCCTTTTGAGAACTATACTTTAGATGGTTGGGATAATTCGTATGCTGAATTATTAGAGTCTCATGAACAGTTAAGAAAACAATACAAAAAATTAAAGAAGAGTAGTAGGTCAGACAGTTTGAACTCTGATTGTAAAAATTGTGCTGAACTGAAAAATGTTCATGATGCTTGTATGTCTGATATTCAAATATTGAAAAACTAAATTTCGTTGCTGAAGATTGAGAATCAAGATCATGTAAAAGAAATCTCTGAACCTGAAAAGAAGCTTAGCCTAACTTGTCATAAGTCTGTTCAGAGTAAGGATTTGCTGAAAGATTTTGAATGTGTTAAGTCTGATTTAAACAAGATGAAAAGTGAGAATGACTCTCTTAGAAAATCTGTTAAAGAAAATGAAAATTTTTTTGGGAAACTTGAGCAAGAGAAGAACTTGTTTGCTGAAAAATTTAATGTCATAAAATCTGTAAATATAGAATTGCAGAACGATTTTGAAAAATAGCAAAAGGAATTGAAGGAGTTTGAAGCTAGGAGAGAAAGCATTGTTAACTCAGAAGATCAGACTCTAATAAATGAGTTAATTCAAAATGATAAGCTTAAGGAAGAAAATGAGAAGTTAAAACTGCTGAACTCTTCCATATCTGAAAGACTTCTTACTTTGGAGAAAGGGAAAGCCATCTGTATAAACGAAACTGAAGAAGTAGATGAGCTGAGAAAGGAAATTGAAAAATACAAAACAGCTAACAAAGTTTTGAATGAAGCTGTCAATTGAAGTGAACAGGAGATTGCAAGTTATGAAATAAACGTTGCATCTCTCGAAAATGAAATTCAGGATTTGAAAACCTCTTTGTCTAAATTTGTTAGTGGGCAAGATAATCTGAACAAATTACTGGGAACAAAAGTCAATTTTCAGAAGGAGGGGTTGGGCTACAATAATCTAAATAAAAAGGCTTTTCAGAACAAAGTAATGACATCATTTGTAAATGCTTCAAATGTAGCCTCAACATCAAAAGATAAACAGCTCATTGTTCAGAAAATGCTGGGAACAAAGGTTAATTGTAAGAAAGAGGGACTGGGTTACAATCCAGTCACGAGGAAGGTTGATGGATCCAACCTGAAAACTATTTTTGTTAAATCTTCAGAACAAGAAAAGCCTTCTACCTCATCTCCACCTCAGTACAAGGCTAAGAAAATAGAAAAACAGGATAAAAATCAGAAAAAGACTGGAAAACAGAAAATATATAAAAAAGGTTCATCAGTGCTTGTTGATCACAGTTCTCACACACACTCACACGCATCTAAAAAGAAAATGATCTGTCATTACTGTCATAGATTTGGACATCTGATGCATGAGTGTAAATTGATGGAGAAGGATGATATGAATGCTAGGATATTTCATGATAAAAATCCTTCACTTCAGAAAAAGAAAACTGAATGTCTGCACTGTGGCAAACTAGGACACAACATTACACAATGCTGGTTTGCAAATGGTAAGAAAATATCTCTTTCACATCATGCTAAATTCCCTGCAAACCATAATAATGTTGATAGGAATAAATTTGCTGTAAATAGAAAATATTCTGCATGTTTCAACTGTGGAAAGACAGGCCACATGGCCATTGAATGCTGGCTGAATGCTGGTAGAAGAAATTCTAATTCATATTTTTACTGTGGCAAGATGGGCCACATTACAGCCCAATGTTGGCATGCTCAGGGAAGGGAGTCTAACTATAAATCTGGTAAATTCCCTGTCAATAGAAACACTTCTGGTAGAAATGTATTTGTTTTTGAAAGGAAAACTCTTGCATGTTTTGAATGTGGAAAGCCAGGCCATAGAGCTGCTGACTGTTGGCTGGCTTATTTTGGTAAACAGAATTTTAATTCTGTTAACAAAAATTTTCATGCATATGCACATAGAATTCATGCTAATAAGAATGTGCATAAATCAAATCAGAAATCTGCTGCTTCTTGCCATCATTATGGCAAATCTGGACATTTGATGGATGGTTATCCTCTGATGAAATTTGATGATCATCAAGTTAAAAATGTGCTGAGAAAACATGCTAGGAGTGATACTGTCATATCAGGACCCAAGACTTCTTGGGTGCCTATTTGTGCAAAATAGTTTGCTAACTTGCAAGTGTGCCTTGGAAGCTGATTAATAAAGAGGGGATTAATCCAAGGCACTCAAAAGAAAACCCCTTTCTGAACTTTTCAGGTAAACTCTCTGCATTTCCTGTTTTGAAATTCATTGCATATCTGGTCTGATGTGTTCTTGCATATTTGTCATCTTTTGAACACTATGAGTATTCATGTCTCTCAATGCTCATATGAATTGGATGTTTAGATATTGAAATGAGAATAAACTTGCAATTTCTGAAAATCTGAACTGCATATGAATGTGGTTTGAAATCTGCTCGTTGCATAGCTCACTGAAAATCTGGATTGCTTATAGGACTGCATGTTGAATTATCATAATTGACCACTATGGTATATTAAATGGTAAGCTACTAAAAGGCAGGGAAATCTGTCTGGAGGTTCTTACTATGTGTGAGATGGTCTTTTAGACCAGGTTCTCCGCCTAGCACCATGGGTCATAGTGTTTGATAGGGCAGTCTGAATGAGCATGAATCACAAAACCATATGTTCAGTTTTTCATGGCACACATTGCATGTTTTCAGGGGTAGTTAATTGCATGTCTTTGCATAGCATTCAATGTTGAGTCTTTGCATGTCTTTGCATACATGTAGTTAATTGCATTGCATTTCATTACATTGAAAATGCCAAAAATTGACTGAATGCATATTGTCAGGGGGAGTCAATGCATTGCATGCAGGTGGTCAAGTGCATACATTTCTGCCAGAATTCATTGCACATCCTTCCTTATTGATTTTGTTGACAAACCTTGATCATATTTTGAAAACACTGGGCTTCAAAATCTCTTCTATCATTTGGTATCAGAATTCTATCAGTCTTTCATGAAGATTTCAATGGGGCTATCTCGATCATAAATCTGAAAAACACTTGAACTAGGAATCTTCTATTATACATTGTTATGAATGTCTGAAATAACTCAGGTGGTTTAAGTTTAATGTATTCATTGAGTTTGACTTTAAAATCTCTTAAAAAATATCTGAATCATGTTTAATAAACTTTAACCATCTGTTTCATGCTGTGTCTTGTAAAATCTTCTGAAATCTGCATTATTGAATACATGGCTTTATTTGATTAAGTACATGAAATTATTATTGATTTGAAGCAAATGAGTTTTTCTGAAATGTCTAAAGGGTAAATTCTGTCAGAGCAATGACTTTGGTCACTGAGAAACACATGTCCAAAGGACTGTGTCATGAGGTGCCATAGTTAACTCTGCTTAAGAATGAGTGTTAATCAGGCAGAGCAATGGCATGCACACTGAGAAATACAACTCACTCATCAAGAAATGATTGATAGTGTGTCATGATGTGTAAATGCTATCTCTGTTCATATAAAGCATGACTGTTAGTTACACTAAGTGCTTAGGGATATTGGCGTCTGATCAACGTATATCCTCTAGTTATAAGGTGTACACTGAACTAGAGTGCTCGTAAAATTTGTAGCATGAAAATTTGTTGAACAAACTGCAATATCTGAATATTGATGATAAAATCAAATTGCTACAACCATAGACAAAATCATATGACTTCATAACTGCCTGATCTCAATACTAGTGCATGTAATTCCGAAAGAAGTCAATAAATTTGATTGTGTAAGAGAAAGGGAGGTTAATCAAGATATATATATGAGGGCTTGGTTCACTGTTATTAAACCGTGACTTTAGATATAAATACAGAATTTTATTGACAAACTTAGCATACATCATGTTTAAACCCTGCTGATCAATAAAATTCATTCATAAGCCCTTATAATGGAAGAGATTGAAACCTTATATTTTGGATTTATGAGATTGATATCTCCTTGAAAATCTTGTTGAATCTCACTGTCCTTGATTCATCATGACCTGAACTTATCCTTGATTGCCCCTGTGGTTTCCTTCTCATTCATTTCATAAGGTTCTATTTATTGAGGGGGAGTTTCCTTGTCATATGAATCATGTTGCATAGAAATTCCATGATTTAGGGGGAGAATTGTCTTGCATTCATAAATTTAGGGGGAGTTATTGCATTTCTTGTTGCATCTGCATCTCTGCATTCATACCTCTTTCATGTTTTTTTAAAACAAAGGAGGAGAAACTGGTATGAGTCATATTACTCTTTGGGGAAGAATGTGCCTTCATGTAGTTAAAAAGGAGAAATGCTACATCAATCGTTTCATATCTGCTTAATTTTCCTCTCTCTAACTAATGTCTTTTTGCTGAAGTCAAAGGGGGAGAATGTTTTTGACCTGAGTCAGTGTGACTGTGACTCATAGTGTTGCCATCATCAAAAAGGGGGAGATTGTTGTGCCCCTGTGGTTTTGATGATAGCAAACACTATCAGTCACCATATGCATGTGTGCATGAAATGTTGTGCCCCTTGTGCTTTGATGATTATGTGGTGTTTTTAATGATAGCAACATAAATGAGTCATCATATTATTTTAATATGAACATCACATTGAATGATAGCAACATGAATGTATATGACTGATTTATTCTGTGGAGAATGCATGAGTGTGCTAGCTCTGTGGGTCGACCCCCTTCTTAGATGGGTCGACCCCCCTCAAGTCTTGAAATGCATATGTCTATACATCTCGTAAGTAGTTCAGATGGCGTCAACCCATTGAGTCCACGAGGTTGACGCAGCCTTGAAATGCCTCAGATGGCTTTGAAGATAAGGTTGGATGCGTTGACGCATGGGGTCACTGCGTCGACCCATTGAACTGACCCAGATCTCACTTCATCAGGGTGAACTGCTGCGTCGACGCTGTCACGCTGTAGCGTCTCTATGCATTTCTGAAGTCTACACATCGTTTAGTTGCACGCCACTGTGTTGAGAAAGTATACACCTCAGATTACCTTGCTTCATGCACAAGTCTATACATCGTCTGTTCATCGTCACATGTGTATCACTTAGCAAGTCTATACATCAGTCAGCATTGCCTCTTGCTCGTAAAGTCTATACATTGCCTTTGGGCATCTAAGTCCATACATTGGCAGCGTGTTTGCGTTTCAAGCCATTCGACAAGTCTATACATTCCCAGTCTTTACCTACGTTCAGAACCCCAAGTCAATACACTGGTAAAGTCTGCACATTGTGATTTGAAGCTACACCATGTCTATACATTGTCTCGCCCACATCTTCAAAGTCTGTACATCCGATCGTCTCTTCCAGCGTCTCACGCTATCAAGTCTGTACAGCGTTTGCGTACAGTGCATCGTCATCCAAAGTCTGTACAGCCAGCTCTGTCTCACCTTGCGTCTCTTCAAGTGTGTACAGCCTTGGCATCTGCTTTGAAGTCTAAACATTGGTCTTCGCTTCAAGTCTGTACATTGGCCAAGTCTACACATCGTTGTGTTCACTTGTTTCAAGTCTGCACATTGGCTCAAGCTTTCCAAGTCTGAACATTGGCCAAGTGTCTTGTGCTTTGAAGCTTTACCAAGTCTATACATCGCCTTCAAGCTTTCCAAGTCTGTACAGCCTATACAGTGTCAAGTATATTCATGCACCGTCTCAGTTGAACTTAAAGTATGTACATCCACCGTCTCCTTTAATTTGAAGTCTATGCATCGTGCATTGTTAAGTCTGCACATTGTGGTAAGCAAGTCTGCACAACACCTTGTTAGGAAGTCTATACATCGCCATACCTCGCATGCAGAGTCTAGACAGTCTTAACTAAGTCTATACATCGTGTCTGCATGTAAGCATTCAATGTCTATACATTGGATATGGGTGTGCATCGTGAAGTCTATACACTACTTGTGTAACTCAAGCCTTTACATCAGAGTCTATACATCGGCGCACTGTTCATGCATCAGTTCTCCAAGTATATACATCGGCGCACTATTCATGCATCGGTTAAGTCTATACACTGGCTATGGCTTGTTCATGCATCTTACCCACGCAAGTCTGTACACTGAGGTCGCTTGAAGGGCTTCAAGTCTACACACTCTCACGTTGTACATACTTGCTTAATTGCTGCTTCTAAAGTCTACACATTCGATTGCTTCATGCTTTACACAGAAGTCTACACATTCCACTCTGTTATGTTAATGCATCATTCTGCAAGTCTGTACACTGAGGTCGCTTGAAGGGCTTCAAGTCTACACACTCTCACGTTGTACATACTTGCTTATTTGTTGCTTCTAAAGTCTATACACGCTGTGTTAAGAGCCTGAACTAACTAATTGCATCTCTTTGTCTCTGCCTGCAGATGAGTCAGGTTGATGAATGGGCACGTGATCCTAGGTTGGCACCTGGCACGTGATCCGAGGTGTCCTCTGGATAAAGGGGGCACATGCCCTAGTTGCTGCTGATATATATATCTGAAGTTTCTTCATTCGCAGAAGACAAAAAAGAAGAGGGCTGATCGAGAGAGTGATAGAAGAAAGTGAGAGCATCAGAGAGGCAGTGAGAGCAGAAGAAGAAGAAGAAGAAGAAAAAGAGCAGAGAGGCAGAGTGCGTGAGCAGAAGAAGAAGAAAAAAAAGAGCAGAGAGGCAGAGTGTGTGAGCAGAAGAAGAAGAGAAAGAGAGAGAGCTCGTGAAGAAGAAGAATAAGAGAAAGAGAGATAGAGAGAGAGGGTTCGTGAAGAAGAAGAAAGAGGATTCATCAAAAGATCTGTTCACTGGACTTTGGATCAGATCCAATCCAGTTGCTCCTGCGAGAGCTACTTTTTGCATTGCGTTTTCAGCTTTCCGATTGCTGTATTTTCATTTCTTGTTTTCCTTTTATTTGATCAACTGTGCTTTCCGATTCTCTGGTTAGAGATCGGTGTTCCTCTTGTGGTCTCAAGAGAAGGGAGACTTGTCTCCGGTCTGCTAGTGACAGGTTGTCACTTGTGGGTTCCCCTCCGGTTTGGAGGAAGGGAGATTCATCTCCGGTTCTGGTCTTGTGGGTTGCAAGTCCAGGTGTTCCCTCCTGGTCTGGAGGAAGAGAGACCTAGTCTCTGGTTCCAAGTGGCTAGGAGTCACTTGGGGTGTCCCTCCGGTTGGGAGGAAGAGGGGAGGTTGTTCCCCTGGTCAAGCTGTTTGGCAGCAAGTGTTTACAGACTGAGTCTGCTGTTCTAGCGTTGCTAGTGGAAGCCTCACTCTGGTTGGGAGTGAGGGGTGGACGTAGGTCTTGGTGACCGAACCACCTAAAAATCCTCTGTGCAGTGTGGTTGTGTTTTGCTCCTTGTCTTCTACCTCCTTCACAGGCTGCCTTAGCATTCTCGTTTCTATCTGTGTTGCTTCCGCTAGTTGCTTGTTTAGGTGCGACTTATATATTTGCTCAGTGGTTTAAAAGAGAACTTAACTTGTTCTTCAGATTGTCTATTTGCCTTGATAGTGTTCTAGTCTTTTATTGAGCGAAAAGATTTTTTTTGAAGGATGGGATTCATTCACCCCCCCTCTGAATCCATCGCACCGATCCTATCACCCTCGCCAAGATCCCCTCCAGTCCAACTGTCCAATTCAACCCCAAGGTCTCTGCGGCTGACCTGAAAGAGCCGCCTGGTCCAAAATGAGAATTCTCTCTTGGAATTGCAGAGGGGTGGGTGGGCCCTCTACAATTCCTTATCTCCGCCAATTAATCCACTCCATCAAACCTGACATCCTCTTTCTTTCCGAAACCAAAGCCTCCCCCACCACCAGTTCATCCTTTTTCCATACCATAAATGCTGGCTCCTACCAAGTAGTTGATCCTGTCGGCAGATCTGGAGGGCTCTAGCTGTGGTGGCACCCCAATATCCAAGCCCAAGCTATCCAGGCTGGTCCACACTGGATTATCATGGATATTCAAGACCCTCCACAGTCTTAATGGAGATTGTGTTATATATATGCCCCTGCCAAAAGATCCAGCAGGCATGTTTTTTAGACTAAATTAGCAGCAATCATCAACTCCTACACCGGCCCTCTCCTTGTCACAGGCGACATGAATGCCATCCTGGGCCCGCGAGAAAAAGTTGGAGGATCTTCTGTCTACTCCCAGCACACCAAAGATTTCCAGAACTTCATCTAAAGTGCCGGGCTACTGGACCTGGGGTTTGACGGGCCAACTTTCACTTGGACCAATAGAAGAATGGCAAGATGTCACATCAGAGAGAGATTGGACCGATCACTCGCCAATGTTGAATGGAGGCTGATGTTTCCGCTAGCTAATGTCCACCACCTCCCGCGGATTGCGAGCGATCACAACCCAATATACACCAATCTCCTCACATCCACCAAGAATAGAAGACTCCCCTTCAAGTTTGAATCCATGTGGACGATGAAGAAAGACTTCGAAGACTTAATCCAGCAAAGTTGGTCTAATTCCATTTCTCTGGCATCCAATTACCAGCAAAAAACCCAACAACTCCAAGCCTCCATCAGAAGCTAGAGAAACAGAAGCTTCAAAAACCCCCACCAAGCCATGAAAGAATTTACCAAAGAAATGCAGCACCTCCGTGCCTTACCAGTAACAGAGGAGAACATCAAAATCAAAGCCTATTTGGAATGTCAGCTAGAGGAGCATGTTAGACTCCAAGAGGAATTTTGGAGACAACGTGCCAAGGCCCACTGGTTCAAAGAAGGGGATCGTTGTACCAAGTTCTTCCATACCAAAGTCCTCTGTTGGGTTCGGTGCAAGTATTCAGAGGGGGGGTGAATGAATATAGCCTATAAAAATTTCGCCCAATTAACAACTAGAATGCTAACAAGATATAGCTCAACTAGAATTTTGCTCTCTTGACAAATTAAAACACTCTAAGAAAACTAATTAACTCTTCTGCTCAACCAGAAGCCAAACACATGGAGTGCCCCTATGCAATCATCTAGCGGAAGCAAACAGATAGAAACATCAAACCACTGCACAAGGGGTTTTTAGGTGGTTCGGTCCAGCAGACCTCCATCCACCCCACACTCAACCCGAGTGTGGCTTCCTGCTGACTCACAGCTTGAACAGCTGGGCATCACAGCTTGCCATACAACAGCTGGGCAACATAGCTTGCCGTCCGAGGAATCCTCCTCGCCTGCTGAGCAACACAGCTTGCTGTCCAGTGGAATCCACCACTGCAAACCGCTGGGGATTACAGCTTACCCGTCCAGAGGTAGCACCTCTGCAAACCGTTGGGCAATACAGCTTGGCCGTCCAGTGGAATCCTCCACTGCAAACGCTGGCTAACAGCTTGAAGGAAAGTATAAAAAGGAAACAAAAGATAAGATGAACAGCAATCGGAAAGCTGTAAACATAAAGCACAATATGGCTCTCAAAGAGCTGAGTGGCCTGGATTTGATCCACGGTCCAGTGAAGACTGATCTTCAGACAACCTCTCTCACACTCTTCTTCTTACGATCTCACTCTCTCTTTCTCTTTTACTTCTTTCTTCTCTGCTCTCTGTCTCTCTTTCTTTTCTTCACTCTTTTCTTCTTCTCTTCTGCTGGATCGAAGGGCTCCCTGCTTCTGCTCTTCTGGTTCAACTCACAGGCTTCGATCAGCCTTCATCTGAAGACGAAGACTCATATATATAGCAGCAGCAGCAGGTGGATAAGGGCGCGTGTGGCTTCCACAGTTCCCGCCCAAGTGAATTCGCTAGATCCGAGGTAATTCCATCCACGTGTCAGCATCTGCACACCTCATCCTCCTGGGATCACGAGCCAGGTCATCAATCTCGGTAAGAATCCATGTCAGACAGAGCATCGGATAAGTCATCAGTTTAAGTGAAGAACTCTGTACAGTCTCTGAAGAATGCAATGCATTGTATAGACTTCGTTGTATAGACTTGTGAAGGCGAAGCTAAAGCAGTGTATATACTTCACAATGTATAGACTTCAGAACAGATGCATGCAATACACTTAACAATGTATGGACTTGGCCTATGCAGACTCGTCTGATGTATAGACTTTGCGAATGTCTAGACTTGCAGATGTGAATGACACAATGTATAGACTTCAGAACATATGCACGATGCAGACTCGTCCAATGTATATACTTAGCTGAACAAGACACACAATGTATAGACTTGCAGCCATGAACAAATGCAATGCACTCTGATGTGTAGACTTCATCTTAAAGCCAATGTATAGACTTGATGAGCGTTCAGCAATGTATGGACTTTGCATAAGACGCTGCATGAGACGCTGAAGTCTGTATAGACTTTGCTCAATGCGTAAGACGCTAATTGAGACGGTCCACTGTACAGACTTGGACTTTGCATATGAATAGCGCAGTACAGACTTAATTCAACTGATGCATGCGATGTGCAGACTTTGCCAAAAGATAAGGCTGTACAGACTTTGATGTCCAAGGGCAATGCAGACCAATGTACAGACTTTGGCGAAGCAAAAGGCTGTATAGGCTTGGAGACCCAAAGCCATTATATAGACTTTGCCTTAACAATGAATGTGTAGACTTGAGACAGAAGTCAGGCAAACGGATGTGTAGACTTGGCCAGAACGTAGGTAAAAGATATGGCTGTATAGACTTGGCCAGAACGTAGGGAAAAACACCAATGAGCAGACTTGATCATCCAGCAGTGTATAGACTTCGATTCAAGCAACGTAGGTAAAAACCCAATGTATAGACTTCAAATAAGACGCTGCATGAGACGATGCATGCTGTATAGACTCTGCCCAATGTATAGAGTTCCTATATGCAGTGCTGTGCGATGTACAGACTTTATGAATGAAATGCATTGTGCAAATGAGAAAGTATGTACAGACTTTGTGAAGCGTGACTTCAATGTACAGACTTTGCTGAATGAACGTTGTGAATACGAGTCCAGTGTACAGACTTAGCCGTTGCAGACCAATGTATGGACTTGAGATCTAATGCAAACGGCTGTACAGACTTGAACGTCAAGTGAGACGATGAATGAGACGATGCACTGAACAGTGGTGTACAGACTTTGACTCAATTATGCATATGAGACACTAAATGAGACAGACCAATGTACACACTTAGCCAATGCAATGTATGGACATTGCATAGACGATGCATGAGACACAGACACTGTGCATGAACAGTGCAGTGTATAGACTTATGGACTTTGAGTGCGTGCATCTACAGTGCAAATGTATAGACTTAATGTAATGCACTGGCTATACATACTTGAATGAGACGCTGCATGAGACGATGCAGCTACAGTGATGTACAGACTTTGCCTAACGCAGTCTGTTGTACATACTTCCAATGCAATGTAATGTACACACTTCAGCTAAGCAATCTTCACGAAATATATCAGTTATATGCATACACCACAGAGTATATCAGTTATAAACATCTCATGCATTCTCCACAGAACATAATGAGTGATATGCATTCAAATCAACATGCCATCATCATAACATGCCATCATCATATAAAGGACATTTCATGACACTGTCTGAACAATATCCAAAGCACTCATTGTGTTGCAATCATCAAAACAAAACAGCATTGCTATCATCAAATCAACATAGCACATGCTTGTGCCTAAGGGGCACAACATCCTCAACCGACGAACCTCCAACAGACTCACCTGGCTAAAACTCCCTAACAACAGTTGGACCGGGGACCCCCATACTATCAAAACCACCTTCATTAACCACTTCAAAAACCTCCACTCCTCCTCCAACCCCACCCCCTTTCCCTGGCACCTCCATCCCCCGCCCAAGTCATTATCCTAGCCAGATGATTATCTCTTCCACTCCCCCCCATCCATCCCTGAAATCGAAGCTGCACTCTTTAACACGAACCCCAGAAAATCACCAGGACCCGACGGCTTCCCCCCCTCTTCTACCAAAAATGCTGGCACACCCTCAAATCCCAATGCATAGATCTCATCACCTCCTTCTTCCAAAATCACACTCTCCCCCCCAACCTCAATCACACACACATAACACTGATCCCCAAAAAACAACCAGCCAACTCCCCTGCCGACTATAGACCCATCAGCCTTTGCAATGTCCTACACAAAATCATCACAAAGATCCTGGCCAACAGGCTCAAGACCCTCCTCCACCCACTGATTTCATCTAACCAACATGCTTTTTTGCCTAACAGGTCAACCTCCGACTGCATTATAACAGTTCAAGAACTGATGCACTCAATCAGAACCAAGCAGGGGCAGTCCGGTTTCTTCGGCCTCAAGTTGGATATCAGTAAAGCCTACGACAGCCTCGAATGGTCCTTCATCGACACAGCTCTTGACTCCTTCGGCTTCTCCAACCACTCCAGACAGCTTATTCTACAGTGTGTCAGCACCGCCACATATTCCCTCAACATCAATGGGGAACCCACCGGCTTCATCACCCCCAGCAGAAGAATCAGGCAAGGCTGTCCCCTATCCCCTTACCTGTACATTATCTGTGCCGACATCCTCAACAACATGATCAAAGCAAAAGTGGACGAAGGAAAGATTCAAGGCATCAAACTCAATGGCAGAGCCCCCAGGATTACAACGGTTATGTATGCGGATGACATTTTCCTCTTCAGCAAGGCAGAGGCAGGAGAGATCGATGCTTACATGGAGGCCCTTCAAACATATACAGCCTGGTCAGGTCAGTCCCCCAACAGACTGAAGTCCGGCATTATTTTCAGCCCAAATACTCCATCTTCTATTCAAGAATACATCCACCAGAGAACTCACATTAACTGCCTCCCTAGAAACGAAATGTACCTCGGGGTGCCCCTGTGACGGCCCGAGAATCCGATTACCGGGAAGGCCCGATAACCCGAGACTCGAACCGCCGCCCACGAGCCGGGAGGGCTCGGAAGGGCTAAAAGGAGTGTGGAGGCACAAAGAAATAGGAAATAAAGCAGAACAATAATTAAACAATTAACAGAATTAAATAAACAACTACAACAGAGTCCAGTCTAACAGAAAGTACAGTCTAAAGCAGTAAAACGTACCACGTGCCAAGTGAACACTCGGCCCGGCAAGCTGGCAACTAAGAACCTCCGCATCGCGCCCTCAAACCTCGAGGAAGAAGAACCGCCTCACCTGAAAAGCAGGGAATGAGTCTCCAAAATAGAGACTCAGTAGGGATCCCGCGGAACCCCAACCGGAAACAACGGCTGTAGCGGAAAGGAAGGCTACAAGAGCAACCGCAACAGCAGGAACAGTAAACCCGGTGGCCGGTCAAAGCCCGGCGCTACAACTACTCCTACTGTACCAGAAACACACCCCGATCTCGTAGTCGAGGCTACCGAACTGCACTAGTACCGCTTACCGAAGTAAAAACCCACGGCAACCACGCCGTAGAGGCCTGTCTCCCCGGACACGGCCGACCTGGACACACAGTCCAAAGTGCAACCCCGACCATCCGGTCGCGGGTACTACACAACAAGACGCAACCTCGGTAAAGCCACTAGCACTAGCCTCACGGCGCAAAAGCCGACACACGTGCCACGGTGAAACACCTGGAACTGAATAGTCAACGCGACCGAAACCCGAAGGTCGAAGTCACACGAAAACTGATAGTATGTCACTCTCTGTCCAGAACAGGAGTACCTCCCACTAGAAGAACGACCGGATGCGTCCCCTGACGTCTTACACCGCGTCACAAGTGTCTAGCTACGACACCCTAGGCGTGAGACTCAGACACACACAGTAGCCAGAACCACAACAAGGACTAGCTGGGGTCACGATCGTCAGCGCGTGTCCTAAGCCCCCAACTACGTGTGCACACACAGACCATCTGCTCTAGGTCGGGTCCTCTAGCTGGTTTTCTCCCCCACCGGACTCTGGTGGCAAAGGCAAGGGGCCGACGGAAACCAGCCTAAAAACCGCGTCTCACTGGGTCGCGCTCTCCACCACTCCCAGGTGTGTCCGCACACGCGTGCGCAAGAACCTACGACTAGTGGAGGATCACTGAGAGAGTAGACTCTCAAGACAACGGAAAACAACGTCCGAACCTGACGAAGTACGGGGACCGTCCCACGTACCAGCACCATCGCACGGTGACCACGGTCGGAGAAGAAACGGACGCACCGCCCACGGCCAAACACATGACCCACTCGGGGATCATCTTTAGGAAGACTCACGACATGCGGGGGAACTCCACCGCACACACGCCGATACACGGTGACTCGATCGAGCGAGAAAATGGAAACCCGAAACGCCTGGGGTCACCCGGACCCACCAAGCCCACGGGCACGCTAATCAAGGTGAACTGAGCCTCCAGACACCCAAAGACACGGTCACGGAACTCCACGGGGTGTCCGGGACATACACGGCCCAAGAGGAACACCAGACGATAGGACATATCGCGCTAGGGACCCCTAGCGCGAGAAGGAAGAATGCGTTAGGACCCCCTAGCGCGACTGGGAAGATCGCGCTAGGGCCTCCTAGCGCGACAAGACAGGTCACGCTAGGTGCCCCTAGCGCGACAAGGAAGATCGCGCTAGGAACCCCTAGCGCGACAAGGCAGATCGCGCTAGGACCCCATAGCGCGACCTGAACCGCCCTACTGTTCATCTTCTCCGATGAACGCGCCCCATCGGGGCAGCGCGACCATCAAGAACGCGCTACTGGAGCATAGCGCGTTCTCAGTCCGCGCCCGAAAATGGTGGAAACCGCGAGAAAAACCATTCCATGCCCCGTTCACCCCCAGGTGAAGGGGAAACAAAAGGGGAAACCTTCCCCAAGCCCCTAGTCATGCATCTAAACCCCTGGATCGCCCAAAAACACGGTAAAATGAGAGATCTGGCTCACACCTCAAAACATACATTTTCCCCAAATCACCCCGTTTAGCCCGCTCGGCTCACCACGGCCTACAAACTCGCGGGAAATGAAGTATGTGGGTTGAGGGTCCATCTCCCTACCTCCACCGAAGATTCGACGCACCGTGGACGCCAATCCACGAAGAAAACGCCGTTTAAACCCTCGCCGGTTCACGATCCCACAAACCGCCTCCACCATCACGATCCCCGTCCCGAGCCCGTCGCCCCACATCCCACGAACCACGCCGCCCCGCCCTCGCCGCCTCTGTAGGCAGCCCGGAGTGAGAGGGGGAGAGGAGATCGAGAACGTGAGAGAAGAGAGAGGGAGGGAAGAGAGAAATGAGATGGGGAGAGAGAGAAAAGGTTATATATAGAAAATCCAGAAATTCTCAAAAATACCAAAAAATAGAAAATCACGTTTCTGCGATCCTCGGAACACACCGATCGCAACGGTACCACTCGCGCCCTGGTGAACAGCCCGGTTCACCCGTAACGAGGTTCCGAAGGAATTACTGAAACACACACCGGGAATCGGAAAACACACGCGGAAAAGCCGCGGAACGCTTCCGGGCCTCCGAAACAACTCGGATCGCGCCGATCCGAACATGAAAGATGTCCGAAACGAAATTTTGGACACAACAGAGTCGGACACTCCAAGAAACCAGATCCGGGACCCATGAACAAGGATCCGAAAAATTCGGGGCATTACAGCCCTCCCCCTTTAAAGAAATTTCATCCTCGAAATTCAGGACTAGCACCAAGTCATAGGGGAAGAACGTCTCCACTAACTGACAACACTGCCAGGGCCCCAACATAGAAAAACCTCAATTCTCGAAAAAGCACCGATCATGAGGGATACAGCCAGACCATAATCACGAACAATGCCATGCTCCGCACACCGTGCACACACCGGCCACCAGAGCAGGCATAACATAAGGGCACAAGTCTGGTATCACCTCGGACACAACGGAAACCAACATGCACCGCTGCCACCATCTCGCCCATCGAGGAAACACACCCTCGACACGAGAAACAGCTATCGACCCATCCAATGGTCGGCAGACAAAACACACATCAACTTCACAACCAGCTGACCGGTCTCACACCCTGCACCAGGGGCAACCAATCACTGAGGTTCTACCAGCTCACCCCAGGCAAGCCAAATACCAAGGACAGCACGGGACCAACTCTCTCAGAACTCAAACTTTGACAAAGCTCAGATCCCATCTGGAAAAACACATCTCATAAACGGACACCAAAGGCCTCGCTGGCACTCGGCTCTCTCCATTCTCGAGCCCCTACAGCCAGCATCTTCTGTCTGTGAAAAGACCATCCACTGGTCACCAGACATTCATCAACAGGAAACCTCCACCGGCCCAGCAGGCACGATCCAACTCATGACAGGCCATCCGTTGACTCTTTGCACAGACCACCACTACATCCAGATGGACCCCTGCGCCAACTCTACCCTTCGGGGGAGCACGGCGGGATCCAACGACTCCATCTCCTCTCAATCTTCACGTCACTCGACTTAGACTTACGGGGAATCCTCCCTTGCTGGTCGCAGACGGAGGATCAATATCCCACGTCAACGTCTCATCAGAGACCACTCTCTGACGCCGATCTCACGAAAAAGGCCTCCGCCCATAGGCATCACTCTTCCATCTGGTCTCATCAAATCCTTCGATCAATCCAAATGGACACCTGTCAATCCCTGACTCCCGCCCTTAACACAGAGCCACGGGACACACAACCTCTTACAATCCATGGCACACTTCTCCAAAACACGATCTCATCCACGAACGCAACCTCCAACGCAAGAACAGGGTACTCATGCGGCAACCTCGCTAGCACATTTCCCCAACTCTCCACCTGCCAGTGTCATGAACCACAATATCTCAAGCAACGGCACAGCAACAACACGTCTCACGCCGCCGGAGACAACGCACATCGATGAACCAATCCTCCACTGCTCTACACTTCCTCAGAAATCCACCCGCAGCAACCAATGCTACGATCCGCGCACTCTGATCCAAACGCACAGTCACCACAACGCCAACTCGGGATCCACCAACTCAACAACCATCTTCAACCCCGCAGACTCCGATCCTCCGCACATCAGAAACCACAACACCAACCGCAATTCTCGCGAACACCGCCCAGCCGACACCCGTCCTTCCGGAACAGCGCCAACACCCTTACACTCTAGGGAACGGGCAACGCTTCTCACAGGCAACCACCTTGCCAAAACATGGAACGTGTCTCGCACGGATTTCACGGCGCACAAAGGCCAACCAATCCGGACGCACAGTGCAAGACGACGAACCTTGGCCAAATGCAATCTCTCCAACCAGAGGAGAGACCAATCGCACCTCCGACCAACGGAAGGAAAACTCCGCACTCGACCTGACCTCGAGCCTCGCGCAAGCTGGGAATAGCACCTTCCAGCACCAAGAAAACCATCACTTCCGTCAGGTCAGCTCCTCCGACAACACTTACCAAGTGTCCCGTTGGACCATGATCACAACATCTCTCGATGCACCACAGCTACAATCCCCCGAACTGCAACACGCCCGCCGGCAACCTCTGCCCAACACAACACAACCAGGGCCACCAACCACGGGAGAAAGCTCTTGACCTCGATCCGCAGACCCCACGCCGGCACTCCAACGAGAACAGCAACCACCCTCACCACGCCACACAACGCACTCAAGCTCTCGAGCGAGAAACAAAGCGAAAAACATGCACGAAATCCTATGCCAACTGTCGACTGTACTGGACCTTACGGACTCTGATCACTGCAATATTTCGAATTCCTATGTACGTCCACAACCACTGCTCTGATACCAGCTGTAACGACCCGAGAATCTGATTACCGGGAAGGCCCGATAACCCGAGACTCGAACCGCCACCCACGAGCCGGGAGGGCTCGGAAGGGCTAAAAGGAGTGTGGAGGCACAATGAAATAGGAAATAAAGCAGACAACAATTAAACAATTAACAGAATTAAATAAACAACTACAACAGAGTCCAGTCCAACAGAAAGTACAGTCTAAAGCAGTAAAACGTACCACGTGCCAAGTGAACACTCGGCCCGGCAAGCTGGCAACTAAGAACCTCCGCATCGCGCCCTCGAACCTCGAGGAAGAAGAACCGCCTCACCTGAAAAGCAGGGAATGAGTCTCCAAAACAGAGACTCAGCAGGGATCCCGCGGAACCCCAACCGGAAACAACGGCGGTAGCGGAAAGGAAGGCTACAAGAGCAACCGCAACAGCAGGAACAGTAAACCCGGTGGCCGGTCGAAGCCCGGCGCTACAACTACTCCTACTGTACCAGAAACACACCCCGATCTCGCAGTCGAGGCTACCGAACTGCACTAGTACCGCTTACCGAAGTAAAAACCCACGGCAACCACGCCGTAGAGGCCTGTCTCCCCGGACACGGCCGACCTGGACACACAGTCCAAAGTGCAACCCCGACCATCCGGTCGCGGGTACTACACAACAAGACGCAACCTCGGTAAAGCCACTAGCACTAGTCTCACGGCGCGAGAGCCGACACACGTGCCACGGTGAAACACCTGGAACTCAACAGTCAACGCGACCGAAACCCGAAGGTCGAAGTCACACGGAAACTGATAGTCTGTCACTCTCTGTCCAGAACAGGAGTACCTCACACTAGAAGAACGACCGGATGCGTCCCCTGACGTCTTACACCGCGTCACAAGTGTCTAGCTACGACGCCCTAGGCGTGAGACTCAGACACACACAGTAACCAGTACCACAACAAGGACTAGCTGGGGTCACGCTCGTCAGCGCGTGTCCTAAGCCCCCAACTACGTGTGCACACACAGACCATCTGCTCTAGGTCGGGTCCTCTAGCTGGTTTTCCCCCCCACCGGACTCTGGTGGCAAAGGCAAGGGGCCGACGGAAACCAGCCTAAAAATCGCGTCTCACCGGGTCGCGCTCTCCACCACTCCCAGGTGGGTCCGCACACGCGTGCGCAGGAAGCTACGACTAGTGGAGGATCACTGAGAGAGTAGACTCTCAAGACAACGGAAAATAACGTCCGAACCTGACGAAGTACGGGGACCGTCCCACGTACCAGCACCATCGCACGGTGACCACGGTCGGAGAAGAAACGGATGCACCGCCCATGGCCAAACACATGACCCACTCGGGGATCATCTTCCAGGAAGACTCACGACATGCAGGGGAACTCCATCGCACACACGCCGATACACGGTGACTCGATCGAGCGAGAACATGGAAACCCAAAACGCCTGGGGTCACCCGAACCCACCAAGCCCACGGGCACGCTAATCAAGGTGAACTGAACCTCCGGACACCCAAAGACACGGTCACGGAACTCCACGGGGTGTCTGGGACACACACGGCCCAAGAGAACACCAGACGACAGGACAGATCCCGCTAGGGACCCCTAGCGCGACAAGGAAGAACATGCTAGGACCCCCTAGCGCGACAAGGAAGATCGCGCTAGGGCCTCCTAGCGCGACAACACAGGTCGCGCTAGGGACCCCTAGCGCGACAAGGAAGATCGCGCTAGGAACCCCTAGCGCGACAAGGCAGATCGCGCTAGGATCCCATAGCGCGACCGGAACCGCCCTACTGTTCATCTTCTCCGATGAACGCGCCCCATCGGGGCAGCGCGACCATCAAGAACGCGCTACTGGAGCATAGCACGTTCTCAGTCCGCGCCCGAAAACGGTGGAAACCGCGGGAAAAACCATTCCACGCCCCGTTCACCCCCAGGTGAAGGGGAAACAAAAGGGGAAACCTTCCCCAAGCCCCTAGTCATGCATCTAAACCCTGGATCGCCCAAAAACACGGTAAAACGAGAGATCCGGCTCACACCTCAAAACATGCATTTTCCCCAAATCGCCCCGTTTAGCCCGCTCGGATCACCACGGCCTACAAAACTCACGGGAAATGAAGTACGTGGGTTGAGGGTCCATCTCCCTACCTCCACCGAAGATTCGACGCACCGTGGACGCCGATCCACGAAGAAAACGCCGTTTAAACCCTCGCCGGTTCACGATCCCACAAACCGCCTCCACCATCACGATCCTCGTCCCGAGCCCGTCGCCCCACATCCCACGAACCACGCCGCCCCGCCCTCGCTGCCTCCGTCGGCCGCCCGGAGTGAGAGGGGGAGAGGAGAGAACGTGAGAGAAGAGAGAGGGAGGGAAGAGAGAATGAGATGGGGAGAGAGAGAAAAGGTTATATAGAAAATCCAGAAATTCTCAAAAATACCGAAAAATAGAAAATCACGTTTCTGCGATCCTCGGAACACACCGATCGCAACGGTACCACTCGCGTCCTGGTGAACAGCCCGGTTCACCCGTAACGAGGTTCCGAAGGAATTACCGAAACACACACCGGGAATCGGAAAACACACGTGGAAAAGCTGCGGAACGCTTCTGGGCCTCCGAAACAACTCAGATCGCGTCGATCTGAACACGAAAGATGTCCGAAACGAAATTTTGGACATAACAGAGTCAGACACTCCAAGAAACCAGATCCGAGACCCATGAACAAGGATCCGAAAAATCTGGGGCATTACAGCCCTCCCCCCATAAAGAAATTTCGTCCTCGAAATTCAGGACTAGCACCAAGTCACAGGGGAAGAACGCCTCCCCTAACTGACAACGCTGCCAGGGCCCCAACATAGAAAAACCTCAATTCTTGAAAAAGCACCGATCATGAGGGATACAGCCAGACCATAATCACGAACAATGCCATGCTCCGCACACCGCGCACACACCGGCCACCAGAGCAGGCATAACACAAGGGCACAAGTCTGGTATCACCTCGGACACAACGGAAATCACTCACGGCATCACTGCCACCTTCTCACTCACCGAGGGAACGCAATCCTCACCACAAGGACCAATCCACCGGTCAACGCCCACGCTCGGCGGACCAACCAAACACCAGCTTCACAACCGCTGATCGATCTCACACCCTGCACCAGGGGCAACCAATCACTGAGGTTCCAGCAGCTCACCCCAGGCAAGCCAAATACCAAGGACAGCACGGGACCAACTCTCTCAGAACTCAAACTTTGACAAAGCTTAGATCCCATCTGGAAAAAACGCATCTCATAAACGGACACCAAAGGCCTCGCTGGCACTCGGCTCTCTCCATTCTCGAGCCCCTACAGCCAGCATCTTCTGTCTGTGAAAAGACCATCCACTGGTCACTAGACATTCATCAACAAGAAACCTCCACCGGCCCAGCAGGCACGATCCAACTCATGACAGGCCATCCGTTGACTCTTCGCACAGACCACCACTACATCCAGATGGACCCCTGCGCCAACTCTACCCTTCGGGGGAGCACGGCGGGATCCAACGACTCCATCTCCTCTCAATCTTCACGTCACTCGACTCAGACTTACGGTGAATCCTCCCTTGCTGGCCGCGGACTGAGGATCAATATCCAACACCAACGTCTCATCAGAGACCACTCTCCGACGCCAATCTCACGAAAAAGGCCTCTGCCCACAGGCGTCACTCTTCCATCTGGTCTCATCAAATCCTTCGATCAATCCAAATGGACACCTGTCAATCCCTGACTCCCGCCCTTAACACAGAGCCACGGGACACACAACCTCTTACAATCCATGGCACACTTCTCCAAAACACGATCTCATCCACGAACGCAACCTCCAACGCAAGAACAGGGTACTCATGCGGCAACCTCGCTAGCACATTTCCCCAACTCTCCACCTGCCAGTGCCATGAACCACAATATCTCAAGCAACGGCACAGCAACAACACGTCTCACGCCGCCGGAGACAACGCACATCGATGAACCAATCCTCCACTGCTCTACACTTCCTCAGAAATCCACCCGCAGCAACCAATGCTACGATCCGCGCACTCTGATCCAAACGCACAGTCACCACAACGCCAACTCGGGATCCACCAACTCGACAACCATCTTCAACCCCGCAGACTCTGATCCTCCGCACATCAGAAACCACAACACCAACCGCAATTCTCGCGAACACCGCCCAGCCGACACCCGTCCTTCCGGAACAGCGCCAACACCCTTACACTCTAGGGAACGGGCAACGCTTCTCACAGGCAACCACCTTGTCAAAACAGGAACGTGTCTCACACGGATTTCACAGCGCACAAAGGCCAACCAATCCGGACGCACAGTGCAAGACGACGAACCTTGGCCAAATGCAATCTCTCCAACCAGAGGAGAGACCAATCGCACCTCCGACCAACGGAAGGAAAACTCCGCACTCGACCTGACCTCGAGCCTCGCGCATGCTGGGAATAGCACCTTCCAGCACCAAGAAAACCATCACTTCCGTCAGGTCAGCTCCTCCGACAACACTTACCAAGTGTCCCGTCGGACCATGATCACAACATCTCTCGATGCACCACAGCTACAATCCCCCGAACTGCAACACGCCCGCCGGCAACCTCTGCCCAACGCAACACAACCAGGGCCACCAACCACGGGAGAAAGCTCTTGACCTCGATCCGCAGACCCCACGCCGGCACTCCAACGAGAACAACAACCACCCTCACCGCGCCACACAACGCACTCAAGCTCTCGAGCGAGAAACAAAGCGAAAAACATGCACGAAACCCTATGCCAACTGTCGACTGTACTGGACCTTACGGACTCTGATCACTGCAATATTTCGAATTCCTATGTACGTCCACAACCACTGCTCTGATACCAGCTGTAACGACCCGAGAATTCGATTACCGGGAAGGCCCGATAACCCGAGACTCGAACCGCCGCCCACGAGCCGGGAGGGCTCGGAAGGGCTAAAAGGAGTGTGGAGGCACAAAGAAATAGGAAATAAAGCAGGACAACAATTAAACAATTAACAGAATTAAATAAACAACTACAACAGAGTCCAGTCCAACAGAAAGTACAGTCTAAAGCAGTAAAACGTACCACGTGCCAAGTGAACACTCGGCCCGGCAAGCTGGCAACTAAGAACCTCCGCATCGCGCCCTCGAACCTCGAGGAAGAAGAACCGCCTCACCTGAAAAGCAGGGAATGAGTCTCCAAAACAGAGACTCAGCAGGGATCCCGCGGAACCCCAACCGGAAACAACGGCGGTAGCGGAAAGGAAGGCTACAAGAGCAACCGCAACAGCAGGAACAGTAAACCCGGTGGCCGGTCGAAGCCCGGCGCTACAACTACTCCTACTGTATCAGAAACACACCCCGATCTCGCAGTCGAGGCTACCGAACTGCACTAGTACCGCTTACCGAAGTAAAAACCCACGGCAACCACGCCGTAGAGGCCTGTCTCCCCGGACACGGCCGACCTGGACACACAGTCCAAAGTGCAACCCCGACCATCCGGTCGCGGGTACCACACAACAAGACGCAACCTCGGTAAAGCCACTAGCACTAGTCTCACGGCGCGAGAGCCGACACACGTGCCACGGTGAAACACCTGGAACTCAACAGTCAACGCGACCGAAACCCGAAGGTCGAAGTCACACGGAAACTGATAGTCTGTCACTCTCTGTCCAGAACAGGAGTACCTCCCACTAGAAGAACGACCGGATGCGTCCCCTGACGTCTTACACCGCGTCACAAGTGTCTAGCTACGACGCCCTAGGCGTGAGACTCAGACACACACAGTAACCAGTACCACAACAAGGACTAGCTGGGGTCACGTTCGTCAGCGCGTGTCCTAAGCCCCCAACTACGTGTGCGCACACAGACCATCTGCTCTAGGTCGGGTCCTCTAGCTGGTTTTCCCCCCCACCGGACTCTGGTGGCAAAGGCAAGGGGCCGACGGAAACCAGCCTAAAAACCGCGTCTCACCGGGTCGCGCTCTCCACCACTCCCAGGTGGGTCCGCACACGCGTGCGCAGGAAGCTACGACTAGTGGAGGATCACTGAGAGAGTAGACTCTCAAGACAACGAAAAACAACGTCCGAACCTGACGAAGTACGGGGACCATCCCACGTACCAGCACCATCGCACGGTGACCACGGTCGGAGAAGAAACGGACGCACCGCCCACGGCCAAACACATGACCCACTCGGGGATCATCTTCCAGGAAGACTCACGACATGCAGGGGAACTCCACCGCACACACGCCGATACACGGTGACTCGATCGAGCGAGAACACGGAAACCCGAAACGCCTGGGGTCACCCGGACCCACCAAGCCCACGGGCACGCTAATCAAGGTGAACTGAACCTCCGGACACCCAAAGACACGGTCACGGAACTCCACGGGGTGTCCGGGACACACACGGCCCAAGAGGAACACCAGACGACAGGACAGATCGCGCTAGGGACCCCTAGCGCGACAAGGAAGAACGCGCTAGGACCCCCTAGCGCGACAGGGAAGATCGCGCTAGGGCCTCCTAGCGCGACAAGACAGGTCGCGCTAGGGACCCCTAGCGCGACAAGGAAGATCGCGCTAGGAACCCCTAGCGCGACAAGGCAGATCGCGCTAGGACCCCATAGCGCGACCGGAACAGCCCTACTGTTCATCTTCTCCGATGAACGCGCCCCATCGGGGCAGCGCGACCATCAAGAACGCGCTACTGGAGCATAGCGCGTTCTCAGTCCGCGCCCGAAAACGGTGGAAACCGCGGGAAAAACCATTCCACGCCCCGTTCACCCCCAGGTGAAGGGGAAACAAAAGGGAAACCTTCCCCAAGCCCCTAGTCATGCATCTAAACCCCTGGATCGCCCAAAAACACGGTAAAACGAGAGATCCGGCTCACACCTCAAAACATGCATTTTCCCCAAATCGCCCCGTTTAGCCCGCTCGGCTCACCACGGCCTACAAAACTCGCGGGAAATGAAGTACGTGGGTTGAGGGTCCATCTCCCTACCTCCACCGAAGATTCGACGCACCGTGGACGCCGATCCACGAAGAAAACGCCGTTTAAACCCTCGCCGGTTCACGATCCCACAAACCGCCTCCACCATCACGATCCCCGTCTCGAGCCCGTCGCCCCACATCCCACGAACCACGCCGCCCCGCCCTCGCCGCCTCCGTCGGCCGCCCGGAGTGAGAGGGGGAGAGGAGAGAACGTGAGAGAAGAGAGAGGGAGGGAAGAGAGAAATGAGATGGGGAGAGAGAGAAAAGGTTATATATAGAAAATTCAGAAATTCTCAAAAATACCGAAAAATATAAAATCACGTTTCTACGATCCTCGGAACACACCGATCACAACGGTACCACTCGCGCCCTGGTGAACAGCCCGGTTCACCCGTAACGAGGTTCCGAAGGAATTACCGAAACACACACCGGGAATCGGAAAACACACGCGGAAAAGCCGCGGAATGTTTTCGGGCCTCCGAAACAACTCAGATCCCGCCGATCCGAACACGAAAGATGTCCGAAACGAAATTTCGGACACAACGAAGTCGGACACTCCAAGAGACCAGATCCGGGACCCATGAACAAGGATCCGAAAAATCTGGGACATTACAGCCCCTCTGGCCAGAAAAAAGGAGAATCCAACAATACAAATTCCTTGAAAATCGCATCAGAGACAGACTCAGTAAATGGAAATGTAAAACTTTATCCCCTGCTGGGAGAGCCACCCTCATCCAAACTACACTGGCCTCCATCCCCTCCCACATCATGGCCACCTCCCTCCTCCCCAAAGGCATCATACATATGCTAAACCAACTGTAATGCAATTTCTGGTGGGGGGCTGATTCCCAACAACACAGAATACACTTCTATAAATGGGAGAGGTTAAAGCTCCACAAAAAGGCCGGAGGCATGGGCTTCAGAGACCCTCTTCACTACAACAAGGATGCTATTATGAAGATTGTTTGGAGATTCCTTAATGAACCCAAGCTCCCTGGGCTACCCTCCTGCGGGCCAAATACCTGAAAGGCAACAACTTCTGGACTACCAACAAGCCAGCCAGATGCTCCCACATTTGGACTGCTGTTCTCTTGGTCCAGAGAGAGGTAAAAGAAGGTCTCCTTCATCTGATCCAAGACGGCAGGAACACCTGTATTTGGGAGGATAGATGGATTCCAGACAGATTCTACCCCCCCACCCCCCTTGAGACCCCTGCCCAACCCCCTCCCATTCTTGTCTCTCAACTAATTGCCAACCAGCAGTGGAACCAACCCCTTTTAAAAACTACCTTCCAGGAGGACACCGTTCAAGACATCCTCAGAATTTCACTTCCCCAGCAGCCTAACCCGTAGGGAGATTCCCTCATCTGGAGTCTTACCAGTGATGGCATCTTCACCATCAAATCTGCTTACAGAATGCTGGCTAAAAAATCCCTTCCCCTTCCCCCTCCACCACCCAGTCCACTTGGCAGATCATATGGAATTCGGCTGTCTCCAGCATTATTCCTCCCAAGGTGTCTGTCTTTATCTGGAAAT
The DNA here is from genome assembly GCA_022559845.1 of Amorphophallus konjac. NCBI lineage: Eukaryota > Viridiplantae > Streptophyta > Magnoliopsida > Alismatales > Araceae > Amorphophallus > Amorphophallus konjac. The sequence continues at coordinate 189,574,934 of CM040117.1, forward strand.
GTATTGTGGGAGCAGCCCCTGTTAACTCAAGAATTGCTAAAAGTATTAAGATGGCTGACCCTTCATGCCCCATTTGCCACTCTGCTGCTGAAACAGTCCAACACATGCTTTTCCACTGCAACAATGCCAGAGCTATTTGGAAGTTATCTCCCCTCAACTATCACTCAGCCGAAGACCCCAGGGAGCTAGAAGATAGAATCCAAGAATGGTTCGGTCCCCCCTTTACTACAGATAAAAAGGATACCTCTTTTATCTCCATGTGCTATGCAATTATATGGCAGATATGGATCACTCGCTACAGGAAGGTGTTTGATAATACTGAAGAACACCCCTCCTCCACCATCTTAGAAGTCATGAAGAATCTCCACTTCTGGACAGACAACAACACCAAACACTTCAACCCTCCTCCACAGCAACCGGCCCCCTGGAGCTCTCCACAAGGTCATCTCTTTTCAGTCAAAGTTGATGCAGCCTTCTCCAAAGGTCAGGGAGTTATTGGCATCATCCTCACCAATCCGGCTGGCAACCCCATCAAAAGCTCTCAACATTTTATCCCGGAGGTCTCCTTTGCAGAGATGGCCGAAGCCCTGGCTTTCCTCCGAGCTATGAAGATGGCAGCCTCCCTACCCCAGCACTCAGTCATCCAAGGAGATGCACTCAACGTGGTGAGATATATCAACGGCCTCTCCCCTCCTCTCTGGAGAATCTTAGCCATCATTCAAGACTGTTGGAGCCTTCGCGCTCCCTCTTCTCAGGTGCGGTTTATTCCCCGAACAGAAAACCTGTTGGCTCACACTCTGGCCAAAGAGGCCCTTCGGCTTCATTGCAACAGAGTCTTATCTACCCCTGCTCTCCCTAACTGTGTAATGCAACTTGTGAACTCTCGTTTTCCTAGCTAATAGATTTCCTCCTTTGTTTTATCAAAAAAAAAGAAGAAGAAGAGCTTCGGGCACCTGTTCCGTGCGTCGGGGTGGAAGGCGTAAATGAAACGGGTAAAACCTTAAACCCCGCTTTAGTTTTGGGTTAATCATGGGTTAGTCTAAAGTTAACTCATGATTAACTCTTTTTGTACTTTATTTACGGATTTAGACTAATTGAATTTAGTTTTGAGTTAATCACAGGTTATTCTCGGGTTACAAAATTCACCGGTGGAGATAGATTTAACCGGATTAACTCATGTTAAATGCCGTTATTAATACGCTTCTCTCTCTCTCTCTCTCGCCTACACTCTCTATCTCTCTCTCCCGCATTCTATCTCTCTCGCGCTATCTCTCTCCTCTCTCTCTCTCCCGCGTGCTCTCTCTCCTCTATCTCTCACGCTCTCTCCCCCACTTTTATCCTATTTAATTTTTTAGTTAACAATATTAATGATAGCTTTTATCAAATATTTTATTATTATAATACTATATTTATCATATAGAATCTATTAAAAATATTTTTTATGAGTTAAAAATAAAGATATTAAGATAAATAGTAATTTTTATAAATATTTGTGAATTTTAGATTTTAATTAGTGAGATTAATGATTTTTTATCAAAAAATTATTTTTTATGATATATTTAATTTATAGAATACATTAAGAATATTTAAAAAATAAAATAAAATATTTTTTTAAAGATGAACAGTAACTTGGACCGTAATTAATGAAGTTTCTGTGTTTTAAATTTTACATATTAAGATTAATTATATTTTATATCAAAAATATTTTTATTTTTATGATATATTCAATTTGTAGTATATATTAAAAATAATTTAAAATTAAGATAAAATAAAAAATTTAAAATGAATAGTAACCTAAATTAATAATTAATATGTGTGAGAGAGAGAGAGTGACGTGAGAGAGAGGAGAGAGGTAAAGAGAGAATATAAGATATATAAAAAAATTAAAAAGATATATAAATATAATATCTTATTTATCATCGTTACTGATTTAATCTACTACTCGTTAAATCACACTAGATTAAAAATAAATTATCTCACTTTTTTACTCTCAGATTAATTACTCTCTTATCAAATAAAAAATAGATTAATTCTAAATTATTTTAATCGAATTGAGTTAACACTATTTTAATCTAACTTTCAACCAAAGTGAAGTTAAATATGAAAAATTTTCGAGGGTGAAATCGTCCAAAGGATCGAAAGGTATCCGCAAGACCGCAAGGAAACGGAAAGAAACGGGGCAACATCATAAATATGTAAAATTAAGAAGGGTGGGATCGTCCACAAAGCGAAAGTTTTCGATCACGTAACAACCTGGAGACAGGTTGAAGAGAAGGGTAAAGTCATAAATAACACACACATGGACGGCAGAGACGTCCGAGACACATGGACGGCGGAGACGTCCGAGGACCGAAAATTGGAGGTCAGGTCGCGTGCCCCGGGCGCCAACTCCGCCACCCCTCTCCCCGCGGCGCATATTCCAACTCATCATACCAAGTTGGCGCTCCGAATAACCAGTAGAGAACCGACACGTGTCCGAAAGTCTGGACGCGGCCTCTCCCATCCGCGTGCTCATAAGAACAGAAGGCGAGAGGGATTTCGAGTCACAGATCGCGAGGTCGACCCGGCGCCCCACCGCGACCACAACGGAGATCGCTGCCGCCCTCTCCCGAGTTCCGGAAAAGGTACGAGGTCGACCACCCAGATCCGCCGCCCCCTCGCGGTCTCTCGCTTCTCTTCCTCCTCCCCACCCTCGGCGGCCTGCTCTTCTTGGGTAATCCGGAGGTTTTCTGGCTCGAAATCGTTGCTTTGCGGTGCCGATTCGTCGATTCTTGGGCGCTGGTTCTTAGCAGAGAGAAGGGGTGTTTTTTTTATTTGAACAGGTGTGTGGTCATCTGGGTCGACCCGTATACTTTTTGTAAGAATCTGTGTTTTATGGCTTCTTCTTCTGATTTTTTTTAATCTCCTGCTATTGGCCCCTTTTGTTTACCGGTTTCTTTCAGGTTCGCTTGAACTGGAAGGCCAATGCTTTTGTATGCCCGCAATCTGCCAACATTACAAATTTATTATCTATTTTTGTGTCTCGCATGTTTGGTTTTCTACTATCTTCATGCCCTTGGTTTAGTTTAGCTTCCGTTTCCTTTATCTGGTGCCGTGAAATATATGTTTTTTTTTAATTTTTCACTTCGATTCTTCATTCGTAATATTTTGTTCTTTTTTTGTTGGGGGTGGGGGAGGGGCGTTGGGGAGGTCAGTAGGGAAATTCTGATGTGCCAATACTCTGCATGTAAAATATTTCAACTGAAACAGCTTCCCTTACACTGACGATTTATTTCTGTTATCATACTGTCATCTCGGCTTTCTTTTAATATCTTAGCGGGATGAAAGTTTCAATTTTCCTGTTTCTGCGTGATTAGTACGACTAACTTTACTTACGTGGCCTTGTAATGCAGCTGCAAATACTTTGTTCTTCATGAGTTCAGAAAGCATCGTGGCACCTGTTGTTTCCTGTAAATCGGGAAACAAGGCCAGCTTCCTCGGTGCCCTGGTTTGCTTCCTCCCAGGCTTTCTGGGATCACCAGTTGACTACGTAGATTTCCAGCTGTTCAAGGCCATCATCAGGAACCCATCTTCCTCAGTTTGTGCTTTGGGACCATTTGGAGGAATCCAGCCTTAGCCCCAAAGGGACCGCTCCTAATTGTTCACGCCCCTCCGGTCGTCTCTAACATCCTTAGAGATGGTTTTTTCCAAGATTCCAAGTTTGGCGCGGACGAATGCTCCCAAGACTTTTAACAAATTACTGCTTCTTCCCCTCCAGCTACCAGATGCTGTTCCATCAGATGTCGATGAGTTTGATTTTTCTGATGTATTTGGTCCTGCTCCTCTCCAACACTCAGTTGACGTGAATGCAGTAAATTCAACACGCTTGCCAGATTTGAATGGAATTGTTTATGATGATCCGGAGGTCATTCAGAACCGTTCGCATTCTCTGGTGGGACCCTCATCATATGTGAACCAACCATTGCATCTTGCGAAGCTCACTATACATGAGACAGAGAACACTTTGGAACTTGCAGATTGTATCTCTAGCGAGTCAGAAACGGAAGCTGAGAAACAACAGAATGTTAATGCTGAAGAAAGGACATGTGAGGAAGTTGCCAAACCAGAGAAAGTTGGAGGCGCGGGACTTGAGGATTTTGAGGTGCTGAAGTTAGTTGGACAAGGTGCATTTGGAAAAGTATTCCAGGTGAGGAAGAAGGGTACATCAGAAATATATGCTATGAAAGTTATGAGAAAGGACAAGATTATGGAGAAGAATCATGCTGAATACATGAAAGCTGAGAGGGATATTTTAACGAAAGTTGACCACCCTTTCATCGTCCAGCTCAGATACTCGTTCCAGGTATGTAGTATATAATGTACCTCTTCCAACTTTCTACCAGCTTTCTAGATGTTGTTCCTAACATTTTGTCCATGCTTTAGAATGTCCAAGTTATTCATGTTCCTGCATGCATCTTGTGTTCTTTAGCTTGGATATCTTTCCTTGCTTCCCCCAAATGTGAAGGTCTAGAGAAAAGGATTATATAAAGGAAGAACCTGCAATTGACATCCAAGATAAAAGACATGAGAAATTCCTTTCAATAAAAAGTGAAGGTGAATATCTTAAAAATGAAGTAGATCCCTCGAACTAATATCATGTCTGATACATTACCCAATGGGTATTCAATAAAAAAAATGACAGGAAGAAAAGACTTCATAACTTCCTTTTAACATTAAAAATGAAATGGATTCCCAGAGTGAATATAAAATTTCTGATACATTATTTTTTCCATCAGCAGAAATGACGAAATGTTTGAAGGAGATTATTTTCTAAGTTAATATTTGTGCATGCATTTCTGGTACAGAGAACATCAGATAATTTGCATAGTGGGGAAGAAAACTAGTATCAACTTGAAATGAAGTTTAATGTGGATGAGTCACTAATTGATGGCCATGGGGTGGGAAAAAATGTAAAAGAAGAAGGATTGGGTGACTCTTTTTGCTTTGTTACATCAAACCAGACAAAGTAATTCAAAATTTGCATTTCTTTATGAAATTTTATTTTATCATGTGCAGACATGATGATGTGTTGTCCCTTAGTTGGATATCCACATTTCATGCCAAGATAAACGTACATATAAAAGAACTAAAAATAAATTGAAGTGTGTCTCTAAGAATGACACAAAACGTAAAAAAGCGAGAACCTTTTCATTACCTTCAAGAAAAAAAGACATATAGAATAATTAAAAATAAATTGAAGTATGTCTCTAAGAATAGCCTTGTCATTACCTTCACTTTATCTATTCAAATTCTGAGGCTTGCATAAGAAAATTTCCAAGACCGCAAGCTGCATGGACAAGAGTCCTTCTTTAATAGTCCGGGATCTTGTTTACCTTATTGGACAGTGAAATAATGAACTTCTGCTATCTAGGATTTTAAAGGAAGTCCTAAATGCCTTGTTATAATAACGTGAAGAAATGAACAAATCCTCCTTTCTTTCAATTATTGATCCATAAAGAGTAGCTGCCTGAAAAGTTGAGAGCTGTGGAGTTGGTTGTCTCTTTTGTGTGCGATAGAGTGAGGGAATGGGCTGGTCTTCTTTGTAATGTGAATTCTCTCAACTTGCCTCTTTTTGTTTTGTTGGGGGATTAGAGTGAGCCACACTACCTTGGTGTGGCATTTTGTATAGGGTCGGTTGGGAGTTTTTTTTGCCTACACTTGTATATTCCTCCCAATTTTGAGTACCAACAATTTTTGAGTCCACACAATTTTTGAGTTCACCAAGAATGGGCTGTAACAGTTCTTTAGACTGGCTATAAGCTTGGATACAATGAATTTCGTTTTCCAACATGTACAAATACCATTATTCCTGTAATGTCCCTCCACTAGGCATAATTTGGTATTTAACTCCTGCATAAGTTGTTTACATTTTCATTTTCTCTTCTTGTAAAACAGTAGCAGAAAACAAGAGAAATAAACAATTATATGATTGAGGCAGAGGAGCAGTTATATGTGACCAGGTGGATGTTTGAATTCCTCGAGGGAGTGAATGGGTTAAAATAAGAAGGCCTAATACATCAGAAGGGTGGGGAGTAAGAAGAGGACAAAGAGGAAGGATGAAGGGGATGGAGTTTCTTCTTTGGCTGGTCTTTCTGTTTCAAGCAGCTTGGATCATTACCTTCTTTTTTTTTTGGAAATCTTTGTGCATGATCAGTTTTTAGAGGCTGGATCTGGATCAGCGGATGCCTGTCCTGATCTAGATCAGTTGCTTCTGATCTACAGCCAACCAATCCTGCATTCCATGATATGGGGGGGAGGAAGAGGAGACAGTGGATCATCTGTTTATTAGTTGTTCCTTTGCTCAAGAGATGTAGATGCGGTCATTTCAGAAGATTGAAAGAGACCATTGGCTTCTTCATACAGTGGACATGCTTTCTTTTGAGGTGATTTGGCACTCAAAAGTGATCCTAAATTTTGTGGCTGATTTTGTGCATGGCATTGGAGTATAATTAGCAGGATTTTCAGAAGGTAAAGTAGGGGTCCACAGAGGACTTTTGGTTTCAAATATGATTATGTATTGGAGCGGACTAAATTATTATGGGATGAAGGAAGTCTTCATTCCTCATTTTTTGATTTTGGGTGGGTAAAATCCTGCACTGCCTTGATGTCTGCTGTATGTTGTTGCAGAGTAAAAGGCATGATGATACTAGAACATTGCCTTTTCTTTGGCGCTTTACTAAAATTGTGCTTCTATCCACTCTCAAGGGCGAAAGAATCAGACATGATACCAACTCAAAGAAAGGATAGTGTACAGAGTTCTGACTATACCTTTTAGGATATTGTCAATTCCAATTATTACTTTTTAAGTAAGAAAAAGGAACGCTACCTAGAAATCTTCAAGAAAAAGTCCAAGACTGTTGGGGGAAAAAACTCATAAGCAGCCAACTGATCAAGAATATCACTCTTCCTGCATTCCACAGAAGGTATTCCATGCAGCGTAACGTCATGGAAGACTAACTTGATAAAATCAAGACTTTTCTTGCTGAAGGCTGGGCCCTCAGAAACATTCCTTCGTAGGAAGTGAGCAGAAATGGACCTGCTATCTGGAGTCGCCAAATTTTGTGAATACTAGGATCTAAACAGCCTTGCTTTGTCTCTTGCATAAGGTGTTGGAATCCTACATCCTTTCTCCAATCTGTTTCTCTCTTTCATTGACTGAAACTAGGGATGTATTTCCTCATGAAACACCACATAATCTTTGTTCCCATTCATTAACATCTGCCTAATCTTGGTTATCCAATGACATTCTTGCGCATTCATTGCATCTTATTGTCATTGAGTCTATGGCTTTCTGGTTGGCGGTCCTTTGATCGAGGTTGGTATCACGTACGAAAGTACGCACCTCATTTCTTTTTCACAAATTTTTATGGAAGCTTCAAAAGAAATGGAGTGGAAAAATAAAGAAAAGGAATTGCAGAAGTGGATACTTATGCAACTATAATATACATCCCACCTGTCAGTCCTTCTAATCTTAGTGTTTTTCCTTCATTATCTACCAAAATGTTTCTCTAGCCATCCATAATGTGGATTTTTGTGATTAGCACAAATGATGGTTTTTCCTATAAGCACTTTGCTACATCTTTCCACTAATTATGTTTGTCCTTTTTTTTGGTTAAGATTTTCATTCTTCTGTACGATATCTAAAAGAAGGTTTTCCAGATCTATGATATTATATTTGTAGTCATATCTCTGTTTCAAGTTCATGATTTGTAGATTATGCCTGTTGATTCTGTCAAAACCTTTTTTTGTCTGCACACCATCTGAACTTGTCACGTTTGATCTCCTTTAATTTTCAATTTTCAATGAAGAGACCAGACTTCTGATATGTTGACCGGATGTTCGCCATTTCATATAACATATGATCATTTGTATCTATTCACTTTCAAAAAAAATAATAATTTGTATCTATTTACAGACCAAGTACAGGCTCTATCTTGTGCTGGATTTTATAAACGGAGGTCATCTATTTTTTCAGCTTTACCGTCATGTCATGTTCAGGTAATCCTTCTCTCCATAGGTCAATTTCATGGATGTTTGAGCACGCTATCGGGAATCTAACATTTGTAACTTCTTCAGTGAGGATTTGGCACGAATTTACACTGCAGAAATTGTATCAGCTGTTTCTCATCTTCATTCAAATGGCATAATGCACAGGGACCTCAAACCTGAGAACATCCTTCTGGATGCTGAGGGACATGTAAGATTCCATTTCATACACTTGTCTGTCTGTTATCATTCTGCCTAATATTTTATGACAAATGTTCTTATCATACCAGGCTATGTTGACTGACTTTGGCCTGGCTAAACAATTTGAAGAAAATACCAGATCCAACTCCATGTGTGGGACAATAGAATACATGGCCCCTGAAATTGTTCTCGGAAAGGGTCATGACAAAGCTGCTGATTGGTGGAGCGTTGGAATTCTATTGCTTGAAATGCTTACCGGAAAGGTTAGTTGATCGCTGAAGAGCCATAGTTACTTTTTTGGAATCCAAGTTCTAATGAATAAATTCTGAACTTAGTCCATCCATCTATGAGAGCTCTCAGCGGGCTGCTGCTCTAGAAAACTCAGAAATGCAATCTGTATGCCTAGTGAGCATAGCGGTGATCTGTCGATTACCAATCAGTGGTTAGGTTAGGTTAACATTTACATGTATTCCCTCCATCACATTGCCATGGGGCCACAATTGATTTACCAAGGGGATTGTAGTTTCCTTTTCTTGTTTTGATTGGATGCTTCAGTTAGTTGATTGCTTCAATGTGCTGCTTGGTCCATAAATATGCAGCTTGCAAGTTTCTATAGTATTCATTTAGCGCCTGTTTGTTAATGGGGTAACCCATTCGAGCCATGATGGGGTTAGGATAATGGGGTAGGATAGCACATTCGACCCCTCTTGGCTGAATGCGGTATCCGACCCCGGGTAAGAGAGTTGTGTGTGAGAGGCACCGGTGGGCCCCACACTCTCTCTCATGTCCCAGTAACAAACTGGAGCTTATTTTCTAAGCTTTTCAAATTGTTGCATCACAATTGGCTTTTGCTTCGACTTTGCAGCCACCTTTCTGTGGGGGAAACCGAGACAAGATTCAGCAGAAAATAATCAAGGAAAAGATTAAGCTACCTGCGTATCTTTCCAGTGATGTCCATTCATTGTTGAAGGGGGTAAAGTTCTGCAGCAAATTTCTTTCGTTTCACTCTCTCCATTTGGGCAAAATCACATGTTTCTGCCCTTACTGCACTTTCTGCCGCTCATCCTACGGTGTTCTTTACTTCAGTTGCTGCAGAAAGAGCCAGGCAGGCGACTTGGCTGTGGGCCGGGAGGCATCAGTGAAATAAAGAACCACAAGTGGTTCAAGTGCATCAATTGGAAGAAGCTGGATGCTAGGGAAATCCAGCCCGGCTTTCGACCGGATGTCGCAGGGAAGCTATGTGTTGCCAACTTTGATGAGCGCTGGACCAACATGCCGCTGCATGATTCTCCGGTCGCCAGTCCGGTTTCTGGCGACTGCAACTTCACGGGATTCACTTATGTGAGGCCTGCCAGTTTTCTCAAGTAAACTGGTTCCACAAGCTATCCACCGATGGTTCATCCCGTCCTTTGGTTTTAGTATTAAACTTCCTAGTGTGGAAGGCTGGTGCTTTGTCTCTTGCTTGCGGGGGAAAAAGACCGACGTCAAACACGGGATGGTTGCCATGAAATTGTACTCCTTGGACCGCCCATGCTTTCAGCTCCTGCCATTTTATAATAATAAGATCCGAGGCTTGTTATACGTCTCGGAAATTGCAAATGGAAACAACAATTGATAATCGATAATTTCTTGTTATGATTGATATTTTCTTGTTATCAAGCGTTGGACGCGTTGGATGAAACCATAAAGCTATGTTGTTCTGCTCACCAGCGAGTTGGACATTGTTCCACGTCATAAAATGGCCCAACGTCTCATTGTGTGTTGCGAAAGTCTCGCTGCACGTCCCGCCCGAGGTGTAGTGTCTTTAAATTTTATTTTTTTGATTTTTTAAAAGTAGTCTCTAAGATATCTTAATTTGTGATATAAATCACATCACTATTAGAATATTTTTTTAAAAAATAAAAAATCAGATTAAATAAATAATATTAATTTTATTTTTAAATAGTTTGATGGTGATATGATTTGTATCTTAAATTAGGATATTCGAGAAGTTATTTTAAAAAATAAAAAAGTATGATTTACATCTTAAATTGGAATATTTGTAAACGTATTTCAAAAATAAATAAAAATTAAAAGCGCTGCACATCGGTATGTTTGCCTTGAATCACATTGAATGTGTTTGTTGCCTTTTTGTTTTTGGGTGGTGGGGGTGGGGTTACTTTTCAGACCCTGTAATAAGTAGCTCTAATTTAGATGTTTATTTATTAACCCTCACAGTTATACATTTATTTGTTAAACACTTTTTAAGAGCTTTTGTTGTAAACATATGAGGGGTTTTTTCATAATGATATAACGTATTTTATTAATTTACTTGAAAATTTAAAGGTTGATAAAGAAATATTTGAATTGGAGGGGTCAATCCGTACATATGAAAGATTACGGGGAATGAAGACTAGAAATCTCTTTTTTTTTAATTTTACTTGATGCACCACTTTAATGTGGAAGTAACAAAAAATATTTGTTATTTTTAGGTAATTTGTCTCACAAACTATCTAAACTTAGATTGACTGGTTATAAAAAAATAACGAAAACAATTTGTGACAATTTGATTTATAGGGTGTTTGGATGCTTTTTATCCCTCTCTTTTTTCACAAATTTAAAAATAGAAATAGGGAACTCACGTAGACATGTTTGGTAAAGTCTTCTCAATTTTTTAGCAAAGAATATCATCCTTTTATAATCTCTCCCAGAAAAAAATAAGTGCTGACATTTTTTTTTAGAGAACGCCACCGCCATCTGTGTCCTCTCCTCCTCCTCCTCCTGGCTTCCGCTTTGGCTTCAGCGCCACCCCCTCATCCGCCCCTTCCTCTTCCCACCACCCTGCTCCTCCTCCTCCTCTTCCTCCAGGATTCCGCTTCGACTTCGACGTCACCTTGTCCTCCGCGATGGGAGGAGATGAGGAGCGTGCCTGCCTCGTCTCCGCTGCCATCGTCTCACCTCAATGGGATTTCACGTTGCAGTGTGCCCGAGAGGAGATGAGGACCTCACACAGGATGTTGCCCGCGAAAAACCCTAGAAACTGATGTCGTCGCAGACCACATGCCTCTGGCAAATCGGAAGCACCCTCCCGGATGCCATCGTCGTATACGTGGACACCCACGCCGTCAAGCTCGAGCTCTTCAGGCACCCCGCCGACCATGGTGAGTCTTGCACCCATAAACCCCACACCTTCGTGTCTGCGTTGGTCCACGTCGCAGCTCCACCCTTTCACGGCAACATTAACCCCGCCTTGGGTGTTTCTGCCTTCTGTCGCGGAAGGGCTTCTATACAGGACCAGAGCCTGGTGCCTCGCAGACGCCGAGGTGTAAGAAGGTCGCGATGAAGAAGACCCAGGAGGAGTGTCCGCTGGGGAAGGACCAGTGGTTGGCCCTCGCCCACCGCCGCCACATATCAGATCCCCGGGATGCAACAACGGCCTCGTGGAGCGACCCGACGGCGAGGTGCAAGAAGGTCGCGATGTAGAAGACTCGGGAGGAGTGGCCGCTGGGGAAGGACCAGTGGTCGGCAGCAAAGGTCTATTGACATGTAAAATTGGAACAATACAATACACCACAATGCAATACACATTGTGGGAAGCCAAGATGTTCCCAAACATGCATCGCCATGGATTCAACTTTGACGACCTGGCAGCAAAGAAACACAATGAGGATACCTCTCATATGACGTCAACTCGCGTCCCAATGGACAAATTAAAGATTGCAGGAAGCCAAGGCATTCCTGAATAACATACTGCTGCGGACTCCACCGTGAGGACTCAGCGGCGGAAAATACAAGGACGGGCTCGAAACCCTTGAGCCTCGGAAGAGACCGGCTGGATTACTATAATGACCAAATGGTGCCCAAGCACCGTGAACTTGCGTCGCTAAGGATGAATTAAACTCAAAATCAAGAGAGTCCAAGGTACTCATAAAGACATACGGCCACAAACCGGATTACGGAAATCTGGGCATCAGAAAAGAGAAAGCAAAAGAAGAGAAAAGAAAGAATAAAGGGGGAAAAGGAAAAGAGCGAAGGGGTGTATTAGAAGCTCTTAAAGATGCGAATCGGCAACCCTTTAATGGGTTTAACAGTTGCATCAGCAGCCTCTAGCTGCCCCATCTGGCAGCCCTCCAAGGGCCCAACCGGCAGGCCATTGGTAGCCCACCAAGGGCCCAACCGGCGGCGGGCCATTGCCCTATCCGGCAACCCTAAAACGGCAGTCCCCAGGGCCCAACTGACAGCGTGCCATTGCCCCATCCGACAACCCTGAAATAGCAGCCCCCACGGCCCTTAACTGGCAGCACCAAGAGAGCCTCATCCGGCAGCATAACTCTGCCTCAGCCAGAAGCGCTCAAGCCGTTGATCCAGCAACGCTCTCAACCCTCAACCGACAGCACCGGCAGCCCAACTCGAGGTTTCCTCCGACAGGCCATGAAGTCGTTGAACCGGCAGCCCACTTAAGCACCAACCGGCAGCTCCCGTATGCCTGAACTGGTAGGCCATCAAGTGCTCATTCGATAGTACTCGAGTTACCCATCCAGCAGCCTCGAAGGGCCCATCAGGCAGTTTGTCTCTGCCTTAAACGACAGCTCTCACAGCGGCCCTTCAAGGGCCCCTTAACCGGTAGTGCCCTCTTCACCTTCATCTAGAAGGTAGTAAGCCATTGATACGACAACCCCCATCCACTAGCCCCTTTGGGGCTTAAACGACAGCAACGGAATGGCAGCAACGGAGCGCTCCATCCGGCAGCGCGATGGAGCTCTGGGGGATGGCAGTGGAAAAGAGGGCATCAGGCGTCAAAGACTTCAGAAGGCACAGGTCAGAGAATAGAGAGCAAGAGAGGAGAATAGAGGAAAATAGAAGAAAGAGAGATGAAGGTAGACTGACACACCCATAGCCGTAGAGCGAAAAAGGAGAAGCACAGAGTGCGAATAGAAAGAGAGAGGAAGAGAGAAGAGAGGTGAGGAAGGGGGGAGAAGGAGTCAATGCTCCGCTTCTCCCCCCCCCTCCTTTTTTTATATGCCTTTTCTCCACGGTGTATTCTTTTTAACTTCCTCTGTTCCGTTGCAATGGATAATGTATTTCCTATTTCTTTTTCCCCGATGTATTCTCGGTTCTTTTTGGCTTCCATTGCTTCTTTGTAGTGGATGAATGAAATATATACAAAAAGGGGGGTCCCCAAGTGGTTGGGTTTACACTGTGTACTCCCCTTTGTCTCGTCTTGAACATGTTCCCATTGTTTCTCTTGTTATTCCGTTCCCTTTTGTTTACCGTGGTCATCCTTTAGGGGAATGTGAATATGAGGAATGATCTAGGGGAGGGAGATGGGTATATCTTTGAAGAGGTTTAGACTCGGAGTTTATCTAGTACCATGGATATGATCCCGAGCCTCAAATCTTGTGGATTACTCTCTCAGAGCCTTTGCTGATGTTATACTAAGTTTGCCTCCATCATGTTCCTCACAGAAATGACATAGCGTGATTTCCTTTGATACTCTGTTATCTTCTGTTTCTTTTAGTTCCTTCTCTGTCGCTGTCTCTTCTCTTATGCTGATGATTCAGCAGGTTTCCAGGGCACTGCATCTTCTGAGTTGCCATCCTCTCTTAGCCATTGCCTTTTGAGGTGATATGGCATATTGTAGTTGCCCATTATCCCCCTTACGTTCCCCCATCTTCCTCTTTCACGCGTGGAACGACATCCTACTTCACTGTCGTTTAATGAACCGGCAGTCACCGACTCTACTGTTCTCCCTTCCCTTTTAGAGTGAATCGGTAGCTCCCACATATCCCCATTTCTATACCCTTTCTATTGTGATAGGGTAGTGTTTTTTTTCATTCATCAAGCCATCAAGTCCCCTTCTCCACCCCTGTCGAAGGGAAACGACAACCCTTGCTGTTCCCTTTATCTCTCTTGATTACGTTGATCTGGCAACCCTGATGGAGGTGATCCAACAGCTCTATTGAGGAGGTCCAATGAAACCTCTGTCGACAGGGCTTGCACCTCTGTCGACCTGTCTGGCAGCCGCCCACCCCCTTTTGCTATTCTTGATCCGACAACCCCTTCTTCAAGTGGAACGACAGCTTTATTGCCGTCTCCATCTAGTGAGCCAATAACCCCCTTTTCCTTCCCTCTCAACCAAGGCAAAGTGGCCTTCATTATAGACTCCTTAGCAGCCTGGCCATGTCGAGAGTTTTGATATCGTGGATTGCTGCAAGTGTTGCCGCTCTGAATGCACTCTAATAATTAAGGGGCCATCTCGGATTTCCGTGGATGAGCACCCGCTTTATTCACCCCCAAAATATCTCGGGTCTAGGGGAGATGCTGCCAAAATTTCATTAGATCTTAAGATAATAAATAAAAGAAATATACCCAAAAAGAAAGAAAAGAGAATTAGTGATAATAATAACAACGACAACAACAAAAAGATGAAAGAAATAGCAAGATAATTCGTAAAAAGGGGGAATGCACAATAAAATTAAACAAAAGAGAGAGGACGAAAGAATATAGGAAAACTACAATAAAAAAGGGAATAAGTGAAGCGAGTAAACTTAATAAAAAAACTCAACAAACAAAATAAGGGGGCTCAGTCGACCTGTGTGTGGCATAGGTTGACCTGCCATGGGATTAGGTCGACCTGCCATGGGGTTTGGCCTACCGGCCTATAGCACCGGTCGACAAAAGCATGGTGCCAGTCGACCGATCTGAATCTAAATCATGGGTTTTTACCCTGTGAACGCCCTTGACTACCACGTTGACCTAGATTCCTGATTCTCGGTGCTCGGGGACAATAAAATAGTAATAAAAAATATAGTAATGAAAGGGGGGAAAGCTATAAAATAAAGGTATTCACTTTAAAGTCAAAATAATAAGAGGCATGGCGAGTCGAAGCAATAAGAAAACATCAAGGCAAAGGAAAAATTGTGGACGCACTTTTCGACACGTCTATTATTTTGTTAGTTTGTTTATTCATTCGATTCATTTATTTAGTTTATTAAGTGCGTGGGCGTGCCAGTCACGTGAGTGACGGTTCATTCGGGTTCCGAGGGAGCCACTGGTGCGCGCCGTCTGACTGATCAGACAAAAGTGAGTGTCGTGTCGAGACCAAAATCTGCTGTGTCATAAAGGTCACTCGTTAATTACATCTCCCTGGAGGGGAGAAAACCCTTGATTAAATGCCAGGAAAAAGGGCCTCACAGCCTATAGAATTATACTAATTGCATGAGTAAATGAAATAATAACGAGGGTCTAAGTCAGCATATGCGTATGGCCATTTATTAATTAGTGGAACGATTTAACTCATTGTTGGCCACGTGTTGGCCCTTTAGTATTCGGGTGATGACCTGGTCACCCCGGCTCGAGAACACACGGGGTGGGCACGGAGTACGTGCCAATGTATGCCATGAACATGGCATGCTTGAAACTTGATTTCACGAAGGATGTGATCGTTTCCCAAATGGGGAGTGAGCCTAAGTCAATGAGTTATTGGCCCGGGACAGCGTATGGCCTTGGCCATGACGGGGGTAGCCCCGTGACCCAAGTCCACACTAGCGGACAACTTTAGTTTTCCCCTTTGCACGGGGTCTGGGAGCCACCTAGGATCGAATGCCATTGGATTGAGGATGGTTTCCTTGTTTATTCATTTTTTTGTTATCATCCTTCTTTGTTCGATTTCACCTCGCCTCAATTATAACCCTTTTGATGCAACCTATGATGCATACATGAATGCCCATGAGAGCCGAAGGATCTTTGGCTCAGTGGGTAGCAAGGAGGCCAAAGGGTCGATAATGAGTTGATGCGGCAGAAGGGTTGCATCGACGCAATAACCCTCAAGGAGGCTGCAGACAATAAAAGGGTCGACGCAGCAGAAGGGCTGCGTCGACGCCAGGATCGCCAATGGAGGTGTTGCAGGTTGCCAGTGGGTCGAAGCAGCAGAAGGCCGCGTCAACGCATCGGTTGTCAAGGAAGGGAGGGCAGGCGGTGAATGGGTCGGCACAGCAGAAGGCTGCGTTGACACAACTGTCGTTCAGTCGACCAGAAATCCTGTTCGTTCGACCGAAACAGCAAGCAGGTCAGCCTGTTGCGCGCCCTGAGAAGGAATTATGTCCTCTATCTCCCGACAGATCGGCTAACGCTGTGGACCCCACCTACGAGGTAAAGGGATATGCATATGTGTGCACATGCGCATGCGAGGTAATTTCTATGCATGCCGGAAAACTTTAGGGTGCGAGGCGGAGTTACATACTCACGCATAGTGGTAGCTTCCGACTGAACGGAATCCTACTTTCCGCCATCCACCATTTTATATACCATAAGTCTGCCGTACCAAGGGGTTTTGCTAACATGTGAGGCCTCTCATATGAGCTCATGCAGATGTGTATGCTTATGCAGGTTCCTTAAGGTTTATTCATGCATATGAGGATTATGCATTGCGACTGTTCAAATGTATTTATGCAAGATGCAAAGCTTTCTTCTTTCTTTCTTTTTTAGTGGATGAGTCTTGGATGCATGTATGATATTTGGTTTTATTCATGTAACACATGCATGAGGGGGAATTTTGTTCATGAAATGCATGTGAAGAGCTCTGATTGGTTTCCCCTCTCATCATTTCTTTTACACATTGGTTATGTTCACAGTCGTGTTCAACAGTCCGTCGAGGTGGTGTTTCTATTTAGTCCACTTTAGGCCCTCCATAGTTCTCTGTTCCTTCAGCAGGAGCTTATTATTATTATTTGTTTCATTTGTTTGTTGCTTCCTTTTATCTTTAACAGAGTATTAGTCTGGCAAAAATTGGGCAGCATCTCCCCCGGACCGGGATACTTGGGGGGAGTGAATTGGGTATGCATCCACGGATGAGTCCGAGATGGCTCCTAAATGGTAAGGATGCGCACGGAAGCGGCAACATCAGGAAACGTTCACGTCGGAGCACGGTGCAAAACCAGGCATAGAAGGGATTAAAACATGGAGGGGCCACCGGTTAAAGAACACAGAGGGACGCCACCGGTTAAATGGGATGAAGGTGCCACCGATTAAGTTAAAGGGGATGACCCACCAGTTAAATGGGGAGAAGGCGCCACTGATTAAAGAGGCACAAGGGCCACCGTTTAAAGCGCCTACAGTGCCACCGGTTAATGGTCAGGGAGACGCCACCGGTTATGTGGCGTTGAAGGGCCACCGGTTATACCCCATTTTGGAGCCACCAGTTATACCCTGTTTTGTAGCCACCAGTTATGGGGCATCGAGGCACCACCGATTAAAGTCAAGGGGAGGACCCACTGGTTAAATGAGGTGAAGGCGCCACCGGTTAAGGGGTGAGGGAGGCCTACCGGTTGAGCTCAATGATGAGCCACCGGTTAAGGAGTGGGGGGAGCTCACCGGTTAAGCTCAATAATGAGCCACCGGTTAAGCCCAACATGTTGTCACCGATTGAATGGGAAGCCTACCGAAAAAGCCATAAGAGAGGGCCCCCAGCAGACACTTCACAAGGAGACTAACTTCCGCAAGCGGAGCTCAGAATAAGGTGTGTTGACAGTTTGCCTCATAGACAGAGGAGTGACCAGCAGAGGGAGAATATCCATTGCAACATGGGGGGAAAGCATGGTGCCAGAAATGCATGAGCCTCAGCCATGAGCTGGTAGGGCCCAGATAGTGGCCTGCTCATAACAAACCTTTTTAAGAGAAGGATAAAAGGAGGGAAGCAGCAATAGCAGAAAAGCTTGAAGACATGAATCCTTCTGAGCTCAAGGTGGCAACACCACCCACAAGGCATGGAGACCCGTCAAGCCCTGGGCACTAGCCCCATTGAGGGATATCCTACCAGTTGAAGGGGAGGAGAGGGAAACTAGTGGTTCTGCTAAACAAAGCATGAGCGAGGAGGGAGAAGCATGCTACACTCAGAAACGGTGGAAAACGCACGGAGAAGAACATGAGACCACACATAGACTCCGAGAAAACACGTCTCTACAAGAACTCTTCACCAACTTTTCTTTTCATTCCTTGAAACAAGGTTAATACAAGGCTAGTACATCGCAGGGGGGAAGAAGAAAAGAAGACAACCAGAAGCAACGGAATACAATGGGGGGAAGAGAGTATAAGCTCCCCCCGACCTCTTCTCTCTCACTCACCCTTACTTCTCTTCTCTTCCCCTTCTGAATAGGAGCAACGGGAACCCAGGGAGCAGCCCTCTCTGTTCCTCTTTTTTTTGTGGCCTCTCTTCTTGCACTCGCAGACCACCTCTCCTTGCTTCTCTCTTCTCTCTCTTCTCTCTCTTTTTCTCTGTTCTTCTGTGTGTCTCTGTGTGTATCCTTCTTTCTTCTCAGCCGAGTCCTCCTATTTATATGGCAACTCACCATGAATACGCTGCCCGAAGAAGGCTCTATGGGGGAGTCATCTGATTTCCTCCTAGCTTTTTCCGTACGTCAGCTGCCAAGTTTCCTTGTTTGGGGTGGGCATACCATTGCAGCAGACGAAGGACGTCTTCGAGAGTTTCCTGAAAGAGCTAACGTCTCGTCGTACTGACTTGTCATGCCCGCTGCGCGCTGGATGAATGGCTTGCTAGGGAGCATGAACTTTTAGTCAATGGCAAGGACCAGTGGACACTGGCTTGGTCAGCCATGGCCATTTCAGGTAGTCTTCTGTAGCTCAGGTCGGAGCCACAGTTAAAACATCTTTGCTAAGTAAGGGAATTGCTACCTTTTAAGCGGCTTTTAGGAGCCACCGGTTAAGCACCTGCTGGTTAAATGGCTCTGGAGGCCCATCGGCTAAACATCCACCGGTTAAATGCTTAAACATGTCCACCGTTTAAAAGCTCAACAGGCCCACCATTTAAAAGCTTTGAATGGGCCACCGGTGAAGCCACGTAGGGGATCCACCGTTTAATTGCCTTGAATGGCCACTGCGTGAACCTACCACCGGTTAAGAGAGCCAAGGGAGCCACTGGTTATACTCCGGCCACTGGTTAAGAGTGCTTGGGGTGCCACTAGTTAATGCACTTTAGGGGGGCCACCGATTATGCGCGCATAGGAGCCATCGTTTAATGTGCCTTGAGGGGACACCGTTTAAGGGCTGAGAAAGCCACCGTTTAAGGGGCTGAGAACACCACCATTTAATGCCCGTAGGAGGGCCACCGTTCATAGCGATGAGACAGGCCACCAGTTAAGGGCCGTTAAGAAGCCACCGGTTAAGTGGCTAGGCGCCCCACCGTTTAATACGCTGAGGAAGGCCACCGGTTAAGGCCCGTTGGGAGCCACCGGTTAGGGCCCGTAGGGGAGCCATCGTTTAATGGCCTTTGAGGCCCACTGGTTGAATAAACCTGTAGAGGAATTTAGTGAGGGATAACTTCGCTTCTTTCCGACTCAAGGCTAGATGCATCTGCCTGAGTTTGGATTGGCACTGCATGCACCGTCGCTTGAAGTTGTTGATTTTCTTCGGGGGCTCGGAAGCCTTGAGTCCTCCGTTAAATTCTTCGCTGCCAAAGGCCCACAGACGACCCTATGGCAGTGTGTATATTCAGGAACGCCTTAGCCTCCTGCCGTTTTAATGCACCCACTTGGGTGTGAGGTGTTGATGGACGAGGGAGCCTCTCGAAGCTTAGCCGTCGAGCCCTCTCAATATTCTTCATTCGCTGTTGAACACCTAGGTGGGCCCACAGCAATGCATTCCGGAGACGCTTCGCATTTCGCCCTCCGTGCGTTGCGGGAAGTTTATGGACGTCGAATTTTGGGCGTCCACAAAAATGCACAAATAATAAACTGTGTGATGAAGCTGAAACAAATAATAATAATAATAATAGAATAATGACATACAATCAGACCCCAAAAAAATAATACTAATAATAATAAATTGACAATGTATGCTCCAGAGTCTCCACCTTCTAGACCTTGGACAAAGGGAATATAAATGCTGCCTATCATAGGTGAGGGCTGGACCCCCCGGGACCATCCCACCATGGTCGGAGCCTGGCCTTGCTACAGGCCGATAATCTTTCGGATTCAAGTCGCCCTTACCTTGTCCCATCCCCCAAATATTAAATCATGCCACATCTTCGACAGACATTTATTCAAAGAATCTCTCTCTAACATTGTTACGTTTTGACCCACAGCGGTCACTGAATAAAGGAATAAAAATTGGATGAGCGATGATTAAGCAAGACGGTTGGAGTACTTCCACCCTCGACGTGAAGTGCCTCGCCGCACTTACTTTTAGTCATTTCCTTTTCATTTAACAATTCCAAACTTCAGGTTATAGGGCTCTTTCTCCTGGCGGCTAATCAAGGTTTTATCCCTTTCGGGGAGATGTAATTAACGTCGTGACCTTTATGGCATGACGGTTCTCAGTCCTGACCCGCTACCCACCATCATCTGTTTGGTCAGACGGCGTGCGCACTAGTAACTCTAGGCCATTCCGGTGTTTGGAGTCCAAACAAATTGTCACGTTGTGACTGGCACACCTGCGCATAATAAGCGAAGCAAATAAACGAAACCAATAATAAATTAATTAATCAATTAAAAATAATAAAATATAAAAAATAGTTCTCACAAGGTTACGTGCATCCCCCTGTTGTAGATGGGGCGGGGCCTGTGGACGAGATTCTTGATAAGGCCAATGACAAGGAGGTCGAAGAAGTTGCCGGCGAGGAGGGCGAGGAGGAGGCGGGTGAGGAGCGGGAAGGAAGGGGTGGCGACGAGCAGGGCGAGGGGGACGGGGAACCAGAGACAGTAGTCGCCGGAGATCTCCAGTGCCGTGAGGAGGGGCGGGGGACTGGCCATCAAGATACGTCGATTTCCAACTCGGTCATTGTCGCCAAATATGTAACACCCCAATCTGTCCGAAACATAAAAATAATTAAATATTTTATATTTAGAGCTCATATAAATTTTAAGTTCTCTTAACCAAATCCTAATACCTTGAACTATATAGTGAATATGAGTTTAACAAATTTTATTAAATAAATATTCCACTTTATTAGTGTATAAATTTCCATAAGAATGTCAGAATGGGGTCAATATTAGACCTATTGGAAAGAGAATTTAATGATCTACACGTTTCATGTTTAACACATTTTCAAAATTTGACATTTGATAGGTCAAATGTAAGAAAGAATGAACCAATACGATAAGACCTTGCTATTGTCTGCTTTTAGGGGGTTTTGATGTAAAAACCACCCTCTCCCTTGTCCCCCCTTCACCCTTATCCGATGGTTAATAAAAAAAAACCACATTATCCCCTTCTCCCCCTTAACCTTATCCCTTTCTCCTTCTTATCCTCTTATTCCCCCCCTTCATAAATATCTTCTTCTTCTTATCCTGTCCGTAGATTATGGAAAAATGCACAAAGAACAATTATATATAAATTAAGACTTAAAATAGAAGGGAGGCATGTGGATGCTAAGAGGAGTGATGTGATCGCCAGAGACATGCGGGCCTCAAAGGATATAACAAATAAACAAGGGAGGTGATCGCGATATAAATACCTTTAAAAGAGCGGGGGAGATTGTGAAGTTTGACATTCTTTTCCAATCGGTCGGCCGACGAAGAGAGCTTCTTTTTATGATTACCCTTGCAAAACAAGTAAACAACCAACAAAGAAAATATGATTAGAGGTTGAAAGTGTGAAACATCAAATTCTTAGTATAAATAAACAATGAAGCATGTATAAAAAAATACACCTTGTTGATGTTTGGCCTTTAAAACCCCTATGTAAAGGGTTAAGAAAATATGATGTGATGAGAGGGAGGTGCTCAAGTGTTGCACAATAGGGAGGACCTCAATACTGAGATGATGATGAAAAATAAAAGAAATGAGTATGATGCATGAGTTAATTTTAATGAAATAAAAGAAAGGATAGGGAAGAAAATATGGCTTATTGATTTGTTCTCCACGGAAGGGAATGCTTTTCAAAAATCTTTCAAGAAGGCTTCAAAGAGGAGGGAGCTCCAATTGACGTGGCTTTGAGCTTAAGGGAGACTCCTTCTCCCTTCTTAGCTCTTCCTTCAAGCCGAGCTTCCCCAAGAGATTAGAAAATCAGTCTTTTACACAAGGGAGAGAGGGGTTCTATTTATAGAGTGAAAATTCGTGGGTTTAATTCTCTTAAAAATATAAAACTAAGTTTTAATGGGATTTGGAGAGAAATATTCATCTTCCAAGTGTCTTCACAACCTTAGAAAGTCATAGGAACCCTTTCCCAAGTGAAAAATGTGGTTAAAACGAGGAAGGGAAGGGCGAGTTTTGAAATTGAAATTATGTAAGAATTAACGTCTGACTCAGTGGTCGCCAATTAATTCGCGTCAGCATAGAAGACGTCAATTAGATTTGAATTTTGGAAAGTTTTAGAAATTACCAAAATTAGAAATGAATTCACGTTCAAGGGGGCTGACGCGAATTAGGAATTAATACGAATTTTGGTTGAAATTAAAAGCTCAAAATATGGAAATAGAATCCGCGTCCACTTGTCTGGATGCTAATTTAAATATACGTTCGAGGGGCTGACGCCAATTGAAGATATTTTTTGGAAAGTTAGAAATTACCAAAATTGGAAAACGAATTCGCGTCTAGGGTGGCTGACGCGAATTAGAAATTTATACAAATTTTAGCAGGATTTTAAAAGCTAAAAAATGGGAAAAAAGAATTCACGTCGATGAGGTGGACGCCAATTTAAAAATTGGCGTCTTTGTGGAAAGACGCAGATTCAAAGAATAATAGGAATTTGGCACAAAAAGGTGAATAAAGGAATTCACGTACACCTTCCAAGACGTCAATTTAAAAATTAACATCTTTGTAGAGAGACGTTAATTCAAAATTAGTATGAATTTTGGCATAAATTAATGAGGAAATGAATTCATGTCCACTGCCTGAGACGCGAATTAAAGAATTTACGACTTAAAGGCTGACGTTAATTCTTTGAAGGAATTGGCGTCTTCATGGCTGACGTTAATTCAAAAAAAGTTACATCTAGGATGTTGACGTGGATTAATTGGCGTCTCTTACGTTAATTCAAAAAGGACCCAAAAAAATTAGAGAAAAATTAGGGGAAAATCATGAAAAATAGGACCCCAGTTAAGTGCTCCGGGGGAGGCACCGGTTATATGGCCCAGGGGAGCCACCGGTTATACGGCCCAGGGGAGCCACCAGTTAAGTACCTTAAGCGCCAGTGGACAGCCCGAAAGGGCGAGAGATCATTTCGGTGTTGCCGCTTCCGTGCGCACCATGACTTTTCGGGGCCGTCTCACCGTAGGCGTGGATGAGTACGCGCTTTCTTCCTTTTGTGCTCCCGACACAGGGGAGACTATGTCAAAATTTTGACAGAAATATTCCCGCACCATTTTAATTAATTTAGTGTGCAATCTCCTTTTATGTTGACCAGTTTGCTATTGATGCCTTTGTAGGAAATGTGGTGGGGACACCGGACCAGTTACACGGAGCCGACGCCTCACCGCCCCGACACCACCGAGCCTGTGGCTAGGAGATTCGGCGTCATGAAGCCCATTTCCATTTTCTATGCATTTTATTTCAGCCTATTTTGATTGTATTGTATTGTATTATATTTGTCTTAATAGGCCAATAGTCAAAGGATATGGATGTCCTTAGTTGAATTGTCTAGGGGTATTTTTGTCATGGTGTAATTTGGCCCACCATTATATAAGGGGGCTAGTTGTATCCTTTTAATTCATTGATTGAAGAAAAGAAGAGAGTTATGTACGTAAGACGGTTTTCTCCTCTTGCGTCCCTTCTCTCCAAATCCCTTGTGAGATTTGAGTGATTGCCTGGTGAGAGACCGTCCGGCGAGAGACTAAGATACACGAGGCAGTAGTTATCCCCCTTCCCGTGCCACCTCTTGTTCCGTCCGTGTTTTCAGAGTGCCGACGATCACTTCCACACCGCCGCCGCATCAAATTTGGTATCAGAGCCCAACAACGGCATCTCTGTCATCCCCGGTGTCGTTTCCCCTCCACAACATCGGTATGTAAGGGGAAAAAAAGTGAAAGAGAAGGGGAGACAACGGAGAGAAATGAAAAGTGAAAAAAAATAGCAGAAGAGATATCTCTCGGCTGAGAGAGAAGTTGAAAAAAAGTGTGTTCACGGGTGAGGCATCGTCGCCTGTGCCCGTTTCGAATATCCCCCCCGGCCGTAATGGCCTTCCCCGCCGCCGCGTAGCGCCCGCCTGGCCGCTAGCCAGCAGTCGCGTGCCACCCGCCCGCGTCGCCCGTCTGCGCTCGCAGCCGCCCGCTCCCGCGCCTGCGCACGAACCCGCGCCCCTGTCTGCCCGCGGTCGCGCCCGCGTCTGTCGGCGGTCGCGCCCGCGTCTGCCCGCGGTCGCGCCCGCGTGCGACCCAGTCCACCTTTGCCGCTCCACCAGCGCCTGCGTACGCCCGCACTGCCTGGGCTTGCCAGCGCCCGCGTGACCACCCACGTGCAGCCGCGTGGCCGCCCGCCTTCGCCACCCGCACCTTCCGCGTGGCCTCCCACGTACAGCTGCGTGGCTGCCTGCCTGCTTCAGCGTGGTCGCCGCCCATGTTTGCGTGTGTTGACTGCCTGGCTGCGTGATTTGCTCAGAGAAGGTTGAAAAAAAATATTGGAGCAGTCAGAAAAGCAATAGTAATATATATATATTATGATGGATATATATATATATATCATTTGAATAAATTATTGACTGTGGCACCCGAGGCCACTACGGCGGCTTGAGCAGCGTCCGAGTCGCGTGGTCATCGACTGGTGGTCCGTGATTTGCGGAGCGTGAGTGACCCTGAATCTCCTTGCGCGGAGAAATTCCGAATTGGTTTGTTCCCATGTGCGGGAAATTTAATTAAGTGGTTTTGTAATAATTACGCCCTCCCTGCGTTGAGTGAATTTTTTGTAACCGTTCAAGCTTCGTCGACGCCATGCAGACACGCACGTCCCCACTCACCTTCGTCTCCAGTCGGAGCTAGACTTTTCAGTTTAACTAGGTGTGTGCTCCACTCATTTGCTCATTTAGTATCTTTATCAATTTTCGCGCGACGAAGTGAGAGAGAGCCCTATCCATGCAACCTGTCTCCTGAGTGCATCGCTGTGGACAGAGAGATAGAGAGCTTGTATGCGCCCATCCTTAAGCCCTAGAACTGTTACATTAGGGCACCGTAATTGACAGGAGGTAGTTCCACAACTACTACGCCTACAGGCAAGCAACTCTACCGAGCCGGTCCTTTCGCAAAATCAAATTGACCCTTTGTGTATTGGCCACACCTTGCTAAACTTCGATCCCAAGATTGCATCAATTAGGTCCGAGCTCGTGCATGCAACATTGGTCTAGAAATTCATCGGGCCGTCTAGAGTGCGTTTCAACACTACAACCACCCATGGCTCAGGATAACGTGAATGCCATGTCAGCCAGCTCGAGCAGAATCTTACGGCCCAATTTGAAGCATCTATAGGCCAATTGTGAGCAGAGCTAGATGAAAGGATCCGAGCCTTAGAGAATCATGTGAGGGGAGAAGAAGGAAGGTTGAATGGTCGCGGAGATCCTGTCGCCAACCATAGAGAAGAGAGAGACCGAGCCCCCCTGAATCAGGCTCCTCGAGGTAGAGAGCAAGATGACCGTGCGCCTCGAGGAAGAGACCACGAAGATGAGGAGATCACCCTGAGGAACGTCAAGGTAGACGCTCCCAGTTTTGATGGGTCCCTAAATCCCGTCACATACCTTGATTGGGAGACTGGGATGGACCAATATTTTGATTGGCATTACCGCATGACCCCTGCTACAAGAGTGATGTTTGCCAAGATGAAGCTCCTAGGTCAAGCCAAGACCTACTGGTGCAATGTTGAGAATCTCCTAGCAAGGAGACGAGAGGAGCGCATACAAACGTGGGAAGAAATGAAGGAGAAACTGAGGGATAAGTATCTGCCACCCTCCTACCATCAGAGTCTTTTAGACCAATGACTCTTCCTTCGGAGTCATGTCATGGAGGATGCCTCTATCACCCTCTTGTGATTTAGAGCTGGCTTAAACAGGAGCATTCAGCGGGAGCTGTTCTTGCGAGAGGTTAACACCCTCGAGCACGCCTACCAGGTTGCTCTAGACATTGAGCGGTTTCAAAGAGTGGTCCCACTTCGAGTTTTCACCTACCGCCAACCTGAACTCCAAAACACCATAACCCGCTACCCTGAGAGGCCTGGCCTCTCTACTTCATATGTCCCTACTGCTACCCCACTTCGGGCCGTTGCCCCTGCTGTTCCTTTCATAAGGAATCCCTTACCTGCACCTGCTGCTGTGCCCCGGCTGGAGTATACTCTGCCAACCGATAGGAGGGATGACAAGGGAAAGGGAACCATCCCTAGCACCTCCCAACCAGTCCCTACATCGGGAGTTTGCTGCTTTAGGTGCCATAACTTAGGGCATGTTATCACCAATTGTCCCACCTGAGACTTGGTCATCACTGACCCCCAGCTTGTGGAGCTTCCACCTCAGGAAGGAGAAGCCATTGAGAGGTATGAGGCTGATCCTGACCTCATCGCCCAGTTTGAGGAAATGGACGTAGGATTTGATAGAACGCATGTCGAGTACATACAAGTTTGAGATATTACTGAGAGCTATAGCCAGGGAAGACTGAGTGTAGTTCGCTGCATCTTAGCACACCCCCAGGAGGACGACTAGTGTCGAACCTCCATCTTTCGAACCTACATCATGGTAAAATCTTAACCCTACAAGGCGATCTTTGACAACGGGAGCTGTATCGATGCAGTCTCTTCAGATTTTGTCTCCCGTCTGGGTCTACCTACGCACCCTCATCCAAGGCCATACAATGTGACTTGGGTTGATGACACTTCTATCCCAGTCATCACTACAAGCGTCATTCCCGTTCAATTCCAGTTCTACCAAGGACATATCTTATGCGATGTAGTGCCTATGAAGGTCGGGAGCATCATCTTAGGACGACCCTGGATCTATGATGTAGACCTTACTACATTTGATCGATCTAATCAATGTTCCTTCTCCCATAACGGCAAGAAGATTCAATTGTACCCGACACCCCAAAGGTGACCCCGGGAAAGAGTTCCACCTCCACCCCCACTAGAACTCCCAAGGTTCAAGAGAATCCCCAAACTCCCACTGAAGGGAAACCTCCCATTCCCTCTTCTACTGCACCTATTACACCCATTCCTAAGGCCCTTAAGGTTGGTCATGATCTAGTTAGGCGCCTTAACTTCATAAATGTCCGTGAGCTAAATAGAGAGGTTGCTGAGGGTGCCCTTGTTTGGGCTGTTGTTGTTACCATCGCACTCAAGGAGTCTCAAGTCTCACTCCCAACTGAAATCCAAGCAATCCTGAAGGACTTCCAAGACATCTTTCCTGAGGACTTGCCTTCTAGACTTCCTCCCATGCGTGATGTACAACACGCCATTGACCTTGTCCTCGGGTCCACCCTACCCAACCTTCCCCATTATAGACTGAACCCCAAGGAGCATGCTGAGCTCCAAAGAATTATCGAGGACCTTATTCAAAAGGGTTTCCTCAGGGTGAGCAAGAGTCTCTGTGCTATTCCTGCCTTGCTCACACCAAAAAAAGATGGCACCTGGCGGATGTGTGTTGACAGTCGCGCCATCAACAAAATCACTGTCAAGTATAGATTTTCAATTCCCCGTCTTGATGACATGCTTGACATGATGAGTGGAGCCACCATCTTTTTCAAAATTGACTTGAAAAGTGGCTACCACCAAGTCAGGATCCGACCAGGGGATGAATGGAAGACAACCTTCAAAATAAAAGAAGGTCTCTATGAGTGGCTCATCAAGCCATTTGGGCTATCTAATGCCCCTAGCACATTCATGAGGCTTATGACTGAGGTCCTCCGCTCTCTTATTGGTCGCTTTGTTGTCATCTACTTTGATGATATTTTGATCTATAGTCACAACCCTCAGGACCACGTCCAGCATTTGAGGGAAGTCTGCGAGATTTTGAGGAAAGAAACCCTGTATGCCAACCTAAAGAAGTTTGATTTCATGACAGACCGGGTCACTTTCCTCAGATTTGTGGTTTCGAGTCAAGGAGTATCTGTGGACCAATCCAAGGTCTAAGCCTTAGTAGACTGGCCAGAACCCCAGAATGTCCATGACATTCACAGTGTCCATGGGCTAGCCACTTTCTACAAACGCTTCATTAAGGATTTTAGCACCATTATGGCACCCATTACGGATTGCATCTGTAAGGAAAATTTTGAGTGGACTAAAGTCGCCTCCCAGAATTTTACTACCATAAAAGAGCTAATGACCAAAGCCCCTATCCTCCACCTGCCAGATTTTTTCAAAGTCTTTGAGATATCCTGTGATGCATCTGGTGTAGGTATAGGAGGAGTGCTTAGTCAGGAAAGCCACCTTGTGTCTTATTTCAGTGAGAAGCTTTCTGATGTAAAGCTTCGTTACTCTACCTACGATAAGGAGTTTTATGCCGTGGTCCAAGCTCTCTAATATTGGAGACATTATCTCTTACCTCAAGAGTTTGTCTTATACTCGGACCACGAGGCCTTGAAATTCCTTAGCTCTCAGAAGGGCTTAAACCCTAGGCACAGTCGATGGGTAGAATTCCGCCTGTCCTTCATCTTTGTCCTGAAACATAAGGCTAGAAGTGAGAATAAGGTGGCCGACGCCTTGAGTCGAAGGGTCTCTCTTCTTTCCACTGTTCGATTAAAGGTCACGTATTTGACCGTATGAAGGCACTCTATGGAGAGTGTCCAGATTTTGGCCCTACCTACTCTGTCCTGTCTGTTAGATCCTCGACAACATTTGTCGACTATCTACTCTAAGATGGTTTTCTTTTTCGAGGACAGCAACTCTGTGTCCCGAAGACTTCTGTATGAGACTTTCTGATATGGAAAATGCATGCTGGAGGTATTGCTGGTCATTTTGGACGAAACAAGACCATCCATTCTGTTGAGGAGTACTTTTATTGGCTTGGCCTGAAGAAAGATGTTGCCAAGATTGTGGCCCAGTGTCGGACATGCACAATGGCCAAACATGTCAAACAAAATACTGGTCTTTACACTCCTCTTCCAATTCATGATAGACCTTGGGTTGATGTGAGCATGGATTTCATCCTTGGTTTACCTCGTACTGCTCACAAGCATGACTTCATCTTTGTCATAGTTGATCGGTTCTCTAAGATGGGCCATTTCATTGCATGCTCCAAAACATATGATGCATCTAGAGTAGCCCACCTTTTCTTTGATGAAATCGTGCATTTGCATGGTCTCCCTCAAACCATAGTGTCTGATCGAGATGTCAGGTTCACTAGTTATTTTTAGAAGACACTTTGGCACCTAGTTGGCACTAAGCTTAAATTCTCCACTGCCTATCACCCACAAACTGATGGGCAAACAGACGTTGTCAATAGCAGTTTAGGAAACCTTTGGAGGTATCTTGTAGGGGATCATTCTATCAATTGGGATCTTCTCTTGCCAAAGCAGAATTTGCATATAATAGCTCTATCAATAGATCTATAGGTATGAGTCCATTTGAGGTCGTGCATGGATAAGAACCTAGGAAACCTGTGGATCTCATTCTCCTTCCCCTCGAGTCCATAACTTTCAAATCAGCTGAAGAGTTTGCACAACATGTCAAAAGTCTACATGAGTCAATTAGCAAGGAAATAAGCCTCAGTAATGAGACCTATAAACGTTTGGTTGATTCGCATAGGCGTCACCACGAGTTTTAAGAAGGTGACTTGGTTATGGTATGGGTTCGACCCGAACGACTCCCCTCAGGAGCCGTTAAAAAGTTACAAGCCCGTAGTGATGGTCCCTTTCAAATATTACAGAAGATTAACTCCAATGCATATGTTGTGGACTTGTCTCCCGAATATGGGATTAGCTCTACATTTAATGTGGCAGACCTAGTGGCCTACAAGGAACCCATAGCGATTCCTAGTGACCCTTTCGAGCCTTCGCCTCCCATTGAGAGAGAGCCCACCCCTGTGTGTCCACCAGTCTCGAGAGCACCGTGCGAGAAAATTGAGAGGATACTGGATGAGCAGGTGACAGCTACACGGAGTCGGGTTTACCAGCGCTACCTTGTTCACTGGCGGGACCGTCCACCTTTGGATGATTCCTAGACCAACCGGGAAGATCTCCAGCGCCTCGATCCAGATCTACTGGAGCACTACCAGAGTGGTGTCCCACCTTAGTCGACGGAGTCGAGTTCCAGCCGCCCCGGGATTGTTGGTGGGGACAACAGACCAGTTACACGGAGCCGACGCCGCACCGCCCCGACACCACCGAGCCTGTGGCTAGAAGATTCGGCGTCCTGAAGCCCATTTCCATTTTTTTTGCATTTTATTTCAGCCTATTTTGATTGTATTGTATTGTATTTTATCTTAATAGGCCAATAGTCAAAGGATATGGATGTCCTTAGTTGAATTGTCTAGGGGTATTTTTGTCATGGTGTAATTTGGCCCACCCTTATATAAGGGGGCTAGTTGTATCCTTTTAATTCATTGATCGAAGAAAGAAGAGAGTTATGTACGTACGAGAGTTTTGTCCTCTTGCTTCCTTTCCCTCCAAATCCCTTGTGAGATTTGAGTGATTGCCCGGTGAGAGACCGTCCGGCGAGAGGTCGAGCTGCACGAGGCAGTAGTTATCCCCCTTCCCGTGCCACCTCCCGTTCTGTCAGTGTTTTCAGAGTGCCGACGATCACTTCCACGCCGCCACCGCCGCGTCAAAATGGCCTCTCCCAGTGCTTCTTCTTCCCAGGCTGCTGTTAGTGCAAGGACCGCTCCCCCAGCTGCTCCCCCTGCAGTAACATGGACCAATGTTGGGGACTTGGACAGAGAACATTTGGAGATAGCCATGCTGGCAGAGTCGTCGGACTCTGAAACTGACACCATGGAGTTCGAGCGCTTGGCACTTACTGACGAGGGCTATGTTTTCGACCGGGAGGGGAACTACCGGCAGGACTACTCCAAAGATAAGCAATTTATTTACTTTCTGAAGCACTTCAGCTCCCGTGGAAAGTGGGACATTATGGTGGTACAAGATGTCGAGCAAGCTGTTCTGAAGTCTAGGGACAGCCTGGCTGCTAGTGTGTAACGCCCGAGAATTTTCTAGGAATTTTTTGGGTTTAAAATATAATTATTAGGAATTTTTAAAGGCTTAATGGGCTATTAAGAAGAATTAAGGATTTATATTATCCATTTAAAAGCCCTATATCAATTAAAGGGCTAAGCCCAACTCGAATAGGCCCAAAGACCCAATTCCAAGGCTTTTAGACCCAAGCCCATTAATAGAAACGTAAATTAGTAAATTTATGGATTTTAATGGGATATATACATGAAATAAGGGATAATACAAAAATCTAAAAATTTTAGAATTTATGAAGCCTGGCGGTCTATCGCGCGATCGCCAGCCTCACCCTAGCGGTCCTCCCATGACCGCTAAGGCCCCCTAATTCCGTGAATGAGTGAAAACGTGAAAAGCTTGGATCTTTGGTGTCACGCCCTAAGCTTTTAATATAGCGGAAGGAATATCGGGAATGTGCACAGCCGGAAGGGTAAGCCTCTCGCAAGCAAGAAATCAGAGCGCAGGACAATCACACAAAAGTAATTGCACACGTATATTTTTCCAAAAATCTACTTTATTCATAATAATGACCCAAATGTACATAAGATCATGATTTTAAACATCCTTACATCATAGACTCAAGAAAATAGAAAATTACAATAGGACTCGACTAGACACTTGACAACTAGGTCTTCTCTCGATCCATTTGACCTTCAATCACTCCCGGACTCGCTACTTGAATATTCCGAATCTGATCCATCAGTACTTCCTGGAAAATAGAGAAAGTAGGTATGAGCACACTTGCCCAGTAGGTATCTTCGCATCAACATGAAGGCAGATTTAAATGATTAATCTCTTCGCTCTAGATCTTAAGGTAAAAATAAGAACGCGATAAACAAGTGATATAAACCAAGATAACTAAGAATATAGAATTATGAAATAACTGAGCAAGTAGACGTTAGCATGTATAGACCATGAACAAGCAAGATTAATCACATAGAAGTAAATTTGGCCTTTCATGAACAAGAATGTACGAGCAAGAATCTAGAAAGTACTTTACACAACCTTGTAAATGCTATGTACTAGAAAGTCATTAACAAGCATGTAATTTCCATAACGAGTCTTGTGCTTTTTCACTCATTTATAAGAGAAAGTACTCCCAGCGCAATGCGACGCCAGTATCATCGTACCCCATGGTTTATAGCATGTTTCCGACCATCGGTCGTGGGGGCTAGCATGGAGCCCTTGGACACAATCCGTGTCCAGTCTTGCATCTTCAAGTTATAAATCCAGCTACTTCCACGAGATATAACAATAATTTCGGCCAATAACTCAATTCCAAATAATAAGTTTCATGACCAAATAACCAAGGTATAGAACGTACCAAACTGACATGAGATATCAAAGAAGAATTAAAAGAATATTATACTCCGACGGCATTCCGGTAGCATAACGGTACATTCATTAAGTTTCATATCTTAATATTGACTTATTAAACATGTGTTGAGACTCCAGATAATCCGAAGACCATCTAGGAACTCAAGAAAACCAACGCTAAAGGTCAAACCTCGGGTTTGACAGGTTCAGAGATAAAGCGGTCGTTTACTGGACCGTTTCATGCAGAAAGCGGTCAGAGTCTAGACCGTTTCATAATTAGAGTCGACGCATGAAAACTTTTTGGAGTTTTAGCGGTCTAGTGAATGGCCGCTTGGTATCTTTTAGCGGTCGTCCATAGGGCCACTAAGGTCCAGAACACATCAAACACCGGTAAAGTACTTTCTAGATAATTAGTTTTGATGGTACAACCAGCTCGACGTCCTAGTGGGAATCCTAGGCTCGCGGAGTCTTACGGAGGCCTTGAAACATAATCCCCTAGTCCGACAAAAGGAATATCCGGCGGAGAGGTTCATAAGTCCAAGAAAGTGTGCCTATAAGTGCGAAGTGTAACTAATAGTCACATACCGGAGTATATGCCATGTACTTAAGAAAATGACTCAAGAGATAAGAGTGGATCGTGTGGAAACAACGATCAAAACAACATTCTCATACCACTATGAATCACGTTTCATAAACATAAGAGGAAATATTTATTTACAAAACTATAACATTTAGGCATGAAATTACATGGTAATGACAATAAAGTTTAAAATCATGCTCATGCTAAAATAGGGTGTTTCACAGGAAATAAACATAATTTTGTGTGAAAAATACCATAATTATAGAGTTCTACTTAGGCAAAATTCAATTAGGCTCGGGCTAGTTCTCAGAACCAAAAAGCGGTCTAGTGCGGACCGTTTTCAGGAGTCTAGCGGTCTATTGAAGGGCCACTTAGCTCTCTCTGGCGGTCACCTATAGACCGTTTCTGTCTGTTTGACAGAAAATCAAGAAAATAGTAGAATAAACTCTAATCTAAGACATGTTATGCATGGGAATCAATGAGAATATACTGTAAAACACGGTAGAACAAGAATAGGTCAAGAATATGCATGGGTTTATGTAAAATGAACAAGAGATTTTCTTTTTAACTTAATTATGGCTAAGATTCATGCATGGAGATTACACTAAATGCACAGTCCCAATAAAACATAAAATTCTCTATGTACAGTACATGAAAACGACTGAAATCATAGGACTTTTATTCCTAACATCATGTTTAAGCCATTCATGAGATAACCTACCTCTGATCTGGGCTTTAGACTTTAAATTTTGGGTTAAAACTTGACCCTAGTTCTGCTCGTCCTGAATCGAACCGGTTACTTCATGGCCTTCTAACTTCTGATCCCCTTCACCTATGACCACGAAATTTTGAGGGTAAGAAGATGGTACTAAAAGGAACAATTTGTTCTAAAGAACCCCTATCTAATTACCTCGTTTAGGGCTTCTATTTGATCAATTAATCTGGGTCCGTTGCATAGGTTCCTGGGTTGCTTGCTCTGAACCAGCGACTTTGCAAGCTTCTATCTTCCTGATGGCTTGATCTCCTAAGATGAAATTTGGAGGGTAGTTAGACCTTACTATTATAAACAAATTCTTCTAAAGAAGATACCTCTAATTCGGCCTCTTTACCTTAGTTCCACACGAGCCAAAAGTAAGGGTCGTGCAGGTTGGTTCTGGGGTCTATTTATAGGGTTAGTTAGGGTTTCCATGGATTAGAATGAACATAGAGGCCTAATTAGGATTTCAATTCGATCCTTAAGCCTTCTAGACTCATCTATCTAAGAGATAGCATCGATCCTAGGTGATTTAGATGTCAAAGTTCCCATCTTTTCATGCCTTCTTCCATTCATGGAATCTGCAGATAGTAGCGGTCTAGTCTAGACCATTTTCAATCCCCAAGCGGTCACCCGATAGACCGTTTTTGGCTTTGGGCGCCGAGTTTGAAAC
This sequence comes from Amorphophallus konjac, assembly GCA_022559845.1. Taxonomy (NCBI): domain Eukaryota; kingdom Viridiplantae; phylum Streptophyta; class Magnoliopsida; order Alismatales; family Araceae; genus Amorphophallus; species Amorphophallus konjac. The sequence continues at coordinate 189,609,543 of CM040117.1, forward strand.
ATTTCAAACTCTTTGTCATATATCCGTTGATTTATCCAATAATTAGTATATTTATCCCCTAAATTTCACAAATATCCTATTCTAAGTTTCTAGAATATGGGCCAAACTTGTGGGCTTGGGTTTGTGCCATTTTGGTCTTATTTAAAAGGCCAAGTTAATTAATAAATATTGGGCCTTATTATTTTGTTTTAAATTATCCCAAATTCTTTTAATAATCCATTTATCTCTAGAAAATCTTAGAAAATATAAATAAATTTTAGAAAAGTCTAAAATATCATATACAAAATTTTGGGGTATTACACCCTCCCCCACTTAAGAGAATTTGGTCACCAAATTCTAATACATAGGCTTTAAGGGAGAGTGTACTTATATTCAAATAGATCAGAAAATCTCTTGCACATGGCTTCCTCCGTCTCCCATGTTGCTTTATGTGGGCAAGATTTGGTCCACTGGACTTTGATCACGGGAATGGTTTTATTCCGAAGTTGACGTACCTCTTGTTCAATTATTTTGATTGACTTTAGCTCATACGTTAAAACCTTTTGGATTTTCAGATTATCATAAGTGATAACGTGGAAAGGATCGCAGACATATTTCTTTAACATAGAGACATGGAATACATCATGAACTCCTGCCAACTGTGGAGGTAATGCTAGACGATAAGCCACCTCTCCCACTCTTTCAAGAATTTCAAAAGGGCCAATGAATCTTGGTGTAAGCTTGCCTTTGATGCCGAACCTTCGAATACCTCGACCCGGAGAGACCTTGAGAAATACATTGTCGCATATTTGAAATTCCAGGTCACGCCTTCGATTATCAGCATATGATTTTTGTCTATCTTGGGCCATCTTGAGTCTTTCTCGAATTAGCTTAACTTTCTCCATAGTATCTCTTATCAATTCTGGATCTAGAAGTTGTCTTTCCCCAACTTCACTCCAGCAGATAGGTGAGCGACGACTTCTCCCATATAGTGCCTCAAATGGTGCCATTTGAATGCTAGTTTGATAACTATTATTGTAGGCAAATTCCACTAGAGGTAAATGGTCGTGCCAGCTTCCACCGAAGTCTATAACACATGCTCTTAGCATATCTTCTACCACTTGATTGGTTCTTTCAGTTTGTCCATCAGTTTGCGGATGAAACGCAGTGCTGTTACAGACCCTTCCAGAATTGTGAAGTAAATCGAGGATCTCGATCGAAAATAATAGTGACAGGGACACCATGTAACTTAACAATCTCCTTCATTTATAAGGCAGCCAAGATATCCACAGACCATCGGCTTTTAATAGGTAGAAAATGAGCCGATTTTGTTAAACGGTTTATGATCACCCATATTCCATCATGTCCACCTCTTGATTTAGGTAGTCCCATGACAAAATCCATCCCTATACTCTCCCATTTCCATTCTGGGAATTTCCAAGAGATGTAGTTTTCCAGCAGGCCTTTGATGTTCCGCCTTAATCTGTTGACAAGTGAAGCAACGTGACACATAGTCTGCTACTTCCCTTTTCATATTGGGCCACCAATAATTCCTTTTGAGATCTTGATATATCTTGGTAGCACCAGGGTGAATGGCGTACTTAGATTTATGAGCTTCTTCTAGGATCAATTTCTTAGTATCAACATGATCCGGTATACAAACTCGTCCCTTGAATAACAATCTTCCATCATTTGCAATAGAGAAATCCGGCCGTTGCTCCATATTGGCTTTGATCTCCAATAACACAGGGTCATTATCTTGGAGTTTGACTAGATCTTCTATTAATGTGGGTTGTGTCCGGATATTGGCTATAAAGCAATCCTCTTTCTTCTTCAAATTAATATCTAAATTCAACTGAGCAAATTTAGTAATAAGATTGGTCATACCTTTCATAAGACTTGATAGCTTTCCCATCGGTTTCTTGCTGAGCGCATCGGCAACAACATTCGCCTTGCTAGGATGATATTGTATAGAAAAATCAAAGTCCTTAAGGTACTATAACCATCGCCTTTGCCTCATATTTATCTCTTTCTGAGAGAATAGATATTTCAAGCTCTTATGGTCCAAATAGACCGTGAATTTCTCTCCATAAAGGTAGTGATGCCAAGTCTTCAAGGCAAATATAACAGCAGCTAGTTCCAGATCATGAATAGGATAATTTTCTTTATGCCGCTTTAACTATCTTGAAGCATAGCAAATCACCTTGCCATTTTGCATGAGTACACACCTTAGGCCTATGTCGGATGCATCTGTATAAACTTCAAACTACCACCTTCTACGGGCAATGCCAGTATAGGTGCCGTGGTGAGATGCTCTTTAAGGGCTAAGAAATTTTCTTCACATTCCTTTGTCCACTCGAAAGGATTCTCCTTCCTGGTGAGTCTTGTTAAAGGAGCGGCGATTTTGGAGAAATCCTTGATAAATCGCCTATAATAACCAGCAAGGCCAATGAAACTTCAAACTTTAGATACGATGTTCGGTCGGCTCCAGTTCTTAACAGCTTCAACCTTAGAAAGATCTACTGCAATGCCTTCTTTAGAAATAATATGGCCAAGGAAAGAGACTTCCTTAAGCCAAAATTCACATTTGTTTAACTTAGCATAAAGTTGGTGTTCCCGCAAGGTTTGCAAGGCAACCCTTAGATGTTCCTCGTGTTCCTCCTTTGTCTTTGAATAGATGCGAATATCATCAATGAATACGACTACAAATTGGTCAAGATAAGGCCGGAACACATTATTCATTAATTGCATGATTGCAGCAGGTGCATTAGTTAAACCGAACAACATAACCGCAAATTCATAATGTCCGTATCGGCTTCGAAAAGTAGTCTTGTGAATGTCTTCATCCTTGATCCTCAGTTGATGATAGCCTGACTTGAGGTCGATCTTGGAGAAGTACTCTCCGCCAGAAAGTTGGTCAAACAGCTCATCAATACGCGGCAGTGGATATTTATTTTTGATGGTCAGTTGATTCAACTGCCGGTAGTCAATGCATAATCTGAGGGAACCATCCTTCTTCTTAACAAATAAGACTGGCGCACCCTAAGGGGACGTGCTAGGTCGAATGAAGCCTTTTTCTAGCAGTTCCTGAAGTTGCTTCTTTAGTTCCTTCAGTTCCATGGGGGACATCCTGTAAGGAGCTATTGACACTAATGCTGCTCCAGGTGTGAGTTCAATGGTGAAGTTAACCTCCCTTTCGGGCGGTAAACCATGTAACTCGGAAGGGAAAATATCAAGAAATTTCTTAACTACGGGGATTTCTTCTATCTAAATTTTCTTAGACTCGATAACTACTATGGAGGCAAGAAAAGCTTCACATCCTTACGAAATGAGTTTGCAAGCGTGAAGAGAAGAAATAAGAGAGGGATGCTTCCGGTATTTGATGCCAAGAAAGGAAAATCGTGGGAGACCTGGTTTTCGAAAGGAAATTATCCTACTGCGACAATTTATATAGGCGTCGTGGTCTACAAGCCAATCAACTCCTAATATGGCATCGTAGCCTTCCATATCAAGGCATACGAGATTAGCAGGAAGATTATGCCCTTCTACAGTGACTTCACTATTGGGGAAATAGGTTTTCAATTCCGTTCCCGACCCTAAAGGAGTGACTATGGTTAAATCCGATGGTAAGGGAACAGGTGAAATAGGCAATATTTTTACAAAGGAACTAGCAATAAAGGAATGAGTAGCACCTGTATCAAATAACACAAAAGTAGGATGGGAATGAATATGAATTGTACCTTCAATGAGCTCCCCTTCATTGGTTGGTTCATCCTCCAATACGGCATTCAATCTAGCTTGCCGCTTTCGTCCACCATTGCTCCTTGTGGATGATTGCTCTTTCATCAGAGGACAGTCGGGCATGCGGTGCTCCCGACTTCCACATCTTAGGCATGCGCCCAATCGCTTCCAACATTCTTCGACCGCATGACCGAATTTATCACAGAATGAGCAAGCCGCCATGACTTGCTTATCTTCTTCTTTAATCTTCTTGTTCCGATGATCATCCTTGCCGTCCCCATTCCCGGATCTCTTCTTGCTATCCCGAGAGTTATAGGTGATGCTGAGTTTTTATTGCTTCTTACCTCGCCGATCAGACTTTCGGCTCGGCTCCTCCACTTTTCCCTTGAGTTTATCGACCTTCTCCAAGGTCCGTTCACATAAGTGTGCCCGTTGGACCATCTCTGCATAGGTCCGAATGTTTTGTGGGCCAAGTTGCTGGATGAAAATGGGCCGTAGCCCGTCCATAAAGCGATTTGCTTTAAGAAGATCCGTGCTCACTAGATGTTGAGCATAAGGTGCCAGGCGAGAGAATTGTAACTCATATTCTGCCACCGTCAACATGCCTTGACGTAGTGACGCAAATTCAGCCGCCTTCCTCTCCTTGACATGCTCGGAGAAATACTTGGCTCGAAAAAGAGTAAGAAATCCATCCCATATGTGTGGTGCATCTACAGGCGGTGTCGGAATAGACTTCCACCATGTATGTGCGTCTTTGTTTAACTGGAATGTAGCAAGACGAACCTTATCTTGGTCGGCACATTGCATGACCTCGAATATACGCTTCATTTCGTCAATCCACTTTTCTGCTTCATCGGTGTTAGAAGAACCTAAAAATCACAGAGGGTTTAAACTCCAAAAATTACGGTGCAGATCACCAGCTCCTACCCTAGCGCCAGCTTGAGCCATATTTTACAAGGCCTAAGTGAGACCCGCAACAGTTTGTTGCATTCCACCCCAATCAACACGGTGAGCCATTGTAAGCGTAAAGTACCTGAGAAGAGTAATAGATTTGTTAATCTTAATGGAATTTATGGGTTAATCCTAAAGATAATTTCTAATTACTAGCTCATCCCAGGTTCTATCCAATTTCTCTCATGGGTTGGGAATTTCCTTTCCTTGTTTCATAGGCATGGGTCCTTAATCCTTGTACTTAACCTATGACATGACATCTTTTCTTAAGACTTCTAGGCCTAGGCTCTGATACCACTTTAACTGTCACGTCCCGAGGTTTTAATACAACGGAAGGAATATCGGGAACGTGAACAACCGGCAAGGTAAGCCTCTCGCAAGCAAGAAATCAGAGCGCAAGATAATCACACAAAAGTAATTGCACAAGTATATTTTTCCAAAAATCTACTTTATTCATACTAATACCCAAAAGTACATTAGATCATGACTTTAAACATCCCTACATCATAGACTCAAGAAAATAGAAAATTACAATAGGACTCGACTAGACACTTGACAACTAGGTCTTCTCTCGATCCATTTGACCATCAATCACTCTCGGACCTGCTACTTGTATATTCCGAATCTGATCCATCAGTACTACCTGGAAAATTGAGAAAGTAGGTATGAGCACATTTGCCTAGTAGGTATTTTCGCATCAACATGAAGGCAGTATTTAAATGATTAATGTCTTAGCTCTAGATCTTAAGGTAAAAATAAGAACGCGATAAACAAGCGATATAAACCAAGATAACCAAGAATATAGAATCATGAAATAATTGAGCAAGTAGACGTGAGCAAGTATAGACCATGAACAAGCAAGATTAATCACGTAGAAGTAAATTTGGCCTTTCATGAACAAGAATGTATGAGCTAGAATATAGAAAGTACTTTACACAACCTTGTAAAGGCTATGTACTAGAAAGTCATTAACAAGCATGTAATTTCCCACAACGAGTCTCGTGGTTTTTCACTCATTTATAAGAGAAAGTACTCACAGCACAATGCAACACCAGTATCATCGTACCCCATGGTTTATAGCACGTTTTCGACCATCGGCTGTGGGGGCTAGCATGGAGCCCTTGGACACAATCCGTGTCCGGTCTTGCATCTTCAAGTTATAAATCCAACTACTTCCACGAGATATAACAATAATTTCGGCCAATAACTCAATTCCAAATAATAAGTTTCATGACCAAATAACCAAGGTATAGAACGTACCAAATTGACATGAGATATCAAAGAAGAATTAAAAGAATATTATACTCCGGCGGCATTCCGGTAGCATAACGGTACATTCATTAAGTTTCATATCTTAATGTTGACTTATTAAACATGTGTTGAGACTCCAGATAATCCGAAGACCATCTAAGAACTCAAGAAAACCAACCCCAAAGGTCAAATTCTTGGGTTAGATAGGTTCAGAGATAAAGTGGTCATTTACTGGACCGTTTCATGTAGAAAGCGGTCAAAGTCTAGATCGTTTCATAAATAGAGTCGACGCATGAAAACTTTCTGGAGTTTTAGCGGTCTAGTGAATGGCCACTTGGTATCTTTTAGCGGTCGTCCATAGGGCCGCTAAGGTCCAGAACACATCAAACACCGGTAAAGTGCTTTCTAGATAATTAGTTTTGATGGTATAACCAGCTCGGCGTCCTAGTGAGAATCCCAAGCTCACCGAGTGTTACAGAGGCTTACGGAGGCCTTGAAACATAATCTCCTAGTCCGACAGAAGGAATATCCGGCGGAGAGGTTCATAAGTCCAAGAAAGTGTGCCTATAAGTGTAAAGTGTAACTAATGGTCACATACCGGAGTATATGCCATGTACTTAAGAAAATGACTCAAGAGATAAGAGGGGATCATGTGGAAACAACGATCAAAACAACGTTCTCATACCACCATGAATCACGTTTCATAAACATAAGAGGAAATATTTAATTACAAAACTATAACAATTAGGCATGAAATTACATGGTAATGAAAATAGAGTTTAAAATCATGCTCATGCTAAAACAGGGTGTTTCACAGGAAATAAACATAATTTTCTGTGAAAAATACCATAATTATAGAGTTCTACTTAAGCAAAATTCAATTAGGCTCGGGCTAGTTCTCAGAACCAAAAAGTGGTCTAGTGCGGACCATTTTTTGGAGTCTAGCGGTCTATCGAAGGGCCTCTTAGCTCTCCCTGGCGGTCACCTATAGACCGTTTCTGTCTGTTTGACAGAAAATCGAGAAAATAGTAGAATAAAATCTAATCTAGGGCATGTTATGCATGGGAATCAACAAGAATATATTGTAAAACACGGTAGGACAAGAATAGGTCAAGAATATGCATGGGTTTGTGTAAAATGAACTAGAGATTTTCTTTTTAACATAATTAGGGCTAAGATTCATGCATGGAGATTACACTAAATGCACAGTCCCAATAAAACATAAAATTCTCTATGTACAGTACATGAAAACGATTGAAATCAGAGGTCTTTTATTCCTAACATCATGTTTAAGCCATTCATGAGATAACATACCTCTGATCTGGGCTTTAGACTTTAAATTTTGGGCTGGAACTTGACCCTAGTTCTGCTCGTCCTGAATCGAACCAGCTACTTCGTGGCCTTCTAACTTCTGATCCCCTTCACCTATGACCACGAAATTTTGAGGGTAAGAAGATGGTACTAAAATGAACAATTTGTTTTAAAGAATCCTTATATAATTACCTCGTTTAGGGCTTCTATTTGACCGATCAATCTGGGTCCGTTGCATAGGTTCCTGGGTTGCTTGCTCTGAACCAGCGACTTTGCAAGCTTATATCTTCCTGATGGCTTGATCTCCTAAGATGAAATTTGGAGGGTAGTTTGACCTTACTATTATAAACAAATTCTTCTAAAGAAGATACCTCTAATTCGGCCTCTTTACCTTAGTTCCACGCGAGTCAAAAGTAAGGGTCGTGCAGGTTGGTTCTGGGGTCTATTTATAGGGTTAGCTATGGTGTCCATGGATTAGAACGAACATAGAGTCCTAATTAGGGTTTCAATTCGATCCTTACACCTTCTAGACTCATCTATCTAAGAGATAGCATCGATCCTAGGCGATTTGGATGCCAAAGTTCCCATCTTTTCATGCCTTCTTCCATTCACGGAATCTGCAGATAGTAGCGGTCTAGTCTAGACCATTTTCAATCCCCAAGCGGTCGCTCGATAGACCGTTTTTGGCTTTGGGCGCCGGGTTTGAAACATTTCAAACTCTTCCTATTATTTATCGTTGATTTATCCATTAATTAGTAATTATCCCCTAAATTTCGTAAATATCCATTTTAAGTTTCTAGAATGTGGGCCAAACCTTGTGGGCTTGGTTTTGGGCCATTTTGGTCTTATTTAAAAGGCCCGGTTAATTAATAAATATTGGACCTTATTATTTGGTTTTAAATTATCCCAAATTCTTTTAATAATCCATTTATCTATAGAAAATCTTAGAAAATCTAAATAAATTCTAGAAAATTCTAAAATATCATATACAAAATTTTGGGGTATTACATTTGACATCCAAATCATCTGGGATCAATGTTATCTATTAATTGGAAGGGTGTAGAAGGTGTCAGGATCGAATGCAAGGTCTAATTGGGACTCTAGGTTCATTCAAATCCGCAAAACCCTAGTTAACCCTATAAATAGATCCCAAGTTTCACATGCGCGACCCTTACTTTTGGCTCGCGTGGAACTAATATAAGGAAGCATTATTTGAGGTAAGTTTTTTAGAAGATTTCGTTCATTATAGTAAGGTCTAACTGTCCTCAAAATTTCATTCTTGGAGATCAAGCCTACAGGGAGTTAGAGGCCTGCAAAGACGCTGGTTCGGTGCAAGTAACCCAGAAACTTGTGCGAACGACCGAAGAAGACCAATGGATTAGAAGTCCTAAACGAGGTAATTAGAAGATGGTTCTTTAGATTTATTTGTTCACCTTAGTACCCTCTTTCTACCCTCCAATTTTCATTATCATAGGTGAAGGGAATCTGGAGTTAGAATGGCAAGAAGTTACTGGTTCGGTTCTGAATGAGCAGGAACTGGGGTCAACTTCCAGCCCTAAATTCGAAGTCTAAAGCTCAAACCAATGGTAGGTTATCTCATGGATGGCTTAAATATGATCTTAGGAGTAAAAGCCCTCAAGTTACAGTCGATTTCATGCATTGTACTCATAGTATTTACTGTTTTATTGGGACGGGGCATCTAAGTTAATTATCCATGCACGAACTTAGCCCTAATGCAGTTAAGATAAAAGATACTTGTCTATTTCACACAAACCCATGCATGTTCCTGGTCTATTTCCTTTCTAGCATAATTTTACAGCATGATTCGTTGAAATCCATGCATAACTTGTCCTAATTTAGAAATTATTCTCTGTTTTGTAGCTTCTGCCAGGCAGGCAGAAGGCGGCCTAAAAGGGACCGCAAGGGAATATTTACGGTCTAGTAAATGACCGTTTGAACCCCTTCCTTGCGGCCTATCGCAAGACCGTTGCTCTCATTCTGGCGACTAGTCCCTGACTGTTTTCTGGTTCTGAGAACTAGTTCGAGCCTAGTGGAAACCTTACATATTAGTAACCCTATAATTATATTATTTTCACATAATCATGTTTTGTTTTCCTGTTAAATACCCAGAATTCAGTATGAGCATGATTAAGACTTTATTTTGATTATTATGTTAATTTCATGCCAAAACCATATACTCTTGTATTTACATTAAAATTCATATGGTTCATGACTTGTCTAGTTTTGATTTGATCGCTGTTTTATCACGATCTCACTCTCATCTTGAGTCTTTTCTTAAGTACATGGCACATATTCCGATACGATGTTGAAGGGGCGTGATCTCGCGCTGGTCCTGAGCTGGGAGGATGATCACCGGATAGTGAACTGCAGAGAAAGGGAAACGAATCAGGGGGCCCAGGGATGGTTCCCTGGGAAAAATCCTCCGATGTTTAAGTCAGTAGAGCAATGGTGGAAGGTATTGAGGGAGGTGGAAAGAGATGCGCGAGATTCCCCAACACCAAGATGGTGAAGTGGTTCCTGCTCAGGGAGTGTTAGGCATGTATCTGCCTTACCTGCTGCCGGAGGGAGTCCTTGGTTTATATAGCGAGCTCCCCCGAAGCACCGCCAGTCCACCGAAGAGCTGGTGACACCGGAGAATATCGAGCGGTGTCTTCTTACGCGGCTGCATCCGTCGGGCTCAGGTGCCACAACTTAGATCCTCCTTCGGATGTGGGGGTCATCTTTCCTGAATACGTCTTCTTCTTTGTGCAGACACCAGGCGGGAGCCTCCGAAGGAGACTATAGAGGTGATCGAGCTTGGAGATGACTCGGCTGCCTACGAACCGACTGCTCCTGTGGGTCGCTCCCGAACCAAAGATAAGGGCAAGGGAGTGGCCCAAGGAGAATCCTCCGGACCGCGGGGACCCAAGCGCAAAGACCCTGTGGAGGGTATGATCCGGGCTGCTGCGAGGGCCAGAAAGCGGGCCAAGAAGGCCGGGGTCGTACCCATGGTCGAAGGCGACCCTACCGCTGCTCATCCCTCCACCGGGCACAGTGGGGCCGACCTGATGTGACACAACCTAGGACTCAACAAGTAAGCACAATTAAGCATTCAAAAACGGACCGATAATAGCAACCGCTCACCCGATGCTCACTAAGACCCGGGGTAACTTGGCAATGCGAAGGGGAGGTTGTGTGGGCTAGGCCCTTGCTGGTAGAGGGCCAGCAAGACCAAGGTTTGATTCCCCAAGGGTATGGCTGCCCAAATCAAGGGTCCGACGAAGTGCCAAAGGGCACGGGTTCCACTCTCTTCCCACGATGATCACTTATAGCAATGAGCTTAAGGATCGGGCTCTCGTCACGGCCAGCGGAGTTTATGAACTAATATTGAAAGAACAAGCATGAATTAGAGCAAAGTTTTGGAGCACTCACTCGACCGGTTTGAAGAAACCGGTCCCGCTCGGAGACAAGGGCGAGCGGGGAAGCGTGGGTTCCCCACACGCCGCGCCGGGGTAGCTTGACCTGTTTAAGCTATTACAACACTACAGCTCTCGCAGGAGGGGGGACCTTGGGGTGGGGGTTAATGATATTACAATCAATACTACCTCCACGCAGGGAGGGGCCTTCAGCCGGCCAAGCGGGGAGGGGAAATCAAAGCAAAGAGTGAGGAATAAGTGATGACACCGAATCTGCCTGCTGTCTGCGGATAAGGATAGATAGCCGGTGTTGCAGCTGTAGAACTTGCTTAGGAATTTTTTTGAGGGCGAGACCAGTGGGGATCTCTTCATCTCTGAGACAGGAGTGCCTCTGAATTTTGCCAATTTCTTCAGGGGTTGCTACCGGCCTGGGCGGGAGCACGAACAGGGTTTCTGATTCTCGGATTGTCTGCAACAGATTATCAACAGTAGGAAGACGCGGCTGCCCCGACTGTTTCCGAACTCCAAATCAGTCACCGTTGGAACCGTGGTTGAGTCCTCTTTACAGAAGAACAAACGGGGATGCCAAAAGATGCCAGTGAAGATCAGAGGACTCAGAAAAGTGAGGAGTGGTCGATGCAGACAGTGGGAAGCAGAGTCGAACGCCTGAGGAAGAAAATTGGTAACTTCTGCTGCAAGATGCCGAACGGAGTTCCGCTTCTTGGTTCTGAAAGTAGACAGGGAGAGGAAGAACTTTGCAGAAGAGCTCGTGGCCTGATTCCTCCGGGATTTGTCGTGGTGAAGCTTTCTCTCCGGATCAGGATCTCTACCGAGCTAGCTCCTGGTTTCCAATAGCAGGTTGCAGAGGATGACTCGACAGCTCCCGAACTTGGAATCGAGCATCGTCAGAATCGTTGGAACCGTGGACGAGTCCTCTTCGCAGAAAAACTGACGGGGAGGCCAAATGATGTCGGAGAGGACTAGGGAACTCTGAACACTATTGACAGGTCGGTGCAGACTGTGGGTAACAGGACTGCGAAGCTGAGGGAGAAAATTGATAACGCCTGCTACAAGATGCCGAATGGAGTTCCGCTTCTTGATTCTGAAAGTAGACAGGAAGGGAAAGAACTTTTTAGAAGAGCTCGTGGCCTGATTCCTCCTGGGTTCATCGTGGTAAAGCTCTTTCTCCGGCTCAGAACCTCTGCCGGGGTAGATCTGCGTAGTCATGGAAGATTGGGCTTCCTGGGCAGCACCGAGCTCCGATGGGGACGAGACCACTGCCGTTGCGAAGAAGACAGGCAGACGCTTCCAACGATGGCTCTTGGGCTTCTAGGAACGTCCGGAGAAGGTCGGGGTCGCTGCTGCAAGCTTCAGGTCTTCTGCAGGTCCTCTTACTCTAGATGGTAGAAGGTGGGGGTGATGGAGGGGAATAAGGGAAGATGGAGAGGATGAGAGGGGGCCGCTCGTAACCAAAGGGGAGGGGTCTTGGGCGCCCTAGGGCTGTGGAGGGAAGGGGATTTTTGAATTCAAATGGCCTAGGGAAGTGGAGGGTTGCATGGGGGAGAGGGAAGGGTGCTTGGGAAAGGGATGAGGTGGTTGGAGGGTGGCTTAGTGATTGGGGATGCTCCCTTGGGATTAGGGGGTGGAGTAATGGGATGTGTGGGGAAGGGGAGTGGCCTTTAATGGGGGTAGGTGGGAGAGTGGTGGTTGGGAAGGGAGGAGAGAGAAAATTTTTGAAATTGGGTGTGGAGGAGAGAGAAAGTGGAGTGAAAGAGAGAGATTAAGAGAGAGATGGGTGGGATTCTCTCCCTAAGGCTTCTCACCTCACTAATGGATTCACTCCACCATAAAAATAAAGATAGAACTCACAAAATGATAATTTTTCATTGATTGATTCATTAAGTTGAAATGGGGGGAATGGGGTCCTATATATAGGCAACCCACATTTTACAATAAGTCCCTGACAAAAGACTCAATGACAAATAACCGAGGGGGGTAGGGGGGTGCACTTGGGCCAAACCCAATGAATTGGGCCCAATAACTAACTAAACAACATAATGACTCTCAAACTTAGGGAAATAAGCACAAGACCTAGGGACATGACTCAAGTAAAATGAAAATTACATCAAATGACTCAAATAAAAATTACATAGGACTCAAAATTAGATAACTAGACCATGCCAGATGCAACCGGGGCGAGGAGATGAGCTGTGAACATGGGCATGGGAGGTGATGTCCCCATCACGACCCTACCGGGCGGGCTCTCCCACCAGCCGAGCCAGAGGGGGCCGAGGAGCTCGGGGCTGCCCCTGCGGGCGGTGATGATGCAGGCTTGGTTCCTCCTTTGGCTGGGACCGAGGGGGCCGAGGGGGCTCCCGCAATCGGCAGGGGGGCCGACCCGGCTCTCCCCTCGGCCGGAGCCGAGGGGGCCGTGGCCGAAGTTGGGGGTGCTATGACTGCGGTCGGGGTTGGCGCTTTAGGCGGTGGCGCAGGTGGGGAGCCGATCCAGGTTGAGGGGCCGCAAGAAAATCCGACCGAGGCGCGAGGGGAGACCGAGGCTTGGGATCGATCCGAGCCACACGGTGGGACGTCGGGCGATAGGGGGTTTTCCGTTCCGATGGCCTTGGAGAGGCTAGGTATCTCGGGCCCCCTGCACCAAGTGTGTCGTGGCATATCCGCGAAGGTGAGGGGGGGAGGTGGGCAGCAGTCCCCGTCCACGGCTCTCGTCGGGGTTATGGAGGGCGGTCTGGCCCTGGCCCAGATGGGGGCTGCTCTGGCAGAAGCGTATGCTCGGTCGGAATGGGAGCGAGCGAACCTGGCCTGGACCCTTGGTGGGTCAGACAGGAGGTTGGCTCGGCTCACCGAGGAGCGTGACGAGCTTCGGTGGGAGCTCTCCTCAGTCAAGGGGCTGATGCGGTCGAGCTAGGTGGAGACCCGGGCGCTAACCGAGCAGCTAGCCAAGGCTCGTGAATCGTTCGAGAGGAAGAACAAGCTTCTCGAGGAGGAGCGCCTTGTGCGCGCTGAGCTGGAGGGCCAGTGGGAGACCGAGTGGGCCGAGTTGGTAGAGCGAGCGGAGGAAGCCGAGCGCCTTCGGCGGGAGGCCGAGGCCGATCGGGCCGAGGCGGAGAAGCAGGTGGCGGCGGCCGAAGAGCGGACTGCTGAGGCCGAGTGGAGGTCAGCCAAGGCGGAGCAGAGGGAGGCTGAGCTCGCTGTTAAGGTGGGATCTGCCGGGGTGGAGGCTCTCGAGCAGTACAAGAGCTCAGAGGCCTACCGGGTCGACCTTAAGGAGGCTGCCCTTCCCTACTACGAGTTAGCGCTTCGCCGAGGCATCCGCAAGGGGTTCAAGCAGGGCTTCGACCGGGCGGTATCTTATGCCGGGGAACAGGATTCTGGGATTGAATTCCCATCCGGACAGTGCTACGACTCGGATCTGTCGTCCTCGGGCTCCCCTGTCTCGGCACCGGATGAAGAGGATCAGGAGGGGTCTTCACCCGAGGGATCGCCAACTCTGGATGCCTCGGGAGGGCGCGCAACCGAGGCAGTTCCCACGCCGGTGGGGTCAGTGCCAGGGTCGGCCGTCGCTGAGCATGCCGGGGGCGGACTGTCCGAGCCTTCCACTTCCGAGCTTCAGGGTGGGCCGGAGGCCTGATGTACCCGCTTTGCTTCCTTTCTTTGTATACCTTTTTCTTTTTGGAAGGAGAAAACTTCCTTCTTTTTGTGTTGAAATAAATAAGGCAGTGGTATTGTGATGAAGACTTATCTGTTCCATACCGCCGTTGCCGTATTCTGTTCAGCGTATCTGCGATTGTTGGACAGAGTCGATATTTTCTGCATGAATCTCGCATGATGGTTGGGTGAGCGTCTGACATGGTGTCTTCCCGTTTTCCCACGCTTTAAATGCCTGGCCGCTTCGTGTGTCCCGCTGGGGTGGAAGATGAGAAGTTTGAGGTGACCGTTTGTAGGGAGAAATCCTTCTGGCGTGTTTTCGAGGGGGGAAATCATTTAAGGCAAGTAGCCTCCCTTTGCCTATAAAAAGGACTGAAGGGCGTCCCTTTCTCTCCACCGCTTAGGGTTTTCCATGACAGTCTTTCCTCATTCCTTCTTCACGTTGTGTTGTGCCGTGGTAGTCGGAGCATGGAGGAAGCTCCAGATGAGGAGGCTACCGACGACGGGGGGCAGGGAGTTCCTGCTGCTCCGGACTTGAAAAGGAGTCGACGGCCGGCGGACAGACTTGAAAAGGGGCCAACGCGCGGAGGCACGCCGTTTCCCCTTTATCAGTTCTGACGACGCTTGCAGGGTGGCGAGATGGAGGACGGATGGGGGGATCAGACATCCCTGCTGCCCGTCCCTTCCTGCTCGCCTCACGGATGGGAGGAGGAAGCCAACTGAGCACCATCCCTTCCTGGCCTTCCCCTGCCTCCTCAACCAGCTCTGATGGTTTCTTTTTCTTTCTGGTAGCCTCTTTTTCCCTCTTCTGCTCTGCTCCTCCTTTCTTTCACTCTTTGGAGGGTGCCTGCACTCTCTTTCTTCCAAAGAGTTGGCAGTTTGGCGGGGAAGATGCTTTCATATGCATTCCCTCTCCTCCTTCTCTTCCAAGTTCAACTTGGAAGGTAGCCTTCTCTTTCTTAATCCCTCTGTCACCTTTGTCTCGAGCTGCCCGAGCCAACGGGGTCAACTATCCTTTATCTGAGCCAATTTCTACACTAGGCAGAGTCAGTGACTGGACGCAGGAAGGTCATCCGAGTCAGCCGAGCGACGGGCTCATACGACGGCGCTAGATGGATCTTTTGCTTTTTTGACATGTAATCTATTGGCTTCGGCCTTCCTAATGTACAAACGGGTTGTTTGAATAAAAAAGAAAGGAGCCTTTTATCTTATCTCATGTCGTTTGCATGATACTCAGTACTCAGAAGTAGAACTTGCATAATGTAGTTGCGTTCCAGGTTCGAGGGATGTGTTCTCCTTCCATCGTGGACAGACGGTATGCTCCTTTTCCGAGCATCTCGACCACTCGGTAGGGGCCTTCCCAGTTAGGGGATAGCTTGCCCGCCGCCTCAAGTGGTCGAGAGGCTTCGACTTTCCTGAGGATGAAGTCTCCCAGCTGGAAGTGTTTGTCTCGGACTTTGGCGTTGTAGTATCGAGTGAGGCGACGTTGGTACTCCGTTGCTCTGATGCTGACAATCTCCCGGATTTCATCTGCTAAGTCGAGATTTTTGAGCAGTTTTTGGTCGTTTGCCTCGGACGAGAAGCGGATGACTCTGAGGGAGGGGTTGCCGATCTCCAACGGGATCACGGCCTCGGTGCCATACACTAGTTGAAAAGGACTCTCACCGGTTGCCGTTCTAGGAGTCGTTCTGTGCGACCAAAGTATGTTTGGCAATTCCTCGAGCCAGCTGCCCTTGGCTTTGCCGAGCCTAGTCTTGATGCCTTTCAAGATAGCCTTGTTTGCATTTTCGACCAGCCCGTTAGCCTGAGGGTGGGCGAGCGAAGTGATTGCGAATATTGAGGTCGGCGCATCTGTCTCGAAAGTACCGAGAATCAAATTGCCGACCATTATCGCTCACTATCACCCGGGGGATGCCGTAGCGACAGATGATCGACTTCCAGACGAAATTCCAGACGACTGTCTCGGTGATCCTTGCAGTGGCTTCGGCCTCGATCCACTTAGTAAAGTAGTCGATGGCGACGATGATGAACTTCTTCTGGGCCTGGGCCGTGGGGAATGGCCAGAGGATGTCGATTCCCCAGCGAGCAAAAGGATAAGGCTTGGCAAGGGTGATAAGCTCCGTTGCTGGCTGATGGACCAAGTGGTCGAATCGGTGGCAACGTTCACAACGTTGCGTGCGAGCAGTCACGCTGTAGGGTGGGCCACCAGTAACCTCGCCGTAGCAAGATCCTGGCGAGTGACCTTCCCCCCAAATGCGCTCCGCATAGACCTTCGTGAACTTCTTCAATCGCTCGGTTGGCTTCGTCGATACCGAGGCACTTCAGAAGAGGGCCAGAGAAGGATCTCCGGTAAAGTGCGCCATCCAGGGTGACGATCGCCGAGCTTGGTATTTCAACCTTCGGGCTTCCCGAGGGTCGGGAGGCTCCTCGGAGTCTTGGAGCCACGACAGGTAGGGGGTACGCCAGTCGCTTGGGCAGGCTGGGCCAACAACTATGAGCTCCGAATCAATGCTCGGGCGCTCTAGCTCTTCGAGAAGGACCGATCTAGTACCCTCGGGGTCAAGAGAGGAGGCCAGCCGAGAGAGGGTGTCCGCTTTGGAGTTTTCCTCCCGAGCTATCCGGACTACCTCAAAACTCTCGAACTGTTGTGCCACAGTCTTGACCAGTTGGAGGTATTTGATCATCGGTGCCTCCCGAGCTTCATAATCGCCGTTGGCCTGGCTAGCGACTAGTTGGGAGTCGGTGTGAATCCTGACTCGCTCAGCTCCTAACCGCCGGGCCATGCGAGCTCCCGATATGAGGGCCTCGTACTCGGAAGCGTTGTTGGATGCTTGGAAGTTGAACTTCAGGGCGTACTGTAGCTTTGCCCCTTCGGGGGACTTTAGGAGGATGCCGGCACAGCTCCCGGCTGAATTGGAAGATCCGTCAACGAACAGTTCCCAGGTTGGCCTGGGTGCGGATGGAGATCTCTCTTCAGTCGGGATGGTGCTCTCGGCGATGAAGTCGGCGAGCGCCTGGCCTTTGATAGCCGAGCGAGGCCGATATGATATATCGTAGGCCCCGAGCATGATGGCCCACTTGACGAGGCATCCCGAGGCTTCAGGGTGAGCGAGGATCTTCTTCAATGGTTCGCCGGTCAACACGGTGATGGAGTGCCCTTGGAAATAGGGTCGGAGGCGCTTGGCCGAGGTAACCAACGCTAGCATGAGTTTCTCGGTTGCGGGGTACCTTCTCTCAGCCTCGTTGAGCACCTTGCTTGTGTAGTAGACCGGTCTCTCGATTCCCGAGTCATTTTTGACTAGGACCGAGCTAACTGTGGATGGAGTTGCCGAGAGATAGAGATACAAGGCTTCCCCCGGGACGGGCTTGGAAAGCACTGGGGGCGAAGCCAGAAACTCCTTAAGCTCGGCGAATGCTCTTTGGCATTCCTCATCCCATACGAATGTAGCAGATGCCATTTTGGGCCCCCTCAGCAGTTTGAAGAAGGGTAGGCATCGTTCAGCCACGCGGGACAGGAATCTGCTGAGCGCAACAACGCGCCCGGTAAGGTGTTGAACGTCTTTGATGCAGGTGGGCGGGCGCATGTCCAGGATGGCCTGGACCTTGTCGGGGTTGGCCTCAATCCCACGCTGAGTGACCAAGAAGCCCAAGAATTTTCCAGACTTTACTCCGAAGGCGCACTTGGCGGGGTTGAGCTTCATGTTGTACTTCAGGAGGGTGTTGAAAGTTTCTGCTAGGTCGGCGAAGTGGTCCTCAGCCTTGGGGGTCTTCACGAGCATGTCGTCAATATAGGCCTCGACGTTCCGATCGAGCTGTCCCTCGAACATATGGTTGACTAGCCTTTGGTACGTGGCTCCGGCATTCTTCAACCCGAAAGGCATCCGGGTGTAGCAGTGTACGCCGAAGTCGGTGATAAAGGCAGTCTTCTCGATGTCTTCGGGGTGCATTCTGATCTGGTGGTAACCTGAGTAGGCATCCAGGAAGCTAAGTATCTCATTACCCAAGGTTGAATCAACCAGTTGGTCGATGCTCGGTAAGGGATAGCAATCCTTTGGAGTAGCCTTGTTCAAGTCGGTGAAGTCCACGCACATCCGCCACTTTCCGGAAGCTTTCGGCACCAGGATGACGTTAGCTAGCCACGTCGGGTACATGACCGGTCTAAAAAGGCCAGTCTTCTGCCCCTTAGTGACCTGCTCCTTGATAATCACCTGCTTCTCCGGCACATGCTTCCTTCTGCGTTGTTGCACGGGCTTCATGGTTGGGTCGAGGTTGAGCTTATGCACCACCGTCACTTCCGGTATCCCGGGGAGTTGATCATCAGACCATGCAAAGACCCAGATGATGTGACACCACCCCTCGGACCTAGATTCGCAAGCAACCGAACCGAACGGCGGACCCACTCAAGCGGGTTCACCCGCGTCGCACACACCCGGGTCCGTAGGTGGACCGGCGATAGTGATGAGGGTCGAGGATGGATCTCGCCTATCCGAGGATTTTCCTAGCTTGGGCTGAACCCTTAAGGGCCTGGGATGCCCAATTCCGTGGGCGGCCAGCACGCCAAGGGCGTGGGATGTAGTGGCTCTCTCACAACTCACCCGCGGTGGCACTCGATGAGACGGAATGTTGGAACGAGCACTCTCTCACTGCCGACGGCTCAACTAGAGATAATACTAAGCTAAGCAATAGTGAAACCAGCAGAGGAAGTGACCCAAAGCTCACCTGATCGGTGTGAAGACACCGATCTCGGCCGGAGACGAGGGCGAGTGGGGAAGCGTGGGCTACCTGCACGCCGCGCCGACGACGCTTTAGCCGAAGACCTGCTAGTAAAAAACTACTCCTCGCCCAGGAGGGTGATCATGGGGGTGGGGAAAATAGAGGTTACATTCAAACACTACCTCCACGCAGGGAGGGGCGCTAAGCCGGCCAGGCGGGGAAGGGAAAATAGCTAAGGAGGTAGCCGATTGACCCCACCGTCGGTTCTGCCCGCCTGTCTGCCCGTCTGATAGGTGCTCGCTGTTGACTCCGCTGTGATCACTCCCGGACTCGAAAGTGAACAAGACCAACGCCAAAATGTTGGTGACTGACCTGGGAAGAAGCCTGAATTTTGTTGGTGCCAGAAGTTATCGACGCTGGCCGGGACAGATGCTGGACCAGCGCTACTCTGCTCTGCCTTGGACTGAGTTCAGGTTGTTGCAGCAGGTTGGCGACTTCACCACGATCGCTCCCGTGATCCAATCGAGACGGGATCAAGATGGTTGCGAGCGTGGTCGAATACTCTTCGATCAGCAACCAAGAAAGGCACCGAGGAGGTCAGAGCAGGGAGGTGGAACCCAAAGAGTGAGAGGGGGTCTGATCAATCCCTGACAGAACTGACCTGCGCACCTGGGGAAATTAATTTGGAACGGGGAACTCCGAACTCCAAACGAGCTCCCGCTTGCTGTGTTGGATAGAAGACTGGTGGAGCTTCTCCCCGGTCAAGTGGCGCGGAAAGGGGAGCTGGGGTGTAGTCGCAGCAGCTTCTGGAAGTCGTTTCTAGTTGCAGGCCGGGCTGGTTCTGCGCAGTCGGTGAAGAACGGCTCTCCCGGGCAGCTCCGAACTCGGATCGGGGTGGGATCACCTTGCCTACGAAGACGACTGGGAGAGATTTTCGGAAATGTAAGATACACCACCAGAAAACTCGTGATGATGAAGAGGAAGCCTCTGCAACTCCGGGGTACTCTGCTGTTGCGGACTGCTACTGGAACTGCAACTTGATGATGGTAAATGGAGTCGGATAGGGGGGCCAATACAGCAAGGGGCGGGGGTATTGGTTGTGGGGGATGGGGGAGGGTGGCTGTGGAAAGGAAGATGGGGTTGGAGGTGGCTGGGGTCGCAGCTAGCAAGTGGAGGGGGAGGGAGGTGTGGCCAAGGGTGGAGGGTGAGAGAGAGGGGGGGTGCAAGTGACTCTTGGGAAAGGGGGGGAGTGTTTGAATTTGGTTTAATGGTGGGTGATCAATGGTGGTCTTGGGAAGGGGAAGGGTTGTGTTGGGAGATGGAGAGATGTGTTGGGGAAGGGAAGGGGTGGCTTGGGAAAAGGGGACTCTCCCTTGGGAATGTGAAAGGTTGTATGGGGAAGAGGAAAGGTTGCTTGGGGAGTGGTGGGAGTAAGGGGAGTTAAGGTGAGGTATGGGGAAGGGGGAGGGGCCTTAATGAGAGGTGAATGGGGAGGAGAGAGAGGGAATTTCAAATTTTGGGGTGGGGAGGATAGAGAATGGGGTTCGCCCCCCTTAGAGAGAGAGAAGAGAGAGAGGGGGAGAGGGGGAGAGGGGAATCCACCCCTAGAGAGAGAGAGAGAATCTCACACAATTTTGGTTGATTTCCAACTTTCATTCAACAATTCATTAGTTCCAAATGGTGGGAGTGGGGTCCTATTTATAGGATTCCCACAATTTAACATAAGTCCTTGACTTTTGGACTACTAACAAGAAATCAAGGGAAGGGGGGGTGCCCATGGGCCTAGCCCATAGAATTGGGCCCATTAACCTATCAAACTAACATAATGACTCAAGACTTAGGTAATGACTCACTTAACCTAGATACTTGACTCAAATAAAAGGAAAATTACATAATAAGAAAATGAAAAATACATCATATGACTCAGAGTAAAGTGGCGAACAAGATGTAGCACTGCTGGCGATTAACAGGAGCCCCCAAAAAAGTGGAGTGGTCGGAGATGTCCCCATCACCAGATGTACGCGGAAAGGAACTCTTTGTATTGCTGCTGAACCTCAAATGTTGGGTCGGCTCCGATCTTTACTCCTAGGGTCGGGTCGTCGTTTAGGAAAACCTCTAGCAATTCGCCTCCAGGTTCGGCGGTTGCGGATTTTTCCTCGACTTCCTGGGGGCCCTTGCTTTTTCTGTCTGGCCTTGTGGCCTCAACTGAGATATTGTAGCACCTTCGGGTCATTGCCTGGTTACCTCGGACTTCCCCCAATCCATTTTTGGTGGGGAACTTCATCTTTTGGTGATAGGTAGAAGGCACCGCTTTCGTTCGACTAAGGATTCCTCGACCGAAGATTGTGTTGTATGCTATCATACCTTTGATCACTATGAAATCCACCATGACCGTAACGGTCTTGGGTGGGGTGCCAAGAGTAACCGGCAGGCTTAGGGCTCCCTCGGGATAGGTGGCCTGGCCATTGAACCCACACAGGGGGGTCCGGATCAGGCGGAGTTTAGACGGATCCTCCTCCATCTCAAGGAAACATTTGTAGGATAATACATCAGGGGCACTTCCATTGTCAACAAGAATCCTGTCTACGTTACAATGGTTTATTGTGTTCGATATCACTAGGGCGTCATCATGCGGGGTGCTCAGCCCCTCCAGGTCTTGGTCGGAGAAGACTATGACCTGGGGCTCGCTCGGTGGGGCCCTGGGAGGCACGACGACTCGGCTCACCTGCTCAGCATGACGCTTCCTTCCTCGGCCACTATCTCCTCCTAATGCAGCTCCTCCGGTGATGACGTTGATATGGACCCCTCGAGGGGCGTTGTCGATCTCCTCTGGGGCGCCTCGGTCTTCCTGGTGCCCGGCCACGAACCGGGAGAGGTGCCCCTGACGAATGAGACACTCGATCTCATCCTGGAGCTGGTGGCAGTCGCCGGTATGATGCCCGTGGTCGCTGTGGAACAGGCAATGCCTGCTGCGACTGCGGTTCTTTGACTTCATTGGCTCGGGTTGGCGGAGGAGGCCCGAGCCTTTGATGTCTTCATAAATCTCATACACTGGAGCGGTTAGGGGAGTGTACCGCTCGTACTTCCGTGACGGTTCCTTGTGTTCCCCGTCTCGGTTCCGCCTTTTTCCTTCGCCCGAGCTTGGCTCGAGTGCCCGCTTCTTGTCCCCCTCCCGACCCGAGCCAGTTGCGTCTCGGCATGCACTGAGCACTTCTTCGCACTCGGTGTGGCGCAATGCCAGAGTCACTAGCGCAGCAAGGGTCGAGGGAGGGTGGAGGACAAGCTCGCGGCGGAGGTTCTCGTCGCGGGTGCCCCCGGCCAGAGCGGTTATGGCCGAGGTGACGTCCAGGCGGGGGATCCTCAGGGCTTCCGATTTGAATCGGAGAATGTAGGCCCGAAGTTTTTCCCCTTGCGCCTGTTTGAGGGCCAAAAGCCCCGCTACCGACCTAGGGGGGCCGCTACCGGCGAAACTCTCCTTGAATACTTGCCTGAACTGCTTGAAGTCTCGGATGGATCCGGGGGCGAGGGCCCGGAACCATGCTTGGGTGCCTTGGACCAGGGTGGTCGCAAAGGCTTGGCACTTGATGGCGTCGGGTGCTCCGTGAAGGGTCATCAGAGCGTTGAAGATGTCAAAGTGGTCGGCCGGGTCGCCCTGGCCGTCGTAGGGCTTGAAGGTCGGGATAGAGGTTCGGGGAGATACCTATGCCTTCAAGATATGGTCGAAGAACGGGGATCTCTCCTCATCCTCTGGTGGAGAGGTCTTCTGCAGGGCTCTCAGGGCGCACTCCTGCTTTACGAAACGCCTCTCGAATTCTCGCAGTCGGAGGGATAGCTCCGGTTGCCGCTGCGCCGTAGGGCTGAGGGGGCGTGAAGGCAGGCTGTCTTGGTGCTCCCTGGGGACTTCGGTCTCTGGGAGGGGATGGCGTGCCCCAGGCTTGCCCCGCTTCGGCGTGGAGGAAGTCTCTTGCTCCGGAGGGGGGGCTTGCGAGGGTCCTCCTACTTTTTTGCGGATGAGCTGTTGTCCTCGGAGGGTGAAGCGGCCTTCGGTGGTGTGCTGGGACGCGTTCTCACGGGGAGGGCTCTCCGGAGGGGCGTGTGACCTTCCATGCCTGGCCGCCTGGGTCCTCATGAGTTCCATGAGGACGTCCAGTTTCACGTTGAGGGCTTGGAAGGCGTCGGCGCCGCCGTTGAGCCGCAGCCCTACCGTCGCAGGAGGAGGGGGCAGCAGCCCGGCTGCAGGCAGAGGGGGCGGTCCGTCAGCGGGAGTGCTGGTACCAGAGGGGGGGTTTTGGGAGGCTTGTGAGGGGCCTTCCAGCGCCGCCATCGTGGCCTTTCTCCTGTCGCCGGCGGACCTCCTCCCTGTACTTCTTCTCACTATACTGGCTCTTTGGTCGTTTCCCACAGATGACGCCAGATGAAGGGGCGTGATCTCGCGCTGGTCCTGAGCTGGGAGGATGATCACCGGATAGTGAACTACAGAGAAAGGGAAACGAATCAGGGGGCCCAGGGATGGTTCCCTGGGGAAAACCCTCCGATGCTTAAGTCAGTAGAGCAATGGTGGAAGGTATTGAGGGAGGTGGTAAGAGATGCGCGAGATTCCCCAACACCAAGATGGTGAAGTGGTTTCTGCTCAGGGAGTGTTAGGCATGTATCTGCCTTACCTGCTGTCGAAGGGAGTCCTTGGTTTATATAGCGATCTCCCCCGAAGAGTCCCATAAGCTGAGGAGTTTTAGGCGGGAGTTACGTCCTCATCATGGGATCGTTACGTCCTCATCGTGGGCTCTTCATGACCTTAGGAGATCGTGGCACCTTTATCCCGCTGAACTCCTACTCATAAAGGACTATCAACGACTGCATGGGGAAGCATTTGTCAGTTGATCCAAGCATGAGAAGTGCCAGCCCTATCCGGGCGATGGGCATAGCTCGGATGCAGTCGGATCGGAGTGGGCGCGTAGCGCCTGCCCTTATCTGGGTGGGGAGATGGCTCGGGCGTGGGTCTTCCTCCGTTTTATCGTTCGGGCCTTCCGAGCCTAAGGGCCGCCGAGGAAGGATGGGACCCCGAGTGATCTTTATTGGGCTTTTCTGCCGAAGTGGGCCCTAGAGGGCTATCACTCGGGTGAGCTGAGCCTCGTTCGGTCATGATGGGCCTAGTTTGGCTGCTCTTAATTGGGCTACAGAAATCCCCCTCTCCAGATGTCATTAGATACACTTTGCAGATTAAGCACATAATCTTGGACTTATGATCCTCTCCGTTGGATATTCCTTCCACCGGACTAGGTGATCTTGTTTCAAGACCTCCGTAAGACTCCACGAGCCTGGGATTCCCACTGGGATGCCGAGTTGGTTGTACCTTTAAAACCCAATTGTTAGAAAGCACTTAACCGGTGTTTTTGGTGTTCTGGACTTTAGCAGCCTGTGGACGACCGCCAGAGGTACTTAGCGCCCCTTTACCTGACCGCCAAGGACTCCTAGCGGCCCTGTCTAGACCATATGGTTCCGGTTCATTCGTTTCATCAACCTTGTTTCTAAAATGGTCTAGTCATGACCGCATAGGCCATAGAACGGTCCAGTAAACGACCGCTATTTCTATAAACGGCCTTGATGTGACTGTTGAAGTCCCGCGATCAATGACACCCAAGAGGGGCGTGAATTGGGTGATTATAACTTTTAGCAAATTTTACCCGATTTACAATTATATGATGAAGTAACAACTAGGAATTCAAAACTGTTTAGCCACAAGCTAGATTTATCAAAAACTATCTCCACGATAGTTCCTTGGTACAAGGCGGAGGTATGAATCCATGGATTCTACTCACGCAAGATGCTATTGTCCTGACAAGAGTGATCTTGTCGATTCAAAAACACCTTTTGATATACCAAAGATCTATTTAGATAAAAGACCGATTATGCTAAATCTGAAAGATGAAACTCCAAACAACAATATGCACTAACAAACACACGGAATGGAGGTAGACGAAATGAGCCAAACCACACAATCTAAACCATAATGCACGATGATTTTTAAGGTGGTTCGGATGCAACGGCAGCAACCTACGTCCACCCCTCACCAAAATCCGGTGAGGCTTCACTGCTGTAAACCAGCACGAGGATGAATCCCCAACATAGAGATACACTCCAACCACACACGCAGGGCAACACCTGCACACACACACACACGGGGATGCGCCCCAACACACACACGGAGACAAGCTCCAACACACACACGGAGATGAGCTCCAACACGATCCGATGACCGGATCAACAACACACACACACACGAGCTGCGACAGATGCAGCACTCTACACACTTGTACAACAGGATCTGGATAGATCCACACACACACGCATATCTAAGAAGATCCACGCACACACACGGATCTGAACAAGACAATCCACAGGACCACGGTTCTGAATCGATCCACACACACACTGATGTTTGTAGATTACAAAGAACAAGACTTGAAGCTCAAAACACAAAGACAAATGAAACACAGTTGAGCAAACTCCTGATTTCGACTCCCCTTGAGTTTATGATGCAGATCTTGAATGAGGCTTGAATCTCCACTTGATTTCCACTTGATTTGCTTCTAATAGATCTTGAAAAGCTTGAGGTTTGATGAAGCACTTCTGGACGGATCACTGTTCACGGAGTTGTTCCTGCAGCTCTTTTTCTCCTTTGATGGTCTTCCTTTGATCCCCTTGCATCATCTTTGTTTCTTAGCCCAAGAGTTATTTTTATAAGACCTAGGATGGTCAAGGGACAAGCCAAAAACCAGATCCACGAATTTAGGCAAGTTGGGTGGCTTTTAGACCAAGAAGTCCAAGAGGAAGGCTTTGAACACGTTCAAGAAACAAAGTCAATAATGGCTGCATCGGGGCTGGCGGTCGACCGATAGGAGGGGGTTGATGCGCACCGACTAGTGTCGTTAAGAAAGCCGTGCCACAATTTCAAAATAATCGCACTCACTCACTTTTAAAGATATGAAAATCAAATATGTAGTGGTAAGTGGAGTCGATCCCACGAGGAGGAAAAATCCTTATTTCAACAAGTTGGAAAAGTACCTTATGCTTTGAAAATCGAATTTTGAGTGAGATTGAAACTAAGAAAAATAAAGTGCAAGAAAACTAATTAAAGAATATGAGAGGGTTTAAGAAAAGAATTTGGAAGAGATAGAGAGAGGAAAGATCATAATTTACTCAAATGATGAATTTCATTAAGATGATAGTGGAAAGTCACACTATGAAAATAAAAATTACAACATGGGAATATCAAAGAGAAAAGAGAAGAAAATATAGCCAATGGATGAAGAATAGTGCCGCCTCCTTGCCAAGACTTGGATGAAGATCGCCTCGCCTTGGAATCCGACGCCGTGAGAAGACCAATTAGAAGAACATCCGCCAAAGGGATATGAGAGGAAAATAGATAAGAAGAAGAGAAGAATTTTACTGTGGAAACATGTGTGTGTGGTGTATTTTGAAAAGAGAGAATAGAGAGATAGAGAGAAAGAAAGCTCGATGGAAAACACAAGGAAGATAAAAACTGAAAATAGAGATAGCTTGAGAAGTCAATAACTTTAAAATCGTAAGGAATTGGGAAAAGTGGAAAACATGAAAGTTGTAGAGGAAGAGGAGACAAAGATTATTGATGAAGAACTCAGAGTTTAAAAATGAGAGGAAGTTGGAGAAAAATGAGGATAAATAGAGATAGGTCGCAGATGAACAGTGCAGAAAAACCTAGGATAGAATATTAGAAAATTGAGAATATCTTTAAAACCAGGAAGAATTAGAAGAAGGTGAAGAAAGAGAAGTTGTAGATCTTTGAAACATGAGGAATGTTGATGAAGAACACAGATTAAAAAGAGTGGAAGAGGGTGAAAAACTAGGAAGAACAGGAGGTGGTGCGCGGATGAACAATGAAAGCCCTAAAAATCTGAACTTTAGAAAATAGTAAATAACTTGAAAACGAGGAAGAATTGGAAGAAGAAGTAGAAGAAGTTGAAGAAATTTCAAAAATGCACAACTTTTGTGAAGAACATAGAGAGAGATGAGTATCAGAAGGGGGAGAAAAATGAGAAAGAGCAGGGTTTGTAAAAATTGGATGAATAGTAAAAATGCAGGGATAGATGCTTGAAAAATTGAGAATAGATTAAAAACGGTGGAGAATTAGAAGAAGATGAAGAAGAAGAATTTGTAGGAGACTTAAAAATGAAAAACTTTACAGAAGAAAGCAATTTAAAACGAGGAATAGAAGTGCATGTAAAAGAGGCTAAAAGAAAGATGAATTCTCCTCCAAGGTCAAACTCAGCACCTATTTATAGGGTTTAGAACCCTTCCACGATCGTAGACTCCCAATTTGATCCAAAAACTAGTTTCCAACAATGCAACTTGATCCATTTAAACTCCTTTCCAATTTGAAAACCTCATTTCCATAGATTAAGTTTAGATATGCTCAAAACAAGGAAGCAAAGTTCGATTGGGAGACTACCGTTCTGCTTCTGCATCAAACTGTAAATAGCGACCACCATCCGGGCGTTATTTCTACAATCAGCGACTCCTCATGCAGGCGCTAAATCTTTTCCATTTCTTTTTATTTTATGATCAAAATGAATAGACGTCCTCCATGCTGTCGCGATTTCCTGAATCAACGCCTGCTCAAAAGGGCGTTCATTAAATAGCGCCTGGAGTTCGGTCGTCATTTATTATTTTTCTTTTTTCATTATTTTTCTTTCAAATGAATTGACGCCTGGTCTTGTGTCGCGAATTCTTCATTTTTTTATTTTCTTTTTTCCAGCAAAATAAATTGATGCCCATTCCGTCAGTCGCGATTTCTTATTTTCTAAAAATATTTTCCAAATTGGCGCCCAACCATACGGTCGCTATTTCCTGAAATTACATAAAATTTAAAATATCAATATAATTTATCCAGAAATGTCTTTCAAATAATTGTGCAAATTCTTGAATGTTTCTCACATGGTGATTTTAGCTCCAAAACATGATAAAATGCATGAAGACTCAAATAATGGTGAGAATGAAATTTGTTCATATTAATGCACAACTTTATTCATTTTAATGCTCAAAGATGATAAATGTGATGCAACTTATGATATGAAATATAGCATTTATCACACCCCCCAACTTACTCATTGATAGTCCCTTAGCAATACAATTAAATTAAAATTTAGGACCAACAAGAGTTCACAAAGATCATACTCTTATATCCAGCTCTCCCTTCATAGAATCAACTAAAGATTAGGAATCCAGAATCATTAATGCTCATACTAGCCTTAGATTAGAAATTAAAGCACATGACTTAAGAATACAATTCAAAGTTCAATAGCACTTGTGCATGTGTGATTCTAAATCCACAGTTAAGACAATTACATCCCCCATTTGTTATTCTAAGTAAGTACCTTTCAACACTGCACCTCTCAGATCAGAGCATTTAAGCATACTAGCTTTTGTCTGCCTTTTTCTTTTGTCCCTTTGAAACTTTTTCTTTTCTATTTGTATTTACACAACCATGATGCTGCACTACCCTTCACCTTTTTACGCGAACCTCAACACGTCTTAGGTGAAGCAGGCCCGATTACTCAGATCAGGGGTATTTTTCATGGCGTGATCTTTCTATTTCATCATTTCTCTCTTTTTTTCAATAATATACCTTTGCATTTTCTTTTCTTTTCCTAAAAAACTTGGCAGAAAGCTTTTTCTTGAAATAGATCTCCTCCTCAAGAAATGCAGAGTATCAGATACAGTACCCAAAATAACAGAGGGCTTGTCTTATTTTGCTTCATCAGAGTGCATAGTGAATATTTTTTCTAATAGTGCGCATGAACTTTAAAAAGATTCTTATATTAATTTTCCATTGCTAGATTGAACTTAATTTTCCTTCAACATTTTCCCTAGTCTTTTCTAATCTAGAATTACTTTCAATTCGAGCATGAATCAATAAAACTCCGTCGGGGATTTCATCTTTTCACTTTCATGATATGCAAAATAATGATATGAACATTTTCTATCTCCCCCCCCAACTTGAATGACATTATCCTCAATGGCATGTAAAGTTGAAATGAAAGAACAATGTAACAGTGAAGTTTGATGAGTAGGAAAGAGACAACCTGGTGTGTGTCGCAGAACCTCCTTTGGCGACAACTTCCTCTCCTTGGCTTGAATCTAACAACTAAAACACACTGAAACAAAAGCATCAAATAACAAAAACCTTGGGTTGCGTCCCAGAAGCGCTAAGTTTTCCGTCTTCAGCCAGACGCAAAAAAGCTCATAACATATTCATTCCAAATCACACAATGCAATGGATTCTTTTTGTGTTAACTGCTTATTCTCCAAGTAAGGTTTTAACCTTTGGCCATTGACAGTAAAAATGTGACCATTTTGAGGATTTAAAAGTTTAACAGCTCCATAGTCGAATACTTTAACAACAACAAATGTCCCATCCCATCTGGATTTCAATTTACCAGGGAACAAACACAGCCTTGAATTAAAAAGCCAAACCTTTTGATTAACAAAAAATATTTTTCTGTGAATATACTTATCATGAAATGCTTTGGTTTTAGCTTTGTAAATCTTGGCATTTTCATAGGCTACGTTCCTTAGTTCCTCCAGTTCATTCAATTGAAAAGCTCTTTGGGACCCAGCTTGAGTTAAATCAAAATTAACATGTTTTATGGCCCAATATGCTCAGTGCTCTAATTCTACTAGCAAGTGGTGTTGTGTAGTGGACAGCGGATCTAGAGGGGAGGGGTGAATAGATCAGCCCCACTTTTCGCAATGCGGCCCTCTAAACAGCGAGTTAAAATGAATTACAGCGGAATAGAAACTAGCTTCCAAGTATGCTATGATTCACTTAGCAAGATAAGCAAGATATATAATAATTCGATCCTAAGCATGCACCTAGAACGATTCAATCACACAAGCAAACCACGCTAGACAGGATTTTTAAGGTGGTTCGGACTGAATCCTCAGCCCTACGTCCACCCCTCACCAAAACCCGGTGAGGCTTCACTTGTGCAGCGCACCAAACCGCAAATCGGAAACTACCGATTGCCTTCCTACTCACCACCTGGTAGGGATGTCAACTGCAAATTGGAACACCCTCCAATTGCCTTCCTACTAACCACCGGTAGGGATGAATCACACTTTCAATGTTTAACAATAATAAAAATGAAACAAATGTGAAGGAACTAAAACAAGAGATTGAGTTATGAGTGAAAATGAATTGGCCCTTGTATGAAATGTTGATCAGCAACAAGGCTCCTCTTGGCTTCAACTCAATCTTCTTGATTCACCCTTGATTGGATGAATGTTCTTCACGGAGTACTGTTCACGTGAACAGTACCTCTTCCTTCAATTCTTCTCTCTTGATCTTCTCTTTGAATTTCTTTGAATGAATGAAGGAGATGATGAAGCTACCTTGAATCTTGATTGCTTCTTTAGCTTCTAGGAGTTTGAATGCTTGAAATATCACCTTGAATGAACTTGAAGGAACTTGAATGGATGAAGATGATTTCCCTTGAAGAACTTGAATCAAACCGGCTTCCTTGGATCACTTTGATAGCCTTGCTTTGATGTAATCTTCCTTGAAGATTGCTGGCTTTGATTTGAGCTTGATTCCCCTTTGATTGGATGAAGAACACCTTCACGAACTACTGTTCACGTGAACAGTAGCTCGTCTCCAAGCTCTCTTGCAACCTCCCTTGCAGCCACCCTTGTAACCCCTTGAAGCATTAGGTTTTCCATCCCCTCAAGTGTTGGTTTTATAACCCTTGAATGGTCCATAGATGCCCCCTAGACCAGATCCATAAATCATGGAAGATTAGGTAAGATTTGATTAAACAAATCCATGGAAAGAGGCTAGCCATGAGGTGGATTTCGAGGTCAAACAAGGCTGCATCGGGGCTGGCGGTCGACCTAAGGCTCCTGGCGGTCGACCGCCACTGAAACACATACAACCGGGCGATCCCTGGGAAAACCGGTCGACCGCCACTGCCTGGCGGTCGACCTGCAGCTGGGCAGTCCCTGGCTGGGGCGGTCGACCGCCCCTGTGCTGACGGTCGACCGCCAGCTGGGCAGAGCCCGGGTCACCCCGGTTCGGTCCGTTGGCCGCACCAGCTCCGTCGCTTGAGTCCGTTAGCCGCCCGTTCATGTTTGTGGCATCGACCTTGATTGTCTTGAAGTTTTATTACTGAGTCTTCAAGTAAATTTTTGTTCCGGGGGCTCCGCCCCCGGAAACCCCCGCAGGTCGATCCGCGTGCGAGGGCGCAACATTGAGCTTTCATGTGCATTTCTGTCATGAACAAAATATCACATATGTCAGTCATAAGAGCGTGGAAAATAACAATGACTAATAGTGTTAAGCCATTATCAAAACCAAGAATACACAAAACTCATATGACTATAGAATGATGTCGAATGACCCATGTGACCACAGAATGACTCAAATGACCTCAGGGACACAACAAGTGGTAGGCTTTACCAAAGATCAAGCGATATGGAGACATACGAATGGGAGTCTTGTATGTAGTTCTATAGGCCCATAATGCATCATCTAGTCTTTCAGACCAGTCTTTCCTATCCGACCTAACTGTTTTATGTAAGATATTCTTAATCTCCCTATTGGAAACTTCAACCTGACCACTAGTTTAGGGATGATAAGGGGTAGCAAGCTTGTGAGTGATACCATACTTACGAAGCAAAGCTCAGAATTGAAAATGAGTGAAATGAGAACCCCCATCACTAATCAGAGCCCTAGGACAACCAAACCTAGAAAAGATATTCTTCTTCACAAACTTCATAACCACCTTATGATCATTTGTCCTAGTAGCAATGGCTTTAATCAATTTGGAAACATAATCGACTGCCACCAAGATATATTCATTACCAAATGAAGATGGAAACGGTCCCATAAAATCTATTCCCCAAACATCAAAAATTTCAACCACCAGAATGGGATTCAACGGCATCATATCTTTTTTCGAATTATTGCCCACAGCCTGACATCTCAGACATGATTTAGAAAATTCATAAGCATCCTTAAATAAAGTGGGCCAATAGAATCCACTTTGTAATACTTTAGCCGCTGTCTTCTTTCCAGAGAAGTGTCCCCCACAAGTAAGGTTATGACAAAAATTCAATACTGGTTGTTGTTCTTCTTCAGGGACACATCTTCGTATAATCTGATCAGGACCCATATGAAACAACTCTGGGTCCTCCCAAAAATAGTGTTTTACCTTAGAAAAGAAGTGATCCTTCTCCTATTTAGTCCATCCTCCTAGGATCTGACCTACCGCCAGGTAGTTAACAGTATTAGCATACCAAGGAGTGGAAGAATGAGAGATGGAAAGAATTTGCTCATCTAGAAAAGAATCGAACATTGGTGTACTTTCAGGGATCACTATCCTGGAGAGATGATCAGCAACAATATTTTCTAACCCCTTCTTGTCTCTTATTTCTAAATCAATTTCTTGTAACAACAAAATCCAATGAATGAGACGGGGTTTAGCATCCTTTTTGGAAAGCAAATATCTTAAAGCAGTGTGATCGGAATAAATGATAACTTTTGCCCCTAGTAGATATGAACGGAATTTCTCTAGGGCGAAAACAACAGCTAAGAGTTCCTTCTCCATGGTAGTGTAATTCATCTGAGCATCAGCAAGGGTGCGACTTGCATAATAAATCACAATGGGCTTTTTATTCACTCTTTGGCCTAAGACAGCTCCTACAGCATAATCAGAGACATCACACATGATCTCAAAAGGAAACGACCAATCTGGAGATTATAGAATCGGAGCTTGAGTGAGGATCGCTTTCAAGGAATTAAATGCCTCTAAACATGAATCATCTAAATTAAAAGGAGTGTCCTTAGCAAATAATTTGGTGAGAGGGCGAGCAATGGTGGAGAAATTCTGAATAAATCTGCGGTAGAACCCCGCATGGCCAAGAAAGGATCTGATTTGCTTAACAGAAGTAGGAGGAGGAAGATTGGAAATCAATTCAACCTTAGCTTTATCAACCTCTATCCCCCTTTCGAAAATCACATGGCCTAAAACTATACCTTCTCTCACCATAAAATGGCTATTCTCCCAACTTAAAACAAGATTAGCATCAATGC
The DNA here is from genome assembly GCA_022559845.1 of Amorphophallus konjac. Lineage (NCBI taxonomy): Eukaryota > Viridiplantae > Streptophyta > Magnoliopsida > Alismatales > Araceae > Amorphophallus > Amorphophallus konjac. The sequence continues at coordinate 189,642,696 of CM040117.1, forward strand.
ACCTTTTCAGAACTTGTTTTAAAATTTTCAAGCATACCTCAAATGAAGAACCAAAAACAGAGAAATCATCCATAAAAACTTTCAAAGTTTCCCCCACCATGTCAGAAAATATCGACATCATACATATTTGAAAAGTAGCAGGGGCATTACACAATCCAAACGACATCCTTCTAAAAGCAAAGGGGCAAGTAAAGGTGGTCTTTTATTGATCTTCCAGATAGATAACAACTTGATTGTATCCGGAATAGCCATCTAAAAAGTAAAAATAATTTTGTGCAGCCAGCCTTTCCAAAATTTGATCAACAAACGGGAGCGGGAAATGATCCTTCTTTGTAACTGCATTTAATTTTCTGTAATCAATGCAAACCCTCCATCCCGTCTGTAATCGCATGGGCACCTCTTCTCCTCTTTCATTTGTTACCACTGTCAGCCCTGACTTCTTAGGAACCACTTGTGTCGGGCTAACCCATTTGCTATTAGAAATAGGATAAATTATCCCAGCATCTAACCACTTAACAACTTCCTTCTTCACCACCTCTTTCACATTTGGATTTAGCCGACGTTGCATCTCTCTGCTCGGCTTGGCATTGTCCTCCAAATAGATATAATGCAGACAAACATATGGACTTATACCCTTCAAATCTGCCACAGACCATCCTATCGCCCCCCTATGCTCCTTAAGAACTTCTAAAAGTTGAGATTCCTGAGTAGAGGTAAGATTAGAAGCAATGATAACAGGCAAGGTATGATTTGGGCCTAGATAAGCATATTTCAATGAATCCGGCAGAGGCTTAAGTTCCAAAACGGGCGGTTGATCAAGAGATGGTAGAACTGGTTCAGATCTTAACGGAGGAAGAGGCTCCACACTAGAATAAGAAAGAGGTGAATACTAAAGCAAACTACCCTCTTTAATCACGTTCTCACCTATATCTGGACTTTCTTCAATCATTTCCTCAAAAATATCAATGACATTACATTCTCCCTCATGGTCCGGGTATTGTGAAGCTTTAAAAACATTCAATGAGACCTTCTCTCCTCCAAAGGTAATATCCATCATCCCAGTGGCACAATTAATATTGGCCTTCACCGTAGCCAAAAACGGGCGTCCCAAAATGATTGGTGTATGCTTTAACTCCTGGGATGAGGCCATATCTAAGATTAAAAAGTCCACTGGGAAATAACATTCATAAATTTTCACTATCACATCCTCCAACAAACCCTTTGGTGTCTTAACAGACCGATCCGCCAGTTGAAGGATAATAGAAGTAGGCTTTAATTCTCCTAGATCAAATTGCTCATAAATGTAAGTGGGTAGCAGATTAACACTAGCTCCAAGATCTAGCAAAGCTTTATCAAATGTCACCTCACCTATATCACATGAAATTAATGGAGCACCAGGGTCCTTCAACTTCTTTGGTAAAGAATTCATTAAAATAGCACTAACATCTTCAGATAGACAGATCTTCTGTGTTGCTGCCTTCGGCTCCCTTCTTGGTGTACAAAGCTTTTTTAAAAACTTGGCATACGCCGGCACATGTTTAATAGTATCCAACAGTGGAATATTGATATTGACTTGCTTAAATAATTCCAACATCTCTTCTTGTTCGACCGGTTTCTTTTGAGCTTTTGGCTTTAATGCATCCAGAAAAGGGACCTTAGGAACATATCCTTGAAAACCTTCATCAACCTTGACCTTTCCTTTGTCCATTGTCTTCTCCCCCCCATCCAGCTTTTTTTTCTCTTGAACAATTATCGGCTCTTCTTCCTCATTATCACTCTCCTCTTGGATATCTTGGCCCTTACTACCACCCACGTCTTTAGCCTGATATGGATCATTGAGAATTTTCCCGCTCCTAAGGGTAGAGATAGCTTTGGCATTCTCGAATTGAGGAACGATAGGAGGGGGTGGTTGAGGTTGATTGGGCTGATTTGGAGGAGGAAGAATAGGAGCTCTTTGCTGGAAACCCGGAGGTTGTTGATTGTGGGGATTAGCTATGGGTTGACTAGGTAACTGCCTGACATCTCTCCTCATATTACTAGGAGCCAACTGACCTATTTGACCTTCTAACTTAGTAATTGATTGTTGTTGAGAGAGAATAAGTTGCTGAAGTTGGTCAAATTTATCCTCAAAATGAGGCTGAGGGGGTTGAGGAGGCGGTTGATAAGGAGCTTGAAACGGGGCTTGAGGTTGATAACGATGTGATGGAAATTGATTATACTGGCCTTGGAATGATGGAGCTTGTTGATATGGGGCCTGAGCATGATGGAATGATGGTTGCTGAAATGGAAGTTGTTGTTGTTGATTATGTTGAAAAGGAGTTTGAAGATGTTGGTGAGACTGGTTCGGAACTTGAAAAGATTGTTTAGGAATTGAGGGATTGACTTGAGTGGATGAACTTGCTTAAGATTTTCAAGAAAAATTCGGGTGATTCCTCCAGCCTGGGTTGTAAGTATTGGAATATGGATCATAATTAGGCTTAGAGACTCCCTGAGCAGTAAAGACTTGTTCTTGAATAAATGGGGGAAGTTGGGCCGCTGTAGGGTAATCAATGACAGCATGATTTGGGTTAGAACATAAAGCACAAAGTTCTTGAAGGTTTGAATATGAGAGAGGCTGATTTTGTTGAACAGAAGGAAAAGAAGGTTCTTGTCTATTCATGGATAATAACTGATCTAACTTTTGGGCCACTAAGTCTACCTTCTCCATCCTTTGCACCAACAAGTCCACTTTATTCAACTTTTGAGTAAGTGCATTAATATCCATCCTACTCTCAAACTCTCCTTGACTTTTAACTTCATAAAGCCTGCCCTTCTTAGACGGTCCAGTCATTCTTTCATAAGAGGAAAATGAAGTATGACTAATCAAATTTTCACTTAACATTTCAAATAAATCATAAGCTTCATCTTCACTTGTACTCATAAAAGCTTCCCCACATGAGGCATCCACCATCTGTCTATAGTTTTCTGTTAAACCCTCATAAAATACTTGCACGATTTACCATCTAGATAGGCCATGATGCAGACATTTCCTTAATAAATCTTTCAACCTATCCTAGGCCTCATGAATTTGTTCCCCAGGGTTTTATGTAAATCCAGTGATGGCCTTTATCATGGTATTAGTCCTTCCAATGGGGTAGAATTTCTTCAAGAACTCTTTTTGCATCTCTCCCCATGTGTCGATTGTTCTACCCAAGGCTCCCAACCAATATTTTGCCTTGTCCTTAAGGGAGAAGGGGAAGAGAGTAAGCTTAAGGGCGTCATCAGAGAAGTTTTGGATTTTGACAGTTGAACATATCTGGAGGAACTCATCTAAATGCTTGTAAGGATCTTCATTAGGGTTTCCATAGAATGATGGCAACATCTGGATGGTACTAGACTTAATCTCATACTGAACCGCGTGGTTATGAGGTGCTTGAACATAGAAGGATGATTGATATTGATTAGGCATAAAATAATCCTTCATTTGCTTAGGAGCTTGGTTTTGATTTAGATCCGCCATAAGGTTAGGTTGGGGTTAGGATCTAGAATGCACTAACCTTTCAATTTCACTAATGGGTCCTATCAAATGAGGGTGGAGGGATCTCCTACCTTGCATGCAATGCAAAGGGCCCAAAAGGTAATGATGATTTTTTCAAAATGCAATGAATCCCTATATGAATGGGTTAACTAGACTATGCAAATGCAAGGATTAACTATATGAATGTAAGAATGATGATTTTTTTTATTTTTTATTAAAAACCTTTTAAGGGCACTCTAACTCCAAGGTGCTTCGTGGTACAACCGGCCCGGCGTCCGTGAGAGAATCCACGGGTGCGGGGACTTATGGAGGTCTTGGAGATGGAATTTCAAGTTCAAAGAGACTGAATGCTCAATGGAGTATCCTTCCAAATCCAAGAAGGGTGTAAAGATCCTAATGCCCTTAAGAAGGGGAAATAGATGAGAAGAGAAAGCTTTTTTTTTCAAATAATGATGCAAGTGAATAAGAAATCAACTAAAATGTAAAATACATGAAAATGATGCAACTAAGATGAAGATATGCTAGCATGAAATAATTTTTTTTCCTGTTTTTCTGTTTTCTGTTTTTTTATTTTTTAGAGAATTTTTTAGATTTTTTTTGAATTTTCAAAAAGAGATATGAAGAAAAGAAACTATCAACTAAAAATACCAAACAATATGTAAAATTACTGAAAAGTGACATCTAAAATCATGTTTTTGGAGTTTTTTGAATTTCTAAATTTTTAGAATTTTTAAGAATTTTTCAGATTTTTTAAGAATTTTTCAGAATTTCACAAAAAAGGACCTTTTCCTACGTATACTGACCTTTAGTGACGCTTAAATTTCTCATAATTTTTGATTTTCACCTTTCTGTGACATATTATTTCCTGAGAATATGCAGGTCCGAATTTCTGTAATTTTTTGATTTTTTGATTTTTTTGATTTTTCCTGTAAAATAAAAAATAAAAAAATAAGTAAACCTATATACAAATCAAACACAAGGAATTTCCCAACATAAAAATTAATTTCCTCCCTGGCAACGACGCCAAAAATTTGATGCGTACCGACTAGTGTCGTTAAGAAAGCCGTGCCACAATTTTAAAATAATCGCACTCACTCACTTTTAAAGATATGAAAATCAAATATGTAGTGGTAAGTGGAGTCGATCCCATGAGGGGGAAAAATCCTTATTTCAACAAGTTGGAAATGTACCTTATGCTTTGGAAACTGAATTTTGAGTGAGATTGAAACTAAGGAAAATAAAGTGCAAGAAAACTAATTAAAGAATATGAGAGGGTTTAAGAAAAGAATTTGGAAGAGATAGAGAGAGGAAAGACCACAATTTACTCAAATGATGAATTTCATTAAGATGATAGTGGAAAGTCACACTATGAAAATAAAAATTACAACATGGGAATATCAAAGAGAAAAGAGAAGAAAATATAGCCAATGGATGAAGAATAGCGCCGTCTCCTTGCCAAGCCTTGGATGAAGATCGCCTCGCCTTGGAATCCGACACCGTGAGAAGACCAATTGGAAGAACATCCGTCAAAGGGATATGAGAGGAAAATAGAGAAGAAGAAGAGAAGAATTTTACCTTGGAAACATGTGTGTGTGGTGTATTTTGAAAAGAGAGAATAGAGAGATAGAGAGAAAGAAAGCTCGGTGGAAAACACAAGGAAGATAAAAATTGAAAATAGAGATAGATTGAGAAGAGAAAAACTTTAAAATCATAAGGAATTGGGAAAAGTGGAAAACATGAAAGTTGTAGATGAAGAAGAGACAAAGAATATTGATGAAGAACTCAGAGTTTAAAAATGAGAGGAAGATGGAGCAAAATGAGGATGAACAGAGATAGGTCGCGGATGAACAATACAGAAAAACCTAGGACTGAACATTAGAAAATTGAGAATATCTTTAAAATCAGGAAGAATTAGAAGAAGGTGAAGAAAGAGAAGTTGTAGATCTTTGAAACATGAGGAACGTTGATGAAGAACATAGATTAAAAAGAGTGGAAGAGGGTGAAAAACTAGGAAGAACAAGAGGTGGTGCGCGGATGAACAGTGAAAGCCCTAAAAATCTGATGGTTCATGACTTGTCTAGTTTTGATTTGATCGCTGTTTTATCACGATCTCACTTTCATCTTGAGTCTTTTCTTAAGTACATGGCACGTATTCCGGTACGATATCATTAGATACACTTTGCATATTAAGCACACAATCTTGGACTTGTGATCCTCTCCGTTGGATATTCCTTCCACCGGACTAGGTGATCTTGTTTCAAGACCTCCGTAAGACTCCGCGAGCCTGGGATTCCCACTAGGATGTCGAGCTAGTTGTACCTTTAAAACCCAATTGTTAGAAAGCACTTAACCGGTGTTTTTGGTGTTCTGGACTTTAGCAGTCTGTGGACGACCGCCAGAGGTACTTAGTGTAGACACGCCAAAATTGATGTTACTGTGAGTACATCTCGTATTACCTTGTAATGCCCCAATTTGACCCTCCAATTAACTTTGTTTGAGTTATTTTCCCCAATTTTTTTAGATTTCTCCCTTTTTTCCCCTCTTCTTATTTTTCCCTATTTTTCTGGATTTTCTGGGTATTTTTCTCTATTTTTATGAATTTTCTGGAATTAACGACATGAAGAGGGGCGTCATTTCATTTTAAGAAAATTAAAAGAAAATAAAAAGAAAATTGACACCACTTCCTTCAGGCGTCAATTCCTCTCTTTTCCCATTTTTCTGGGGTTTTCTGAAGATTTTTCAGATTTTTTTGAAATTAACGACTTAGTATGGGACGTTATTTTAATTTTTAATAAAATAAAAATTAAAAAAAATGGAATTCACGACACATGCAAGGGCGTCACTTTTAATTTGATTATTTTAATATTATTTTTAAACCCTCTTCCAGAGGTGATTTGGTGGACTTCCGGGTGTCAGAAAAATACGCAAAAATAGTCATTAGAATCAGCACAATGTGATGCACCTCCACCTAAAAAATGGGAAAATAATATTGAGAAATGAAAAATAGCACTGTTTTGAATATTTTGATTCAACGACATTGATTTGGACGTCAATTAAATTGACGCCTGAAGCAACAGTCGTCCTTTCTCTTTCGGCTATGTATCATATTGATTAACGCCCCTTGGTAGGGCGCGTTTTTAATTAACGCCTTTAGTTCAGGCGTCTTTCACAATTTTTCAAATAAAGAAAGTTTTATTACCAAATTTAAATCCAGGAAGTGACGCCCTTGTACCGGTCGTGTTTTCAATTCACGCCCTATGGTAGGTCGTCAATTGTTGAATTGACGCCCTTATCTAGGTCGTCTTTCACCTTCGTGTCCTGCTCGACCGTAGCTTTCCCCAGGGAGTTCCCTTCTCTGTTTGGTCATCTTCCTCGATTGGGAACTGGAGTCCTTACCTCCAATGACTCTTGCCCTTTCTTATCTTCCCAAAATCTGTGTTTCGAGCCCTATTAATAGAGCTCCTGCGGCTCAGTTACGGGGATTCGGATTCTTCTTTTTTTTTTACAGGGAGTTGCTGTCGTTGCTGGCTGAAGGAGGAAGTTCTCCTACACTACGACGCTTCGTCTACCGAGGCTTCCTCCCCATCGAGCATCTAAAGGCTAAAGAAACACAGGCTCCTGTCTTTTATTCTTCTTTTCTTTTTATTATCATTAGTTCATATGTGCATGCACGTTCATCTCTTCTCATAATTTTGTTACTCAACCACGTTGAGTATTTTCTTTAGTGCAACACTTGCACTCTTCTCCTTATTCTTATTCATCATCTTTTTTTATTCATCATACATTCATCATATCCCACCCTTTTGCATAGGGGTTTAAGGGCCAACACCCAATAAGGTGTGTTCTTACACATGCTTTCATGTCTATTTTTATCATGAATTTGATGCTACACTCACCTTGTTTCTAATTCAATCTTTTTTATGGGTGTTTGTTAAATCATCAAGAAGAACTCTCTTCATCGGCCGACCGATCGGAAGAGAAAGGAGCACTCACAAATCCCCCGCGCTTCCAAGGTATTTTCGCGATCCCTCCCTTTATTATCATTGTTTATATCCTTTTGAGGCCCTCGCGTCTCTGGCGATCACAAATCCTCTTAGCACCTCGTGCTTCATCCATGCTCCACACACATTTTATGCTTAATATGCTTTCTTTTCTTTTAGTTATATTTATTCCTTGAGTGGATTTTCTTTTAGGAATCTACAAATTGGCGATCACGGTGGGACGCCTTTTGTTTTTCTTTTGATTACCCTTTCCCTTGGGCACCCACGTGTGCCATCTCCTTTTGCACCCACGGTGCACCTCCTTTTGTGCTCCACGTAGCACTCTCCCTATGTGATATGTTAGTTTGATAGGTTTATTTTAGAAATTCCACTTATCCAAATTTTTTTTTGATGAGCATGCTAAAATCTTAATTCATATATTTGTTGATTGCCATGATTATGTTGTGACTGTGAGTATCTTCTTTTTATCACTGTTTGATACTTCCGGCCGTGGAGTTTTTCTGGAGACAGAGGGAATTAACGCCTCAGACAGAGGCGCGTTTTATTTTAACGCCCTCATCCAGGGCGTCTTCTTTCTGTTTAACGCCTTCTGACAGGGCGTCTTCCATCATACCTCCTGCTTTTATTACGCTGCCTGTGAATTCACGCCCTTCTCCAGGGCGTCTTTTATTGCTTAGCGCCTCACATCAAGGCGCGTGTTTACATTTGACGCCCTCTGCCAGAGGCGTCTTTTCACATTTAGCGCCTTACACTAAGGCGCGGTTTTATGATTCACGACAGCGACGCTATCATCTCTTTTACTGGTAGCGACTGCTGCCAGGTCGCCTCTTTCCTGTGCGTTTACAGAGGCTTGTTTCTTGTGATCATTCATGCTGGATTGATACTTACCTCTATTATTTGATTATATTGGTGTGAGCTGCTTATCTTATCTTGCATTCATCCATTTACATTGGTTTGGGAGACCTCCTCTCTCTACATTAGGATCTCTCTACATTAGGAGCCACACCCCCTCTTGGTGAAGGAAGGACCCTCCATTGAGCACTCCGTCTCATTAGACCGGAAATTCCTAAACCAAGCCTCCGTAAGTCCCCGCACCCGTGGATTCCCTCACGGACGCTGGGCAGGTGGTACCTTTGAAGTCCCGGGTTTAGTTGGCCTATACACGGTGAGAGAGTGTTCCTAGTTGGCATCGAAGTGAACTTACATTGAAACTAGGTTCCTCCCTTGTGTGAATCACTCCAATTTTGGTTAAAAATCATTAATTCACCAAGGTTCAAACAAAAAGAAATCAAAGGTAACCATTCCAACTTGTGTGCTTCTTTGCAAATTATTTTGCTTGAACTTTGATTGATGACTTACCTTGATAGAGAAAACAACATGTTTAATCCAAACTTTGCTCATGAGGATGCACAACCTAGCACATCTTATACTCCTCAATTTCAACATGTTCGTCATAATTCTCACCATATTTTCAAGGGACCACGTCCTCATTCTTATGGTTTTGCTCGACCCATGGGCAATATCCAATCTCATGGTCCCTCGATTCAATCGCGAGCCACTACTCCTACGAGACCGTCTCCTCCCGACGATGAGAAAGTCTCCCAGATCTTGCATGCATTAGATCATCTCACCCCTCAACAAATCCAAGCCCTTAAGACCGTTGTTGAGGGTGCATCTCATTCCTCTCATCCTCCTTCCAATCCTACTCGGGTGGCCCATCACCCACTTCCCTCTTCTATTCACATTCCTACTCGGGCAGCCCATCACCCATCTCCTTCTCCTCGGGTGATCCAATACCCGCCTCCTTCTATTCCTCCTCCACCACGGCCCCAAGGCCCATTTATTCCTTGCAACCCGACCCATCTGGGTCCTTCTATGGGTCGGCCCATTAATTCCCTTCCACGGCCTTCTTATGCGGCCCCTCCTTCAAGGCCATGCCAACCCTCTGTTGCTCAGGTCACGCCCCTCCAACAAACTCTTTTCAACAAAGTCACTTCGTTGGAGGAACAATTAAAGAGGGTTACGAGCCCATGGCCCGCTCCTTCTACTCCAGTCAATTCCCTCCACGCCGCTCTGAATGACATTACAAAGATGGAGAAAGATTGGAAGGATAGGAGAGACGACTACGGCATCCACAGTGCGAGCAAGCAAGAGCCGGCGGGTTTCAACGTTCAAGTGGACGCCATCCATCCTCCACCCATTCACCCAATTCACACATATGGCCCTCCACCTCCACGTACACAATACCATTACATTCCACCACCCACATACATGCCTCCACTATGGTGCCCACTTGAACTAGCTGATGAAGAACCGGCGATTGAAGAATTTGAGGCGGTATACGACGAAGCTCCTCAAGAAGCACCCCTTCCGAGTTTCCTTCGCTTCCCTCTCCCTCCATTACTACTTGATGAACCCCTTGCTCAGGACGAAGCCACAGTCCCCGATCCAACCCCCATTTATGTGACCTCTTGGTGTTACGATGATGGGTCGACATTCCAATCACCCACACCGCCACACCATGAGTCACATTCTATCCCTAACACCGCTCGCCCCATCCGGCATTCTCAACGCACTAAACCTTCTTCGCTCACACCTCCCGTAACCACACCAATAGTCTCCATCCCATCGGCCTCCGCCGAGCCTCCATCACCCTCCACTACGCTGGCTTCTGCCAAGCCTTCCATTACACCTCCCCTTTGTCTGCCACCTCAGCCGTCCACTATGTCTGTAACCCCTATTCCACTACTTAACCCTTCACCCTTACCCGTGGCTAGTCCAGAGCAAGATCCACCCCTTTTTGCACTCGAGCAAACCCCGACTGCCTCCAAGCAAAGGGAGAAGCTCGACATGTCCGAACCTTCGCTTTCACTCACCCTGTCTCCAACACCTTCCGTTATACCTCCACCATCCATGAAGCCTTCCACCTCCGCTTCGCACCCCTTTACTATTTGGAATGGGAGTGCTTCTGCAAGTACTTGTACCGAAGATGATCAAGAGCTGGGCAAGAAGGATTTGGCTACGGCCGAGCTATTCAAGATGCAAGAGTTTATTTTTCGGATGCCAATCCGGGTTGTTGTGCCAAGCATGGTCGAAGAGGCCAAGTCGCCGCCACTGTTCACTAAGAGAGAATGTCAAGCTTTGATGCCATGTAGGCTTGTGCCCAAAGGCCGGGAAGGGCACCCCTTGTTCCAACTTTCAAATCTTGAACCTTTTCTTCCATACAAGGGGCGAATGCCTATTCTATTCAACACTCCATATACGCCACAACCCCCGGACAACACAATGCTTCCTATCCCAACTGTTCAACTCTCTCACACTATTACTTTTCACTCTTCAAGGGAGTTGTCATTCACCATTGAAGCTTCGTCATGGGCTCTTGCTTTCTCCATTGGGCCAATTGACTATACACTTTCACTGCCATGGAGGGGCGGTTATCTTGGTGCTAAGGGGGCTTCCACTATTTTATCCACCTTCTATTCAACTCCATCCACATTCTTGTCTATCACATTTTCTTCATGGGCCACTCCAAGGGTAAAGAGGAGGATCTCATCCTCTCGCCCTTCATGTTCGTCATATTCTTTTCATCTCATGCATTCTGTTACATCCATGCATTCATCGCATCCCTTCTATTGCATCCACATGCATTTACACTTCTTCTTTCCCGGGTTTCAAAACCTGTATCTTCCCCGCCTTTCGGAATCTCCGGATCCCCCACGTTTCCCATATCTTCCGCCTCTATCTTCGGGATATCCAGGTCCTCTTACACTCACTGGGCATTGTGTCCCCTCCAATCATCCCTCAGGGCATCGCGCCCCTTTCCAACTATTGCATCCACACTCCTCGGATTTCTCACCCGTCCTCCTTGGGCATCGCGTCCCTCGATATTTGCTTCCTCCGGAACCTCCGGATCTCGCTCTTTGGGCATAGCGCCCCTGCACACCCTCAAGTCCGGATCTTCTGGGCTTCTTACTAATTCTCCCTAGGCATCGTGCCCCTTTCCGTCTTCTTCCTCCGGAACCTCCGGACTTTCTCCCAGGGCATCGCGCCCTTTTCTATCTTCTTCCTCCGGAACCTTCGGATCTTTCTCTTCTCCTTGGGCATCGCGTCCCATGGTACCTTCCCCCTCTAGAACCGCCGGACTCTCTTTCCTTCTTCCCAGGGCGTCGCGCCCTTTCTGATTCTCTTCCTTCGGAACCTCCGGATTCTCCATCTTATTCTCTCTATCTTCTTTCGGGGCATTCCGACCCTTCTGATTCCATCCCTCTGGAACCTCCGGACCCTCCTGATCCTCTTCGTCCACTCTTCCCCGGGCACCGCGTCCCTCGGCATCTTCTTCCTCCGGAACCTCCGGACCATCCATCTTTCTTCCAATTCATCTTTCTGCTCCTCCGGGACATCACATCCTTCATTTTTTTCCTCCTTTTCCATCATCTTTTTCCCTATTGTTTCCCAGGGCACCGCGTCCCTCGATATTTTATCCCTCCGGAGCCTCCTGATTCTTACCCTCATGATTCCCCTCCACTGCCATCGGACCCTCCGGATCCGCCTCTTTCCATCTATCAATTTCTTCTTCCGATTCCCCCTAATCCTGGGTCTGACCCAACTTCTTCCACGTCTACTGCTTTGGGCATCTGCCCTTTCTCCCACTGCTTTCGAGGCTTTAGTCCTCACTCCTCCTTCTAATTCTCCGCTTCTTCTGTAGACCTTTCATGTGATCAGGGTCTCCACACCTTAGTGAGGGAGTTCTAGCCCTCGCCTCTCTTCCTTTTTTCCTTATTCGTCTGAGTCTGGTCTTGGCATCACTCCTTCTTGTTAAGCCACTTCCAAATCCTTTGCTTCCAATCCTTTTATCTGCCACTTAAGGACAAATCCCATGTTGATCAACCTCACCCCTGGCAGCTGCTTCCACAAAGATCGCAAGGTAACATATTGGCGTAAGTACGCATTTTATGATATCATTACCTTATTGCTTCACGCATGATTTTCAAAATGAACTGCTTCTTAACAAGATCAAAAGTGGTGTTTTAAACCTTTATCTTAATTAAATCATTCTCAAAAAAGTCTTTAGGCTTGCTTCTACAGCACCTTTGGTTAATAAAAACCCCGCGCTAGGAATTCAACATTCTCTCCCCGCTTGTTAAGAGCAACCCTTAGCTGGGCATTCCACACACTTCACGGCGTCCTTAGCCGGCTCCTTTGGTTAAACAACGTTCCTACTTTGGCCATGCCATGAGTATACCTGAAAGTCTTTTCTCTTCTTTACTCGGCCGAATGCAGGTGCAAGAGGTTGACGGATGAGATAACCAACCTAGGTAATCCCCAATACGAGAGGAGTCTCAAATAGGGGCAGTCTTGACCCAAAATCAATATGAATTTTCATATGAATTTCATGATATACATCTCGCCAAAAAAGGGCTATTATGAAAATCAAGTCAAAAATGTTGATAAATGCAAAAGTATGAATTGTGGCATGACAAGAGTGGCAAAGTCCCCGCAGGGAAAACCCTGGTCGTATGCATGTCAAGGGTCTAAAAATCAAAGGCACAAAGCCCCGGCACAACAGACTACCTCTTTGAGAGGAAAAACATTGGAAGGAATTCAAGTCCCAATACCTCCCATCCTGCATAAAGCTTATCTCCAATTATTCTTCTCTCCTCCCTCCAAGATCGAATGTTTCTCGGGTATGGCCTTGGTAGGGGCATCGTTATACAAGGGTAGCCGGTCGTAGGGCGCCACCTTTAATGCACGCTCAGCTTTGGGCAGTTTTTAGCAAAAGGGGAAGGAACAAGGACCCCTAGCCAGTGGTTCAAAAACACCCTTTGATGCTGCGTTAACAATGTCTAAACCAAAAAAAAAAAATCAAAGGAAAAAAAATAAAAAAAAACTTGAATATTTCCTAAGTCAAAATTCAAAAAAATTTGAATATTTTCTAAGCCAAAATCTAAAAAAATTGAATATTTCCTGATCAAAATTCAACAAAAATTGAATATTTTCAAAATTCATAATAAAAATTCAAATATTTTTCAAAATCCACATAACAATTCAAATATTTTTAAAACTCATAAAAAATTTGCATATTCCAAAAATCCAAAAAAAAAAATTGCATTGTATTTTTCTGATGGTGCTTTTGTAGGAACAACAACTTTGCAATGACCAAGAGCACGGGATGAGTCCTCTCCATTCATTGCTATCTACCTTTTGATTCTCCCCATGTTCACAATGATCACATCTTCATGGTTTGATAGGCATTACTCCAAACCTTTTTAATCAACTCCTGCTGATTTCACTTGATCACTCTGCCACTGGGCATTACTTGATCCTGATCATCCAATCTCAATCTCACATGCCAAGATTGTCATCCTCATGGCAAAACAACAAACAATGATGCTTTGCAATGATATGTTGTAACTCATGATATTCATGCTAAACATGCTTCGCCTTACTAATACATGCTTGAATGCTATCCACACCAAACTTTGAGTGCTTTGATGTCTATATTGTGATTGCTTTCATGCTTTGATTCATGCTATACTTGCTATGCTTAAATGCCTTATCCATTGCTTGTTATCTTCCTTATATTTTAGCTAATGAAGTTTTGAGCGCAGGAAAGAAGCTCTTGGTCCCACCGACTGGGCATCATCATCATCCAAGTCCCACGGTGTTTGCACCTCATTTCTCAGCTCCCTCATGCTCATTGCTGTCACCATCTTCCTATATGCATTCTTACTATATGTTACATACGCTATTAGATTATATCAAGGACCTTGTGGCTTTGGTAAATCTGGGATTTGAGTTCCCCTTCATCAAAAATAATGATGATTCCAGAGGAGTCTTAGTCACACGGATAGGCCGTTGAGCCGTCCAAGACTGGGGACGATGGTTCCCTTTTGTGAGTTGGTGCGAGGATAAACGGGCTTCGGCTTAGTATCAGCTCGCGAAATCAGTTTCTTGACCCAGTCTTGGCAGTTTAACAATATTATCCTTGATTATCTTATATTTTCATTTGTTTTAATTTTTCCTTTTAAACCCAGCATGCATTCATATAGGAGTTTGAAACAATTTTTGAAAAATCATTCTGATAAGCTGATTTGGAGAGTCAAATTGATCTTAATCTTTCCAGATATGAGATATTCATTGCTGATGGAATCCTCAGTTCGTTTTGTCACTGTTTTGGGTCATTTTCTCGAAAGCTCCTTATTTGGATTTCTATCATCTTATCTCAATCCTTTTACTTTGATCCACCTTGGCTGCAGCACGTCCACATTGGCTGGTAATCGCTCCCCAATGGTGAAACCTACAGGTTTGTGACCTGGGGTACTTCCACCGCGTTGGAAGTTGATCATTCTCCGTCGTGCCCGCGTGCACACTCCTCCTCTTATCCAAACATCGTTGATTTCATTGAATTTCCCGGGATTGCTTCATCTCGAGCTTTTGATTTCATTCTCATCAAGTGATGTTGATTGCGTGTCTCATTACACCTTGGCATCTACTTTTCAGTTTGCTCTGCTCCCTTGCAAAGCAGACGCCAAGGCGGGGCAGCTGTAGACACGCCAAAATTGACGTTACTGTGAGTGCATCTCGTATTACCTTGTAATGCTCCAATTTGACCCTCCAATTAACTTTGTTTGAGTTATTTTCCCCAATTTTCTTATATTTCTCCCTTTTTTTCCCTCTTCTTATTTTTCCCTATTTTTCTGGATTTTCTGGGTATTTTTCTCTATTTTTATGAATTTTCCAGAATTAACGACATGAAGAGGGGCGTCATTTCATTTTAAGAAAATTAAAAGAAAATAAAAAGAAAATTGACGCCACTTCCTTTAGGCGTCAATTCTTCTCTTTTCCCATTTTTCTGGGGTTTTCTGAAGATTTTTCGGATTTTTTTGGAATTAACGACTTAGTATGGGACGTTATTTTAATTTTTAATAAAATAAAAATTAAAAAAAATGGAATTCACGACACATGCAAGGGCGTCACTTTTAATTTGATTATTTTAATATTATTTTTAAACCCTCTTCCAGAGGTGATTTGGTGGACTTCCGGGTGTCAGAAAAATACGCAAAAATAGTCATTAGAATCAGCACAATGTGATGCACCTCCACCTAAAAAATGGGAAAATAATATTGAGAAATGAAAAATAGCACTGTTTTGAATATTTTGATTCAACGACATTGATTTGGACGTCAATTAAATTGACGCCTGAAGCAACAGTCGTCCTTTCTCTTTCGGCTATGTATCATATTGATTAACGCCCCTTGGTAGGGCGCGTTTTTAATTAACGCCTTTAGTTCAGGCGTCTTTCACAATTTTTCAAATAAAGAAAGTTTTATTACCAAATTTAAATCCAGGAAGTGACGCCCTTGTACCGGTCGTGTTTTCAATTCACGTCCTATGGTAGGTCGTCAATTGTTGAATTGACGCCCTTATCTAGGTCGTCTTTCACCTTCGTGTCCTGCTCGACCGTAGCTTTCCCCAGGGAGTTCCCTTCTCTGTTTGGTCATCTTCCTCGATTGGGAACTGGAGTCCTTGCCTCCAATGACTCTTGCCCTTTCTTATCTTCCCAAAATCTGTGTTTCGAGCCCTATTAATAGAGCTCCTGCGGCTCAGTTACGGGGATTCGGATTCTTCTTTTTTTTTTTACAGGGAGTTGCTGTCGTTGCTGGCTGAAGGAGGAAGTTCTCCTACACTGCGACGCTTCGTCTACCGAGGCTTCCTCCCCATCGAGCATCCAAAGGCTAAAGAAACACAGGCTCCTGTCTTTTATTCTTCTTTTCTTTTTATTATCATTAGTTCATATGTGCATGCACGTTCATCTCTTCTCATAATTTTGTTACTCAACCACGTTGAGTATTTTCTTTAGTGCAACACTTGCACTCTTCTCCTTATTCTTATTCATCATCTTTTTTTATTCATCATACATTCATCATATCCCACCCTTTTGCATAGGGGTTTAAGGGCCAACACCCAATAATGTGTGTTCTTACACATGCTTTCATGTCTATTTTTATCATGAATTTGATGCTACACTCACCTTGTTTCTAATTCAATCTTTTTTATGGGTGTTTGTTAATTTTGCAAGGGTAATCATCAAGAAGAACTCTCTTCATCGGCTGGCCGATCGGAAGAGAAAGGAGCACTCACAAATCCCCCGCGCTTCCAAGGTATTTTCGCGATCCCTCCCTTTATTATCATTGTTTATATCCTTTTGAGGCCCTCGCGTCTCTAGCGATCACAAATCCTCTTAGCACCTCGTGCTTCATCCATGCTCCACACACATTTTATGCTTAATATGCTTTCTTTTCTTTTAGTTATATTTATTCCTTGAGTGGATTTTCTTTTAGGAATCTACACTTAGCGGCCCTTTACCTGACCGCCAAGGACTCCTAGCGGCCCTGTCTAGACCGTATGGTTCCGGTTCATTCGTTTCATCGACCTTGTTTCTAAAACGGTCTAGTCATGATCGCATAGGCCATAGAACGGTTCAGTAAACGATCGCTATTTCTATAAACGGCCTTGATGTGACCGTTGAAGTCCCGCGATCAATGACACCCAAGAGGGGGGGTGAATTGGGTGATTATAACTTTTAGCAAATTTTACTCGATTTACAATTATATGATGAAGTAACAACTAGGAATTCAAAACTATTTAGCCACAAGCTAGATTTATCAAAAACTATCTCCACGATAGTTCCTTGGTACAAGGCGGAGGTGTGAATCCAGGGATTCTACTCACGCAAGATGCTATTGTCCTAACAAGAGTGATCTTGTCGATTCAAAAACACCTTTTGATATACCAAAGATCTATTTAGATAAAAGATAGATTATGCTAAATCTGAAAGATCAAACTCAAAACAACAATATGCACTAATAAACACACGGAATGGAGGTAGAAGAAATGAGCCAAACCACACAATCCAAACCACAATGCACGAGGATTTTTAAGGTGGTTCGGATGCAACGACGGCAACCTACGTCCACCCCTCACCAAAATCCGGTGAGGCTTCACTGCTGTAAACCAGCACGGGGATGAATCCCCAACACAGAGATACACTCCAACCACACACGTAGGGTGACGCCTACACACACACACACTGGGACGTGCCCCAACACACACACGGAGATGAGCTCGAACACACACACGGAGACGAGCTCCAACACGATCCGATGACCGGATCAACAACACACACACACACACACACACACGAGCTACGACAGATGTAGCACTCTACACACTTGTACAACCGGATCTGGATAGATCCACACACACACACGTAGATCTAAGAAGATCCACGAACACACACGGATCTGAACAAGACAATCCACACGACCACAGATCTGAATCGATCCACACACACACTGTTGTTTGTAGGTTACAAAGAGCAAGACTTGAAGCTCAAAACACAAAGACAAATGAAACACAGTTGAGAAAACTCCTGATTTCGACTCCCCTTGAGTGTATGATGCAGATCTTGAATGAGGCTTGAATCTCCACTTGATTTCCACTTGATTTGCTTCTAATAGATCTTGAAAAGCTTGAGGTTTGATGAAGCACTTCTGGACGGATCACTGTTCACGGAGTTGTTCCTGCAGCTCTTTTTATCCTTTGATGGTCTTCCTTTGATCCCCTTGCATCATCTTTGTTTCTTAGCCCAAGAGTTATTTTTATAAGACCTAGGATGGTCAAGGGACAAGCCAAAAACTAGATCCATGAAGATCCAACGGTCAGGGTACAACTGGTGCACGCCACGGGACAATTTCGACGTGATAATCGGTCCCCGGGTCAGTGCGCGATAGTCGAACACATATGTGTTTTACAGAGGGCCCCTCCCGTGGCGTGGGCCATGGTGGCGGTGCCGAATGGGGGGCTTATGACTGAATAGCTGGAGGGATGCGTCGATCCGGTGTCTGGGTGAGGGCCGGTCACGGCTCGAGCAGAGCGGTCGGACGTAGCCTCGTGACTGCGGGAGAGCGTGACGTCATGGTACGTGCGTGGTTGGAACCGACGAGCACGCGAGGGGGGGGGGTCCCGGCATGAGGGGATGTTCGCCCTTGTCATAACGTCTCGCGCATGGTGGGTGTTGACTTGTATGTTACGGCGTGAGGGAAGTGCAAACGACATACCCTTTGCGTACTAAGCCGATGAACAAGTCACCCACACACAATTCTCCTTAGCTCGTTGTCCGAAGCCGCTTGAAGAAGGCCGGATGTCCCAGGGCTTCTATGTGCTTTCCGTAGGCTGTGTTGATGTATGCTCGTATCTGTGTGTTCACCCCTTGAGCTTCTAAGGGGCTTTTATAGAGAAGTTGAAGGGTTGGAAGGGGTTTAGGACGGTTAGCTTGATAGAGTGGAGCCAGCCCGCGTAAACCCCATGAATAGTGTAAGTTTAGGGGGGTTGGGTTGATAGGGTCAAGCCAACCCGCGTAAACCCCATGAATAGTGTAGGTTTAGGGGGCCTGGGTTGATAAGGTCAAGCCAACCCGCGTAAACCCCTCGCGGTGTTTTTTTCGTAAAAAGAGTGGGCTGGGAAGGGTTTAGGCAGACCAGCCTAAGGGGGTGAGGCTGGTCCGCCTAAACCCCCTCCCTGGGGGGGTTTAGGTGGGCTGGGTTTGGCCTTTTTTAATTTCAAAAACTAAATTTTTTAATTGAATGGAAGGGGTTTTCGCGGGCCAGCCCAGGGGGCTGGGCTGGTCCGCCTAAACCCCCCCGAGGGGGGTTTAGGCGGATTGGCGCCATGGGAGAGAGGGGGCGGTCCCCACCCTATAAAATTAATTTTTTTGGCCTATTTCTTCCTAAATTAACTAAGAAGAAAAGGACAGTTAGCTCTGGGAGGATACGTGGAAGCATGTGGAGACTTGTGTGCACGTCGACTTGCAGAGTTCCCGCGTGCTGTCGTTTTACGCTCCTGCGTCCACGTATCGACTTCACGAGCTGGTATGGCACACGAACCGCGTCGTAGGACCATAGACTGGATGAACTGAGGCTGAGCGGGGTCATGGGACCACCGGGCTGGAGGGAGGGCGCGGCCGCCAGGGAGTTCGCCCTCCCTGGGGCACGTGGCCATGCCCCGGGGTGAACTGGCCCCTGGGGCCAACCGTAACCCCGGGGGATGGCCCTTGGGGGTCTTCTTTCATCTTCTGTAAGTGTCCTTTGAAGGACATTGAGCTCCGGGAGGCTGGGATGGTCTCGTGGGGGCCGTTGTTATTCCGATTGTCGTAGTCGCTCGCGAGGTGTTCGGGTAAATACGCGACACACCTCGGATTTTCGAACGACTTGGGTAGATGGCTGAAGGGCCGCACGGCGGGCCTTGGGTTGAAGATGGGAGCTCGTGGGAACTAAGGGGAGGCGTCTTAGGGACGTAGGTCATGCCTCGAGTTGTGTGCTGCGTTGTGTGGCGGGTTGGCAGGGTAGCCTCGGGTTGGCCCGAGTGCTAAAATTAAGTGGCTCGTCGCCACGTATCTGAGGGTCGGGGGTGGCCCCGGCTTGCTGGGGGGTCGTTGTAGGACCCGATTAGTGTGTTGGAATCACGGGGTGGCCCGTGGTTTGATGTAGACAGGCTGGAATACACGCGCCCGCAAGGTGTTCGACAGGATGCCGAACACACCCGTGCGAGCCGTATATGCGCGCGGTAGGCTTCCAAAGCTTGTTGTTGACTTAGTTAGGTCTCCCTTTGACCTTGGAGGGTTGAAAGAAGTGTCTTGGGGTGGGCCCTCGGCCCTTTCACTGGGTGCCACGTGGCGTGGCTTAATGCTGGAGTGCCGCCGGGTGGCCCCAGACGGCCATGTAGGGTACGGGCAAAGCCCATATGTGAGTGGCCGGGATTGGTCCCGGACAATTGCTTCTATCGCCGCATGTCCCGGTGAGCTGGTCAGGGCCTTTGTAGGGACCCACAGGGTTGTAGAAAGGGCTAGGTAGTGTTAGTATTGCTATGCTACAAGCCAATTTTGGGTCGGGTAGGCCCGATAGATGTACGATCTTGTTCATTATTAATAAAGTGATATTTGAGCGTAAATATGTGATTGTATATTACTTTACGATGTCCCTATGATATGTGGTTGTAAAGTCAACTCAAGATGAGATCTCCAACATGAGACTGACTTTACATGGACACATACCTTAAACTGTTCCTGGTTGGAGGATAATCACTCGGGGACTTTGATTACCTATTAAACCAGTACACATGATGTGTTAGTGACTAGTCTCATGGTCATTGGTGCGGGGCACCAACACATATGTGTAGGTGTATGTCCTTGGAGGATGTACACTGAACTGATCCGCTATTGGATCTTCAGATGGTTGATTATACCTAATGTCAACTGAAGATCCAACGGTCTCAGTAGCATCGTTGGTCCTTTGACCTGAGACATTGATCGGATCTTACACGAGGACTGGAATGGTTTAATTACTTGGCTAAGTGACTTTAACTATAAGTCACGAATTACCGAGTCATTAACCATTTCAGGATACGTGTGAAGATCATCAATGGTCAAGAGGGGATCGCTCACTGTCGAGTATATATCAGACAGTTAATGAGTCATGACACTGACGCTCCATTAAATCCCTGGCCAGGGTCGTGTGAGTTCGTTTAGAACGGACATCATACACTTTAAAGGAGGTCATGGTTAAATGGCACGATTATGGGGTTTGACAGAAACCATACCCTCGATCGAACCAGACTCATAGAAGGAGCGAGGGATTATAGCGATGCGACAACTGTAAACTTACAGGTACCAGACATGCTGGTTTAAACCCGACGTCCTCTAGGATCATGCGGATTTGCTTGACCCAACGTGATCAAAGGTTCGGAATAAATTAAACTATTATTCAGCTCTAGTAGAAGTGAATCATAAGTTTAATTTACTTCTAATTGGGAATTAGAAGTTAATGTGCCTTAAACTAGAGTGACTATGGGCCTAGAGGATCACACACAATGGATTCTTGGGTGACGAATTATTCTTGTACAAATGCATATATTAATTCCCTTTAATTTTTTTTGGAAAGGCATATAAAAGGGGCTTAATATATATGTACAATAATGGGAAGGACATATATACAGTTTTGGTCATTTGGAGCTCTTTTAGAAATGGCCAAATCCTATATATATGGATGCTACGAGAGAGTTCCCCCCCCTTGGCGTAATCAAGCATTAAGGCAAGGGAAGAGAGATTAACTCTCCCCCCTTTCCTCCCTCTTGCTCTCTCTCTCACCAGAAAGGGGTACCGTAGGGAAGATCGTGGTTTGGGGGACGCCGTCGCTGCGCGAGGATCCGTGTGGATCTGCTCTAGAGGCCGTGCATTTGTGCGGCTCGGTATTCGCGGTATTCTGCATTGGGCACTGCGGATAGCATCGTTCCGCGCAAGGTATAAATACACATCCCGTAGTTAGGGGTTGGGTACTTAATGCATCGATTAGAGCACATATCTAGGATTCCATCAAGCCGAGTTTGGGTAAATAATTTTTTGTTATCCGCCGCGTTGCCCGAACTGTGCTGTGTGGAACCTTACAGTGGTATCAAAGCCAGGTTTGCGCTCTGGTCGGTGTATTTTCATCGTATAGAACCATAATTTTTTGGGGGGGCTATAATTTGCATGATCTTCAATTACAAAGTGGGAAATTGGATGCTGGGCATCCTCTGATCCCAAGCAAAAAAAAAAAAAAATGGTGTGCTGGGCGCACTGCGCCTCATAGGGCGCAGTGCGCTCGCCCGCCATCGCGGGTGCGTCGCGTGGCGGGCGCCTGCGGTGCCCGCCTCGCGTGCGTGAAGGCGGGCGGGTGAGTCTGCCCACGCGGGCGGCCACGCCCAACGCAGCTTTGACCGCCAGTTTTTTTTAATTTTTTTAAGTAATTTGTCTCTATTAATTTATTGGGCATGTAGTATATATTTGTGAGCAATATATATATAAATGCACAGTAAATTAATCTAATTATTATATTAAATACTAATTATCTTATCTCAATAGAAAAAGTCAAATGTTAAATTTTATTTAACTTTTGAATTTACCGAGGTGAGATAATTACTATTTACCTTGAGATAAAATTGTAATAATTAAAGATAATTCTATGAAATTCAATTTTTAAAATTTTAATTATTAGATAATTAGTAAATTCAGAATTTGAAGTTCATTGAAGTTAATTGTATAAAATTCAAATATTTGAATGTTTAATTATTAGATAATTGTTAAATTCAAAATTTAAATTTTAGAAAATGATAATTAAGGATAATTACATTATTTAAATTTACTTTCAAATAAAATTATTGGATAGTTAGTTTGAATTTAAATTTAAATGATTGTCATATTTAAATTTCAATTTTAAATTTGATTATTAGATAATTAAATTTAAATTTAAATAATTATCTTAATTATCTGACTTATTTGAATTAGATTCAAATATGCATGCCCCTGTTAGAAATGATGGTTCTTTACGTGATTTGCTTTATTTACCTTGCATTGGCTTGCTTATGTGTTTAATTTTAGTTAATCCTGTTTCAATTTTTAAAATTAAACAAAGCTAGCCTATTTTTGTTTGCACATCCAATTTTTTTAATTCCAAAAGTAAGGATTATTTTTAGAAATAACTCTTGAATGATTTTACATGAATGGGTTGGCAAGTGATCATGGACAAGGTTAATGTAATTAATTGGGGTCTGCGAACCTCCTTTCTCTCTCTGTTAAAATTCTTATGTACTTCTATCTCCCATTAATGTTGTACTCGTCCTAAGGGCTGCTGGAATTTTATTGACATGTAATTTATATTTTATCGGCCTACGTGCCGTGTAAAAGTTATAATTAATGCGGCGTTGGAGTTTGAAAGCGCGGAGCACATCCGACGAGGATGATCCAGCTGCTTCGGAAGCGGGCCGGATGTCTTAGTTACATTAGGAATAAAGTCCATGATCACTTGCGATTTAATTTCTGCATTGGATGCATTTATTTTATGCAAACTACTAGGTACGGTAAATATACTGGATATATTTATATTACCACCTAGGGTGAGATCAAGATAAAATCAAATTCCCTGGCGATTTAATTTTAGATCTGGTAAACGTGGCTCTAGGAGTCGTCGTGGCCCTCCATCATTATGGGGTTAATGAACGTCTTTAACTCATGGATTTGTTGTGCTTTCCACAAGGTTCATGGGCTTGGAGGCGGGATGTAACCCCAAGGCTAGGCCTCAATAGGGTGAGAAATTGAACCCAACCTTGTTGTGCTTTCCACAAGGGTCGGATCATGAACTCATTGCCATATCGTAATGATGGTTAGATCTAACCGAGGGTATCCCTTGTTGTGCTTTCCACAAGGGGATGATTTCTCGGGGGTCGAAATGGGATATTGCATTGGATGCAAATGCTTGTTGACTGCCCTTGAGATGGTGTATGGCTTGTTATGCTTTCCACAAGGTCACACATCAGTCTCGTTGGGATTTCGACCCACTAGGTTGATCTCGTTGATCTCCCATTCTATATACTGAGGGTTATATAGTTCGATCGTAAAATAGTGGGACTAACTAAGATAGAAAATCACATCTAAGTTAGAATTTGAACATATGCTAAGTTGTCTTTTATTTCTTATCCATATTATAATGTCGTCGTCTAACCCCCTCCGCGGCATCTTGGATGCCAACAGACTGACTGGACCGAACTACTCGGATTGGCTGCGTAATCTACGCATAGTCCTCACCGCCGAAAAAATAGCCTACGTGTTGGACACAGTTCATTCTGAGCCAGCTCCCGATGCCGACGAGGGCGAGTTAATGACTTATGCCAAATGGTCAGAAGACTCTTCCCTTGCCCAATGTTACATGTTGGCCTCTATGGCTCCCGAGCTGCAGAGGCAATTTGAAAAGACTGATTGTAGAAGCATACTTCTTAACCTACGCCAGCTCTTCGGGGAGCAGGGCATGATTGAGAGATATGATATCTCAAAAAGGCTTTTCAGGACACGGATGTCGGAGGGTGCTTCAGTACAAGCTCATGTACTGAAAATGATGGAGTGGATATAGAGACTCAATGCACTGGGGTTCAAGTTGGATCTTGAACTGTGCATTGATCTTATACTCCAGTCATTGTCCGATTCCTTTTTTTCCTTCATCATAAACTTTAACATGAATAGAATTGATGCAACTCTCCCGGAGCTGCTCAACATGTTAAAGAGTGCTGAAGGAACTATGCAGAAAGATAAATCATCTTCTTCTGTAATGATTGTTGGCCGGGCCAACAAGAAAAGGAAGGCCACCCAGATATCCACCAAAGGTGACAAAGGGAAGGGAAAGAAGAAGGCCATGGGTAAGCAACTCGCCAAAGTTGACAAAGGGAAGGGCAAGAAGAATGAAAAAGAAGACAAGTGTTTTCGATGCGGGGAAACATGGCATTGGAAAAGGAATTGCAAGGTAATTCTAAATGAAGGTATTTTTATCATAGACCGTAATTTGTCATATATGGAATCCACATCATGGGTATTGGATCCTGGATGTGCATCTCATATCTGCAACTCTATGCAGGTACTGGCAAATAGAAGGCGGCTGGGCAAAAAAGAGATTGAACTGAGGATGGGCAATGGATCTTTAGTTGCTGCCAAAGCTGTCGGGACTGCACGCCTCAATTTACCTTCAGGAGTCATTCTGGAGCTGAATGACTGTTATTATGTTCCTAATATTATTAAGAACATTATTTCAATCTCTGACTTGTATAATGTTGGATATACATTGGCTTTTAATAGCACTGGGTGCTCTATAATGAATAATGGTTTGATTATTGTCAATGGTTCATTAGTCAATGGTCTTTATGTATTAGATACATGTTCTAATGTTATGCAGGTTTTCAATGCTAATGAAGTGAATTGTGCATATCTATGGCATTGCAGGCTTGGTTATGTAGACGAGAAAAGAGTCTCTCACCTACACTCAAATGGGTATTTGAATTCATTCGAATACAAGCCATTTGATACATGTGAGTCGCGTCTCTTGGGAAAGATGACCAAGGCTCCCTTTAGTGGACATGGTGAGAGGGCTGCTGATCTTCTCGAGCTCATACACTCTCGGATGTGTGTGGACCCATGTCCATGGAAGCAAAATGGGGTCACCTCTATTTTATTTCTTTTATTGATGACTTCTCGAGATATGGCTATGTGTATTTAATGAGACATAAAGCACAAACCTTTGAGAAGTAGAGAAACAGACGGGTAAGAGTATTAAGGCTCTTCGATCGGATCGAGGAGGTGAATACCTTAGCCATGAATTTACTTCTTATCTTAAAGATAATAGAATTGTTTCTCAGTGGACTCCACCGTATACACCACAGCACAATGGTGTATCCGAAAGGAGAAATATGACCTTGTTAGACATGGTCCGATCCATGATGTCTATGTCAGGACTACCCTTCTCTCTCTGGGGCTATGCCTTAGAGACTGGAGCCTATTTACTGAACAGGATCTCAAGTAAATCTGTTCCTTCTTTACCATATGAGATATGGAAGGGCAGGAAACCAAATTTTAATCACATTAAAATTTGGGGGTGTCCTGCCCATGTGAAAAACTTGAGTCAAGAACCGATAAGTGTAGGTTTGTGGGATATCCAAAGGAGACATTTGGATATTATTTCTATCACCCTTCTGAGCAAAGGGTCTTAGTGGCTAAGAGAGCGGTATTTCTAGAAAGAGAATATCTTCTCCAGAAAGACAGTGGGAGCCAAATAGAATTGGATGAGGTCCAAGAGCCACAACCCGTAGACACAAACTCATTAGATGAGACTGTATCGGTTGATCCTATTCTGAGTGAAACACAGACACTACGGAGATCTAGTAGACTACCGAGAGAACATGAGAGATATGTTGGACATGTCTCAGAGAGGTCCTCTAAGGTATGTATCAATGAGGATGAAGATCCTCAATCGTACTAGGATGCAATCCGTAGTGCGGACTCCGAGAAATGGCAAGAGGCAATGGATTCAGAGATCCAGTCCATGTACACCAAAAAAGTTTGGAACTTGGTTGATGTACCTGAAGGGAAGGTCCCTATCGACTACAAATGGATATTCAAAAGAAAAATCAGTGCAGATGGACAGATTGACACATACAAGGCTAGACTAGTGGCGAAAGGATATCGTCAAAGGTAAGGCATTGACTATGACGAGACTTTTTCACCGGTAGCCATGGTTAAGTCAATCAGATATCTCCTTGCCATTGTTGTATACCTGGATTATGAGATCTGGCAAATGGATGTGAAGATAATTTTTCTTAATGGAAATCTATCAGAAGAGGTGTACATGGTACAGCCTGAAGGATTCACCTCCAAGCTACATCCTAATAAGGTATGCAAACTTCAGAGGTCTATTTATGGATTGAAGTAGACATCTCGAAGCTGGAACTTAAGATTTGATAAAGCTGTCAAATCTTTCAACTTCATTCGGAATGAAGATGAACCCTGTGTTTACAAGAAGGTTAGTGGGAGCTATGTGACCTTCTTGGTCCTTTATGTTGATGACATTTTACTCATTGGGAATGATGTAGGGATGTTGACATCAACTAAGTCTTGGTTGTCCAAGACTTTCTCCATGAAGGATTTGGGAGAAGCATCTTATGTGCTGGGCATAAGGATCTATCGAGATAGATCTAAAAGGATGCTAGGATTATCCCAATCTATGTACATAGATATTATCATCAAAAGGTTTAGGATGGAAAATTCTAAGAGAGGTCTCATTCCTATGAGACATGGAATTTGCCTATCTAAGGGGATGAGCCCTAAAACATCTGAGGAGGTGGCACACATGAATAAGGTACCCTCTTCGGCCATAGGGTCAATCATGTATGCAATGCTATGTACACGGCCTGATGTTGCCAATGCTTTGAGCATTGTCAGTAGATATCAGGCAAATCCAGGCGAAGAGCACTGGAAGGCAGTAAAGAGCATCCTTAAGTACTTGCGAAGGGCTAAGGATCTTTTTCTGCTTTATGGAGGAGAGGACCTACAGCTTAGAGCTTACACAGACTCTAGTTTCCAGTCAGATCCAGATGACTACAAATTCATGTCTGGGTTTGTATTCATATTGAATGGAGGGACAGTCAGTTAGAGAAGCTCCAAGCAAGATACGACTGCAGATTCAACGACAGAGATAGAATATATTACTGCAGTTGAAGCTGCTAAGGAAGCCGTCTGGATGAAGAAATTCATCTTGGAACTCGGCGTAGTTCCCGAGATATCAGCTCCCATCCCATTATTTTGTGATAATAATGGGGCCATCACCCAGGCGAAGGAACCGAGATCTCACCAGACCTAAGCATATTCTGAGGCGCTTCCACCTTATTCGGGAGATTGTTGATCGTGGAGATGTGACGGTAGAGCGTGTACCGTCAGAAGACAACATATCAGATCCACTAACTAAGCCTTTGACACAGAATGTATTTGAGCGCCATCGGGATAAGATGGGCCTCAAAGTTGTGGGCAATTGGCTGTAGTTTAAGTGGGAGATTGTTAGTATTGGTGTGCTACAGGCCAATTTTGGGTCGGGTAGGCCCGATAGATGTACGATCTTGTTCATTATTAACAAAGTGGTATTTGAGCGTAAATATGTGATTGTATATTACTTTACGATGTTCCTAGGATATATGGTTGTAAAGTCAACTCGAGATGAGATCTCGAACATGAGACTGACTTTACATGGACACATACCTTAAACTGTTCTTGGTTGGAAGGTAATCACTCGGGGACTTTGATTACCTATTAAACCAGTACACATGATGTGTTAGTGACTAGTCTCATGGTCATTGGTGCGGGGCACCAACACATATGTGTAGGTGTATGTCCTTGGAGGATGTACACTGAACTGATCCACTATTGGATCTTCAGATGGTTGATTATACCTAATGTCAACTGAAGATCCAACGGTCTCAGTAGCATCGTTGGTCCTTTGACCTGAGACATTGATTGGATCTTACACGAGGACTGGAATGGTTTAATTACTTGGCTAAGTGACTTTAACCATAAGTCACTTATTGCCCAGTCATTAACCATTTCAGGATACGTGTGAAGATCATCAATGGTCAAGAGGGGATCGCTCACTGTCGGGTATATATCAGACAGTTAATGAGTCATGACACTGACGCTCCATTAAATTCCTGGCCAGGGTCGTGTGAGTTCAGTTAGAACGGACGTCATACACTTTAAAGGAGGTCATGGTCAAATGGCAAGATCATAGGGTTTGATAGAAACCATACTCTCGATCGAACCAGACTCAGAAGGAGCGAGGGATTATAGCGATGCGGTAACTGTAGACTTACAGGTACCAGACATGCTGGTTTAAACCTGGCGTCCTCTACGATCATGCGGATTTACTTGACCCAACGTGATCAAAGGTTCAGAATAAATTAAACTATTATTTGGCTCTAGTAGAAGCGAATAATAAGTTTAATTTATTTCTAATTTGGAATTAGAAGTTAATGTGCCTTAAACTAGAGTGACTATGGGCCTAGAGGATCACACACAATGGATTCTTGGGTGACAGATTATTATTGTACAAATGCATATATTAATTTACCCTTTAATTCCTTTTGGAAAGGCATATAAAATGGGCTTAATATATATGTACAATAATGGGAAGGACATATATACAGTTTTGGTCCTTTGGAGCTCTTTTAGAAATGGCCAAATCCTATATATATGGATGCTACGAGAGAGTTCCCCCCCTTGGCCTAATCAAGCATTAAGGCAAGGGAAGAGAGATTAACTCTCCCCCCTTTCCTCCCTCTTGCTCTCTCTCTCACCAGAAAGGGGTACCGTAGGGAAGATCGTGGTTTGGGGGATGCCGTCGCTGTGCAAGGATCCGTGTGGGTCTGCTCTAGAGGCCATGCATTTGTGCGGCTCGGTATTCGTGGTATTCTGCATCGGGCACTACGGACAGCATCGTTCCGCGCAAGGTATAAATACGCAAGCCGTAGTTAGGGGTTGGGTAATTAATGCATCGATTAGAGCACAGATCTAGGATTCCATCAAGCCGGGTTCGGGTAAATAATTTTTTGTTATCCGCTGCGTTGCCCGAACTGTGCTGTGTGGAACCTTACAGGTAGCCCATGCCTTGAAGGTGTTCGGGGAAATGCCGGGACCCTTATTTCTTGTTATTTTGCCAAGAAATAGTCCGGGTACAACAAATGCCCCCCACGGGTCGTGCGTCGGAGGCGGAGACGAGGGCGTACGGCCCGTGAGACCCATGTTCCGGGCTATTGTAGTTGTACTTTGACACTTCATGTGCCTTTATTTTACTGTGTTGTATGTGTTGATTTTATGGTATTCTAACTATCTTTGTGTGCTCTGTCCTACAGCTATGGCACGGTTTGGCAGAGATGGAAGGGTCCCGAGGCATGTGGCCCGGGAAGAGGATCACTGGGTGCGGCAGACCGAGCGACCAATGCTCCCTCTAGGTCCACCGGTGGTCACTGTGGCCAATGTGGGGCAGCTGGACCTGGGCCATATGGCAGTAGCTGAGGGTCCCGTCGGTGAGAGAGTAGCTGGAGTCGGGACCGTAGAGGTGGCCAGGATTCTGGGGGCGGACGGCTTGTACACCTATGACCGGAGCGGGGGCTATTCGTTGGAGTTCCCCCTAGACCACCACTTGTTCGAGTTTGTCCGGAGCTATGTTCCTCCTGGTTTGGAGGAAGATGACTCACGGATTCCAGGAGCCCGTCGCCGGCTTGAGCGGGCTATCTTGATTGGCAGGGACAGCCTGCATGGTGTAGCCTTCTACAGTTACCCGAGCTTTTCGGAGGACTACTGGAGGCAGAGGTAGTTTCCCAGTGCTGAGTGCCTGGGGTTCTTTGGCGGAGCAGAGCGGTCTGGAGTCAGAGTTGGGCCGATAGCCCCTGCTTCCTGGGACTTTCACGGTCACCACCGCACAGAGACAGAGGGGACCGCTGGGTTGGTATTGGAGCCCGCAGGCGCACAGTATGCTGGGGAAGGCTATGACGACCACAGCATTCTGGATGGAGTTATGCGATAGAATGTCATCAGCTGGTATGGTCGCTGGGCAGTGATTCCGTCACACTACTACCGTCAGGGTGCCACTGAGTGGCTGATGGGAGTTATTCATCATTACCAGGTGCTGCTAGATCGGGCTGGGTTCAGGTACGCGGTGACTATCACTTTGTACGCGTACCCGTGCTACACCGGGCTACTACAAGCATTGCTGGAGCGCTTCAACCATCGATGGAACACGGTGGCTACAGTAGAAGGAGAGACCTCACTAGACTTATGGTCTCTGTTCCGACTCTCTGGATTGCCGATCAACGGTGAGGGATACGAGGAGGTGGTACTGGATGACCTCCACCACAGCCACACCGATGGGCAGGGTCGATACCGAGTACCTTATCGCTATCGGTATCTTATGAAGACCTGGAGGGACTTGGCACTGGCAGGGAGAGAGAGAGATGCACAGACTCCGAGGGTGTCATTGAATGTGTGGGTCCGTCACTTCTACAACAGGCCCTTTTGCTTCTATCAGGAGTTCGCCAGGGACCAGACTCCGTGGGAGGAGTATACTGAGGTGGAGCTCCGTTTCCTGACCTACTCCACATACATCTATGCACCACATGAGGGGTGGAATCCCCACGGCTTGCCGGACATGACGCACCTTTCCGCCTACTTAGCATATTGGTTGGCGACGTTGTGGTCCCGCACGGAGAGGATGGGCTGCTGCGAGCTGAGTTGCTGTGGCTAGCATGCTTGTTGGATGAGGGGAGACAGTTGGCTTTGGCTCCTGCTGCACTGGACAACATATATCAGGGGTTAGGAGTTCTGGCGGCGCACCCGACACCGAGAGAGAAGAGTATACCCCTGCCGACCCACTATCTCAATGTGTGGGCCGGGCTGTTGTTTCCGGGACTGGTGACGCGATGGACCGTGGTGAACTTGACGGTACCGATCTTATTCAGCTTCACTGGGCAGCCTGACGGGGATATAGAGGCACACCTGGAGGGGGCTAGGAGAGCTCTTTGCTACATGCCTTCCCGGGGCGAGGAGGGGCTACCTTTCGATAACGCCACGAGGGATTCCGGCCTTTTCCTGGGGCCTTCAGGTGGAGGGGCGACCAGCGCCCACTCGGGTCAGGGGGTGGCAGATGCAGGGTCCCGGACAGAGTGGGTGTTGAGCACCCGATCGGTGGTGTTGATGTTGCACCGGTTGGCGATGGGTTTCTTGGAGCCGTACTATCCGCATCGGTTCGCAAGGAACTTCGGGTACGACCAGGGGATCCTGTCGAATCGAGAGTTTCCTTTGACAGGCCGACAGTACAGCGGCAGGGATACCCACCTACTTGCAGTAGCCTGGTGGGACCTTTACTGTCGTCGGGAGCCAGAGCAATTCCTGATGCCAAGACAGGGACGTCAAGGGCGGTTCGACGTGCACTACGCCAGGTGGTGGTTTGAGCACAGCCACCTGTACCGGCAGAAGGCCTGCGTGATTAGGAAGGCGGAGGAGAGTCATTTGCTGAGGGAGGACCTATCTCCTATCGCACTAGACGAGGGGTACCTGAGGACCCACATTGCTCGGATCTGCCGGGAGGTCGAGCGACTAGTGGAGCAGTGGCCCCGGAGTGGCCGGGGTTCATCGTCTGGGAGCCGAAGCAATGGCGCGACACTGAAGCCCCTGAGACAGGCACCGACGGTGACTGGAGTAAAGGTGTCTCGACCGAGGTCACCTAAGGCTTGGTGGGTTCAGTTCTTGGTCGACTGCGGCTTCCGGAGTAGAGGTTCGTTGGATCGGGTCCTCCCCGAAGGGAGCTTTGCTGACACGGCAACCGACGATTGGAGGCGGCACATCGGCCACGCGATCGGGTCGACTGGGCCTGTGGAGTTCGTGTCCCAGATCGAGTGTGCTCACACTCTGAGGGACATTTGGGAGGCTGTTGCGAAGGCGGCCCAGGTACTGGCGCTGAAGCCGGAGCAGCTAGTGCCTCTGCCGTTGACCCCCTTCGGGGTCTCAGGTGAGATTTTCTTTCTAACACCCCCCTTTCTGCTTTTGTCATTTTTGGGTATAGAACTGGAGCATTGTATAATGCTATGTTTTTTTTTCTTGATAGGTTCTGCGGTAGAGGGGGATCACCCCTCCACGGAGGCGTCCTCGGGGAGTGGGGACGGAGGTTTGTAGCCCAGGCGGAAACGCCCTCGGGTTGAGGCTGCGGTAGCTGAGGCTGGTGAGCCCGCTGAGGGACTCGAAGCTGGCGAGCAGGTTGAGGCGGAGACAGCCTTGAGTAAGTGTCACTTCATCTTCTTTGCTCCAGCTTGGTTTAGCCATGATGGTTGGCTAGTCTTATTTTGCTGGATTTGTTTTGTTGCAGCTCCCGTAGAGACTAGAGCAGAGGCGACCTTCTCGCCCCCTCGGGAGGTGGACCCTCCCTATGTGGAGGGAGCTGAGTGTGAGATCGACATGGAGAGATTTCTCCAGGTGATGGATGAACTGGTCCCCAACATCGAGACCTTCCCCGACTTGGAGTCGTGGAAAGGCGTAGGAGGAGCCCGTTCAGGTAAGCGCTTTTGATGGTGGGTGTGTTTACTAATGAAATCATCTGGATTGTTCAGAGGGGGCAGAGGCGTCGGGGGCCAAGGCCCTTGCTGAGGTACTGGGCGGAGCACCTGAACAGGTAGAAGAGCCAGCACCCACAGTGGCTAGTAGCTGCCTGGGTGAGTGCTCAATTACTGTTGAGGGGATCCTCCCATTGTTGTTGGATTTCATTTTTGCAAGCCAGAGTTATTGACTTGGCTTGAGTTGCTTGTTTGGCAGGTGAGGATGCGGAGGCCACCTTGGAGATGATCTAGGAGCTGGTGGACGCCGGCCCGCTAGTGGCCCTACCATCCTTTGAGGACGAGTCTGGGAAGGCGACTTCCGTGCCCCCACCCACTATTGAGGACGCGTTGGGTGGGCTAACGCAGCTACTGGCAAAGCTGCCTCTCCCACCTCTGCCTACCGTAGTATCGGCTTGCACGGTGGGGCTGGTGGAGTCCTCCACTGTGGGACCATCAGGTATGTAATTGAGTACTTAGTCATTTCGTGGTGGATTGCTTCGCTTCACCCACCAATATTGAGCTTTCTCCGCGGTCAATTGCAGGTACCTCCTCCCCTCTAGAGGAGGGAGAGCTTCCTCGCGACACAGCCGGGGTAGCAGGCAGTGAGCCTACTATTACAGCTTCCACTGGGGGCGACGAGGAGCTCGTCGACATTGAGGGGGTTTCCGAAGGGGACGCCGCAGCTGGTGAGCTTCTTGCCTAACACCTCTGGCTAGGGAGTTAGCTTTATGTAAGGCTAGATTTGGTAGTAGCCTGACTTGGCTTCTGGATGTGCAGGTGCATCTGATTTGGCCGTAGCCAGGGGTTCATTAGAAACCTCGTTTGGTTCTTCAGGCAGCGGCAGCGCGACGATGGAGACCGACGAGAGCTCGAGCTCTTCTTCCTCCGAGGCCTCTTCTGCCGGGGAGGCCGAGATGGAGGCGACGTTGGAAGGTATATACAGCTCCTTCGCTTCTCCTTATTGACTCTGGTTTAGGGCACATGGCAGAGCGTTGACATCTTATATTATGTCCAGGGCTGGAGTAAGAGGGGGAGCGCGTGCCGGCTCCTATTGAAGATGATCAGGGGGAGCCCTCTGTTTCCCCGATGGTCACTGGGGACGACTGGATTACAGGGGAGCCTCTGCCCTCTCCGACTCCAACATGGGACATTACCGTCGTGGAGGAGAGGCTACCCTCACCGACCCTTGGCGGAGACGTTGCAGGCACGGCGGGAGCCACACCAGGTGAGAGTTGGGACCTTTCTCAGGTTTTTCACCTTGTCTTATCACAGGGAAGTCCCAGATGTTGCTGACTGTTTGATGGGATTGTGCAGGTCCTTCCGGTGTACTGGCTGAGATGAGCCGCTCTTCCCTGGAGCTGGGGATCGAGTGGCCTACGTCTGTTTCACCACCGGAGCTGCTGCTGGATGCCAGCGTGGGTGCAGCCTTACTCCAGCGGGCCCGAGGCTACCTGGGAGGCAGCTCCCTGCCTTCTCCGGAGGAGCTTCTGTAATATCCCGGAACTTTCGGATCCTTCTTCGTGGGTCCCGGATCTGGTTTTCGGAGCGTCTGGCTCTGTTGTGTCCGAAATTTCGTTTCGGACATCTTTCGTGTTCGGATCGGCGCGATCCGGAGTCGTTTCGGAGGCCCGGAGGCGTTCCGCGGCTTTTCCACGTGTGTTTTCCGATTCCCGGTGTGTGTTTCGGCTTTTTCTTCGGAAGCTCGCTGTAGGCGAACCGGGCGGTTCACCCGGGCACGAGTGGTACCGTTGCGATCGGTGCGTTCCGAGGATACCGGAAATGTATTTTTCCGAAAATTCGGATTTTCTATATAGCCCTAATCCTTTTTCTTTTTCTTTTCTCCTTTCTCTTTCTTCTTCTTCCTCTTCCTCCGTTTCTTCCCACCGTGACACCCTCCTCTCTCCCTCTCTCCCATTCGGACGCGGCAAACCCCTCTCCGGCTACGGACGGCGGCGGGGCGACGGCGAGGACGCGTGGGTGACGGCGAGGCGATCTCGTGGGCGTGCGGCGAGCGTGGGAAGCGTGGGGAGTTCGTGAAGCTTCGAGCATTCTTCGTGATTCGTGATCGATCCGGCGGAGCATTCGCTCCATTGAGGTAGGGTGACGTTCCTTAGCCTCATGCCGATCTTTTCCACGATTTATAGGCCGCGGGGAGGCCGAGAGGGGATCGTTTGAGCATTTTTAGGTTTTTCCATGATTTGGGGAGAGCTCGCCCGATCTATGGATTTGATGCATGATTTCGTGTTTTGATGGCCTAGAATCATGCTAGGGGTCCCCAGGGGTCTTCCCCCTTGTTTTCCCCCTCTCCTATGGAGGCATGGGGGCGTGGTTAGAATTTTTGGGCGTTCTTACCATTTTCGGCCGCGGACTGAGAACGCGCTATACTCCAGTAGCGCGTTCTTGGAGGTCGCGCTACCCCGACCGAGCGCGTTCATCGGAGAAGATGAACAGTAGGGCGGTTCGTGTCGCGCTATGGGGTCCTAGCGCGATGGTCCTTGTCGCGCTAGGGTTCCCTAGCGCGATGGTCCCTGTGGCGCTAGGGAGACCTAGCGCGATCTTCCCTGTTGCGCTAGGGTTCCCTAGCGCGTTCTTCCGTGTCACGCTACGTATCCCTAGTGTGATCTGGCTGTTGTTGGGTGTTTCCCTTGGGCCGTGTGTGCGTCCGGGGCACCCCGTGGAGCTCCGTGACCATGTCTTTGGTGTCCGGAGGTTCCGTTTGCCTTGGTTATGAGTTTGGCTGTGGGCGGTGAGTCCGTTTTTCTCCGACCGTGGCCCCGTTGACGGAGCTAGTGCATGGGGTGATTCCCACACGTTGTCGGACTCGGACGTCGTTTTCCGTTGACTTGAGAGTCTACTCCTTCAGTGACCCTCCACTAGTCGTAGCCCACCAGTACGAGGTGCTGGTCTCACCTGGGAGTGGTGTACGGGCACCCACCTTTCGAGACGGTTTGTGGACCGGTTCCCGTAGGCCCCTCGTCGGTAGCCAGAGTCCGGCTACGGGGGAAAACCGGTCAGAGGACCAGACCTAGTGACGCAAGGTCTGTGTGTGCACACGTGGTTGGGGGCGGTTGGACCCACGTCGACGGGCGTGACCCCAGCTAGTTACTTGTTTGTGGTTACTTGTACGGTGTTTGCGCCTCGGGTAGGACCTACCACGTCAGGCGGTTCACCTGCGGTGCGGTATAAGACGTCAGGGGACGCTACCGGCTGTGCTTCTAGTGGGTGGTACTCCTGTCGAGTACGGAGTGTCAGACTGTCAGTCGTGTGTTTCCGACCTTCGGGTTTTACGGTTCGATCGTTGGTTTCAGTCTTCTCGTACCGTGACACGTGTGTCGGTTTGCGTGCCGTAGGGTCTAGTTCTGTAGAGTGCAGGGCTTTCCTTTCCGAGGTACTTTCCTACCGCTAGAGTAGTGGTTTCTCGTTTTACGAGGTAGGGTTCGAGTGATCCCTACTGAGTCTTGTTCCGAGACTCATTCCCTGCGTGTTTTCACCGTGTTTCAGGTGAGACGCCACCTTCGGGGAGCGCGTCAGGAGCGCAGCGTGGTGCGGGTGCCCAGAGGTAGTGCCAGAGGTCAGAGCCGGGGTATGCCCCGTGTAGCTGTACTTTTCTTTCTTGTCACTGTACTAGTCGTGGACTGTTCTTGCTGTTGTTGTTATTTTATTGTGGACCATGTAAAATGTTAATTTATTTCCTGCTTAATATTATAACTGTTTAATTTCTACAATTATTTGTGATACTTGTGTAGTCTCCACACCATCCTTTTAACCCTTCCGAGTCTTCGGACTCATGGGTGGCGGTACGAGTCTCGGGTTATCGGGCCTTCCCGGTAATCGGATTCTCGGGTCGTTACAGCTGGTATCAGAGCGCGGTTGTGGAATTACATGAGAATCATAGGTAATTGTAGTGGTCCACTAGTCCACAACGATGATGTACATGTGACGCTGGCATTGGGCACCGTGTGTTTATTTTGACATTGCCATTTTCGTGTTTTCTGTCTTTTGCTTCAGGAGCGAGTATGGCGCCGAGGAGGAGTTCTCGCTCTCAGCAGGGGCAGTCGGCTGGAGGTCAGGAGATCCAGCAGGGGGTGCAGAGGGACCAGGAGGAGCATAGCAGAGTTCCGGGAGCTACCGAGGCCGCGGATGCTGCGAGAGCTCCGGGGGCCGAGGATTTCTTCCGTGGCATGTACCATCTCATGTCTCAGCAGTTTGGCGGAGAGACTGGTGAGGGCTCGTCAGTCAGGGGTGGGTCGGGCCGAGCGGTGAGGGACTTCATGCAGTTCCATCCACCTTACTTTAGCGGCCAGGCAGACCCTGATGCGGCTCGTGATTGGCTTGATGAGATGGAGCGGGTGTTCAGTTCTGCGAAGAGTACTGCCGAGGACAGAGTGGTGTTGGCCTACAACCAGTTGCAGGGTACGGCTCGAAGGTGGTGGTCTTTCGAGTGGAAGATGTCCTTTCAGCTTCGTCCACTTGAGCAGATCGAGTGGGATGACTTTGTTGGTGCTTTCGAGCGTACGTACTGTCCAGATGTTGTTGCTACGCAGCGGATGCGGGAGTTTCTGGAGCTGGTGCAGGGTGACATGTCCGTGTTGCAGTACAGGGCCCGATTTGTCGAGTTGGGTCGGTATGCACCTCATATCATGGAGCATGAGAGGGTGAGGACGACGCAGTTTGTGCAGGGCTTGAGGCTGGAGCTGAGGCACCATTTGATCGTGAATGGGGCCACTGATCTAGAGACAGCGTCTCGTGTTGCGATTTCCTTGGAGATGGATATGCAGAGGACTCGAGGATCGGTCAGCCAGGGGCAGTCCTTGTCAGGTCGCAGCCACCAGTCGGCTACCCAGCAGCAGGGTTTCTTCCAGCATGCGTCGGGTGGTTCAGGAGTGCCGGCATCAGCAGCTTTGGTGACAGGATCTGCGTCCTTCAGCTCGAAGGTCAAGAAGTTCTTGAAGAAGAGTTTCCGGAAGAAGCACAAGGATCAAGGGCAGGCTTCGTCGGGCAGTGTGCAGGAGCCGATTCCTTTGCAGCATCAGGGATCAGTGGGTGGATCGCGAGCACCTTGTCCACGGTGTGGTGGTACCCACCCAGGCAGGCAGTGCACGGCGCCGATTATCTATTTTCGGTGTGACCAGCCAGGGCATATGGCGCGTGATTGTCCTCAGAGGCCGCTGCAGCAGCAGGTTCCCCAGCAGCAGCAGCAGCAACAGGGACAGTATCCGCCGCTACCCAGGTCAGCTAGTGTGGGAGGCAGGCAGAGAGCTCGTGGCCAGATCACGCACTTGACCAGGGCAGAGGCAGTGGCGTCGCAGCTCGTGGAAGGTACCGTTCAGATTTTGGGTTGTGCGGCTTGGGTTTTATTTGATTCTGGCGCGTCTCATTCATTTATTTCGGAGGATTTCGCGTCGAGCGTCGAGGAGCCGGTGACCCAGTTGTCCTGTGATTTGGCAGTGGAGTTGCCTTCGGGTGATTTTATGGTCACTCCGTATTGCTTCGACCAGGTTCCGGTGTGGATTGATGGGCGGAGTATGCCAGGCAGGTTGTATGCGTTGCAGCTTCGGGATTATGATGTGATTCTAGGCATGGATTGGCTCGAGACTCATGGAGCGGTGGTGGATTGTGGAATGAAGAGGGTCTACTTCCAGCATCCGAGCAAGAGGACCTTCTATTTCCAAGGTATCCGTTCCACCTCTTCTCGATTCCTTATCTCTGCTATTCGAGCCCGTCGATTGCTTGATTCAGGTTGTCAGGGTTTTCTCGCGTCTGTGGTTGTGTCTGACCGGATGGAGCCGGATGTCGAGGACATTGCGGTGGTGTGCGAGTTTCCTGATGTTTTTCCTGAGGAGTTGCCTGGATTACCTCCCCAGCGGGAGATCGATTTCATGATCGAGGTTGTACCTGGTACGGGACCTTTGGCGAAGGCTCCCTACCGTATGGCCCCCGCTGAGTTGAGGGAGTTGAGGGCGCAGTTGCAGGAACTGTTGGCCAAGGGGTACATTCGTCCGAGCTTTTCCCCTTGGGGTGCGCCCGTGTTGTTCGTGAAGAAGAAGGACAGTAGTCTGCGATTGTGCATTGACTATCGGCAGCTGAATGAAGTGACCATTAAGAACAAGTATCCGTTGTCGCGGATTGATGATTTGTTCGACCAGCTACAGTCTGCGCGAGTGTTCTCGCGGATTGATTTGCGGTCCAGTTACTATCAGCTGAGAATTCGCGAGTCCGATGTGGAGAAGACTGCTTTCAGTACGAGGTACGGGCATTATGAGTTTCTGGTGATGCCGTTCGGGCTCACCAATGCCCCAGCAGCCTTCATGGACTTGATGCAGAGGGTGTTCCATCCGTATTTGGACCAGTTCGTGGTCATCTTCGTGGACGACATCCTTGTTTATTCGCAGTCTGCTGAGGAGCATGCGTACCATTTAAGTGTGGTGCTGCAGACGTTGCGAGATCACCAGTTGTATGCGAAGCTCAGTAAGTGCGAGTTTTGGCTCAGCGAGGTGCACTTTCTGGGGCACGTGATTTCTGGTGATGACATTTCCGTGGACCCCGCCAAGGTTGAGGCAGTAATGCAATGGCCGAGGCCGAGGTCGGTGACGGAGATCCGGAGTTTCTTGGGGCTTGCGGGGTATTATCGCCGGTTTATCCAGGATTTTTCTCGCATTGCGACCCCGATGACGAGGCTCACGTGGAAGGATGTGCCTTTCTTGGTCCGAGGAGTGTGAGCAGAGCTTCAGGGAACTGAAGAGATTACTCACCTCGGCTCCGGTGTTGGTTTTGCCTTCTGGATCGGGAGGTTTTGTGGTGTGTACAGATGCTTCCGGCGTCGGATTGGGTGCTGTTCTGATGCAGCATGGTAGAGTGGTGGCTTATGCATCTCGGCAGCTAAAGCCCCATGAGGAGAACTACCCTACCCATGACCTTGAATTGGCGGCAGTGATCTTCGCGCTGAAGATCTGGAGGCATTATCTGTACGGCGAGAAGTTCGAGGTGTTCACTGACCATCAGAGTTTGAGGTATGTGTTCTCGCAGAGAGATCTGAACCTCAGACAAAGGCGTTGGATGGAGTTCATGAAGGACTATGACTTCACCCTGTCTTATCAGCCGGGCAGGATGAATGTCGTCGCCGATACCTTGAGTCGGAAGGTTGCGGTCAGTACCTTGATGCTGAGGAAGTGGAGGCTCCGGGAATAAGTGCCCGAAGTTTCTTTCAGGCTCAAGATTCCCCAGGAGCGAGGGTTGGCAGTGCTTGCGAGTCTGACTGTCACTCCTGCTATCCATCGTCAGGTGACAGAGGCTCAGCATGCGTACCCTGAGTTGCCCCGGATTCTGGCTTTGGCTGACGTAGAGCTCGGCGGGGACGGTGCTGCGAGGTTTCGTGGCAGGTTGTACGTCCCAGCGGAGGAGCAGGTTCGTCGTGCGGTGTTACGCGAGGCTCATGGGAGCAGGTACACTGTACACCTTGGTGCGAAGAAGATGTATCGAAACTTGCGGAGGCAGTTCTGGTGACCTGGCATGAAGAGAGATGTCGCCGAATTTGTGGCCAGGTGCCTGATCTGTCAGCAGGTGAAGGCGGAGCATCAGCGACCAGGAGGTACTCTCCAGCCCTTGGATGTTCCTGCTTGGAAGTGGGACCATGTGACCACAGATTTTGTGGTGGGGTTGTCAAGGACCCCGAGTGGGCAGGACAGTATTTGGTTACTGGTGGATCGGCTGACGAAGGTGACGCGGTTGCTACCGGTCAAGGTCAGCTGGAGCGTGCCTAAGTTGGCTCGTCTTTATGTGGAGCGGATTGTGCCGTTGCATGGGGTTCCCATTTCGATCGTGTCGGATCTGGATCCGCGCTTCACTTCTGGATTCTGGAGGAGTTTCCAGCGAGCTCTTGGCACGGAATTGGCATTTAGCTCGGCGTATCATCCTCAGTCAGATGGTCAGTCTGAGAGGACCATTCAGACTTTGGAGGACATGCTGAGATCCTGCTGCCTGGAGTGGCAGGGGAGTTGGATTCATCACCTACCGTTGGTGGAGTTTGCCTATAACAACAGCTATCATTCGAGCATCGGCATGGCTCCTTATGAGGCACTGTATGGGTGTCCTTGTCGGACTCCGCTTGATTGGTTTGAGGTGGGTGAGCGTGTTTTGAC
The DNA here is from genome assembly GCA_022559845.1 of Amorphophallus konjac. NCBI lineage: Eukaryota > Viridiplantae > Streptophyta > Magnoliopsida > Alismatales > Araceae > Amorphophallus > Amorphophallus konjac. Next base: position 189,683,891 of record CM040117.1, read on the forward strand.
GGGACCGGAGTTGGTGCAGCAATGTGTGGATGTTGTGCACCTGGTTCGTCCGAACATGTTGGCGGCCCAGAGTCGGCAGAAGAGCTATGCTGACCGTAGGAGGCAACCCCTCGAGTTCACCGTGGGCGATCATGTGTTCTTGAGAGTTTCTCCGATGAAGGGGGTGATGCGTTTTGGACGGCGTGGGAAGTTGAGTCCCCGCTATATTGGTCCTTTCGCGATTGTGGAACGCATCGGTGAGGTTGCTTACCGGTTGCAGTTACCTCCTGAGTTGGCGTCGGTGCATGACGTGTTCCACGTCTCGATGTTGCGGAAGTATATGCCCGATGACTCTCATGTGCTCGAGTTTTCCGTTTGGCCTGAGGTGACTCCAGATCTTTCTCTCCCAGAGTTTCCGATCCGCTTGGAGGATAGGCGAGAGCAGCGCCTGCGGAACAAGGTCATTCCCTTGGTAAAGGTCGTGTGGCAACGACACTCTGGTGGTGAGGCTTCGTGAGAACGTGAGGATGAGATGCGTCAGCAGTTCCCGTACCTGTTTGAGTGAGTCTTCCTCTTCTTTCCCCTTGGGTTGTTCTCAATTTCGAGGATGAAATTCCTTAAGGGGGGAGGGCTATAATATCCCGGACCTTTCGGATCCTTCTTCGTGGGTCCCGGATCTGGTTTTCGGAGCGTCCGGCTCCGTTGTGTCTGAAATTTTATTTCGGACATCTTTCGTGTTCGGATCGGCGCGATCCGGAGTCGTTTCGGAGGCCCGGAGGCGTTCCGCGGCTTTTCCGCGTGTGTTTTCTGATTCCCGGTGTATGTTTCGGCTTTTTCTTCGGAAACTCGCTGCAGGCGAACCGGGCGGTTCACCCGGGCACGAGTGGTACCATTGCGATCGGTGCGTTCCGAGGATTCCGGAAATGTATTTTTCTATTTTTCGGTATTTTTCCAAAAATTTGGATTTTCTATATAGCCCTAATCCTTTTCCTTTTTCTTTTCTCCTTTCTCTTTCTTCTTCTTCCTCTTCCTCCGTTTCTTCCCACCGTGACACCCTCCTCTCTCCCTCTCTCCCATTCGGACGTGGCAAACCCCTCTCCGGCTACGGACGGCGGCCGGGCGACGGCGCGGACGCGTGGGTGACGGCGAGGCGATCTCGTGGGCGTGCGGCGAGCGTGGGAAGCGTGGGGAGTTCGTGAAGCTTCGAGCATTCTTCGTGATTCGTGATCGATCCGGCGGAGCATTCGCTCCATTGAGGTAGGGTGACGTTCCTTAGCCTCATGCCGATCTTTTCCGCGATTTATAGGCCGCGGGGAGGCCGAGAGGGGATCGTTTGAGCGTTTTTGGGTTTTTCCATGATTTGGGGAGAGCTCGCCCGATCTATGGATTTGATGCATGATTTCGTGTTTTGATGACCTAGAATCATGCTAGGGGTCCCCAGGGGTCTTCCCCCTTGTTTTCCCCCTCTCCTATGGAGGCATGGGGGCGTGGTTAGAATTTTTGGGCGTTCTTACCATTTTCGGCCGCGGACTGAGAACGCGCTATACTCCAGTAGCGTGTTCTTGGAGGTCGCGCTGCCCCGACCGAGCGTGTTCATCGGAGAAGATGAACAGTAGGGCGGTTCGTGTCGCGCTATGGGGTCCTAGCGCGATGGTCCTTGTCGCGCTAGGGTTCCCTAGTGCGATGGTCCCTGTCGCGCTAGGGAGACCTAGCGCGATCTTCCCTGTTGCGCTAGGGTTCCCTAGCGCGTTCTTCCGTGTCGCGCTAGGTATCCCTAGCGCGATCTGGCTATTGTTGAGTGTTTCCCTTGGGCCGTGTGTGCGTCCCGGGCACCCCGTGGAGCTCCGTGACCGTGTCTTTGGTGTCCGGAGGTTCCGTTTGCCTTGGTTATGAGTTTGGCTGTGGGCGGTGAGTCCGTTTTTCTCCGACCGTGGCCCCGTTGACGGAGCTAGTGCGTGGGGTGATTCCCACACGTTGTCAGACTCGGACGTCATTTTCCGTTGACTTGAGAGTCTACTCCTTCAGTGACCCTCCACTAGTCGTAGCCCACCAGTACGAGGTGCTGGTCTCACCTGGGAGTGGTGTACGGGCACCCACCTTTCGAGACGGTTTGTGGACCGGTTCCCGTAAGCCCCTCGTCGGTAGCCAGAGTCCGGCTACGGGGGAAAACCGGTCAGAGGACCACACCTAGTGACGCAAGGTCTGTGTGTGCACACGTGGTTGGGGGCGGTTGGACCCACGTCGACGGGCGTGACCCCAGCTAGTTACTTGTTTGTGGTTACTTGTACGGTGTTTGTGCCTCGGGTAGGACCTACCACGTCAGGCGGTTCACCTGCGGTGCGGTATAAGACGTCAGGGGATGCTACCGGCTGTGCTTCTAGTGGGTGGTACTCCTGTCGAGTACGGAGTGTCAGACTGTCTGTCGTGTGTTTCCGACCTTCGGGTTTTACGATTCGACCGTTGGTTTCGGTCTTCTCGTACCGTGGTACGTGTGTCGGTTTGCGTGCCGTAGGGTCTAGTTCTGTAGAGTGCAGGGCTTTCCTTTCCGAGGTACTTTCCTACCGCTAGAGTAGTGGTTTCTCGTTTTACGAGGTAGGGTTCGAGTGATCCCTACTGAGTCTTGTTCCGAGACTCATTCCCTGCGTGTTTTCACCGTGTTTCAGGTGAGACGCCACCTTCGGGGAGCGCGTCAGGTGCGCAGCGTGGTGCGGGTGCCCAGAGGTAGTGCCAGAGGTCAGAGCCGGGGTATGCCCCGTGTAGCTGTACTTTTCTTTCTTGTCACTGTACTAGTCGTGGACTGTTCTTGCTGTTGTTGTTATTTTATTGTGGACCATGTAAAATGTTAATTTATTTCCTGCTTAATATTATAACTGTTTAATTTCTACAATTATTTGTGATACTTGTGTAGTCTCCACACCATCCTTTTAACCCTTCCGAGTCTTCGGACTCGTGGGTGGCGGTACGAGTCTCGGGTTCTCGGGCCTTCCCGGTAATCAGATTCTCGGGTCGTTACAGCTTCGACAGCGGCTGAGGGACTGTACCCAGGGATACCACGGCCTTGGCTTTCCGCGTGAGCTCTGGATGTCCGGCTTGGCCGGCATCTGGGCAGAGTATCTACAGCTCCTGGAGGCTCAGGAGCAAAGGGCTCGGTGGCTAGCTGCCATCCGAGAGGTGCAGGAGCAACGGGCACGGCTTGCATTGGCGACGGTCGAGCAGAGGAGGTGCGCTGATGTGGCCGTGTCGCTTGCTAGGGACCGTGCCATGTAGCTGCATGAGGCTGAGAGCAGAGCTGAGGCCTTGGAGAAGGCCCTGGAGGAGCAGCGGCGAGCTGTGGAGCTCGCTAGGATTGATTGGCAGGCTACCGAGACAGGGGCCGAGGCTAGCATGCAGCTTGCGTCGACCTTGAAGGCGGAGCTGGCTACTGCGGAGTCTCGCCTGACGGCACTGGAGAGGGGCGAGCCTGGGATATGATTGTATCACCTCTCTTCCTCCTTTCTTTTTTTGTTATCCGGGCTATATGTCTTTTGTTACCCCAAGGGCATGTCTTGGGCTCCCTTTTATAGAGTATTAATGACAACTTCTGGATTTTGATGTTGTTATTTGCTGAGTTGTTCCACTTCTTGTTTCATGGAACAGTGTTGGGTGTAGGGATTGGCGACCACTTACTGTTAGTCGTGCTTGATTCTTCCCTACTATGTCCTGGTATGGAGTGCAATAGACCTGGTTCACCCGATTTTTGGGCGTTGAAATAGAGGACTGGGTTTGGATTTTGAGTATAGGGAGTTGAATGCTGGGTACTGGGGGAGTAGGGGAAGAGACTAAACGCTGGGGGCTAATTCCTTGGAGAGGAAAGCCCGTGCTGTATGAGGTTAGCATAGGTTTGTCAGGATACGGTGACCTACGGGGTTAGAGCTGGGAATTGGCTCTAGAATGCGTCGGTTATAGGTCGACGCCTGAGTATTGGCTGTCTTTATGTCGTTGGCTGGCAATGTGTTTCATATTGGGTTGAGAAACTGGAGCTGGGCTGTCCGGATGGACTTGGAAAGTATCATAGCCCAAAGCTAGGATTGGGGGCTGGGACTGGTTGGCTGACCTGTGAAGGGATTGCGGCCGAAACTGGAGTTGGGAGCTGGCGGCTGGCCTGTGAAGGCGTGGTAGCCAAAGACTGGAGTTGGAAGCTGGAGGCTGGCTTGTGAAGGTGTTGTAGTCGAAGATTGGAGTTGGAAGCTGGTGGCTGGCCTGTGAAGGCATTATAGCCGAAGACTGGAGATGAAGGCTGGCGGCTGGCCTGTGAAGGCGTTGTAGCCAAAGACTGGAGTTGAAGGCTGGCGGCTGGCCTGTGAAGGCGTTGTAGCCGAAGACTGGAGTTGAAGGCTGGCGGCTGGCTTGTGAAGGCGTTGTAGCCGAAGATTGGAGTTGGAAGCTGGCGGCTGGCCTGTGAAGGCGTTATAGTCGAAAACTGGAGTTGGAAGCTGGCGGCTGGCCTGTGAAGGCGTTGTAGCCGAAAACTGTAATTGAAGGCTGGCGGTGATAGACCCTCGGGGGTGTAGTGGCCACCGTTGTTGTGGAGTGATATGAAGGCCTCCGTCAGCGAGGTGTCGCAGTTGACGGCTTTCATTAGTGAGGAGTAGGGAGGGAGAGATAGTTTTTTTTGTTCTCTCTTTACCAACTCTACCGCCCTTGCAAGTTTTCGCCAGAGCTGGCCCCCTTTTACTTTTTTTGGTGCGCCCTTTTGGGTTTTCACACCGAGGGGTTACCCGATTTTTCCTGAGGCGCCCTTTCGAGTTTTCACCTCAGCTGTGTGGATGGCAATTTTTGCCCCCATTGGTCTCGTAACAGGAACCGACTGAGGCAGCCGGGGTATCTCTATTTTTAACCCCATTTTGATGTTCCCTCTTTTTTTGTCTTTTTTTTTTGATTCCGGGGATGGTTATCCGTAGCAGGATGCTGTTAAGGGACGTATCCGAAAACTGGAGGGTATAGGCAATTGGGCATGGTTTTACCCCTACCCTAGGCTTTTACGAGTTATGGGGCTGTGGGGCCGAGGGATATGCTGCCCTGGCCAAGCGTAACTGGTGGGAATTGGACCATATATAGAATGCAGTGTGCAATGGCAGAGATTTGGGATGTGCTGGAACTGGCTTTTGCTGGAATAGCAGCTGGAATGCCGCATGAAGGTTGATATCGACAAGAGACTGGGGAGAGTGATGCGGTGGATGACTGAGAAGTGTTGGGTTACTAGTTCAGAGATAGGGATTGACCAACGACCGATGCGGGAAGGTCCCACAGTCTACTGGGGAGTAGGCGAAGACCACCCGGACGGGTGGGAAGGAGAAGTTTTCCCGTTATCGGCCTCAACGCCCTTTCGGGTTTTCACTGGAGCCGACCCCCTTTATCTTTTTTCGACGCGCCCTTGCGGGTTTTCATGTCGAGGGGTATCCCAATTTTGCCTGAGACGCCCTTACGGGTTTTCACCTCAGCCGGGTTGTTGGCCTTTTTGCCCCCAACCGCCTCCTTAGGGACGGGGACGACTGGGTCTGCCGGGGCACCTCTATTTTTAGCCCCATTTTGTTATTGTTTTTTTTTTTGCTTACCTGAGAGCCTGATGGCTGGGCTGTGGTCGGTGCAGTGGTGCCCCAGCTCTTGTCATTGCGAGGACAAAGGCGGGAGACTGGCTTCCGAGAACGTCTAAGGATGACTCTGGGGGGGCTCGGCTGGCCCCAGGACTTGACTGGAGAGGAGAGACTGGAAAGGGGTGATCGGGCCGGTCTTTTGGGAGAGAGGACCGATCCCGCTGGCTGGGACTGGGAGCGCACGCCTTAACCGGTGTGGCGTGCGAACTCGTGTCCTGGTGCATGATACAGCTTTATGTGCTTGCCATTGAGAGGCGGGAAGGGTTTGTGGCCCTGATGGTCTACGACCGTGTAGGCCCCACCTTCATAGGCATCGCAGAAGATGTATGGGCCTCGCCAATTCGGATGAAGCTTGCCACTGGAATGTCCTTCCATGACTTCTCTTTCCTTTATCATGACAAGGTCGCCTTGCTTGAAGGCTCGTTGCTTGATGAGCTTATCATAGGCTCGCGCCATGCGGGCCTGGTATATCTGCAGCTGTTTGTAGGCTTTGAGCCGTTTGCCTTCCAGATCAGCAAGCTCTTCCAGCCTTCTCTGGTATTCATTTTCATCAGGGCCGACCAAGCCGGTGTGTACCGCTACGCGGTAGGATGCTAACTGGATTTCGATGGGGATGACAGCTTCCGCCCCATAGATGAGGGAGAATGGTGAACATCCCGTGGGGGTTTTGTAGATCGTTTGGTAGGCCCATAATGCCTCGAAGACCTTTTCACCCCAGTCACGTTTCTGGTGGCTAACAATCTTAGCTAAGAGCTTGCAGAGAGTTTTGTTGAAGGCCTCGGCCAGGCCATTGGCTTGTGGGTTGTAGACTGAAGAGGTTCTCTAGTCTATGTGGAACTTGGCCGCCAACTGGTATACATCCTTGTTCTTGAATGGTGTCCCATTGTCAGAGACTATGCGACTGGGAGTGCCGAATCGGTAGATAATGTTGTGTCGGACGAATCTGGCGACTACCTCACTAGTAACTTCCCGTAGGGGAAGAGCTTCCGCCTAATGAGAGAAGTAGTTAGTGGCAGCCAGAATGTACTTGTGGCCTTTGGAGGATGGCTGGAAAGGCCCCGCGATGTCCATACCCCATTGGGCGAATGGCCAGGTGGGAACTGTGGGACGCAGTAGGTTAGGAGGTCTTCTGGGTACTGGGCCAAAAGCCTGGCATTGATGGCATGTACGAGCATACTGGATGTAGTCCGTGTACATGGTAGGCCAATAGAAGCCTTTCAGTTTGATGTTGTGCTTCATTCTGTCTTCGGCTTGATGTGCGCCGCATAGCCCAAAATGAACCTCGCGCATGATAGCTCGAGCCTCGGCTGGGGAGACGCATCTCAAGCGAATGGACTTGTCCTTCTCATGGATGAGTCGGTATAGAGAGTCGTCAATCAACTCGTATGATGTTGCATGGCGGAGTAGTCAGACCCATTGAGCCCGGTCAGGGGGGAGCCATCCCTTCTTGAATTTGATGATGGGCTCGCGCCAGTCTTCTTCTTCTAAAGGAAGGTCCTAGTCAAAGCCTTGGACCTCGTAAACTGTGAGATCGGAGTTGCTTTCGAGTGAGCTGGGCATTAGTCTTCTGTGTTTGACTATGATGTCAACTTCACCCTCAGGAGGAAGCTTGATGGTAGCAGCCAATTTTGCCAAGGCGTCAGCCTGGGCGTTGCCGCTTCTGGGAACGTGGTCTATTTCAAAGAAATAGAACTTCTGGTTAGCCGAGTGACGGTGGCGTGGTATGGAACCAGCTCTGATTTTCACACATCATAGATGCCAAGCACCTGTCAGACTATCAGTTGAAAATCTCCATAGGCTTTGAGGCATTTGACGCCCATGTCGAGGGCCATTTGGAGTCCGATGATCAGGGCCTCGTATTCGGCTTCATTGTTGGTTAGAGCCTTCATGAGGGCGCAGGAGTTGTACAAAACTCCACCCTGAGGAGTCAGGAAGACAATTCCGGCACCTGCCGTAATGCCTGAGCTGAGGTTGCTCCGGGTAGTACCTCGAGAAGCGCCATCAAAGTATAACTCTCAACAAGGTAGATTGGCTATGAGGGCGTCTTGTTGCCAGTAATGCAAGACATCTCCGCTTTGTTTAGCCATTTGTGGCTGTTACAGAGTAAGAGACTCCTCGTCTGGAAGCTCAGCATTGAAGGGAGAACTATCTGGTACTGGATGGGCTGCTAAGAATTCAGCCATGCCCTGCCCCTTGATTGCTTTTCTCGGGACGTAGGTGATGTCATATTCCATGAGCAGGAGCGCCCACTTCCCCAGTCGTCCCGAGAGAACGGGCTGTCTGAGAAGGAACTTTAGGGGGTCGTGCTTGGATATGAGCTCAACCCGATGAGACAGGAGGTAGTGCCGCAGCTTCTTGACGGCAAACACCAATGCCAAGCATACTTTCTCCATGGGGGAGTAGCGATACTCAGCATCGATCAACTTTCGGCTGAGGTAATAGAGTGGCTGCTCTTTACCTTCTTCATTGACTTGCGCCAACAGAGCTCCTAACGAAGCATCCATGGAAGCAATGTAGAGTATGAGGGGTTTGCCCTTGATAGGCGCTCCTAAGATTGGAGGAGTAAGCAGGTACTCCTTGATCTGCTCGAAAGCCGTTTGGCATTCTGAGTCCCAGCTAAAGGGGGCGTCTTTCTTCATGAATTTGTCGAAAGGCGCGCATCGACCGGAGAGGTTGGAGATGAATATCCGAATGTAGGTCAATCTACCCTAGAGTGACCTGAGCTCCGTGATGTTGCTAGGTGGTGGAAGCTCCCGGATTGCTTTGATCTTGCTGGGATCCACCTCGATTTTTCGGTACCTGATGACGAAGCCAAGAAATTTGTCGCTGGATACACTGAAGGCGCATTTCATGGGGTTCATCTTGAGCCCATATTGCCAGAGACGCTCGAAGACCTGGCGGAGGTCACACAAATGGTCTTCGTGCCTTTTGGTCTTGACGACGAGGTCGTCAACATAGCATTCGACGGTGTTGTGCAGCATCTCGTCGAATATTTTGGTCATGGCCCTTTGGTAAGTACCGTCGGCATTCTTCAAATCGAAGGGCATGCGCTTGTAGTTGAAAATTCCTTTGGGGGATCTGAAGGCCGTGTGGTTCTTATCTTTAAGGGACCTCTGGATTTGATTATAACCGGACGACCCATCCATGAAAGACAAGACTTCATGCCCGGTGGTCATATCGACCATCGTTTCTGTAATGGGGACTGGGAAGTCGTCCTTCGGACAGGCTTTGTTGAGGTCCCGGAAGTCAATGCAGATGCGGACTTGACCACTTTTCTTCTTGACTGGGACTATGTTGGCGAGCCAAATCGGGTATATGCACAGCTCGATGAAGTCGACCTCTGCCATTTTGTGGACTTCGGCCGAAACCTGGAGCTCCAGCTCATGGCGCATGCGCCGCTGTGGTTGCTTGACCGGAGCGACTGAGGGAAAAATAGCTAGCTCGTGCTCCGCTACGGAGGGGTCTAGCCCTGGCATCTCCTTGTATGTCCAGGCGAAGCAGTTTTTGCATTCGAGCAGGAGTTGCTTGTAGTCCTGCTTCTCTGCCTCGATAAGGAGAGCACTGACAAACGTCGGCTGGGGAGTTTTATCTCCGCCCAAGTTGATTTCGACGAGCTCGTCGACGGTCGCCTGGCCGTCGTCCTCCAGCTCGGGAGGAGCGGGTTGGAAGTCGATGAAATCCTCGTCATCTGTGTTGGCTTCGAGCATTTCTTGGTTCTCGAGGCCGTCGGTTGATGTTGAAGGGACTGGAGAGTGCTTGTTGCTGGGATCCATGGAGGATTGATCTGGACCGCCGGTTCCTGGCCAACAGTTGTCAACTGGGGTTGCTGAGGTTTCCCCGGGGTTGCCTGGTGAAGCTGACAATCCTTCGCAGTTAGGACCAGAGATATCCCCCTCCTCAGGAAGGTTTGTTGAACTGGATCCTTCTACTGGCTGAGAGACCGGAGGAGCTTCTTTTGCCCCCTTGTCTTGGCAGGGAGGGGAGGAGGGTCCCTCAATGGCTTGAGCCGGAGTTTTGGCTTTGACAGAGATCGGGATCAGAATTTCCTCTTCCTCATCCCCAGAGCTGTCGAATTTGGCTTCGACTCTCGCCCTGTCATCGGCTGGTTGTGCCAAGCCTACGACGTTGACTGCGTGGTAGACATAAAAGTCTGGGTCTTGGTCGTAGCCAAGTCCCCTGGTGTCCTTATAGAAGGATGGGGGTTGCCGCCGGACGTGGGAAGGAGTCCACAGTTGACGGAAGTATCTTTGTTGTGCCGAAGTTTGCCGTCGGGGAATGTGTTACTTCAGACACATTTCTTGAATATGCGGCGACAAATTGCCCCACACCTGAACTGCTTCAGGGGTATCATCAGCTTGCCTAGACTAGCCGAAGTCATCATTTGGCGGGGCTTGAGGGACCATGTCTCCCTTATAGAAGACAATAGGTTTGTCCCTGGTAGCCTTCTTCTTGTTTCGGCGTTGTCGCTTGAAGGTGACAATGAACGTTGTCAGCGACTCGACGCTGTGCTTCTCAGATGCACATGGGAGCTGGATGCAGTCTAGTGGCAAGAATATACTCTTGCCGATAGCTTGGCTAATAAGATTAGCCTCGAAGTCGATCTGGCGACTCTCGGGGCGATCTGAGGTTGACTTGGAGTCGAGGCGCAGCCGATGAAGCTTGGCCTTTTTCTCGTCAACAGAGAAGAGATCATCATCATCTTCCTCTAAGAGCCAATCGTTGCTTTTGCTCTTAATCATGGGGTACGGACTAATCCCCTTGAAGTAGAGCGCAGCGTCGGCCAGGTTGCATTCTGCTGGTGTGAATGGTGATAGGTCTGTAAAGATTGAATGTTGCTTCCCATCCTTGGCATACTTGATGCACTGGTGGAGAGTTGATGGGACGACCCAATTTTCATGGAGCCAGGGTCTGCCTCATAGCATCTTATAAGATGTGTTGGAGTCGATGATGTAGAATGTCACCTTGGAGGTGAAATCATCGAGCACCAGATCAACATCCACCCGGCCGAGGACGTCCTTGGTGTTTTGGTTGAAGCCGGATATCTTGACCGCCTGAACCTTCTGGAGGTATGGGGTCAGATATAAAGTCTTGAATGTCTTGAGAGGCATGATATTGATGGCGGCGCCAGCGTCCACCAGGATTCGATTCACATTAGGCCCATTGACCTTCCCTTTCATGTAGAGAGGACGGTTGTGGCACGGAGGGGAAAGCAGCATGTCTTTCTCTGCGAAGGAGATGGTGGCTGTGAAGGCTTCGTAGGCAGCCGCCTTCATTTCCGCGGCATGTGCTTCATAGACTTCCGGCTCTTGGAGTATTTTGATAAGAGTCTCTCTCAAATCCTTACTCCAAGCAATGGCTTCCCAAATTGAGATACTGGCAGGGAAGCGCTTCATCTGGTGGAGGACTTTCCGGTCGGCTCGGGCTCGAGCATCCTCCAGAGAGGGTAGTATGTCAAGCTGAGCCTTCTGTGAGCTGCCGTGCTGTTCCCCATCGGGAAGTTGCACTGCCTTGCCCTTACCACCGGGATCAGACTGACTTTGATCGCCAGCGGACTCCTGGAACAGGGATGCCAATGATGGCTCTTCTGGGGGTGACTGGCGGGTTGGCACGTCCTTACCAGACGGTCCCGCTTGCTCCACTGCAGAACCCAATACTGGTGCAGGGGCTGAGAGGCTGGTAGTAGCCTCTTCAACACCGGAAGGATCGAAGATACTGGGTCCGCTCCAAATCTCTACTTCCGGAATGGGAGCCGGTTCCTCTCCTCGAAAGAGGATGATTTGCTCCGGGTCGAAGGTGGACGGAGAGAGGGGTAAGTCAGGAGTTCTCCCACGGCCTCTACCGCGTCCTCGGCCGCGGCCTCGGCCATGACCGGTGTGCTCTGGAGCTGGCTGTAGCCTAAGAGGAGCAATGGTTCTTTGTCTTATCCGGGAGGCTACAGGCTCCCCCCGTCGAGAAGCGTTAATATTATCAGGAGGTGGGATGGCCACCATGTTGTAGGTGCAGTCTCGAAGCATTTCTTCCAGATGCTCTGTGGTGATCGCCTTGTCTTTATAGCACAAGGAGAGCTTGTCCGAGATCACGAGTTTTTCGCCATTCTTGAGCTTTTGGATCATCTCTTGGACCCAATTTCTGAGGCGGGCTCGTTTCTGCATTTCTTTCCACGGGATATAGCTGTCAAGTGAGAGAGCTCCCGTAGGACGAGGAGGAACGTATTCCTCCAGGTCATTAATGAGCCGCTGGAGCCTTTGGAGAGGCGTCGGCTCAGTTGGTGATTGTAGAGCGGCTGCTTGTTCAGCTTGTTTCTTGAGCCGTCTTCTGAGGTTCTTCCTCCTATTTCTCTCTTGTTTCCTGGAAATAGCAGTCTCCAAGGGAGTAGGAGGGAGAGGTGCTGGAGCCGGAGTTGAAGAATCATTATGAGGATATCTCCGAACTAGTGCCTTCGCAGGGCGAGGTTGATGACTGTTCTTCGCCTGAATTTCGATCCAAGCGCCTTCCACCTGTTGTATCTGGAAGGTGGCGTTGATCGCCTGCTCGATTACCTTGAGCGGTAATTCCTGGTATGCTGGGATGCTGGGACTGGCGTCCAAAGACGTATGCGTGGTTTGGTGCCTTAGCCGCGGTGGCGACAGGAGCCTACGAGGAGTCGGTAGGCTGGTGTTGGCGTCCGAGGACGTAGGCGCGGTTTGATGCCTTAGCCGCGCTGGCGACAGCTTTGATTGAGAAGCAGACCGAGAGGTATGCTTGTTGTCCTGCTCCTTAGCCTTACCTTTGTGATCATGTTGAGGGCTGGGCCCAGCGACGGCCGAAGGCGTCGTAGGATGTTGTCGCTCTGTGTAGTTATCCCGACTCTGCGAACTGGCTGAGCCTTGTGGCGGTGGGCCCGCCACTTGAATCGAAGCCGCTGAAGACTCTGAAGATGCCTTATTTGTACTTTGGATTGTGCCAACGGGTAGGCGGAGAGGACCCGATGGCCCATCCGCTGAGGGGATGTGACGAGGCTGAGGTGGGACCTCACCCTGCTTTTGCTTTCCCTTCCTATCCACGGCTACCGGAGACAGAGATAGGACAGGGGGATAATAAGAGGGAGCTGAAGAGCTCGTCGTCGTCTTGCCCACCAGAACGTCCTCTCGGCCGAGAAGGACCCGGAGGAGCCTGGCGGTGTCTTCTTCAGAAAAAGGGAGAGACTTTAGCTCCCGCTAGGACTGCCATTGCACGGCCGAAGTGGCTGGGGTTGGCTGGCCAGTGTAGATCCGAAATTAAACCTCCCCCAAATTGATGAGATGAATAAGTGATGAATTGATAAGATAGAACTAAATAAATGACAAAAGGGGGGGGTCACATGTAATAATAGAAATAATCCGTGATCGCCACTAAGGCCAATAACATGGCAAATAATATAAAGATCAAAGCAAGGGCACGTTACATACCTCAGAAATTCAAAGATGGCCAAGAGGTGGTCAGGGAATTAACGTGCTATATCGGGAGAGCGCCTTCTTCAGATCGCGCTAGATGTGTATGGCGTGATAACAAACAGAGAGCAGGATGAGTTGGCGTTCGTTCCTTCCTTGCTCCAAGGCCGGCCAAGGTGCAAGGGCTTTACGTATCTGTCCGTCAGTGCCTGCAAAACAATTTAGACAACAAAGAAAAGGCCCATTTGATGTAAAACCGACCTAAGACCTATGATGATGTGATGAAGATGTTTTGATACACTTGATGTGAGACCAACTAGGATGCTATGATGATGATACCAATTGATGTGAGACCGACCTTGGACCTAAGTATGCAAGCATTCGGGTTAGGCAGCGGACTCACCCTAGCGACTCACTCGCTTGGCGCACGTTAGTGCCCGAAGGCGACTCGGTGATGATGGAGAGGGTCCGAGGCGGGACCTTGGTTCTCCAAGGGTCGGCTAGCTTATTGCGGACCCCAAATGGGCCAAGGGAAGCCCAAATCACGGGCGGCCAACACACCAAGGGTGTGGGTTGAGTGGAAGCTCTCACAACTCGCCTGCGGTGGTCACTCAATTTGGTGGCAATTTAAAATCGGACACTCTCTCACTGTCGACGGAGTAACTATAGCAATACTAAGCTAAGCAAGTCCATTACAGCAATGAGAGATGTTCAGGAGCTCACCTAGCCGGCGTGAAGACGCCGACTCCGGCCGGAGATGGGGGCGAGCGGGGAGGCGAGGGTATGCACCCGTGCGCCGCGTCGGTGTCGCTTCAACCTGAAATTGAAAGGAGTACCGCACTACGCCCCATGCAAGGGGGGGGGGATCTCGGGGTGGGGGTTAATGTATTACAACCAAAAGTTACCTCCACACAGGGAGGGGCCTTCAGCCGGCCAAGCGGGGAGGGGAGAAAGCGATGAAAACACAAGAGAAGAAGCCGATGCCGAATCTGTCCAGTTCTGTGAGTGCTGATAGGGGACTGAAGAATTGACTGCTGTAACTGCTACCGAATTTTTCCGGGGACGAAACCACCTGGAAAATATTCGTAGGAGGCCGGGGAAGTCGTCCAAATTTTGTTAATTTCTTCTGTTGCTGATGCTGGTCTGGGTGGAGGCCCGAACAGGGAGGCAGAGTCTCGGACTGGCAGCTCCTGGTTTCCAACAGTAGGTTGCAGAGGATGCCCCGACAGCTCCCGAACTCGGAATCAAGCACCGTTAGAGTCGTTGGAACCGTGGATGAGTCCTCTTAGCAGAAAAACTAATGGGGAAGCCAAACAATGCTGGAGAAGACCAAGGGACTCTGAAAAATGATGGTAGGTCGGTGCAGACTGTGGGTAGCAGATCCGCGTAGCTGAGGGAAAAAATTGATAACTATGGATCAAGAAGGCCGATCGAAGTTCCGCTTCTTGATTCTGAAGGTAGACAGGGCGAAGAAGAACTTTTCAGAAGAGCTCTTGAACTGATTCTTCCAAGGTTCGTCGTGGTGAAGCTTCTACTCCGGTTCTGGTACTCAGCAGGGGCAGCTCTGTGCAGTTGTGGGAGAATTAAGCTCCCGGGCAGCACACAGCTCAGATAAAGATGAAACTACTTCCATTGCGAAGAAGACAGGAAGACGCTTCCGTGGATAGCTCTTGGGTCTTCAAACTCACTGGGAAGTGGTCGGAGTCGCTGCTGCAAGTTGCCGGTCTTCTGCAGGTCTTCAACTGCGAACTAGGGCTGAGAGATGATGGAGAGGAGCAAGGAAGAATGGTGGAGATGAGAGAGAGAGGGGGGGTGCGACCCTAACCAAGGGGAGGGGTCTTGGGGGTGCCCTAGGGCTGTGGAGGGAAGGGAGATTTGAATTCAAATGGCCTAGGGAAGTGGTGGGTTGTATGGGGAAGAGGGAAGGGTGCTTGGGGAAGTGGGTAGGGTAGTTGGGGGTTGGAGGGTGGCCTAGTGATTTGGGGATTCCACCTTGGGGTTGGGGGGGAGTTAAATGAGTGTATGGGGAAGGGGAGGGGTCTTAATGAGAGGTGAATGGGGAGGAGAGAGAAAATTTTGAATTTTAGGGTTGGGGAAGAGAGAGAGAGAGAGAGAGATCTAGTGGGATTTGGAATTGGATTTCAATATTCATGCAATGGTTCATTAGTTCAAAATGAGGGGAATGGGGTCCTATATATAGGAAACCCACATTTTACAAAAGTCCCTGACATTTGACTCAATGACAAATAATCGAAGGGGTAGGGGCGCCCTTGGGCCAAGCCCAATGAATTGGGCCCAATAGCCTAACAAACCAACCTAATGACACAATACTTAGGAAAATGACTCACTAACCTAGGTACATGACTCAAATAAAGGGAAAATTACATGATATTGACTCAAAGAAAATGTGAAGATTACATGACTAGACTCAAAAATACATGACTAACATAATGGCGCTTGCCGACGAACAATCCGAGTCCGGAGAAAATGTGGAGGGGCAAGGGATGCCCTCATCATACCCCTGGGGTGGGGAAAACTCGACCTCGTCGAGTATGGGTCCACCAGGGAAGTAGTACATCGAACTGTGGCTCTGGGAGATCCACGATCTCCATACTCAACCCGCGACCATAGTCGGGGAACGGCGCTTCAGCTCGACAAAGTGACTCGATCATACCCTCATGCTAGCGATGGGATCTTGCTTGCCTAGTATTACCGCCGTGTGCTCACGTCGGGCTCTCAGGCTATTTGTGGTGGCACTCCGAGGGTGTCTCTCACAAGGGTAGGTGTAAGCTCGAGGCACTCATTAGGATCCACCGCGGTGCCCTTAGAGGGTGCCGGATCCACCACATGGGAAGTGGGGTGAATCCCAAAACCCATTTGAAGGTCCAACCCATAAGCTGGGTTGCCAAAGCCACTCAGATCTTGGCAAGGTCCAAGTCCTCGTGCCCTCAGATTGGAGGTGACCCTAAAGTAGAGCCACTCCAAAGCCATCATCACCAAGTTGTCAACTTGGAACTCAAAGTGGTGCTTAGGAGTTTGTGCTCGCTTCTTGTGAATCCCACCGCTTGTTGCTTGATACTTGCTTGAATGCATATGCCATGCACTATGATGCGATGTGAGTTGACAATGTATGGTATGCAAAGGTGGTCCAGGACAACCACATATAGACCTATCATGCATTGATGTTATGAGGACGTTGAATGATTTGGGAGGACCGGGGCATCCATAGGTATGCATGGTGGTGACAAATGCTGGGGGACCCGGACATCCATGTATGCTCCTTTCATACTTATGACTCATGATGAAAGAGGGTGGACCATTACATCCAAATATGGTCCACTTATGCTTCCTACTTGACATGTGGGTGATGTGGATGAATGTACCCGACAGACTAATCTTGCCAAGCGGTGTGATGTGCCAAGACATATGAATTCCTTTCCCAAAGATGACTTCCTCATGTGGGATGGTGGGGTGGCCTTTGAGATTCCACTCAAAAGGGTCGAAGGGATCTAGGTAGGTGGATATGGGGTGGGGCACTTTCTTGATCTCTAGGCGGGTGTTGCCTAAGGTCATGATTTCTATGGTGTAACCTGGGTCATGGATGAGGTGGGCTTGGCCCAACATGGTGGGTGGGGGTAGGAAAGGGTGGGTGGTGGGTGATGTGGGTGGGTCACGTGGGTACCCATACTCCTAAAGGAAGGGATCAAAGGGGTCATGGACCGGGTTTCCTAGAAGAAGAGACTCTATGCCCACATGGTCTTCACACGGTGGGTCCTCCTCCCTCAAGGTAATTGGACCAAGGTCGTTAGTGGGCCAGTCGATCAAGGTACTTGGGATCTCAATGGAAGTGGAGTCGATCATGATGGGTTTTTCATCCATAGGGAGAATGAGAAGGATGTCACTAGTGTAGCAACCAATGGTGAAGACCGAGGTGATAGAACCATCACATGGGTGGATGAGACTAAGGCTTTTTGGGTGGGCCTTTCCTAAGGTCAATAAGCAAGTCAACCCTAGTTGCCATTCTAAACCCTTGAGGAGATCATCCCAACCTTCTACCTCATAGTAGGATTGGATTGTGGTGTGATAGGACTGGAGAGGGGCAATTTTGGATGGATATCCCAATGGTGAGAGAGGTGGGGGTGAGCTAGGAAGGGTGGGTCCTTGTTTGAGCCATTGGAGTATGACTTCATTCATGGTGAAGGTGTGTGGCTTTTGAGGATCCGGACTAGGAGAGGTGGGTGGAAGTGGAGGTTCTTGGATTTCCTCTAGGGTAGGTTTTTGTTCGGGACTAGCATCTATTTCCATGTGGATGGGTGTGTGGGTTTTAATTCCTAGTGTTAATGGGTTGGGTAGGTCTAAGGCGGGAGAATTGGTGATAGCTGGAGCATGGTGCACTTGGGGTGGTGGGCAAGGGTGGACTTGGATTTGGATAGGAAGGAGAAGTAGAGGAGGCCTAGGTTGGGGAAAGATTGGTGTAGGAAGCGGGAGGTGGGTTGGGTGAGGGGTTTTGGGTTGGGGGGTGATGGCCATTATAGGCCTAGGTGGAGGGGTGGTCATGGGGTCCACTTGGGTTTGAGTGGTGAATGTTGGATGAGTGGTGGTCCTTATGGAGGGAATCGGGCCGGTTAAGGGTCTCTTGCCCTTGGGATCGTTTGGGGTTGAGGTGGGGGTTAAAGGGGCTTGACTAGTGTAGGTTAGGGGAGGGGGTTTTGGTTGGGGTGTGGGGGACCTTATGGGGTTGGGTGAGGAGGTGGAGGCCTTAGATACTTGGGTTTTAGGGGTGAGATTTTGGACGGGTGGGGTTGAGGGAGTGGGAGTGCTCCTTGGGCTTTGATAACCCAGGTAGGAAGGGGACATATATTTTGCCCTAAGTTGCTCCTTCATGTCCTTCCAAGTGGTGATGGGAGTTTCCCTTATAAGTACCTTTAGCCCAACAATTTGTATCCAATAAGTTTCTGCCCGTTTGGTAAGTTGCATTTTGGCAACCCATGCCTTTTCATCCTCGGACATAGGATACCAAGTGAAGTATTGGTCCATTGTAGCTTCCCAATCTAAATATTCTCTAGGAGAGGTTCCATCAAAGGTGGGAAGTGGGAAAGGGACTATCCTATCATCCGTCCTTGGGGCGGGCCAATTTTCTCCAAGTTGGTTGAGTCGGCCCGATATGTTATCAAGCCGCTCATTGGCATAGGTCAAGGCTTTCATGAAGTAGTTGACATGGCCAGGGAAGTTATGGGTGTTAGTGGTAGGCATCTCTTGGTGGCTTGGACTTATGGAGTGGGCCGATTGGTAAGGTCGATATGAGGTGGCCATACTCGGGAACAAGAGTGATGCACTTGAAGACTCTAAATGCATAGACATGCCCTAGGACCAACTTGATAGAGACAAGTTGTGAACTTGCTCTGATACCACTTGATGTAAAACCGACCTAAGACCTATGATGATGTGATGAAGATGTTTTGATACACTTGATGTGAGACCAACTAGGATGCTATGATGATGATACCAATTGATGTGAGACCGACCTTGGACCTAAGTATGCAAGCATTCGGGTTAGGCAGCGGACTCACACTAGCGACTCACTCGCTTGGCGCATGTTAGTGCCCGAAGGTGACTCGGTGATGATGGAGAGGGTCCGAGGCGGGACCTTGGTTCTCCAAGAGTTGGCTAGATTATTACGGACCCCAAATGGGCCAAGGGAAGCCCAAATCACGGGCGGCCAACACACCAAGGGTGTGGGTTGAGTGGAAGCTCTCACAACTCGCCTGCGGTGGTCACTCAATTTGGTGGCAATTTAAAATCGGACACTCTCTCACCGCCGACGGAGTAACTATAGCAATACTAAGCTAAGCAAGTCCATTACAGCAATGAGAGATGTTCAGGAGCTCACCTAGACGGCGTGAAGACGCCGACTCCGGCCGGAGACGGGGGTGAGCGGGGAGGCGAGGGTATGCACCCGTACGCCGCATCGGTGTCGCTTCAACCTGAAATTGAAAGGAGTACCGCACTACGCCCCATGCAAGGGGGGGGGGATCTCGGGGTGGGGGTTAATGTATTACAACCAAAAGTTACCTCCACATAGGGAGGGGCCTTCAGCCGGCCAAGCGGGGAGGGGAGAAAGCGATGAAAACACAAGAGAAGAAGCCGATGCCGAATCTGTCCAGTTCTGTGAGTGCTGATAGGGGACTGAAGAATTGACTGCTGCAACTGCTACTGAATTTTTCCGGGGACAAAACCACCTGGAAAATATTTGTAGGAGGCCGGGGAAGTCGTCCAAATTTTGTTAATTTCTTCTGTTGCCGATGCTGGTCTGGGTGGAGGCCCGAACAGGGAGGCAGAGTCTCGGAATGGCAGCTCCTGGTTTTCAACAGTAGGTTGCAGAGGATGCCTCGACAGCTCCCGAACTCGGAATCAAGCACCGTTGGAGTCGTTGGAACCGTGGATGAGTCCTATTCGCAGAAAAACTGACGGGGAAGCCAAACAATGCCGGAGAAGACCAGGGGACTCTGAACAATGATGGTAGGTCGGTGCAGACTGTGGGTAGTAGACCCGCGTAGCTGAGGGAGAAAATTGATAACTCTGGATCAAAAAGGGAAGTTCCTCTTCTTGATTCTGAAAGTAGACAGGGTGAAGAAGAACTTTGCAGAAGAGCTCTTGAACTGATTCTTCCAAGGTTCGTCGTGGTGAAGCTTCTACTCCGGTTCTGGTACTCAGCAGGGGCAACTCTGCGCAGTTGTGGGAGAACGGAGCTCCCGGGCAGCACACAGCTCGGATGAAGATGAAACCATTTCCATTGCAAAGAAGACAGGAAGACGCTTCCGTGGATAGCTCTTGGGTCTTCAAACTCGCTGGGATGTGATCTGAGTCACTGCTGCAAGTTGCTGGTCTTCTGTAGGTCTTCAACTGCGAACTAGGGCTGAGAGATGATGGAGAGGAGCAAGGAAGAATGGTGGAGATGAGAGAGAGAGAGGGGGGTGCGACCCTAACCAAGGGGAGGGGTCTTGGGGGTGCCCTAGGGCTGTGGAGGGAAGGGAGATTTGAATTCAAATGGCCTAGGGAAGTGGTGGGTTGTATGGGGGAGAGGGAAGGGTGCTTGGGGAAGTGGGTAGGGTAGTTGGGGGTTGGAGGGTGGCCTAGTGATTGGGGGATTCCACCTTGGGGTTGGGGGGGAGTTAAATGAGTGTATGGGGAAGGGGAGGGGTCTTAATGAGAGGTGAATGGGGAGGAGAGAGAAAATTTCGAATTTTGGGGTTGGGGAAGAGAGAGAGAGAGAGAGAGAGAGATCTAGTGGGATTTGGAATTGGATTTCAATATTCATGCAATGGTTCATTAGTTCAAAATGAGGGGAATGGGGTCCTATATATAGGAAACCCACATTTTACAAAAGTCCCTGACATTTGACTCAATGACAAATAACCGAAGGGGTAGGGGCGCCCTTGGGCCAAGCCCAATGAATTGGGCCCAATAGCCTAACAAACCAACCTAATGACACAATACTTAGGAAAATGACTCACTAACCTAGGTACATGACTCAAATAAAGGGAAAATTACATGATATTGACTCAAAGAAAATGTGAAGATTACATGACTAGACTCAAAAATACATGACTAACATAATGGCGCTTGCCGACGAACAATCCGAGTCCGGAGAAAATGTGGAGGGGCAAGGGATGCCCTCATCACCATTAGATCGTGATTGATATAGAATATGTCCCTATTCTTAATCAAAAGCATATAAAAGAAGGGCTAGATCACCTGGGGGTTTGGTGGTTTTTAAACCCCTATGGAAGGGCCAAAAATAGGTTTGGTGTGTGTGAATGCGTGTATTTTATAAAAGGAGTGATTTTGAAAACAATATGCAATGCTATGTGAGGATTAAAAGGAACGAATTGGAGGGAAAAATAAAGAACGAGGAAGAACACAATGAGCCCTAAAATACTCCCTTGGATGTAGAAGGAGCGAGGAATTGATGATTTGGAATGAAGAGCAGCCTCCTCCTCGTCAAGATCTCGAAGTTGCATCCCCTTAGAGCGACGGCCAAGGGTCAAATTTATAGGAGGGGAATCAAGAGCGAACCCTAAGTCGAAGTCCGATCCAATCCAATGGTTTGGCGGCTCAAATCAAGGCAATCCTGCCAATTAATGAGGGGGAAAGACTCCTATTAGGATTAGGAACCTTCCTTTGGACGAATCAGGCTTGGAAACTTACCAAAATAAGGACCCAAATCGAAAAGGGGAAGTCCGGGCCGACTTGGGTTCATGTCTGATAACGTGCTAGCAGGATATGGCACATTCTTCATGAACGCGCTATAACGATATAGCGCGATAATGATTGACCAGCCAAATGATTGAAAAAAAGAATAAACACTC
Organism: Amorphophallus konjac; assembly: GCA_022559845.1. Taxonomy (NCBI): domain Eukaryota; kingdom Viridiplantae; phylum Streptophyta; class Magnoliopsida; order Alismatales; family Araceae; genus Amorphophallus; species Amorphophallus konjac. The sequence goes on from CM040117.1 coordinate 189,705,281, forward strand.
ATTGGACAATCGCTCAATCAGAAATTAAGTAAGATAGAAACCCAGTGGATGTTGCAAAGATCTAATATCAAGAAATAGTGACTGTTTAAATGGGCATTTAATTAGTCCCATAACGCGCTATGAACAAGAAAGTGATATGAGTGAATAGCGCGAGAATGCCAAGTTCGACACGAGGTCCAAGGTACAAAAGTTGAATTGCAGGGCCAAGAATAGAGAGAAATATCCCAGAAAATCAACCAATTATAGATCAATTGGGGCATTAACTAGGAGAACAAAGAAATTGCTCAACTTATCGACCAAAAACGGGTGTCTACAGATGCCCCTCCTTGATATCCGCTTTGCAGGGGAGCGAGGCAGAGATGAAATGGAGGTAAAACGGAGATGACACGGAGTGGTAGCGAAGGAGAGATGAAGTGGAAATGTAGTGGAGCGGACTGATAAGTGGATATCAAGGAAAAAGAGACACCCGTCACAACCGACAAGTGATAGGAATAATCCAGAAAACTCCGAGCTAACCACAAGGTCAAGCTAGCACCGGTGACTCCTGCCTAGAACGATAGGCGTGGAACAAAGAAAAGGAAGCTGATCAACCTCTTGTACAAAAGAGGCATCCGCAGTGCGTAGCAACTGTGAATTTCACTCAGTTAGTGGAATAGACGCGAGCCCGCCGGATCTATCAACGCCATCGTGCGGTTCACAGCTAATGAGTGGACCAAAACGGATAATTTGAATTGAATTGAAAGGAGATAGACAAATTCCAGGCAAGGGTCACACTGACCAATGAGACCTAGCGCTCGACCAAGAGTAATCTTTCAAATTCAGAATGGAATTGAGTTTCTTTATTCGAGAACTTAAGCATTATTGATCCTCATTTGGGAAGAAAAACCGGGCGTTTGTGAGTCATGAATGCTAAAAAGGGCATGATGCATGCATGGCTAAAATAAAAGAAATCATTAAAACAAATGCAAAGAAAGAACAAAATATAAGATACTCAAGGATAATATTGTTAAATCGAACAGACTCAGGTCAAGAGTTATCCGCAACCACGGTGTGCTAGATGAAGTCCATCGTCCCCAAGGCTATCTAACTTGACGGCCTATCTGACGATTAACTGCGTGTTTCTAGATCATCACTATTTTTGGTAGAGGGGAACTCAGATCCTGAAACATACAAAGAACCAGCCGGTCCTTGAGATAATATAGTAATGTACGTATCACATAATAATGCAATAAGGGAAGGGACAAAGAAATACTTACCTGATGGCCTGCCATTTACCTTTCTTTTCCTGAGGACAAGATGTTAAGCGACAATAATGCAAATAACAAGTGCAACACACAATATAAGCAAGATAACACATGCTTTATTCACGCCAAACATTTTTATCGCGTTGCTCTTTTTTTTACTTTAGTTATTTTATTTTCCTTCTTTTTCTTTCTTCATTTGTTGTTTTTGTTTATGTTTTAATGGACGTGCTATATATATATAGCGCGTTAATAACGTGCTATATATACATAGCGCGTTCATAACTTGCACGGTTCAAAAACAAACCGCCCCCCCATTTGTTTATTGTAAACTCCCCCTTTCCCTCTACTCCCCCTCTCATCCTCTACTCATCCCACACCCTCATTGCTCTGCCCTGATGGAAGGGGATGCCTCCCGGCATTCCAAACGGTGTGCCATCCGCGGCCGTCAGCAATCTCGCACGGAGGAGGAACGTGCGACCACACCGGCAGAGGAAAACCCTGATTCTGAAGTGACCGTCTCGGCTAGGCTTGAAGGAGAAGAAATGAAGGTACCCTCCGACGAAGCCAAGGAGGTTGAAGGTGCCACGGCGGCCGAGGAAATAGCGGCGGAGCGCACCGGTGGAGCGGCGGTTCGAAAACGGAGAATGGTAAGAAAACCGCCCCTAATCTTTCCCTATTGATTTTTACTTGTTTTTCTTTTCATATGAGAGGAAATCGGATGGGGAGATGCCCCTTAGACCAAATGTAGAGGGCAAAATGCCCATGGGATAGCCCTGGGGAATGAAAGGTCACCGCCAACTTACCGCCGATGAACGCGCTATATATCAGTAGCGCATTCTTCATGAACTCGCTACCTCGATATAGCGCGTTCAAAAACAGAGAAGAAAAACCCCTTTTATTATTTATTTTAATTTTCAGATGAACTTCAGCTGACACTCTCTTCTTCTTATATTGTGTACAGGGTGTAGAAGGTGCAGTTCGGGCCAGGATCTCATGGACATTAGTTTGGGCCGCCTTCTATGCACTACCGGAGTTTCAACGGGCCCGCCTACGCCGAATGGGCTTTGGGGAATTTCTGGAGATAGAAGTGCTGAGAGTAGATGTAGGCCTGATAAGGGCCCTGAAGGCTAGATGAGACATGGGATGCAAGGCCTTTCTCTTCCCCTGGGGTCATATGATCCCCACCTTAGAGGATGTCACCCGTATTACTGGTCTGCGGGTGCACGAATCGGTAGTGACAGGCTGTACCTACCCCAACTACCGGGAGATGGCACGCAGGCTGCTAGGCTTGGAGCTGGAGGGGCCCGGTCGGACCTCGCTAGTGTCGAGGATCACTCTACAGGAGAGCCTTGGCCTATTCCACACACAGAGGGAGGTGGGAGAGACCTCGACGGCTCATGAGAATAGACTAGTAGCTGAGGCCAGAGAGAGCTTCACGACAGAGGCTGGGGCATAGGCTGACATGGAGCTGAGGAGATTTCTTATTCTGATGATCGGCAAGTTACTTCTAGCGACCCAAGGTGATGCAGTGAGCTGCCGGTTTCTACCCCCACTGGAGGATCTGAGCAGAGTTGGACGGTACGCTTGGGGTGCGGCAGTCTTAGCCCATTTGTTTGACAGTTTTGGCATTTCTTCACTCCCGTCTTCGCTCGAGGGATTCTACCCTCTACTTCATGTATCTTTCTAAACCTTAAACTCCATGAATTAAATTATGCACTTGCCCCTTGTACTGATCATATGAACTGCATTTCAGGTTTGGAGTTATCTATATCTTCCTACCCTCAGGCGCGCTTGGGAGGATCGAGGGGATCTAATGCCCCTGGCTAGACGATGGACCCCAACTCGAGACGGCCGATCTCTGAAGGATCAGGTCACCCACATTCAGAAGACATTAGATGCCATGTCCCATATAGAGGTAAGATTCAATTTTGAAGTTGTATTCTATTGTATGCATGAAAATCAAGGGCAATGACATATTTATTTGCAGGTGGTCTGGACTCCCTATCAGAGGGACATCGAGGAGATGCCCTGGACAGAGGCGGCCATCCCATACTTCGGGAGAGAGATCTGGTTGCACGCCCTCAACCTTGTCGAGCCTCTATACTATAGGCTAATTATGAGGACACTGGGGCTCTACCAGGCGGTAGTAGAGTTCCCAACCCAGGCGACAGACCCACGACCCGAGCGACGCTTTCGAGGCCTCCAGGGGACAGATGATTGGTGGCAACGTGCCCGTGAACAGCTTGCGGATTGGAAGTGATGTGGACGACCAGTCCCTGCGGGAGCGGACTCAGACGATGCCTACCTCAAGGCCTACTCACAGACTTATGGCAGTCGGGTCTACCATAGCACATGTGGACATGTACGCTTTTAATTCATTAGCATTTCCAATCTTAAAGACTTGATTGTTTGATATGTGACCAATATGTGTTTATTGAAGTTTGACATAGAGGGGAGACTGGCCTTGGTACAGGGGCTCCTCGACTCGACGATCCGGCAGCGCGAGAACCTCCAGCATACCGTAGACGAGCTGGTAAGAACTTTCTCTTGCAGTTAGAATGATTTGGATTTGAATTTTAATTAATGGTAATGCTTTCTTTTCAGTGCGAGGAGCTAGAGGCAGTCCGATCCTCACACGGTGCTTCATCCTCCACTCAGCCCGCCTGCGACCACACCGATCTAGAGAGTCAGCTTGCCAGTGCAGTTGCTCGGGCGGAGGCAGCCGAGGCCTCCCTGCAGGAGAGAGTAAGCAATCTGCTCTTTAGGTTTTGAAAATTTTCATTAATATCAGTATGTGACCAAAATTTCAGGTGCAGGAGCAATAGCTGCGGAGGATGGAGGCGGAGCTGAGGTGCCGGGACACAGAGGAGCTTCCCCGAGATGTAGTGGAGTTACACCTCCTCCTCGGGGTGGAGAGGAGCGAGCGGTAGAGAGAGATGGAGGAGCGAGACAGAGAGAGAGAGAGAGATGGGAGAGAGAGAGAGTGGAGCGAGACCTGGAGAGAGTGCAGTTGAGCACTAGATTAGGGATCGCCGAGCAGCGGGCGAAAGATGCGGAGGAGCGCTATCTGCGAGGGCGTGAGCGAGCTCAGCGTGAGGGATATTCCCAGACCTATTCGAGCACTGATTATCTAGTTACCTCCTCTGAACATCAGAGGAGGGAAGATGCTGAGAGGAGAGCAAGTGGTGACAGGAGTTCGGCTTCTCGGGGATTACTGGCCCCCCTAGGCCTTCCCAGAGAGGACAAGAGGAGGCTGAGAGCTCACATAGAGGGGGAGATCAGGAGGGTTGAGGGGAGAGCTAGAGAGTTTGTTTGTACATCCATTCTCATTTTGTACCCTTTGACATATATAGTGGAATGAGACAGATTTTGGTAGTTCTTGCTCTTCTTGTGATTATTCTTTTGGTTCTGCGTGCCCCTTGCAAAAGAATGTCCCTGCAATAATACCATCAGAAAATGTAATGCATTTTTTTTAGATTTTTGAAATATACAATTTTTTCTATAAGTTTTCCAAAAATATTTGAATTTTTATGTCGATTTTGAAGAATATTTAAATTTTTTTGTGTTGGATTTTGGAAAATATTCTTCTTTTTTTGGAAAATATTCTTTTTTTTGTTTTGGAATTCTTGGAAATATTCAATTTTTTTGGAATTTTGGAAATATGTAATTTTTTATGAAATTTTGGCTTAGACATGCTAATGCAGCATCAAAGGGTGTTTTTAACCACCGGCTAGAAGTCTTTGCTCCTTCCCCTTTTGCTAACAACTTCCTGAAGCCGGGCGTGCATTGAAGGGTGGCACCCTATAACCGACTGCCCTTGATTAACGATGCCCCTACCAAGGCCATACCTAAGAAACACTCAGTCTTGGAGGGAGAAGAGAAGAATAGCTGGGGATAAGCTTTGTGTAGGATGGGAGATATCGGGACTCAAAATCCTTTCAAGGTACTACCCCTCAAAGAAGCGATCTATTGCGCCGGAGCTTTATGCCTTTGATTTTTAGACCCTTGACATGCATACAACCAGGGTTTTCCCTGCGGAGACTTTGCCACTCTTGACATGCCTTTATCTCGTAATTTTACTTTTATCAAATTTGACTTTTGATTTTCATAATAGCCCTTTTTGGCTAGATATATCGTGAAATTTCACTTTATTTTGGGTCAAGACTGCCCCTATTTGAGACTCCTCTCGTATTGGGGAGTACCGAGGTTGGTTATCTCATCCGTCGACCTCTTGCCCCTGCACTTGGCCGAGTAGAGAAGAGAAAAGACTTTCAGGTATACTCATGGCATGGCCAAAGTAGCAACGGTGTTTTACTAAGAGAGACAGCTAAGGACGCCGTGAAGTGTGTGAAGTGCCCAGCTAAGGGTTGCTCTTAACAAGCGGGGAGAGAACGCCGAACTCCCAGCGCGGGGTTCTTATTACCAAAGTGCTGCATAGTAATCCTAAAGACACTTTTGACATTGAATTAATTAAACAAAAACTTAAGATAAAGGCTTAATACCACTCTTAATTAAGTTAAAAAGCACTTTCATTTTGAAAACCATGCGTGAAGAAATAAGTAATGACATCATAAAAATGCGTACTTATGCCAACATATTACCTTGCAACCTTTGTTTGAAGCAGCTGCCGGAGGCACTGTTGATGAACATAGGATTTGTGTCCTCTTAACAGATAAGGAAGGATAACACAGCTTGAAAGTGGCTTAACAAGACAGAGTGTTGTTTAGACCAGACTCAGACGAATAAAGATGAAAAGAAAGAGAGGTGAGGGCTAGAACTCCCTCACTAAGGTGCGGAGACCATGATCACATGAAAGGTCTACAGAAGAAGTGGAAAATCAATAGGAAGAGTGAGGACTAAAGCCTTGAAAGCAATGGGAGAAAGGGCAGATGCCCAAAGCGGTGGATGTGGAAGAAGTCGGGTCAGACCCGTAATTGGGTGGAAGTAGAAGAAGAAATTGATAGATAGAAAGAGGCGAATCTGGAGGTTTCGGAAGCAGAGAAGGAGGAAAATCATGATAGGAGGAATCATTCGGAGGTTCCAGAGGAGGGAAATCCCAAGGGACGCAATGCCCTGGGAGAAGATATGGAAAAAGATGATTAAGAAGAAAGAAGAGAACAAAGGACGAGATGTCCTGGAGAAGTAAGAAGATAAATCGAAAGAGAGATAGGGAATCTGGAGGTTTTGGCGGGATGGAATCAGAAGGGTCGAGATGCCCCGAAAGAAGATATAGGGAGTAAGATGGAGGATCCGGAGGTTCCAGGGGGAGAAGATAGAAAAGGGCGCGATGCCCTGGAAGGAAATCCGGAGATTCCGAAAGAAGAAGATAGAAAAGGGCGCGATGCCCTGAGAGGAGAGAAAGATTCAGATGGAGCGGAGGTGAGGAGGGGCGTGATGCCCTAGAATGGAAATCTAGAAATTTCGAAAGAAGAAGACGGAAGGGGGCGCGATGCCCAGGGAAAATCAATGAGAAGCTCGGGGGACCCAAGCTTAAGGGTGTGGAGGGGCGCCATGCCCAAAGAGGGAGGTCCGGAGGTTCCGGGGGAATGAGGCACCATGGGGCGTGATGCCCCAGGAGAATAGGAGAGAAATCTGGGGGGTCTGGATGCAAGAGTTGGGAGTGGGCGTGATGCCCTGAGAGAAATCTGGAGAGGGCGCGATGCCCACTAAGCAGAGAAAAATCTAGAGGATCCGGAGATAAGAGGTAGAAAGGGGCATGATGCCCTGAGAGAAAATTGGAGGGGGTGCAATATCCTGATAGTGTAAGGGGACCAGGGGATCCCGAGGACAGAGGTGAATGAGATGGGAAACATGGAGGATCCGAAGGTTCCGGAGGAATGTAATTAGAAGGGACATGATGCCCTAAGAAGAAGTCTGGAGGTTCCGAAGGAGGGAAATGCCAAGGGACGCGATGCCTTGGGAGAATCAGTGGGAAGCCCGGAGGATCCAGACATGTGGGTGTGTTGGGGTGCGATGCCTGAAGAGGGAGGTCCGGAGGTTTCGAAAGGCGGAGAAGATACGGGTTCGGAAACTCGGGAAAGAAGAAATGCAAGTGCACATGAATGTAATGCAATGAATGTAAGGGATGCATGAAATGCATGATATGCAAAGAATGCAGAGAATGCATGGAATGATGTGATGAGATCCTCTTCCTCACCCATGGAGTGGCCCATGAAGAATCGGTGATAGACGAGAATATGGGTGGAATTGAATAGAAGGTGGATAGGATAGCGAAAGGCCCCTTAGCAGAAGAACGCCTACCACCCCTCCATAGTAGTGAAAATGTACAACGAATTGGCCCGATGGATAAAATCAAAGCCCATGATGAAGCTTCAACAAAAAGTATCAACTCCCTTGGAGGACGAAGAGCGATAATGTGAGGGAGTTGGAAAGTTGGAATGGGGAGCATTGTCTTGCCCAGGGATTGTAGCGTATGAAAAGTGTTGAACAACACGGGCATTCGCCCCTTGTACATGAGAATGGATTTAGCATCGGAGGGTTGGAACAAGGGGTGCCCTGCTTGGTCCTTGGGCATAGACTTATATAGTATTAAAGCTTGACTTTCTCTTCCGGTGAGCAACAGCGGGGACTTGGCCTCTTCAATTCTGCTCGGCACAAGAACACGTATTGGCACCTGACAGACAAAGCCTTGCATCTTGATTGGCATAGTCGAGGCCAATCCCTTCTTGTCCGGCTCTCGATCATCATCAGCACATGTGTTTGAAGAAATACACCCATTCTGAGTGGTAAAGGGAGGTGAGGCGGAGGTGGAAGGTTTCATGGGTGGTGGTGTAATGGAAGGTGTCAGAGAAATGGTGAGTGGAAACATAGGTTCAAACACGTCGAGCTTTTCCTCAGCTATCATCCCTTGAGTGTCCTTCAGCTATCATCCCTCGAGCATCCATCTCTGCCTTCCTCTTCGGGCGATGAGTCCCTGTAGAAGAGTATGGCTCTGATACCAAGTGTTATGTTAGATGAATGCAATCTATCTCCACGAAGTGTGGATCTAGAGGGGGGTGAATAGATCTAATGCCTAATTAAAACCAGTAAGAGGTTCAATGCGGAATATAGGCAAACAACAGTTAAGCCAAATGAAGAAACACTATGTAAAGGGTCGACACATGCAGCCACACAGTAGAACACAAGCAGTTTCACGAAGGTGCACAATGAAAAACACAAGACCCACAAGCAAACACACAGTAGGCAGCAATTTTAAGGTGGTTCGATCTCAATCCAGAGATCTACGTCCACCCCACACTCCAACTAGAGTGTGGATTCCGCTGACTAACAGCTTGAACAGCAGGGCAACACAGCTTGCCATACAACCGCTGATACACAGCTTCGCTGGGCTTTACAGCTTGCCGACCAGAGGAACAGATCCTCTGCAACAGCTGGGCAATACAGCTTAGCCGTCCGAGACCAAGTCTCGCCTGCTGAGGATTACAGCTTCACCTGTCCAGTGGAGACCTCCACTGCAATGCTGCCTCACAGCTTGGAGAAACAAGAGTATCGAAATCAAAAGACAGAAGCAAATGAAAATAGAAAACCCAAATGGGAATGTAGCTCGAATGAACAAGGCTCAGCTCTGGTTTCTGAACCAAGAGACTGAGATACAATCTCTCAAACAAAACTCTCACAATCTCACTCTCTCAATCAAGCTCTCTCAACTCATCTCTCTCGATCTTCTCTTCTCTCTTTTTCTTCTCCTCTGTTTTTCTTCTTCTTTCTTTTTCTTCTCCTCTGTGGATCGGTGGCTCTCTGCTGCCTTCAGATTCGCTGTATAGAATTTGCCACTTTCGATCGATCAGCCTTCATCTGAAGATGAAAGTTTCAATATATACCAGGAACAGGTGGATAAGGGCGCGTGGCTTCCACATTTCCCGCCCAGTGAATTCGCCAGAACCGAGGCAATTCTATCCACATGGCAGCATCCTTGATGGGCTGTTTCCATGTGTCACCATCATGGTACCTCGTCCTTCCTTGGATCACGAGCCAGGTCATCAATCTCTGTAAAGAATCCCTGTCAGACAGAGTATTGGATTATCAGTTGTAAGTATAGAACCCTGTACAGACTTGTAAGATGAAATGCATTATATAGACTTCGCTGTATAGACTTGTGAAGGCGAATGCATTGTACAGACTTCGTGAATGGGAATGCAATGTACAGACTCTGCCCAATGTGTAGACTTCATATAAGAAGGCAACGGCTGTACAGACTTAGGCAATGTACAGACTTGGACAGACAACTGACGATGTATGGACTTCACTGTATGGACTTAGTGAACTCAACGAATGCAATGTACAAACTCTGCAGAACATTCAGTAGCCAACGTATAGACTTAGGCATCCTTTAGCTCAATGTATAGACTTCAAACATGATGCATGCAATGCAACGCAGACACTGGCTGTATAGACTTGGATATGTAGGAATGCAAATGACTCTGTACAGACTTGGATGCTTGTGTATGCATGAGGGCAATGTACAAACTATGCATATGCACACTAGCGAGTGAATAGACTTGGCTATGGCATCAAAGTATGCACAACGTAAAAGACACCTTCTTCCTAGGCGTTTGAATCAAAAGTGACGCCACTTCTGGTGGTCGTCAAATTCCAAGTTCATCTGACTGTATAAACTTCACGATGAGCAGACTTGCCAAAGACAAGGCTGTATAGACTTTGATGTCCAAGGGCAATGTATAGACTTTGCCTTAGAAACGAATGTATAGACTTTGAGGCAGAACGTAGGGAAAGGTAAGAATGTATAGACTTGGCCAGAACGTAGGGAAAGGTAAGAATGTATAGACTTTCAGAACGTAGGGAAAGGTAAAGCCAATGTGTAGACTTCAATGATGCGTGCTACAGTCCAATGTATGGACTTATGAAGAGTGATGCATGACGCTGTACAGACTTTGAGTGAAAGTCCAATGTGCAGACTTGCCACCGACCAATGTATAGACTTGATGGTTGTGAGACGATGGCCAAGACAATGCACAGACGGATGTATAGAGTTAAGATGAGTGCATGAGCAATCGGATGTACAGACTTCACTTGAAATAGTCAGATGTACAGACTTCGCCTAACACAGTCTGATGTATAGACTTAGCATGAACCACTGTATAGACTTGCTGAATGTGCGAGCTGCAATGTATAAACTTCGCTCAATGCACAAGACGCTAAGTTAGATGGACAGTGTACATACTTAGCCAATGCAATGCAATGTATGGACTTCAAACAAGACGGACGATGTACGCACTTAGCCTGAACCACTGTATAGACTTTCATGAGACGCTCAATGAGACGCTCAATGTACACACTTCAAGTCCAGTGTATAGACATTGCCTTAGACTCTAAATGAGACGGACGTTGTGCAGACTTTAGCCAATGCAATGTATAGACTTTGGGCTCGCCATGCAGTGTATAGACTTAGAGCACAAACGCCACGATGCAATGTATAGACATAAATGTTCTAAGGGAGTCGACCCATCTAGAAAGGGGGTCGACCCACTACTGTCCAGACTGTGCATGGATGAATTGACTTACATTCTCAACAATGCACAAACACAACACAAGGCAGTGTATAGACTCTACGTGCAATGTGTGGACTTTGAGTGTGTGTGCAGTGTGTAAACCTGTGAAGTGCATAGAACACACATACAATCTGATAAGAATAATTTCATCAAAGCATAAACAGTTGCCAATCAATCAAAACAAGGTGTTGCCAATGAAGTAAAGCATATGTCAACATTATCAACACAGAGGAGTCACAACAATCTCCCCCTTTTTGATGATGGCAACCCCTTATCATATAGAATAGCAATTACCTGTCATACAGATGATGAGAGACATGATTTGTTATTCATATTGTCATGCAGATGCTATGCATGCATACTACGAAATGTAAGCAACTCCCTACACACAAAATCTCCCCCTTTGCCATAACATAATGCATACACTTCCCCTGGAATGAATTCAGAATTCATACAGTATTCTCCCCCTTTGCCATCAACAAAGAGGAGAGAAAGTGAGTACAAGGGAAGGAACAAGATATATCATCTGATTGGCATTCTGAACAAGTAGTTCAGGAATAAGCATTCTAAAGCACAGAGTCTTTGGTCATATGAAGTTATAAACTACTTTCAGATAGAATTCTGGTTTAACTACTATAAAATTTTGAGTTCATGCACTACAATCATTGGATAAGAGTTCTGTGCATGATAAAACAATAAACCAGAAACACATTTGCATGAGAGATTCAGTTTCAAAATATCTTACTTTCATAGACTCAGGAAAAATGATTAAGAGATACCAGGTCATGTATTGAAAATAAACAAATTGACATCCAAGAAATTTTTTGTGAAGGAACAGCATTTTCAATATGAGTTCATTTTGGGCATTCAGGTACCATTTACCTTTTTGCGTAAGGGTATACGTTTATCAGACGCCAATACCCCTAGATACTCAACTTCATGGACCATTCTGCCTATGATCAAACACAATAAAACTGATTTACACCTTTTTGTGTGAGGGTACACGTTTATCAGACGCCAGTTACCCCAGGTACTCAGTGAAACCAACCTACTGTTTTGATCATTTTATACAGAGATAGCTGATACACCTCATGACATGAGTGTTGTCCACTTCTTTGATGGATCACTCAGTTTCTCAGTGATTTACCAGTCATTGCTCTGCCAATGTTATTTTTCAATTGATTTTCAATGTTTTTCAATATTTTTCTTAGCTGTCCTTTATTTGTTTCAGAATGACTTGTTTAAGAACAATACACATGCTAGGCTTCTCTAACATGATTTCAGATGAGTTTTCAGATTTCAGATATAAGTAGCTTTGTCTGACATGAAATAAGAAACGGGTTGAGAGTTTTATCAATTTTTAGCTTTCTTATTTACTGATTGCAATCTTTAAACTCCAAAAATTATAAAAATTAAACCATTAAGTCAGTCTTTAAGCAATTGAAATTCTTATAACTGAAGAAGTCCGTTTTCTATTGCTTAGGAATCAGAACTGACTAACAGATTGCCATATGTCAGATTCAACTCATTCAGGGCCAAAGAATGAATGAATTCAAGAAAGTTGATGACCACTCTGAATTTCTAATAATACTCCCCCTGTCTATATGCATGCAGTTTTGCAAATGAATGGCAATAATTAGATACCAACTGTTATGATATGCAATGAATAATATGTCATGAAAAAGTATGTCATGCATGATCATGAGTCTGTTGCAACATTCAACATCCACAAGATTTATTAAAGCTATCAGATGCAAGTCCAAATCAGAAATTTTATTCAAAGCAGCTGAACAAATTATTCATCATGCTGAAATTTACATAAGCCAAGTTCTCTTCTAAGAAATTTTAATCTTTCATTCCCAAGAGGCTTAGTAAAAATATCAGCAATTTATTTTTCAGTTTCAATGAAGTTCATTTCAATCTCCTTTTTATTTACAACATCTCTGAGAAAATGGTGTTTTATCTCTATATGCTTAGTCCTAGAATGATGAACATGATTTTTAGCAAGGCATATAGCACTAGTATTATCACACAAGATTGGAATACATTTCAATTTTATTTGATAATCATCTAGTTGGTGCTTGATCCATAGTACTTGGGCAGCACAATTACCTGCAGCAACATATTCAGCTTCAGCTGTAGACAAGGCTACAATGTGTTACTTCTTAGATGCCCAAGATACTAGACAGCCACCAAGGAATTGACAATAGCCACTAGTGCTTTTTCTATCTACTCGACACCCAGCATAGTCTGCATCAGTGTAAGCTAGAAGCTCTAACTCACACCTAGCAGGATACCATAGACCTAGCTGTTGGGTGCCTAGTAAATACCTAAAAATCCTTTTCACAGCCTTAAGATGAGTTTCTTTAGGACTAGCCTGAAATCTAGAGCATAAACACACTGCAAATTGAATATCAGGCCTAGATGCTGTAAGATAAAGAAGAGATCCGATCATACCTCTATATAGCCTTTGGTCCACTGGTTTACCTTGAGGATCTTCATCCAAACTGGTTGAGGTACCCATTGGAGCAGCTATTTCCTTGAGGTTATCCATCTTGTACTTCTTCAATAGATTCTTTACGTACTTGGACTGAGAGATGAAAGTGCCATCCTTTGATTGTGTAACCTGCAGTCCAAGAAATAGTTTGAGCTCACCCATTGAGCTCATTTCAAACTCATCAGTCATAATTTGAGAGAATTCCTCACACAATTTGGGGTTAGTTGACTCAAACACAATGTCATCCACATAAATATGAATAATAAGAATATCTAAATGACTCACCTTAGTAAACAATGTTTGATCAACCATACCTCTTGTGAAATTCTTGTCAGTGAGGAATTTGCTCAACCTGTCATACCAAGCTCTAGGAGCTTACTTTAAACCATAGAGAGCTTTATTGAGTTTGTAAACATGATTAGGGAAATCTAAACATTCAAACCCAGGAGGCTGTCTCACATAGACATCCTCACTAATTTCCCCATTTAGAAAAGTAGATTTCACATCCATCTGCTGAAGATTTATACCTAGGGAACATGCATAAGCCAATAATATTCTGATTGCTTCTAACCTAGCTACAGGGGCAAAAGACTCTTCAAAGTCTATTCCAAATTCCTGATTGTACCCCTGAACTACAAGTCTGGCTTTATTTTTAATGACATTCCCTGATTCATCAGTTTTATTTCTGAACACCCATTTAGTCCCTATGACTGTTTCATGATCAGGAGGTGGAACCAAATGCCACACCTTATTCCTGTCAAATTGATTGAGCTTCTCATGCATGGCATTAATCTAATGCACATCTTTGAGAGCACAGTCAATGGACTTGGATTCTACTTGTGAAATAAAAGCAAAAGCATTCAATTCATTTTGAATTCTTAAGTGGCCTCTAGTCCTAGGAGGGTCAAGCAAATTTCCAATTACATTATCTACATGATGATCCTTAAGATATCTAATGTTAACAATTGGATTATCATGAGTTTGATTTACCTCCCCCTGAACTGTAGGTTCTTCTTCATTAAGCTCTTCATGTCCTTCCTCATCCTCGGATTTGTCTGCAGGATCTCCTTCCTTCAAAATATCACCATTGTCTTCATTCCTGCATTGACCAATATTAGTCTTCAATAAGGATTCATCAAAAACTATGTGTGGAGATTCTTCAACAGTTTTAGAATTCAGATTATACACTCTATATGCTCGGGTGTTTTCAGAATAACCAAGAAATATTCCTGATTCACCTTTAGGTTCAAATTTATCAAGGTCTCTTTTATCATTTATATGAATGAAACATTTACATCCAAAAACCTTGAAATGAGCAATAGAAGGTTTCTTATCCTTTAAGATCTCATATGGTGTTTGCTGGGTAGAAGGTCTTACCATGGCTCTGTTAATTACATAACAGGCAGTATTTACTGCTTCAGCCCAAAACTTCCTTGGTAGACCACCTTCAACCAAGAGTGTACGACCCATCTCCACTAGGGTTCTGTTCCTTCTCTCCACTACTCCATTCTGCTCAGGTGTCCTTGGTGAGGAGTACTTATGGTTAATTCCATTTGACTTGCAGAATTCATCAAACTGTGAGTTTTCAAACTCACCTCCATGATCAGTCAAGATATTTTTAATTTTCTGATTTATTTTAACATAGAACTCCTGAAATTCTGAGAATGCATCACTCTTATGAGATAAAAAATAAACCCAAGTATATCTAGAAAAGTCATCTACCATGACAAACCCATACTTCCTCCCTGATAAGCTGACAGATCTGGTTGGCCCAAAAAGGTCCATGTGTATCAGCTCATAGGGTTTAGAGGACAGATTTTCTGTTCTAGACTTAAATGACTTTCTAGTTATCTTTGACTGAGTGCATGCATCACAGATTTTATTTTCTTTCTTGAAGGAAACTTCAGGAAGTCCTCTAACCATGCAATGCTTATTCAGTTTATGCAAAATAGTATAACTAGCATGACCTAACCTACGATGCCATAAAAATGCTAAGTCTTCTCTATTAGCAGTAAGGCATAGGTTAGAATGTTGAATATCATCTAAATCTATCATGTATGTATTATTTATTCTTTTTCCAGAAAATTTGACAATTTCAGAATCAGGTTCAAAAACCTTGCAGCATTGAGAATCAAATAAAACTTTATATCCTTTATCACACAACTGGCTGATACTAAGTAAATTATAAGCTAACCCTTCAACCAGCATAACATCATCAATGCAGCAGGTAGAACACTTACCTACCTTACCTGATCCAATAATCCTACCCTTTGTGTTGCTTCCAAAGGTGACAAGGCCTCCTAGTTTCTCAGTCAGCATGCAGAACTTGGCCTTATCTCCTGTCATATGCCTAGAGCAGCCACTGTCCAGGTACCACAAGTTGCTCTTGGCTGCCAGGCATACCTGCATACACAATTAGGGAGAGAGGTTTGGAACCCAAGACTGATTGGGCTCCAGAACAGATGAAATAGAAGCAAAGCAAGAAAGTAGACTTTTCGGAATCCACATTTGTTTAAAAGAACTTTGTTCAGTGGATTTTGCAGTTTTCCTTCTGTTATTCTTTCTCTTATTTTTGTTGTTTTTCTTCTTATTAGCACCAACAGAGTTATTCACAAAATTGTTGTTGTTATGCCACTGCTTCGGCCAGGTTGCATTCATAAGGTTTTGGTCAAAGTGATATTTGGGCTGGCTGAAAGATTGGAAATTCCTAGGTATCCGACTACCATACCCATTATCCCAATTCCTGACATAGGGTCTGTAAAATTGTGTAGGTTGATGAACATACCCTGTATGCATCCCTTGAGTTCTAGTCCACCCAAACCCATTAGGATAGGTTGACTGTGTGGGATAGTAGGACTGAACTCTATGTGGATTAAATTTGTTGGGCTGACTCCTGAAAGCATTTTGTCTTCCCTGCACCCTTGACCCTGATGACATGTTCACATGTTTTTGTTGGGTCTTTTTCTGTGATGGTGGTGGTGAGGACTTTTTGGCATTGACA
Source organism: Amorphophallus konjac (assembly GCA_022559845.1). Lineage (NCBI taxonomy): Eukaryota > Viridiplantae > Streptophyta > Magnoliopsida > Alismatales > Araceae > Amorphophallus > Amorphophallus konjac. The sequence continues at coordinate 189,721,553 of CM040117.1, forward strand.
TGGGGTTTGTTTGTCTGAGCAGGCTGACCCCTAACCTTGGGTTGAGCACTAGAGTTAGGTTTGGAAGTGCCAATTCTACTAGGCTCACCAATTTTCTGTTTGCCCTTCTCCTCTGCAGTGGGCTATTTCAGATTCACATTTGTGTTCACAGCATTATTAGAATTCATGTTAATCAGAGGTCCTCTCTCCTTTTGTGCAACAAAGGAAATAGTTTTCATTCCAAAGCTCTTAGTTGCACTAGAGTTAAATCCTAGGCCCTCTCTCCTGAAATTAACCTTCGACCCCAATAAAGCATTTAAGTTTTCAGATCTTGGGTCATTTTCTCAATGGTTCTCAACTTATCCTCATTGTCTTTCTGAATTTCATCAATAGACTTTTTCAATTCATTATTTACATTGAGGACAGCTTCATATTTTTCAGAAACAATTTTTATCTCACTTTCATATTTTTGAATTTTCAGTTTCCATGCATCAGCTTCTTTATCTAACCTCTCATTGTCTTCTTTAGAGGCTTTTAACTCATTTCTTATTTCATCTAATTCAGAACATGTGAGTTTCAATTTTTTATTCTCAGATTCTAGACATGCAATTATATCAGTTTGAGTTTTATCATTTTGCATGGAATTGATCTTTCTTCTTAGATGCATGTTCTCTTTTCTAATATCATCAGCTCTATCAGCTATGTCATGGTAGGCATCTACCCAATCAGCAATAGTGAAAATTTCAAATCTAGTGATTACCTCATCTGAGTCCTCTTCTCTGTCTTCTGAGCTTGTTGCCATAAGGCAAATGGGCTTCTCAGATTCGGCTTCACTGTCTGAGCTGCTACTGAAGGAACCTTCATCTTCATCACTCCAGGTACTCACCATTGCTTTCCCTTTCGTGTTCCTTTTCTTTGACTTGTCCTTGTATTTTTGATTATCTGGACAATCAGCTTTCAGATGGCCCGATTTCCTGCATTGATAACAAGTGTTAGTTTCAGTTTTCTTAGCAGGGTTATGCTTATACCTTTTATCCCTTCGGCCGCCACTGTATTCTTCTGGCTGTATCATCCTGCTCCTTTCCTGAGAAATCGCCTGAACTCTCTGGTCATCATGGCCATCTCAGAACGAGTTATATCTTCTTCATTCAGGCTCTCATCTGATGATGAACTGCTGGAGCTGGAGTTACTGGATTTGCTGGAACCAGTCTTCAGCGCTATCGACTTCTTCTTCCTCTCAGCTTCTTCCATCTTTGGCATATTAATCTCATATGCCATCAGCGAACCAATTAGTTCATCAGCGCTTGTATTTCGCAAGTCCCTTGACTCCTCCATCACTGTAGCTTTAGTATGCCAGGCATGAGTCAGGGAGCGAAGTATCTTCCTCACCACATCATATTCTGTCTGAGGTTTCCCGAGACCTCTGAGACCATTGGTAATGATAGTCAAACGAGCATACATTTCACTGATGGTCTCATTCTGCTTCATCTTGAAGGCTTCATATTCTGACACAAGGAGATTAGCCTTCTGCTCTCTAACCTGAGAGGTCCCTTCATGAATTACTTCCAATGCATCCCACATCTCCTTAGCTGATTTGCAGGCTGATACGCGGGAGAATTCTGCAGGGTGCAGAGAGCACTAAATGGCGTTTATGGCACTGCAATTCAATGTGGACCTCCTGATCTCCTCCTTGGTCCAGACCTCCTCATTAGGGGACAGCTTATAAGGTCCCTTGCTGACTACCTTCCAGATCTCGTAATCTTTAGCCCACAAAAATACCTGCATACGATTCTTCCAGTATGCGTAGTTAGATCCATCGAAGAATGGGGGCTTTGTAGTTGAGTGTCCTTCAGCTATCATCCCTCGAGCATCCATCTCTGCCTTCCTCTTCGGGCGATGAGTCCCTGTAGAAGAGTATGGCTCTGATACCAAGTGTTATGTTAGATGAACGCAATCTATCTCCACGAAGTGTGGATCTAGAGGGGGGTGAATAGATCTAATGCCTAATTAAAACCAGTAAGAGGTTCAATGTGGAATATAGGCAAACAACAGTTAAGCCAAATGATGCGGGACGGACACGGGAGATGAAACTATTAGGTGCCACCACTCGGACTCTAGATGAAGACGCGACCAGCAGCACACACCAGGGAGACACTAAGCCCGACACTACGAGCTCCTAGTGGCAAAACCTCGCTAACAGAAGTGGAAGATCACTCGTCGTCCCAAGCGAGGGAAAGTGCGGACCGTGCGCGGTTAAGGAACCGGCGGAGGTCAAGGGTAGTCCGACTCAACTTCCGGACTCGGATCGAGTCACGGGACGGGTCACACTCACTCTCACAGCAGTGACATGGACACACGGGCTAGTACCTACACTCTCGGCAGCGGCAAAAGACCGTATACTAGCTAAGCAAATGAACGCCAAGAGGTTCGGACCATTACCTCCACGCACCCGACGTGGCGAAGACAACCCCGGCCAATCACGGACCCCCGGTTAACACAATTTTACAGTAGTACAATAATTTGACCCACTCCACGCAGGGAGGTAAAAGGTCACAGGCGGGGCCCGGGAATCATGCGAATTGGGTTGACGGGCAGCATCTTGATGTCGCCCGGCGGTGCCGAACTCCGCATTTTCGTGCTTTCCGAACGGCGGGTTCTACGGACCCGCGGGGCCCACGGATGGCGCTCTCCTCCGGATCTGCGGGGGTGGGACCCACTGTGATGGGGACCCCTGGTGGCGCGCCTCCACGGACGGCGGTCGGCCGGGAACACCGATCGGGGGTCGATCGGTCCCGATTCCCAAGCTTTGAAGTTGCTGCCCACGGATTTTTAGTTGTTGTTTTCAGGCGCGCGCTCCGGCGAAAACGGCCGCTGCGAGCAATCCCGGTGGTGGCGGTGCGGTGGCGGCTCGTGGCGGCGGCGGCGGTGACCGGAACTGATAGGGTGGAGTCTCACCACCAAGAAGCAACCTTCACAGCTGCAAGGGGAGAGGGAGGGGCGCACCAAGCTGGAGCTCCAAGGTTTTTTTCTTCCAAATGAATGCATTAATTCACTAAAATGGAAAATACAAGTTTAAATACCTTACATCTCACATCCATCCACAACCATTGGATCTAGGGGATGGGAATGGAGGGTTGGGATGGAGTGTGACACACACACACACAAAATAATATAATATTAAGGGGGGGGGGCCCTTGGACCAAGGAGAGAGGGTGGACTTGGTAGGTGGGGTAGGTGGCCTCCCATTTGGACTTTTCAAGTCCATTGTCCCCCATGTGTCCAATTACAATTCAAACTTCTAGATATTCCCATGTGACATGTTGACTGGCCCCACGTGGGACCCTAGGCTGAGGTGGCCCAATGTGGTGGGGCCCGGGGGGCCCGTGGGGCCCACAGGGTCCGAAATGCTCATAAGCCCCTATTACACTCAAAATGGCAAACCGAATGCAACGAAATAAATACAAATTACACACACATAAAGTCTAGCTAAATATAATAAATGGGGAGGCTCAAGGCGGAGTCTCCAGGCTGTCTCCGAGCCAGATGGACGCTGAGGTGGCTCGTGTCGTGCTCCGTGTGCGGTACCGGTGGCTCGGCGTATCGTGCCGATCAACTGCTCGGGTGTCCGCACGAATTCTCCCCGGGTGGGAGAAACTCGACCCTGTCGAGTAAGGGTCTGCATCGCTCCTGTATCGCTCCAAAAGGTCCGGATCAATCTGCTGCAACTCGCCATGTGTGATCCATGTGTCCTCAGTAGCGGGCCGTCCTCTCCATCGCACTAGGTAGCGCGGGTAAGATCCACTCCTGGTAACTGTCACTTGCTCGTCCAGTATACGATCGATATGCTCACGCTGCCGTGAAAAAGGGGCTGGAGGTGGAAGTGGACACTCAGGTGTGGGATCACTCTCAAGGGGAGGAGATGGCTCAAAAGGCTCACTAGGGATCACCGTTGGGTCCCTATATGCAACAAGATCCGATACATTGAAGGTAGAGCTTATACCATATTCCTCGGGCAAGTCCACAACGTACGCATTGGATCCAACGCGTTTCAACACTCTAAAGGGACCAGCTCCGCGAGCTTGCAACTTCTTAACGGTTCCAGAGGGAAACCGTTCAGGTCTTACCCTGATCATGACGTACTCGCCCTCATGGAACTCTCGGTGGTGTCGATGGGCATTGGCTAACTCCTTGTACCGTGCATTGCTGGCCTCAATGTGATGACGGATGTCGTCATGCAAACTCCTAACATGCCTAGCAAACGACTCGGCCGACTCCGACACTCTAGCATGGATAGGCATGGGGACAAGGTCAACGGGTTTCCTTGGCCGACGACCTGTGACAATCTCAAATGGACTCATGCCGGTAGACCTATTCACCGAATCATTGTATGCAAACTCAGCCATAGGTAAAATGAGATCCCAATCCCCAATGCGGTCCTTAACTAGACACCTGAAAAGATCTCCCAGACTCCTATTGACCACCTCGGTCTGACCATCTGTCTGGGGGGGATATGCAGTGGAAAACTTGAGGTGAGTACCCATCATATGCCATAGTGTCTTCCAAAAATAGGAAGTGAATGTAACATCACGGTCAGACACTATAGTGCGAGGCAACCCGAACTTGCACACCACATGAGTAAGGAATAGGCGGGCTACCCTAGAAGCATCCGAAGTCTTCGAGCAAGGGATAAAGAGGGCCATCTTCGAGAAATGGTCAACCACCACATAGACCGAATCATGCTTCCTAGAGGTACGTGGCAATCCCAAAACAAAGTCCATACTAACATCCTGCCACGGGGCATCAGGCACTGGAAGAGGCGTATAAAGGCCCGAGCTTTGCTTCTTCATCTTGGCCGTAGCACATGTACGGCACTGAGCCACGATGTTAGCAACATCGCGCTTCAAGCTCGGCCAATAAAATCGATGCTCCACTGCCTCAATAGTCTTGTTCCGACCAAAGTGGCCAGCTAGACCTCCCGCATGTAGTTCCCACACTAAGAAATCTCGAACCGAAGTTCGGGGAACACATAGCCAACTACCTCGAAAGAGGTAGCCCTCCTGAAGCATATACTCATCAAGGTCTCTCGAGGGTCCGGCCTGGAGGGTGGTAAAAATCTGACCGAAGTCAGGACAATCAACATTGGCCTCCTTCATCTTCTCTAACCCTATGACCTCGGCACTCATGGTGGTAAGCAAGCATGCTCGCCGACTCAAGGCATCAGCCACCTTGTTCTCCACTCCAGCCTTATGTTTAAGCACAAAGGTGAACTGCTGGAGATACTCGACCCAACGACTGTGACGCGAGTTAAGCTTCTTTTGGGAATGGAGGTACCTCAACGCCTCGTGATCGGAGTATAGGACAAACTCCTGATGTAAAAGATAGTGCCTCCAATGCCTAAGAGCCTGAACAACTGCGTAGAATTCGTTATCATATGTGGAATATCGCAGTTTCGCGTCGTTCAGCTTCTCGCTGAAATATGCGATCGGGTGGGACTCCTGACTCAAAACTCCTCCAATCCCAACACCCGACGCATCACAACAGACCTCAAACACCTTCAAGAAATCAGGCAATCGAAGGATAGGTGTCTGGGTCATGCGCTCCTTGATATCCTTGAAGGCGGCAGATGCGGCCTTCGTCCATACAAATGTGCCCTTACGGATGCAATCCGTGATCGGGGCGGTGACAGAGCTAAATCCGCGGATGAAGCGACGGTAGAACGTCGCAAGGACATGAAAGCTGCGGACATCATGAACCGTACGGGGTTCCGGCCACTCAACAATGGCCCGGACCTTCTCCGGATCGGCGGAGACCCCAGTACTAGACACAATGAAACCCAAGAAGGTAAGCTGAGGTGTCATGAAGGCACACTTCTGTGGGTTCGCGAATAACTGCTCTCGCCGAAGAAGTAGACAGACCTGCCGAAGGTGGCCTAAGTGGTCCCCTGTGGTGCGGCTATAGATAAGGATATCATCAAAATACACCACTACAAAGACTCCAATGAAAGGTCGAAGGACCTGAGTCATGAGCTGCATGAAAGTGCTAGGGGCATTGGTCAACCCAAAAGGCATGAACAACTACTCATATAGACCGTCCTTGGTCTTAAATGCGGTCTTCCACTCATCACCTGGCCTAATCCTCACCTGATGGTAGCCACTCTTAAGATCAATCTTTAAAAAGATAGTGGCACTTGCCATCATGTCTAACATGTCATCCAGGCGGGGAATAGGGAACCTGTACTTCACGGTGATCTTGTTGATGGCACGACTATCAATGCACATTCTCCACGTGCCATCCTTCTTCGGGGCGAGTAATGCGGGTACAGCACATGGACTCATGCTGTCCCGGACAGATCCTCTCTGCACAAGCTCATCGACCTGCCGTTTAAGCTCGGCATGCTCCGTGGGGCTCATTCGATAATGAGGAAGGTTGGGCAAAGAAGAGCCCGGAACAAGGTTGATAGCATGCTGAATATCCCGCATGGGTGGGAGTCCCTCGGGAAGCTCATCGGGAAAAATATCAGCAAACTCCTGCAGAATAGGAACAACCTCGGGTGGGAGCTCACCCTCAGAGTCCCGCTCCACCTCTCGGACCGTAATGGCAAACACCGGACAGCCCTGACTAAGCTCCTGCTCCATTTCCCGGGAGCTAATCATCATCAACCTCCTCGTTGAGGGCTCTCCTGGGCCAGAGGTAACGGTCATAGCCCGAGCTGGGGATGGGGTACTAGGCCCGGGAACGGAAGGCTTCGGAGTACTAGGGCCAGTAGGACCCCTAACAGATGGGCTCCTGGGCCGAACGGGTTGGAGGGTGACCCGCTGGCCATCGTGGTCGAAGGTACAGGTGTTCGACCGACCATGGAGTGTGGCATCTCGGTCGAATAACCACGGCCTACCAAGAATGATACTTCCCACTTCCATGGGAAGAACATCACACCAGATCTCGTCACGGTAGGAGTGGAGCCGCAGCGGGACCAAGCACCGCAACCTGACCGAAATGGAAGTGGTATCCACCCATGATACCTGGTAGGGGCAAGGGTGGTCTACGGGTGTGAGACCAAGACGAGTGACAGCGTTCGTGGAGATTGTATTGATACAACTCCCGCTATCGATGACCACCTTGCAAATTCGCTTTCCCAGCCTACAGAATACATGAAGGATAATGGTTCGATGCCAGTCATCACTGACCTGTGGCTGGGTGAGGATACATCTGACGACCCCCACGTGGGTATCGTCTGACTGCTGGGCATCCTGGGCCTCACCTCCCATCTCATAGTACTCGTCAGCTAACTCTTCATCTGCCTCATAGCTGACTAACTCGAGGCCCGTAGGGGTGGTATCCTCGGCCTGTGTGTCCCCAATGTGAAGAGATGGACGGGTGGGACACTGGTTGGCGAAATGGCCAAACCCATTGCAGCGATAACACTGCTGCCGTGATCCACTAGGCTCCCCAATCATAGGTCCTTTACCTTTATCCTCCCGACGGATAGGAGGCGTAGGCAACAAAGGACGTGCAGGAGGTGAGGGTGCCGGTGGACGGGCTATGGGTGGGCCCGTAAGATGCTGGGGACGAGGAAGGTCCCTCGGGGGTGGAGGACGAGGCCTAGGAGCAAAGGGCTCTGGGCGAGCGGGCTCCTGAGGTCGTGCCATGGGGGCCCTCGAATACGTGCCAGATGAGCCACGGGACTCGACACTACGAAGGGGAAAAGAGCCCAACCGATGGGGTGACTCAAACTCGGCCTCGAACTACTCCAATTCGAGAGCAATCTGATATGCCTGCGCCAAAGTGGTGGCATTGCGGCGAAAGAGTTCATATTGATAATTGGGCCGTAAACCTCTCCGAAAGCGGGATATCGTCATGGTGCTCTCTTCCGTGACCCCGCACCGCAAATAATACTCATCGAACTTGGCGGTGTACTCGGTCACGGATCGGTTCCCTTGGGAGATGCTTTGCCACTTGTCTATGAGACGTTGGCGATATGAGGCGGGAAGGTACTTCTCCCTCAACTTGGTTTTCATATCATCCCAAGTACCGATCTGGGGTTGACGTCGCTGGTTGAGCAGGCTCTCCACATTGATCCAACAAGTTTGGGCCTGCCCTTGTAGCTTCATCTTTGCGTATCGGACTCTTCGGTGGTCCGTCATCTCAAACCACTCGAAGTACCGGTCCATGCCGGCCTCCCAATCTAAATACACCCTAGGGTCCAAGGACCCGCTAAAAGTGGGAGGGTCCGCACGCACACCTGTGGACGTCGAAAAATGTCGATGATGATCATACGGCATGCACGTCTCGACACTCGAGAGCAAGCCGAAGATGAAAATGCCAAATAAACCTCATGCCTCGCCCGATCAGGATGAGGACTCGCTTGGTGGTCCGCTAGCCGATGAGGGAGCCCCCCCCGGGGCGGAAGATATGGCCACAACTCTACAGCCGGCCGTGTCGAGAGCTGAATCAAAGAAGAGTCGGGGACTCCGACACAGCCCGACGTGCACCGAAAGTCACGCAGAGTCTGGGACCGGGCCCCAAAGGCTGTGAATGGAACATTGTAGAGGTCATACATAGCAACTGGAACCTTCCGGGAATGTCGACATTCACGTAAAATGGCCGCGACTTCGAGAAGAATCCGTTTAGTGCTTAAAACGGCGCGAGGGGGTCTTAAAACGGCGCCCCTTATCCGGCGCGCCCCCCCCTTTAAAACGGCGCGCCCCCCTTTGGGATGTGGCGCCGTTTTAACTCCTTTTGTTTTCATTGGCTACACGGCGCGCCCCGAAGCCCCCCTTGATGCTTAAAACGGCGCCCCTTTGAATATGGCGCCGTTTTAACCTTTTAACCCCTTTCTCTGAAGCGCTTCCTGGCGAGCAACCGACCCATCCCATCGGCATTACGGTCCCCTATTTCCTGGGAACTGCACGACGACGAACAAGCCTGAAATGGCTAAAACGTCTGCTTCGACCCGTTGGGCATCCAAGCATGTTCTTCAAATGGAAACCCTCGAGCCCTGCACTGTCGAACGCTTGCTCCGTCAGCCGGCCGCCCATTCCCCTGCAAATGATGAAAGCAAACGTGGCTAGCGGTGTACATGCCAGCGAAGGAGGAGGCCATGCCTCTGCCCCTCTCCCGGTCACACTGTAGCTGCGGCGGAGGTGACGTCCACGACAGCGGCATTCGACACGGTGACCCCATCAACGTTAGCAACGGCAACTGCGAACAGAACAAAAAGCCATAGAAATGGGAAGCTTGCTTCCCTGCTCTCCATATAAATACAAGCCCCAGGCAAGAAGCAACAAGAGGAGGGACGCTCTACTGGCGGTGAAGCCCTGCTCCGAAGTGTGAAGAGAGATAAGAGGGTGAAAGAAAGAAGGAGAGGTGAGGGGAAGAGAGCTCGGTTCCCCCCTTTGTCTTTGCATTTCCTTCTGCCCCTTTGATTTCCTTTTGGTGATCTTCACATGTAGACCTTTGTCTTCGTATTCCCCTTCAATGTAATCGGAGTTCGGTCTGTTGTGGAATGAAAGGAAAACTCCCCTTTGGGAGATTTTTGATGCCCCAATCCCCCTCAATACTCAGCCCATAGTGGCTCTCTCTCTTTTTTTACCGCCGTGTTCTTGTGTCGACTTCGGCTCTCACGTGGTCTTCAGCCACGCGATCACGGCAACCCTCGGGTCGTCGGAGTTCCTTTGTAGGCTGGCCCTCAGGACCTCCGGCCCCGAACGGGGGGAGTCGATACGATCGCAACAACCCATGGGTCACCGGTTTCCCTTGTAGGCTAGCCCTCGGGATCTCCGGCCCCTAATGGGGTAACTTTACTGGTGTCGTTGCTTATGCACACACCGGGATGTTTCGGGGCCGTCGGAGTTCTCTCCGCATGGCGCGCCCCATCTTTTCCCCCGGACCCTTCCGGTCTAGGGGAGGTGCTGCCCGATTCTCGCCAGGGCCAAGAACAAGTGAACAAATTGAGCCACTCAAGAACGAACTAAGTTTTAATCCAATACACAGTAAACTCTGTGAACTGAACCCCCCCCTGAACGAACACATAAACCTCCTGCTCACTCACCTTAACAAACCAACAACGATGCTTAAACCTTCATCCTATTGATCTAGGGTGTCAATCGAGCAATTAATCTAACTATTGATCCTTCTGTAGGCCATAGAATCAAGAACAGAAAGCAAAACAAGTCCACAGAACGAATAAGAAAACTCAAGAGACGATGTCTCGGCGTGGCCTAATCCGGCGCGGTCACCCCTCACCGCGCCGATTTAACCCCATTCTCGTAACCCCCATTTCCTTTGAAGGCTAAAACGGCGCGCCCATTGGCCTTCCTTAAATCGGCGCGCCCTTCTGTCCCCTTGTAGCATCCTTAAAACGGCGCGCGCCCCCCCATTGGGCCTATTCCGGCGCCCTACCTCCACCTCCTTCCTTGAGTCCCATAAACGGCGCGCCCTCTCCATCTCCATGTTCACCTTAAAACGGCGCCCCCACTTCCTCCTTTGGCCTCTAAAACGGCGCCCTCCTCTTGATACTAATCCGGCGCGCCCCGTCCCCGTTGCTTCCCTGAACCGGCATGCCAAAAAAAAATGATTAATCAAATGATAGAAAAGAATTAAAGCTAATGAGTAAAACTAATCAAAAGTCTCCCCTCTACTATAATCCAAATTTTGTTCCGGGGGCGCTGCCCCCGAAAACCCCCGCAAGGGGCGTTGCCCCCTTGACCCCCACGACCTGACCGGGCAGGTCGAACCCCGCGACCTGACTGCGCAGGTCGATCCGCATGCGAGGGCGCACATTGTCGAGTTTTGGCCTTACACTTAACGACCCGCTCCCCCGGACTGTGTAATGATGCCCCGTGGTATCGGACATGGACCTCGGGATCCCCGACATGGTCATGATCCGTGCACCTCTTGGGCCGATAGTTCATCAAATTGACCCACTTCTTCCGGGATCCGATCCCGCACCCACATGAAACGTGCCGTACCTACGGTAGATATCCGAATGTCTTTGTTGTTACCTTCGATGCTTCGAATATGAACTCTCGACCGAATACTGGATGATCCTTAGTGACTGATATATATATATATATATATATATACCGGGATCTAATCCCGCACTTTCATTAAATTCGCCGCACTCGCAGCAAGTATTTGTACGGTTTTTGAACACCATTTTACATACCGACGCGGAGGGTTTAAATCATGTCAACCCAACTCGCATGCTTTAATGAAAAATGATCTTTAGGTCATTTGACCCCTTTTCTTGGCGATTAATCAGAGGTCTTCCCCTCTCCGAGGGGATGTAATTAACGTCGCGGCCTTTATGGCGCGGCGGGTCTCCAGTCCCGACCCGATATCCACAATCGTCTGATCAGTCAGATGGAGCGCACCCCGGGCTTCGGACCACTCCAGTCTCGAAGCCCGAACACATTGTCACCTAGGTGACTGGCACGCCCTCGCACTAGATAAACCGATAAAAAGACCATCGATACCCTGATATTCTCATCCCACGAAATCCAGTGCGTTCCACAAGCTGGCACGCCCGGTGGGACAAGAGATGTCGAATCGATATAACCACCGATATCCACAATATTTCATACCCAAGAAACTTAGTGCGTTCCACAAGCTGGCACGCCCGGTGGGACAAGAGATGTCGAATCGATATAACCACCGATATCCCACAATATTTCATACCCCAAGAAACTTAGTGCGTTCCACAAGCTGGCACGCCCGGTGGGACTGGACTACCTCTCATCTTTTCGCCAAGATTAGGGGCCCAATGGCCTTTTCCGAAGTCTTAACTTCCGCATTTTTGAAATTGCAGGAGGGATCCATTTCTGAAGAACCAATGGCTGTCACTTTCGGTCCATTGGTTGTGGCGAGCCATGCGGAGCATGGCTACTTGGCAGTGCCGATCCAGTTCGGTGATTTTCCCCCGGTCGTTGGCTTCCCCAACTTCCTCGGGGTTATGTTCGTGGACCTCTTGGATGTCAAGGAGGTCGAGCCCGTCGCCCCCGTGGAGGCGACACCCGAAGCTGTGAAGATGGTGGGCTATTACGTCCACCACATTGAAGCAAAGAAGAAATGCACCTCGGCTGCCAGGAGGGCGGCAAGGAGAACCACTAGCACGCCGCAAGGCCGGCTTTCCCTCTCGGGCAAATCCGTAATGATCGGAGGAGTCCGAGTGTACCTGAATGGCCGTCAGGCCACGATCTCACCAGATAGGGTAATCCCGATGGTGCCGGCGCACAACCAATTCCAAGCACTGGCCCGGGAGCGAGAAGACCGCATCAGGTCCATGCCAAAGCAAGAGTCGGCCCAGAAGCCGACTAAATTCAAGCAAGCATGGGTCCCCATCAGGCGGGCCCAAGCCTCAACTCAACTGGAGCTCGTCAGGACTGACCGGCTCAAGAAAAAGATGAAGGAAGATGAAGAAGAGAAGATTGAGGCGTCAGCTCAAGCGTCTCGAAGACCTGCCTTCCGTACTCACGGTCGGCAGGCGAACATCTATTTGAAGGAAAGAAGATACAACATGATGCACGAGCGGAGGCATCTCGCCTATAGACCGCCAGTGCAAGCATCACCACCAACTGTCTGCCCCAGCCAGGGAGAAGACGACATCACTCAAGCCGTGAGGGGATATCTCCGCGGCCTTGGAAACACCCTCTTGGGAACTCAGCGGCTCCTAGAAGCCATGAATGATGCTGAAAGAAACCGGGAGCAACAAGTTAACCCGGAAGATATCGAAGATGCGGAGTCAGGGTGCTATGGGCCGCCCCTCTATAAAGAAGCTCCACCAAGAGTCTCGGTGTTTGATAGGATAACCTTTCCTAGACTGACAACCAGGGAGGCGGCTCGAAGAAACCAAAAGATGCGGGTTTATACCTGTAATATGGCCGGAGTGGCCAACCAATATGGAGCCCTACCTGAAGACCAAGAAGAGATGGCCAGGTTGGCTGGCAGGTCGGGTCCCCTAACCAGAAGAGGAGCAGCTGCAGCTGAGATAATACAAGCCCTCGCCGGTGAAACAAGTTCAGATGCGGTCGCCATGGCGGCGAACGTGATTACCACTGGGGATGAAGGAGAAAGGGTAGCCCCTTCTCTAGATACTCTGACAGAAGGGGGAGGCCAAGCTCCTAGCCCTTCCACCTCCGACCCGGTGATGCTGATGCTGCTTCAAGCCTATCGACAGGAGATCGAAGCTCTGAAGCGACAGGTGGGCGAACTGACCATGCATGCTTCCACGTCGAAGCAGGTCGAACCGTCTCCAGAAACATCCAGGCAAGGCGCTGGAGAATTTGAGGGTTCACCCCAGGTGACGGCCTCTCAGCCAATCCCCAACTATGCTGGGGGCATGGCCCCAATGACCCCTTCGGCTCCTCAACACCAAGGCACCGCCACTATACCCCAGGCGACGGTGTTGACGACGCCACAGATGCAGTCAGCTCATTTCTACCCAGAAGCAGTGGATCCGGCAACGGCTAACAAGCTCATGATCGAGCAGATAGTCGAGATGAAGCTGGCCGATCGGGGAAGTGAAGAATATGCCTCATATGATGTGTACAAGGTACCCTACCCTGTCCATCATGCGGGGAAGAGATTGCCTCCTGGCGTCAGCAAGCCGCCAAAGTTTGACAAATTTAATGGCCAGGGGTCACCGAAGGAGCACATAGCCTATTACGTCAATGTGATGGGCGATCTGGCGACTGATGAATCATACCTACTGAAGTTCTTCGGGTCCTCGCTCACAGGGCTCGCCTTCGAATGGTACTCGAACTTGCCGGCGGGGTCCGTTAATGACTGGCCAGATTTGCAAAGAAAATTTCGGGAGCGGTTCCACGTCACCGAAAGAGAGGTCACAGTGGCCGAGCTCTATGCAACCAAGCAGAAGAATGATGAAACTGCTCTAGAATTCATCAAGAGATGGCGGAACCTCAGCATGAGGTGTAGACGCCCGCCACACCAAGAAGATGCGGTTCAAATCTGCAAGCAGAATTTGAAGCGTGAAGTTTTCAAGAAAATGATCGGGATGGAGATCAAGTCATTTGATCGATTAAATAATGTGGTGGTGGAAATTGAGTCCTACCTCTCCAAATACTCTTCCGCACCGGCCACCTCAGCCCAAAAAGGAAAATCAATTGAGAAGCGGTCCGTGCCCAAAGAAGTCAACACTGTCGACTTCAAGGATTTCGAGAAGCAGAAGGACACTGATAAAGGAGTCACCAGTGCTCCTCCGGCCAAGCAGGCTGAACAACAAGAGGCCGCCTCCTTGCGGTCAAGAATGAAGAAACTTTACTCCTTCCCGAAGGAGAAAACCCGGGTCATCTTCGAGTGGGCCACCAAATATAACAAAATTACTCTCCCGGAGCCAAAGAGACCCGGTGACATCAAGAGGAAAGATGATCCTCGATTTTGTCCGTACCATCAGATGCTCGGGCACACCCTCGAAGACTGTTACGTCTTCAAAGACATCATTGAAGGCATGATCAGGAAGGGAGAGCTCCAGATGGGCGAACACAAGGTGGACCCGCCCCGCCCGCATGAGTTGCCAGTGCTGGGGGCAACCGTAAATATGATATCCTTATACCAACAACTGCCTGAAGAAGTGTCAGATACTTGTACAAAGCACACCTATGAGGCATTTGTTCTCGCTCCCGCAGAGAGCCATGGATATTGGCAGATGGTGCCAAAGAAGACAAGAAGAAAGTCGACATCCCGCCCTACCCCGGGAGTCCGAATTCATGGCGTCACGCCTCAGCCACCACCACCGGTTGTCACCCCGGTCTGGTATGAAACTGCTCCTCAGTTGGTCCTCCGAAGAATGACTGACAACAGGAAGAAGCCACTCTTGTTGCGGATGCACATGCAAGTCAGCCCGGCGGTTAAACGGCTGCAGGCGATCATTGACGGGTTAGAAGAATATGAACAACCCAAGATCCAGCCAGTGCGGCTGAAGGAATATGTCCCCTGGGAACATTTTGAATCCCTAAAATTGGCTGAAGAAGCTGAACCCGAAACACAAGAAACCGGCATATGGGATGAACTTCCCCGAGAACAGCTTCCAGCTGTAAAAGAAGAGAAGAAGAAAAAGAAGAAGAAGCTGAAGAATAAAAGAAAATGCAGCCTTTTGTCTTGCAATACCTTGTCGGCCTTGTTCAACATGGCCCAAAACTCTGAAGAGGAGGGAGAAGAAGAAATATGCTTCGCACCTACCGAAGCAAACCAAGTCGAGGCCTCTACTTCCCAACATGTCACCAGGTCTGGGAGAAGGTGGGGACGTCTGCCCCCAGCCAATCATAATATTATATTCAGGGGCGAGCGGCCATACCAAATCCCCGAACCTGAAGTGAAGGGCGCAGCAATCCCGCCTCCATCGGGCTTGTACCCTGAAGATGCAGCAGGCGAAGTGGTACCCTCGTTCGCCGAATTTTTGCTCGCAAAGAAGAGCAAACAACCATACCAACAGCCCGGGTCCAAGGCCAAGAGCACTCTTGCCTCCACCTCGGGAATGCCCCCTCCGGCGAATAAAGATGATGAGGGCGCCACCCCTGTGGCTCAGCCCGCGCAAATGAAAGAACCAGCTGACCAAGCAAGCCGGAGCCGGGCGGCCTCCGAAGAAGATAAACTGTCTTCCTCGCCGACTCCTCCGGCACCAGAACATGGCAAGCATAGCAAAGCCGAAGAAGCAAAGTTAGCTGACGTCCGAGCCGGCACTCGGATATTGAAACAATTGAAAAGAATCCCAGCAAGATTCAGTGTCTGGGAGGTACTCTCCCTGGATGAGGAAACCAGGCGGGCTGTCATTGCGGCTCTGCAAACCCCGGCGCATTATGAAAGCTGCTTTGCTGAGATGCAGTTGGGAACAACCATCACCTTCACCGAAGAAGACATGCTCTTTCCTTCGGTCAGCCACAACAGACCCTTGTACATGAGGGGACAGTTGAATGGCCAGCCTATAAACAGGATCTTGGTCGATACAGGGGCAGCAGTAAACATACTCTCCTACCAGGTTTACCAGAAACATTACTTCAATGTGCACCTGATCAAGGTCAGGGATATGAAGATAACTGGGTTCAACCAGAAGTCTGAAGTTCCCGTGGGTGTAGCAGAGTTCGAGCTGTCACTAGGAGACTTCACCACCAAAGTGCAGTTCCACGTCATCAACTCCGATACCACATATAAAGCATTGCTCGGCCGACCGTGGCTGCATCAGAATCGGGTAGTGTCTTCGACCCTGCACCAGTGCATTAAGTACTTCCGGAATGGAAAAGAAGAAAGAATATTCGCAGACTTACACCCCTTCGAGGTGTTTGAATGCCACCTGCTCGATGCTGCACTTTACATGGAGGAGCCGAAGCAGAATCCCCAGCCGACTCAAAGCAAAGAAAAGGAGATAGCAGAGGACGACGACTGGTTCCCTCCACCACCGCCCGACTATGTGGCACCGCAGGAAGTGTCACACATTTCTAAAGTTGAAGGCGTGGTTCGAGCCATCCCCTTCAATATTTACCTCGAGACAGGAGTTCCGAAGCTCGAAGATTTGCCTGGGTATGTGAAGGTCCCTCCGGGGATCACAAAGCCACCCACAGATTTAGACTGTCAAACAGTCGAATTCTTGAAGGTCTGGGAGGTGCCCAACCCAGAGGGCCCACCTACGATGTTCTATGTGGCTGATGAACATCCAGTGAAAGGGGATGATGATTGTAAATTCCCCGAAGAAATCCGTGACCCGGTCGGCCCAATCATGGGACTTCCAGATATATCCGGCAGAGTGGTGAAAATGGCCAGAGGTCAACAGCTGCCCTTCTTTCAGATCGAAAGTCGAAATCAGATGTTTAGGAAGCTGTGGTATCCACCGAACCTGGATAGGGAACTCCTGAAGATTACACAGCACCCTGGTTTGGGTTTCTCAGCAGAAGAATTCTATGAAGCAAACATGATAGCTGTCTCAACTCTAGTTGGCGACAGTCCCCCAGAAGACCCAGATGCACAAAAAACCAAGAGCAAAGAGCAGCATAGGCCTTCAGCCGACGAAGCTCAAGATGAAGAAGTATTCCTCCAGAACTCACCTCCAAGCAGGGAAATAGAGGGGGTACCATCCACTTCCGAGGCACCACTCCCAGATAGTCACAGTGGCGGGGTGCTGCCACCTCCACTCGATGTCGGAACGGAAGATAGCAGTCCAAGCTACACTCCAGATTTCTCCCTTTGTGACCCTGTTATGCTCGCAATATGTTATGAGCAGCAGCAGGAGATCGAGATGTTGAAGGCACAGTTGGCCAAGATGATCAAACTACTGTCCGGTCTTACCGAGGGTATCCACCTCCGGGAGGGCAGATCCATGAACTCGGGGGGCTCCTATGCCACCACGGCAAGATGGGAGAATCAGTACCTGACCACCAACTTTAGTACTTTTATGCACTCAAGGAGGAAGGTGAAAGAAATAGCCGGTCCTTCAACTAGCCGGCCGGCGGAACGAGTCCTCACGTTGCAGGAGAAGATGAAGAAGCCTTATTCCTTCCCGAGGGATAAAACTCGGGAGATCTTTAAATGGGCTTGCCACTATAGCAGGGTTACCTTGCCAAAGTCCAAAAGGCCAGAGGATGCTACAAGGAGTGATGACCCTAAATTCTGCCTCTACCATCGAATCCTTGGCCACCCTATAGAAGATTGCTATGTCTTCAAGGATATCGCCCAGAACCTGATCAACAGAGGAGAATTGAAGATGGAGGATTATGAGGTGAAGCCCCCACAACCCCATGAAGCAGCTGTCCGTGAAAAGGGAGTCCATGTGGTTTCCCTCCTCGCAGAGGTCACAAGCCTGGCTGGTGAAAGATGCCCTGAAGCAGATTTCCCTCAGCCTAACTCCACCTTGCCCTCACTGCTCGGCGGGTTACATCAGGAAATTGAAAGGCTGGAGGAGCACCTAGCCGAAATAAGTATGCGCTGGTTTGACCCAGCAGGGGACATCCTCCCTCAGCGATACAGTCACTCAAGCCCGGAGCACTTCCTCGTGACCAGGGCAGAACTCTACAGCCACAGGCAAGAAGATGATGAACCCGTCCTGGACTACATCAGAAAGTGGAGAAGCCTATATGTGAGATGCATCTCCCCGTTAAGCCACGAGGTTGCCACTTGGGCTTGCGGGGAAAGTCTAAAGAAGGATATTCAGCAGCGGATGGTCGGCCTTAACGTCCACTCCCTTGATCAGTTGGCCATGATAGCGGCTGATATTGAAGCCTTCCCGGCAAAATACCATCCTGCCATCACCCTGGCAAGGCAAGAAGACAAACCCGGAGGTGTCAACTTCCGCACTTCTGGGTATTCGAAGGAGAAGACAAAGGAGGTAGCCAATCCTTCAACCAATCAACCGGCCTCGTTGCGAGAGAAAATGAGGAGGCCTTATTCCTTCCCAAGACACAAAACTCAGAGGATTTTTGAATGGGCTTGTCGTTACGGCAAGATCACCTTGCCAGAATCCAAAAGGCCAGAGGATGTCGAACGAAGCGACGACCCCGAATTCTGTCCTTATCATCGGGTGCTGGGGCATCCTATTGAGAATTGTTATGTATTCAAAAATATCGCTCAAGGCCTAATCAGGAAGGGCGAACTAAGGCTGGGAAAATATGAAGTGTACCCACCGCGTCCGCATGACGTGGTCGTTCATAGAAGCGGGGTCCACATGATCTCTTTGCTCACGGAGGTCGCAAGCCCCACCGATGGAAGATGCCCGGAAGCCAGTGAAGCACCCCTTTCAACCCCTCTGAAAGAAGATGACAAAGCCCTGCCACTGAGCGGGGTGGTACAAGAAGACATCTATGATGCCCTCGAGGCTGAAGAAGACGATGAAGGCTTCATCGATTTGCAACCGGCTCCCCCGGAGATAGAAGATGGTGGCCAAGCCACTGTTGATGAGCTGATCGAAGTGGATCTGGGCACAAAAGATGACCCCAGACCAACATTCCTCAGCGCCCTCCTTCTCCCAGAAGAAAGAGAGCGATACATCAAGCTCCTACAAGAGTTCCGAGACTGTTTTGCTTGGAACTACAAAGAAATGCCGGGCCTCAACCCGGCCATTACCCAGCATATGTTGGCCATTGACCCCAAGGCCGAACCAGTAAAGCAGTCACCCCGGCGAATGAGGCCAGAACTGATAAGCCAAGTTTGCAAGGAAGTCGACAAGCTCATAGACGTCGACTTCGTAGCAGAAAACCAGTATACCACCTGGCTGGCCAATATTGTGCCCGTCAAGAAGAAGAACGGCCAGATCCGGATATGTGTGGACTTCCGAGACCTGAACAAGGCTTGTCCGAAAGATGATTTCCCGGTGCCCATCACTGAAGTCATGATCGATGCCACCACTGGCCATGAAGCCTTATCTTTCATGGATGGGTCGTCCGGATACAACCAGATATGGATAGCCGAGCATGATAGAATTCATACGGCTTTCCGATCACCCAAGGGGATATTCCACTATAAAAGGATGCCTTTTGGGCTCAAGAATGCTGGCGCCACTTATCAAAGGGCGATGACCAAGATATTTGATGAATTGCTCTATGACAAGGTCGAATGCTACATCGACGACTTGGTTGTCAAGACCCAAAAGAAAGAAGATCACCTGAGTGACCTCAGGGTTATATTTCAAAGGCTCCGACAACACGAGTTGAAGATGAACCCGCTGAAGTGCGCCTTCGGCGTTTCCAGTGGGAAGTTTCTGGGCTTCATTGTCCGATATAGGGGGATTGAAATAGACCCCTCCAAGATAAAGGCTATTCAGGAGCTGCCGCCTCCGAAGAACCTGACGGAACTGCGATCACTGCAGGGCCGATTGGCCTATATCCGCAGGTTCATCTCCAACCTGTCCGGGCGATGTCAACCATTTCATAAGCTGATGATGAAAGATGCACCATTCGACTGGAATCAAGAATGCCAGAAGGCTTTTGATAAGCTGAAGGAATACTTGAAGACCCCACCTGTGCTGGGGGCACCTGTCAAAGGGCGGCCGCTAATTCTCTACATAGCCGCCACCGAATGTTCACTCGGGGCAATGTTGGCTCAAAACAACGACGAGGGAAAGGAGCAGGCGCTTTATTACCTCAGTCGAAGACTGGTCGGGGCAGAAGCAAAGTATACCCCGATCGAGAAAGTTTGTCTTGCCTTGGTCTTTGCGGCCAAGAAAATGAGGCATTACATGCTCTCGCATGAAATACAGCTGATATCAAGGGCCGATCCAGCCAAACATCTCTTGTCCCAGCCGGCGCTGAAAGGGCGACTGGGGAAGTGGGCCGTCATTTTGATGGAATTTGATATTACATATGTGCCGCAAAAGGCTATTAAAGGCCAGGCGATAGCAGATTTCTTCGCAGCACACCCTGTGCCTGAGAATTCCCCGCTTGTCGCGGAACTTCCGGAAGATGAAACACTAGAAGTGGACCAAGTCCGTCAAGCCATATGGCAGTTATACTTTGACGGGGCATCCAGAATTGAAACATCTCAATCAGGGCATGCGAGGATAAGGGCTGGAGCAGGCATCGTCCTCAAATCCCCAGAAGGAGAAGTGTTGCATACATCGTGTTCGATCAACAAACCGTGCACGAACAATGAAGCAGAATATGAGGCCTTGATTATCGGTCTTCAGATAGCCCTCCACATGGAGATCCGAATGCTGCAGGTGTTTGGTGATTCTATGCTGATTGTCAAGCAGATACAAGGAGAGTTCGACGTCCGGAAGCCCGGGTTACTTCCGTATTGCGCCAAGGCGAAGAAGCTCATGGGGCGGTTCTACTTCATTGAAATAGGCCATGTCGTCCGAAGCCAGAATGCCCAGGCTGATGCACTAGCAAAATTAGCAAGCTCACTGGCGGCCCTGCCAGGCGAATCCCTCAACATAACAGTCATAAATAGGCGCCAGGTCCCCAGCATGATAGAGGAGCCAGGTGACGAAGAAGAATATGAAGCTGCGATAGCAGAAACAACTAACTCTCCTGATTGGAGGGAACCCCTAATGAAATGGTTTGAACACCAAGAATTGCCCAAGCAGAGGGAAGAAAGGATCAGATTGATCAGAACAAAAGATTCTTATGAAGTCAGAAATGGAACTCTGTTCCGAACCATGGCTGATGCCGGAAGAAAGGTGCTCCTCCGATGTATATCCATGGAGGAGGCTTGGATGGTTATGAAGGAAGTTCACGCCGGGTCGGCCGGTGCTCATCAAGCTGGGCCGAAAATGAAGATTGAAGTCAAGAAGCTGGGATATTACTGGCCGACTATGTTCGATGACTGCTGCAAGTATGCCAAGTCATGTCATAAATGCCAGCAGCATGCTGCGATCCCAAGAAGACCTCCAGCTCATTTGCACCCAACGGTGCCCAGTTGGCCTTTTGCTCAATGGGGTACTGATGTTGTGGGCCCGCTCCCCGCGTCTTCAGCGGGATGCAAATACATTCTAGCAGCAACAGATTACTTCTCTCGCTGGGCTGAAGCTGTGGCTCTAAGAGAAGTGACGGGAGAAATCGTGGCCAGATTCGTCCGTCGAAATATCATATTCCGATTCGGCGTGCCCGATCGAATTGTCTCTGACAACGGAAGCCACTTCCGAAACCAAAAGGTCTATAGATTGGCCGATAAATTCAAGATTGATTGGAGGACGTCCACTCCGTATAATCCGCAGGCAAACGGGTTAGCGGAAGCCTTCAACAAGACACTATGCACACTTCTTGCCAAGACGGTCAGCTCTAGCAAGAAGGATTGGGAAGACAGGATGTATGAAGCGCTATGGGCGTATCGCACTGTGTACAAGACCCCGACAGGTTGTTCACCATTCTCCTTGGTGTATGGCTCAGAAGCGGTCGTGCCGATAGAGCTGGAGGTACCCTCACTACGGGTGGCGATCCAGCACGAATTAGTCAAAGATGGCCAAGCCAATATAGAAAGAAGACTGGAGGAGCTCTCCGATCTGGAAGGACGGCGGCTCAGAGCCCAGCAGAACATACAGGTCTACCAGGCCCGTATGACCCGCGCCTTTGACAAACTCGTCAAAGAACGTGAATTCAAGATGGGAGACCTAGTCATGGTCAAGCGAAGAGAAGTCATGGCGGCCAACCCCAAAGGCAAACTGAATGAAAACTGGATAGGACCTTATGTGGTCCAGAAAGTCTATGAAGGCGGTGCTTATGTCATCGTCAACCACCGGGGGGAAATTCAATTCCCACCACTCAATGGGAAACACCTGAAGTTATACCATGCGCCGCTTCCCCAGCTCGGCGATCAACTGAAACCATTACCCCACAATGAAGAGGATTCCATCATGGAGCTTTTTACATAAAACATCCGAAAACTCAACTCGGCGCCCATGGCCCTCCGAGGCCTCAACCGAGCAGCATGGCGTAGACCTTCCGTCTAAGCCGATTAAACCCGATTCCATTGCGTTGACATAAACCCAATGTCGACGATACTATCACACCTTTGTGATCCGGTCCCACCGTGATCATCAAAAAAAAAAGAAAAGAAAAGAAAGAAACAAAGAAAAAAAAAGAAAAAAAGAAAAAAAGAAAAAAAAAGAAAAAAAAAGAAGAAGGAAAAGAAAAAGAATGAGAAAGAAGTTGTTCCTTAGTGTTACTTTACTCGGCATCTTCGCCGGAAGCTCCGATTTAGACCTTTCGTCTGGGTCGGAAGAAAACCAAAATCCTTGCGTTAATGCAATCCCAGCATTGACGAATTTACCTTACTCGGCACCCTCGCCGAAAGCTCCGGTTTAGACCTTTCGTCTAGGTCGGAAGTAAACTAAAATCCTTGCGTTAATGCAATCCCAGCATTGACGAATCCACCTTTACTCGGCATCCTCGCCGAAAGCTCCGATTTAGACCTTTCGTCTGGGTCGGAAGAAAACCAAAATTCTTACGTTAATGCAATCCCAGTATTGACGAATCTACCTTACTCGGCACCCTCGCCAAAAGCTCAGATTTAGACCTTTCACCTTGGTCGGAAGAAAACCGAAGTCCTTGCGTTAATGCAATCCCAGCATTGACGAATCCACTTTATACGGCACCCTCGCCGAAAGCTCCGATTTAGACCTTTCGTCTGGGTCGGAAGAAAGCTGAAATCCTTGCGTTAATGCAGTCCCAGCATTGACGAATTCACCTTATGCGGCACCCTTGCCGAAAGCTCTGATTTAGACCTTTCGTCTGGGTCGGAAGAAGATTGAAATCCTTGCGTTAATGCAATCCCAGCATTGACGAATCCACTTTATACGGCACCCTCGCCGAAAGCTCCGATTTAGACCTTTCGTCTGGGTCGGAAGAAAGCTGAAATCCTTGCGTTAATGCAGTCCCAGCATTGACGAATTCACCTTATGCGGCACCCTCGCCGAAAGCTCCGATTTAGACATTTCGTCTGGGTCGGAAGAAAACCAAAATCCTTGCGTTGATGCAATCCCAGCATTGACGAATCCACTTTATGCGGCACCCTCGCCGAAAGCTCCGATTTAGACCTTTCGTCTAGGTCGGAAGAAAACCAAAATCCTTGCGTTGATGCAATCCCAGCATTGACGAATCCACTTTATGCGGCACCCTCGCCGAAAACTCCGATTTAGACCTTTCAGCTGGGTCGGAAGAAAACTGAAATCCTTGCGTTGATGTAATCCCAGCATTGACGAATCCACTTTATGCGGCACCCTCGCCGAAAGCTCCGATTTAGACCTTTCGTCTGGGTCGGAAGAAGATTGAAATCCTTGCGTTGATGCAATCCCAGTGTCAACGAACCACCTTTGACGGCGCCTAAGGCCTTTCTGGGGCCTCAGCCGTGCGATCCGATCTTGACTTTTCGCCCAAGTCAGAGAAATTTGAACCCCTCCTTCTTGCTTCGGCACTCTGCCATGCCGACGACTAAACCTCCACTCAGATATGCCAGTCCGTGTGCATGTGCGGTGAAGCGATCCCCTCATCCCTTCGCTGAAGGAGTGAGCGCTTTCCCGTGAATTCGCACCGAACTAGCATCCCACTGGCTCGGAAGAACAGACGTCCTGTCGAAGAACTCTACACTCGCGATCCCCGCGCACTCATCCCTCGCTTGCGCCACCCGCGAGTGGGGGGCATTTGTGGACGTCGAAAAATGTCGATGATGATCATACGGCATGCACGTCTCGACACTCGAGAGCAAGCCGAAGATGAAAATGCCAAATAAACCTCATGCCTCGCCCGATCAGGATGAGGACTCGCTTGGTGGTCCGCTAGCCGATGAGGGAGCCCCCCCCCCCCCCCGGGGCGGAAGATATGGCCACAACTCTACAGCCGGCCGTGTCGAGAGCTGAATCAAAGAAGAGTCGGGGACTCCGACACAGCCCGACGTGCACCGAAAGTCACGCAGAGTCTGGGACCGGGCCCCAAAGGCTGTGAATGGAACATTGTAGAGGTCATACATAGCAACTGGAACCTTCCGGGAATGTCGACATTCACGTAAAATGGCCGCGACTTCGAGAAGAATCCGTTTAGTGCTTAAAACGGCGCGAGGGGGTCTTAAAACGGCGCCCCTTATCCGGCGCGCCCCCCCCTTTAAAACGGCGCGCCCCCCTTTGGGATG
Organism: Amorphophallus konjac; assembly: GCA_022559845.1. Taxonomy (NCBI): domain Eukaryota; kingdom Viridiplantae; phylum Streptophyta; class Magnoliopsida; order Alismatales; family Araceae; genus Amorphophallus; species Amorphophallus konjac. The sequence goes on from CM040117.1 coordinate 189,746,090, forward strand.
TGGCGCCGTTTTAACTCCTTTTGTTTTCATTGGCTACACGGCGCGCCCCGAAGCCCCCCTTGATGCTTAAAACGGCGCCCCTTTGAATATGGCGCCGTTTTAACCTTTTAACCCCTTTCTCTGAAGCGCTTCCTGGCGAGCAACCGACCCATCCCATCGGCATTACGGTCCCCTGTTTCCTGGGAACTGCACGACGACGAACAAGCCTGAAATGGCTAAAACGTCTGCTTCGACCCGTTGGGCATCCAAGCATGTTCTTCAAATGGAAACCCTCGAGCCCTGCACTGTCGAACGCTTGCTCCGTCAGCCGGCCGCCCATTCCCCTGCAAATGATGAAAGCAAACGTGGCTAGCGGTGTACATGCCAGCGAAGGAGGAGGCCATGCCTCTGCCCCTCTCCCGGTCACACTGTAGCTGCGGCGGAGGTGACGTCCACGACAGCGGCATTCGACACGGTGACCCCATCAACGTTAGCAACGGCAACTGCGAACAGAACAAAAAGCCATAGAAATGGGAAGCTTGCTTCCCTGCTCTCCATATAAATACAAGCCCCAGGCAAGAAGCAACAAGAGGAGGGACGCTCTACTGGCGGTGAAGCCCTGCTCCGAAGTGTGAAGAGAGATAAGAGGGTGAAAGAAAGAAGGAGAGGTGAGGGGAAGAGAGCTCGGTTCCCCCCTTTGTCTTTGCATTTCCTTCTGCCCCTTTGATTTCCTTTTGGTGATCTTCACATGTAGACCTTTGTCTTCGTATTCCCCTTCAATGTAATCGGAGTTCGGTCTGTTGTGGAATGAAAGGAAAACTCCCCTTTGGGAGATTTTTGATGCCCCAATCCCCCTCAATACTCAGCCCATAGTGGCTCTCTCTCTTTTTTTACCGCCGTGTTCTTGTGTCGACTTCGGCTCTCACGTGGTCTTCAGCCACGCGATCACGGCAACCCTCGGGTCGTCGGAGTTCCTTTGTAGGCTGGCCCTCAGGACCTCCGGCCCCGAACGGGGGGAGTCGATACGATCGCAACAACCCATGGGTCACCGGTTTCCCTTGTAGGCTAGCCCTCGGGATCTCCGGCCCCTAATGGGGTAACTTTACTGGTGTCGTTGCTTATGCACACACCGGGATGTTTCGGGGCCGTCGGAGTTCTCTCCGCATGGCGCGCCCCATCTTTTCCCCCGGACCCTTCCGGTCTAGGGGAGGTGCTGCCCGATTCTCGCCAGGGCCAAGAACAAGTGAACAAATTGAGCCACTCAAGAACGAACTAAGTTTTAATCCAATACACAGTAAACTCTGTGAACTGAACCCCCCCCTGAACGAACACATAAACCTCCTGCTCACTCACCTTAACAAACCAACAACGATGCTTAAACCTTCATCCTATTGATCTAGGGTGTCAATCGAGCAATTAATCTAACTATTGATCCTTCTGTAGGCCATAGAATCAAGAACAGAAAGCAAAACAAGTCCACAGAACGAATAAGAAAACTCAAGAGACGATGTCTCGGCGTGGCCTAATCCGGCGCGGTCACCCCTCACCGCGCCGATTTAACCCCATTCTCGTAACCCCCATTTCCTTTGAAGGCTAAAACGGCGCGCCCATTGGCCTTCCTTAAATCGGCGCGCCCTTCTGTCCCCTTGTAGCATCCTTAAAACGGCGCGCGCCCCCCATTGGGCCTATTCCGGCGCCCTACCTCCACCTCCTTCCTTGAGTCCCATAAACGGCGCGCCCTCTCCATCTCCATGTTCACCTTAAAACGGCGCCCCCACTTCCTCCTTTGGCCTCTAAAACGGCGCCCTCCTCTTGATACTAATCCGGCGCGCCCCGTCCCCGTTGCTTCCCTGAACCGGCATGCCAAAAAAAAATGATTAATCAAATGATAGAAAAGAATTAAAGCTAATGAGTAAAACTAATCAAAAGTCTCCCCTCTACTATAATCCAAATTTTGTTCCGGGGGCGCTGCCCCCGAAAACCCCCGCAAGGGGCGTTGCCCCCTTGACCCCCACGACCTGACCGGGCAGGTCGAACCCCGCGACCTGACTGCGCAGGTCGATCCGCATGCGAGGGCGCACATTGTCGAGTTTTGGCCTTACACTTAACGACCCGCTCCCCCGGACTGTGTAATGATGCCCCGTGGTATCGGACATGGACCTCGGGATCCCCGACATGGTCATGATCCGTGCACCTCTTGGGCCGATAGTTCATCAAATTGACCCACTTCTTCCGGGATCCGATCCCGCACCCACATGAAACGTGCCGTACCTACGGTAGATATCCGAATGTCTTTGTTGTTACCTTCGATGCTTCGAATATGAACTCTCGACCGAATACTGGATGATCCTTAGTGACTGATATATATATATATATATATACCGGGATCTAATCCCGCACTTTCATTAAATTCGCCGCACTCGCAGCAAGTATTTGTACGGTTTTTGAACACCATTTTACATACCGACGCGGAGGGTTTAAATCATGTCAACCCAACTCGCATGCTTTAATGAAAAATGATCTTTAGGTCATTTGACCCCTTTTCTTGGCGATTAATCAGAGGTCTTCCCCTCTCCGAGGGGATGTAATTAACGTCGCGGCCTTTATGGCGCGGCGGGTCTCCAGTCCCGACCCGATATCCACAATCGTCTGATCAGTCAGATGGAGCGCACCCCGGGCTTCGGACCACTCCAGTCTCGAAGCCCGAACACATTGTCACCTAGGTGACTGGCACGCCCTCGCACTAGATAAACCGATAAAAAGACCATCGATACCCTGATATTCTCATCCCACGAAATCCAGTGCGTTCCACAAGCTGGCACGCCCGGTGGGACAAGAGATGTCGAATCGATATAACCACCGATATCCCACAATATTTCATACCCCAAGAAACTTAGTGCGTTCCACAAGCTGGCACGCCCGGTGGGACAAGAGATGTCGAATCGATATAACCACCGATATCCCACAATATTTCATACCCCAAGAAACTTAGTGCGTTCCACAACACCCCTAAGAATACGGTCGTCATCCTCGTCATCACGATTCCGTCGTTGATGACGACGACCGTTACCCCCGTGATCATTGTCGGAGGCATAATCATCCACTATAGGCGCCTGTTGCCTCCCGACATCCTCCACCTGAGCCCTTGGCACAGCGGGTTGCTGCACCGGCTCTTGTTGGCCGTTCGTCGGCGCGGGTTACGCCGCTACTGGGCCCCTCTCTAGGACGGCAATCCTCCCAACAAGGCCTTGAATGGACTGCTCCGAAACCCCGGCCCGATCCTCGAGGTCCTTCATCCGCCCTTCTAGACGCGTCCCTATGCCATCCATACGCGTACTAAGACCATCCATACGCGTGTCTAAACGATCCATGATGGCCCGAAACATCTCGGCCGTGGAAGACTCATCGGAACTACGGGCTCGGGACTCCGCCATAGGTGGTGGTGGCGAGTACTGGGTACCTCGACGGGTGGGCATGCAACTGACACACGACCTAGAAGACACCGACTAATGCAAACACACACTAAATGATGCACTTAGACCTAAACCAATATTCGGTACGGGGCAGAGTTAATCGATCCGAAGATCACTCCCGCAAGTGTGTGACCTCCCAGTAGGCGTAGCCTAACGTTCGGACAACACCTTTTAAGATACCGAATAAAGGGTGCAAATGCAATTGAAAACACACTCTTTTTTCTTTTTGTTGTTTTGAAAATAAGGATGATCCTAGACTCGACTTAGACTATGATGCATGACTTATGCAATGACTACCCTAGACTCAACTGCTCTGATACCAAACTGATGCGGGATGGACACGGGAGACGAAACTATTAGGTGCCACCCTCAGACTCTAGATGAAGACGCGACCAGCAGCACACACCAGGGAGACACTAAGCCCGACACTACGAGCTCCTAGTGGCAAAACCTCGCTAACAGAAGTGGAAGCTCACTCGTCGTCCCAAGCGAGGGAAAGCGCGGACCGTGCGCGGTTAAGGAACCGGCGGAGGTCAAGGGTAGTCCGACTCAACTTCCGGACTCAGATCGAGTCGCGGGACGGGTCACACTCACTCTCACAGCAGTGACATGGACACACGGGCTAGTACCTACACTCTCGGCAGCTGCAAAAGACCGTATACTAGCTAAGCAAATGAACGCCAAGAGGTTCGGACCATTACCTCCACGCACCCGGCGTGGCGAAGACAACCCCGGCCAATCACGGACCCCCGGTTAACACAATTTTACAGCAGTACAATAATTTGACCCACTCCACGCAGGGAGGTAAAAGAACACAGGCGGGGCCCGAGAATCACGCGAATTGGGTTGACGGGCAGCATCTTGATGTCGTCCGGCGGTGCCGAACTCCGCGTTTTCGTGCTTTCCGAACGGCGGGTTCTGCGGGCCCGCGGGGCCCACGGATGGCGCTGTCCTCCGGATCTGCGGGGGTGGGACCCACTGTGATGGGGACCCCTGGTGGCGCGCCTCCACGGATGGCGGTCGGCCGGGAACACCGATCGGGGGTCGATCGGTCCCGATTCCCAAGCTTTGAAGTTGCTGCCCACGGATTTTTAGTTGCTGTTTTCAGGCGCGCGCTCCGGCGAAAACGGCCGCTGCGAGCAATCCCGACGTCAGATCGGGACGCATGAGCTATCGTTGGAAAGCTCTCTTTAAATGCTTCAATCTAGACCCAGAGAGATCTGCTGGATCTGGTCGGATCAGAACTTTATTGAATTTACAAGCCCCTGTTGTACAGTAACCGAAATATCAGATCAGCATATGAGTTTCCTATAAATGGCCGTTGACCGCCTGCGTGCCGTTGGAATCAGACTTTGAGCTCTTCTTCAACGTTGTAGGGAATCAAACCACGAAATGGGGACAATTTTTGGAATTGGATTTGGAGGTGGTGGAGATTTGATATGATTTTTGGAGTGACTGGTGGTTGGATCTGGGAACAGGTGGATAGAACTGTAGATGGGACTGAGAACGATTTTTAGAAAATATGAAATAGACGAACTAGAAATTTATAAACATTGTGGATGAAGGGGTTGGTGGAAGGAAGATCCAGTAAAATTGGGTGAACCAAAAAAAATCAAAAGGTGGACCTAAGACCTAACACTCCGGGCGGAGATGGATCTGGATAGGCTGCTGGCAGAACTGAAATGGAAGAGTGGATGAAAATCTAAAAATATGGAACGGGATCTGAATGACAAACCAAAATTTTTGGATAGTTCTTGACACCTCTGGAACATCCAATAAAATTCCCAGGTCGATCTGAGCCCGTGGTTGATGGCTGAATTTCGTGGAAGGTGCTGTGGTACTGCGCAGGCAGAACTTCGTTGATGGCGGTGGCGGTGCGGTGGCGGCTCGTGGCGGCGGCGGCGGTGACCGGAACTGATAGGGTGGAGTCTCACCACCAAGAAGCAACCTTCACAGCTGCAAGGGGAGAGGGAGGGGCGCACCAAGCTGGAGCTCCAAGGTTTTTTTCTTCCAAATGAATGCATTAATTCACTAAAATGGAAAATACAAGTTTAAATACCTTACATCTCACATCCATCCACAACCATTGGATCTAGGGGATGGGAATGGAGGGTTGGGATGGAGTGTGACACACACACACACAAAATAATATAATATTAAGGGGGGGGGGGGGCGGCCCTTGGACCAAGGAGAGAGGGTGGACTTGGTAGGTGGGGTAGGTGGCCTCCCATTTGGACTTTTCAAGTCCATTGTCCCCCATGTGTCCAATTACAATTCAAACTTCTAGATATTCCCATGTGGCATGTTGACTGACCCCACGTGGGACGCTAGGCTGAGGTGGCCCAATGTGGTGGGGCCCGGGGGGCCCGTGGGGCCCACGGGGTCCGAAATGCTCATAAGCCCCTATTACACTCAAAATGGCAAACCGAATGCAACGAAATAAATACAAATTACACACACATAAAGTCTAGCTAAATATAATAAATGGGGAGGCTCAAGGCGGAGTCTCCAGGCTGTCTCCGAGCCAGATGGACGCTGAGGTGGCTCGTGTCGTGCTCCGTGTGCGGTACCGGTGGCTCGGCGTATCGTGCCGATCAACTGCTCGGGTGTCCGCACCACCAAATGAAGAAACACTATGTAAAGGGTCGACACATGCAGCCACACAGTAGAACACAAGCAGTTTCACGAAGGTGCATAATGAAAAACACAAGACCTACAAGCAAACACACAGTAGGCAGCAATTTTAAGGTGGTTCGATCTCAATCCAGAGATCTACGTCCACCCCACACTCCAACTAGAGTGTGGATTCCGCTGACTAACAGCTTGAACAGCTGGGCAACACAGCTTGCCTTACAACCGCTGATACACAGCTTCGCTGGGCTTTACAGCTTGCCGAACAGAGGAACAGATCCTCTGCAACAGTTGGGCAAT